>CM029470.1:22350729-23550729 GCA_017140325.1 Eucalyptus leucophloia subsp. euroa | reverse complement strand
CAAATCTTTACTTTTGGGATTCACTGGGAAGAAAACATAGATACGGTGATTTGAATATATACTCTGAATGATGTTGTACTAAGCTAAATTTAGAAGCGCTGCTTTTTACCAGGCACGATGTAGCAAAACCTAGTAATCAATCGTACTTTTTCGAAAGTTCAATTTGATCCATTATAAGCATGGATACTCATCTCTTAATTGTTTGAGTAAGACATGAAACTACTTGTCAATTTTTGATAGATCCAAGATAGTATATATGTCAAAGGCTTGACGGTCGACAAGATTCCGTTGTTCTACTAGCATTTGTATAGAGAAGAGTGGAAAGTCATTAAATATATTCTGCGTCTTACTCTAACAGTACGAGCCCGGAAAGATTCGGTAGGAGCCCTAAAAGATTTCTTTTAGCAAATAGAGGATTCTTAAAAGCTCTAATCATTGTCCGTTGAGTTATGAATGTTCCATTTTAGTCCAGTGAATTGCGAGTCTCTTGAAAAATGCTCTTTGGTTATAATCTCACCGTGGCGGTGCATGTTTAGTCACCAGAAAGTTGCACCCTAATCAAGAACGATTTTGACTTTAATCAAGAAATAAAACATTGACAAAAATCCATTGGATAAGATATCAACCGGAAAACAGAAGAACTCCCTTATAGAAGTGTAAAGAAAAAAAAGTAGTAATTACCTTTGCAATAAAGCTTAGGAATGATGTCAAGCGAGTCCCAGAGCTTTTTTTGATTTTTGCAAGATTGAATACTTGGTCTTTTTCGATTTGGGCAATGTTAATCCCTCTGTAAGCTGGGTGGAGAGAATACTGACATAATAGCCAAATGGCCGTTAAGTGCTGATGTGGCAGTCATATGTCGCCGACGTGGTGCCTACGTGGCTTTTACAAATCTAGAAAATTAAGAATTATAACGTTGAGGTTTTTGAATGAAGAAAAATGATAATAAAAATAAAGAAAAGAGAAAATCATATTGGGCTTGCCCCTACAAATAAAGAAGGGAAATTCCAAATAAAGGCTTGAAGTGCTCTCATTTTCTCAAATTATGGCCCATAGTTGAAGTGCTCTCGTTTTCTCAAATAAGAGCTCTAAGTGGACATAATTATTTCAAATAAGGGCATAAAATGACCATGGTTGTTTTAGACAAGGGCTTGACCTTGCCGATCGCCGATTGGCTAAATATTCTGACCGATCAAAGGCGTTTTCGTCTCATTATAATTATAATTATAAATTATATTTTATTCTTTTCTTCTCTTTTTTTTTTTTTTTTTCGGCAAGGTTCACCAACCCTTCACCGGCCCTGGTTGCTAGTAAGAGCCGGCGAGGGCTTGGCCACTTTTATCGGCCGTGGGCAAGGCCACCCTTGCCAAATCTGGCTAGGGTTGGCCTCACCTAAGGTTGACGAGGGCTTGGCAAGGGCGGCTTCACCCAAGGCGAGGGTCGCCCCTCCTAGGTGAGGCCGTCCCTCGCCAGTAATTGGCGAGCTGACCCTCGCCCAAATTTGGCAAGGGCCAACCTCGCTAATGGCCGTGAGGGCAACCTCCCCAAGGCCAAGGTTACCTCACCGGCACTAGTTAGGGTGGCCCTCACCCAACCCTTTTCAGCATTGCTGGTGGCCGGCCACTGATGAAGAAGAAAGAAAAACTTGAAAAAGGTTAAAAGGAAAGAAAAAAAGAAAAAGTTAACAAAAAGGTAAATGACTAAAATGCCATTGACCAGCCGAAAAGTCATGCTTTTATTTAAAATAGACATAATCACTTCAGGCCCTTCTTTAAAAATAAGATCCACTTTAGGTCCTTATTTGAAAAAATGATGGTATTTTAAATCCTTATTTGAAACAAAATCTACTTCAGACTCTTATTTGAAAAAATAAAGGCACTTCAGGTCTTTATTTGCAATTTTTCCAATAAAAAATGCTCAAGATGTCCCTCACCACCGGTGATGGTGGCTAGCCCCTTGCTAGCGTCTAGATGCTCCATTTCGTCACTTGTAAACAACATAAGTAATGAAGAGAAACGGAGTGCGACGCATGCAATAGAGACAGATAGAGTGTGATGTAGAAAATTATTCTCATAACAATTAATATTTTCATAACAAACGGATCCATACATGATTGTAAAACACCAAGATCAATAAATACAGCGAAATTAAGGCGTACCTGTTTAAGCTATTGCTTCACTTGAAGAAAACTAGATCACTCTGATAATCAGGGATCTATCGGAATACCAGATCTTCCTTTCTATTACCTATTTCGATATAGCAGCTTTTAATGGGATTAAAGCAATTGATAGGTATAACCTACCCTTTTGTAGGCTAGAGAGGGGACCTAGCAAATCCTAATCAACAGCGTGTTAACTAGGCCCTTCCCATTACGAGCTTCAGTCAAACACAATTGCCTATACTTTGTTGCTCAACTAGGCCCATTAACAATAGATGTCAATACTCAATTCAATCAGATCACTTTAGGGTTTAACAAATATTGGAATATCCATTAACCCGATTATTTAAAATAGAAAATCAATTAATTAATGTAAGCCCATATTATAGGAAATTTCCAACATTCTCCCACTTGGGCTACATTAATTAACTTATTTTATTTTGAAAAAGATTTTATATTGAAAACGACACTATTGGGTTAATAACTAAAATTTTGTTTTATGTGGCCACAACTATTAAAAAATAATATTCCAATAATGGCATCTCAATACCAATCCAATCCTATAAAACTTCAATATGGGATTATGGAGATCAATGTGTTAAGAAATTGCCAATACAAGACCTTCCATAATCACATATAATAAGTATTATATTTTCATGGATCATGGGCCTAGTAGTGTAGTAAGAAATAATACTAACATGTGATCAAAATATGCACTATTTCTTGTCGGTCCTCAAAGCAATTTCTCAACGACATGAAACTACATTAGTGCAATTTTTAAACAACATGAAATTGCCTCAGTGCGATTTCTAAACAACATGAAATTGCACAATTATGTCACAATCCAACATGAGATCTCATAATCAGTGACATCCAGTCATCTTTAAACTAAAATTTGTTTAAAGATACCGTTTTATACTTCTATTTCTCAGTCAACGGGAGAAAAGATAACAATAGAATCAATAACAACAATCATTGAAAATAAATGCTTTAATAGACATCATAAAAGCATTATTAGTTTGCATATAACTATAATATCTAGAAATACAAACTATATAACTCCCACTAACAAAAGAAATCAAAAAATTCTAAGACACTCATATTCTTTACATGTTCTTTAAACAAAATGGGTCATAAACCTTTTTATTAGAGAATTAGCCAACATGGAATCAGTTCTAATATTGTTAATCACAATATCTCCCTTTTTGACCAAGTCCTTAACTGTATAATATTTTATCCAATTAACATTTCAACCGTGACATTATTGTTATTTATAGCAAAAGTAACTATTTGTCACACATAATGCAATAAGATCAATTATGGGCAATGAGTATTTCAACAAAAATAATTAGTACATTATAATCTCCCCTTTGGGCAGTGTATAATGCACAATTATTTTTCACAGCATGAGGTTTATAAAGCAAACAATAAGGAGATTTACAGCACGAAGTTTATAAAGCAGCAATAAGGAAAATCACATATAATTATCAATGATTCATCCCCTTTGGGCAGACAAATCATTTAAATTATACATCTCCATGATATCAATTTATAGAGACGATAAAAGAGAATTACATATAATCTTCAAGGATCAATCCCCTTTGGGCAGACAAATCCTTTAAATTATATATATCTCCATTATCTCAACATAGATGGGAATTACACGTAACTCTAAAAAATTTATCCCCTTTAGGCAGATAAATCTTTTGAGTCACACATCCCCATCATTTATCTCTAATATATCAATATAGATGGGAATTACATATAACTTTAAAAAAAATTTATCCCCTTTGGGCAGATAAATCTTTTTGAATCATACATCCCCATCTTTTAATTTTGAAATTTGTCTTCATGCAATTTTCAAATTAGTATACACAATAACTCCCTTTGGGCGAGTAATTATATATACTAATTTTTATCAATACAAAACTCCCAAAAAAAAAAATATATATGCCCAAAATTTATCTAACGATATGAAGCACTTTACAACATGTGCTTCTCAAGATCATATTGCATATATCAAACAACAATTTTTGCCACAATTTCATTTATTTATTTATTTATTAATATGCAGCATCCATTCTAAGCTTACACCCATAATTTACCACAATTCCAACTATTCCTTAATATATCACTAACCTATCACACACAAGAAAGACTCATACTTTTCCGAGCCATGAATTCTAGAAATAAATCTGAGTCAACCAGAGCAACTTGATGACAATCAAGAAAGAAAGGCAGCCCAAAATATATATATATATATATATATATATATATATATATATATCATGATGAAAACTTAGATGACAAAAGATTGTAAATCCACAAAACGCAATAGAACTAAACACATTAAGCATTTCTCGTTGTTGTGCTATTATGAACCAATCCAAACACAATAACTCAAAAGGAAACACTTGGAATAAAAGATTATGCAATACATCTCATATGAACAATGAGACATGGTAATTTTATGATGAAACGAAGTAATTTATGAAAAACCATTCAAAGCACCTTTAAGTAAATGCCAAAGGAAGTCTTGTTTCATCATCTTTAGTGAAGATTTCATATCCCAACAAGCATCTGTTTAAAGATATCATTTAACCTCCAAGAGTTTGCTCCTTAATATAGATGAGGACGCTTTGACAAACCACTCCGGAAACTTGATCACCATTATGATTTTTTTAAGGATTAACCAAGATTAATGAAACTTTGATGAATAGAGGAAAACACGGTGGTATAGAGGATAAGTCAAAAACGCTACGTAAGATTGGACAAGAGTAACAGAAGCTTGGAATGTAAAAATTGCAACAGCGTAGTAAGCAAAGGACTAATGTAAGAGATTTAGAACTCAAGGAGAATGTATAATGTAGGCAACGAGAATAATTGTCCCAAGTCATACTACTCTTTAAGTACATTGGACTCCTCCTTCAAGTTAAGCATGCCAACACAACAACTCATGTATCAGCAGTTTTCAGTGCAGTGGCATAAGACTAAATTATCACTCATCAAAAGCACCTTTCTTGGGCATCCATGAATGCATGATAGCACTTTGGTAAGCCTAGAAAGGCCAAGATAATGATTGAGCAGTTTCTGTGGCAATACACTGCCTCATAAAATCTCAATTCTAATGGGGCGGATTATATTATTTTTCGTGCCACAAGGAGTCAAGGAAACAATAATGAGCTACCAGTAGCATATGGTCAAAAGAATGGCAGTTCAAACTCCAAAAACAGATTTTGACTAGAGGAACGAGCCGGATAGCAAAATATATTTGCGCACTTCCAAAGTATATGCAATTGACTTAAAAGGTACTTTCAATAGAATTGAACACACCATGCACGCCCGCGAGCTGAGCCAACTGTCGACCATCACACCTCAAATTCGCAAGTAGGGGCAGGATCAAAATACCGCGAGCCGGGTGATTTGCACATTGAATAGATTTACATGTCTTATATGTGCTCAGCCTCGATCTTTCATGAAGAAATAATGCAAAGTAGCCCAAGTCAATTCGATAGTTGACTCCGACATAGTGGGAACCAATGGATCGTTTCCCCAAAACAAACTCAAAATTAAGTATTATCCTACTCTTGTATGTGAAAGTACCATTCTTTATCTTTCAACAAATTTCATCAAGTTGACAATTCAAGTCAGAAGTCTAGCCCGCAATTTTCCTGTGTATTCGATATCATAAAACTTAATAATATTGAAAAAAAATTAAACCAAACCGCGCCCATAGGATTCGGATTTCTTCCAGGTTTCCTACTCTTTCCGTTCCCTTTGAGTTACACACTAAGACCATTAGATCATCAGAAATTTTCCTAAACTAATCTTTTGCTCTTTTCGCAGGGCAATCACGCATGTTCACTGTCATTAGAAAGCTCGACTGGATCACGAAATGCGAAGGCACCCAATTACTTACTACATACCAACAGCACGACTCATGTCACCAAATCCAAAACAAAGGCACCCAGACAAAAACTACAATTTTTACAAGAAAAAAGAATGGCACCCAAGCTGTGTACATTCATCAATCTCGACCTCAACTAAAACAGAATGAGGGACACTCTAAGCAAGCACTGTAACCAATTACTTCTGACAAGGAAAACAACCCACCATTCTGTCACCTTTAGTCAATAGGTCCTCATGTTTAAATTAATAAATAAAAGCCCCACCAGCAAATCTTAAGCACTCACGTCAAGTCCCAAGTACATATAGGCAAGAGACCAATACAAAACGGCAAATAGAAAAGTGAACACTGATTTTGCAACAAGAATTGCAATATGTTATGAAAGAAAGCATCACTTCCACAAATTTTGGGCCCGAGATCCTAACTACCCATAGGCTAAGCTCTCCGACGATGGGCAACGGGAAGCAAGAAAAGTGCCATATATTTCTTAAATTAGTAACATATAAAAAATCAGAACAAAGGCACGAAACTCAGCACCAAGGACAAAAGAGAAAGACATCAACAACCAACCAATGATACAAAAATCACTCCCACAGATGATGATCCCGCACAACACGTACGCGATGCAAGTTCAAGATCATTCTCTAACTTCCCACAGACAACACAGATTAGCAAAGTATTTGAATGAATAGATTTCTATATTGCAGTCAGTGGGCAATAATTTTTAGCATGAAATATTTATTCTCCTTATTTCTAAAACTAGCTGGAAAATCACCACAAAAACCAAGAGAATCACCAACTTATGCGAATATTACCATCCAAGAACCTTCACTGGATAAGATAGTAGAACGCTTCAAACAATTGAGCACTTACAACAAAATAAGTGCATAGTAAATGCTAAATTTCTGGACAAAAGAAAGGCACATACACTTATTTCCATAACTAGTTTACCAACAATGAACAAATGAATTGTTACGGCTTCTATTTTCTTTCAGGGTAAACAACCATCAATTAGAAAATCGATTTTACTTTTCCCTTCTTGTAGAGTTTGAAATTGGACTTTGATTCACAATCAAATACCTGAAACCCCTTTAAACTGGACTTTGTGTGGGCACGATTATTAAGCAAACTTAACACACAGGTGTTGTGGGGTCTAGCCCACACTCAACCTTTTTCCTTTTATTTTATTTTATTTTATTTTAAATTATTCTTGGTTTTGGGCGTAAGCCCAGAACTAACATTAAAATCAAGGTTCTGGGCATAACCCAGAACCTGAAACATAAAAAAGAAAAAGAATGGATTTCATCACAAATCGAACGAGCGTGCTGCAACATCATAACTAGATGATTAACATATAAGTGGAGATCTTAAAGCTCCATATACCAGTAAGACCTGCTTGCGCAAGAACACTATGAGCTTGTAGAGAAAAGCACGTCATGTAATTTGAACGACAAAATTTTTTCTATTTGAAGCAAGTAATCAAAATTGAGACACGCAACGCAGGATGAAAAACACAAAAACAAAAAACGAACCAGATTGAAAGTCAGTTATTTACTTATGTCACACTGAAACATTGACATGGAACTTATGGCCATGGCATTATTTGACGGAGATCATTCGTCAGTAACATCCACCAGTAAATGCGTCGGAGGAACGAGAACAGAAGCCTCGAACCCTCGGATTACCAAAAAAAAAAAAAGAATCGCGAAAAGAGGCAAACACAGCAAGATCTAATGAACTCCGCAACCAATCTGACTATTCCAGCCATCGCCGACCAAGCACGCGACATACCCTCGAGACCCTTCATGACGAATCGACGACACGTTCATTTAACCCCAAGAATCAAGAGGACACAATCGGAACTAAGCCTTCTATGGCCGAAATTTGATTTTCTTAAATTTAAGCCCTAAAAAATTTAATTTAATACAACAAAAGGATACTAAAACAAATATATAACAATACCCATACAACGATTTGCATCGAACATCAATCAATTGCAAGTAATTCGAAAATTCTAAAACTTTTTCATGCATAAACCCTAGAATTTCAAATTGAAAATTCTCTCTCAATTCTCAACGAAATTATGCAAATTATATATCGTTGGAAAGATCTCAACATGTAGAACAAAAGCCCTATGGTTATGAGATTAATCAAGCAAAAAAATATACACGAAAAAAAAAATAATGCCCATATTCGGCTCAAAGAGGAGGATTTCAAATTTGTCTAAAAAAAAAGTTTGGGTTCTACAATCATATATGATCGGCTCTGATACCACATGTAGAAAATTATTCTCATAAACAATTAATCTTTTCATAACAAACGGATCCATACATGATTCTAAAACACCAAGATCAATAAATATAGCGGAATTAAAGCGTACCTGTTTGAGCCATTGCTTCACTTGAAGAAAACTAGATCACTCTGACCTATTTCGATATAGTAGCTTTTAATGGGATTAAAACAACTAATAGGTATAACTTACCCTTTTATAAGCTAGAGAGGGGACCTAGCAAACCCTAATCAACAGCGTGTCAACTGGGCCCTTCCCATTACGGGCTTCAGTCAAACACAATTGCCTACACTTTGCTGCTCAACTAGGCTCGTTAATAATAGATGTCAATACCCAATTCAATCAGATCACTTTAGGGTTTAACAAATATTAGAATATCCATTAACCCGATTATTTAAAATAGAAAATCAATTAATTAATGTAAGCCCATATTATAGGAAATTTCCAACATGTGAATGTGAGAAAGAGAGGCTTCGCCATGCAAGGCTGGGGCCCTAGTTGGCGTCTCTGCTAAGCTAGTAAGGGTGGAAGCCCTTTGCAAACACTCAAGAGGGTTGCCGCCTTCACCATCATGTCTCGAGCGATCGTCGAGGGCAAGACCTCTGTCTCTCTCCATAGGTATGTACCTTCGTGTGATGTGTAGGGGCGACGCCACTATGGCTTGAGCTTGGCAAGGGTCTGGCCACCCTCGCCGATGATTGGTAGAAGAGTGACCACCCTCTCTTTGTTGAGACAAGCTGAAGAAATTTTTCTCTCTCTAAATTTTCAATTCTTTCCTTCCGGATTGCTTGACTTTATTTTTTTAATTCTTTAAATTTGTAAAGCTACGTAAACACCGTATTAGCAACATGTGGCTGCGATGTAAGCACTTAACATCTAATTAATTGTCACATTGGCATTTTGTCCGAGCACCTAACAGAAGGATTAATAATATGCAAATTCAAAAAAGTTTAAGGATCGAATTGTCAAAAATAAATAAACAAAGACCTTAAAAAGTTGAAGGTTCCATGCCTTTGGCCTCATTTGGTTTAGCTTTTCGAAAGGGCTTTGAAATCCTAAAGCCCATTGAGAAAAATATTAGGCGTTTGGCAAGCATTTTTGGAAGCCTATTGGCCAAATGTCGACATTGGGAAAGATGAAAGCTCAAAACAGGTGAGCTTTTGTTTCTTTTTTTTTTTTTTTTGGTAAAAAGTGAGCTTTTGGTTTTTGGGAAATGTAAGTCCACTTATACTGTTCACCCATTGACTTTTTTTCTTTGGGTTGACCATTCATCTTCCTCTTCCCTAGTAGCTGCCAGAGGTCGGCCACCGCCGCTTGATGGGTGGTGTGTCCCCGGCCATCGCTAGGGGTGATCGGGTCCAAGGTGGGTAGGGTTTAAACTTGGACCCTATATCCGACTCTATTATAACCGGTTCCTATTTTTTGGACCATGTAGGACCATGTACCCGACTCTATTTGTATTGGACCCTATATCGACCCACAATGTTTTTCCAATCCAGTTCCAGGATTAACTCTGTTTCCACTGGAACCTATTTTACAATCTCCCGATATCCTATACGACTTTGAATTTTATATTAATATACGAAAAAATAACGTAACTCTACTAATTTGTATGAAAACATTAAGCACTTGTAATATATAAATACATGAACTTTTTGACTAAATGAAAAATCAAGGATCTACAGGGCTAATTATAATAAATAGAGAAAAAGCCATGAAAAACCCTGAACTTTGCCCAAAGTGACACATTTACCCAAAACTTTTTTTTTGTGACAAAAAAATCCCTGAACTTTTGTTATGTGACACATTTACCCCAAAATTATAGGGCATCTTGTCTTTTCATTTTTTTAACTAATTAATTTATTTTTTATTTTTTCTTCTCTCTTCCTTGGCCGGCCGAGGGAAGCCAGCATCGGGTGAGGGCGGCCCTCGCTGGCATCGGCGAGGGCCGCCCTCGCTGGCATTAAGCGAGGGTCGCCCTTGCCTCGCGTCGGGGCGAGGGGTGCCCTCACTTGTGTCGGGTGAGGATGTCCCTACCCTCGCTAGATCTCGGCGAGGGCCGCCTCGCCCGACGCCGGCAAGGGCTGCCTCGCTTGCGTCGGGCGAGGGGGTCCCTGCCCTCGTCGGCGTCGGGTGAGGCGTGCCCTCGCCGATCCGGCGAGGGAGGCCCTTGCCCGACGCTAGCAAGGGCTGCCCTCACTCGACGCCGCAAAGGCGACCCTTGCCGTGACGCTGGCTTCTCTCTACCGGCTCCGTCATGGCCGATGGAGGGAAGAAGAAGAAAAAAAAAGAAGAAGGAAAAATAGAATAAAAAGACAAAAATGCCCTTGATGGGGTAAATGTGTCACGGTTTAAAAAGTTTGGGGTTTTTCTCGTCACAAAAAAAAATTGTGGTAAATGTGTTACTTTGGATAAAGTTTAGGGTTTTTCATGGCTTTTTTCCTAATAAATAAAATCACAAGGCAAAGAATTAGCAACAAACATGGGTCTAATATTAATCTTATTAATACAACTACTACATGAAGCTACTAATTTATGCAAGCATAACTCCTCTTTAAAAGAGAAAATAGGTGAGCCAATCTACATGGTACACAAGAATTTGGCAGCGACGAACATCGTCTATTCGTCAGACGGTGCGAGAAGGAGTCGATGAGGGAGGGAAGCAAGTGAGGAAGAGGAACGATGAAGGAGGAATGCCGTGTGTGTTTGAGAGAGCTAAGAGGAAAAACCCCATGTGATTGCGAGAGTAAGAATAGAAAAAAGGGGGAAAAATAGGGTTTTGGACCTATACTTACAAAATTGGTTCCAAAACCAGTTCGAGAACCGATTCTTGGGTGGGTAATCAATCAAACCCCGTTCCCGGACCGGTTTAAATCGATTTTGAATTTTTAGAACCGGTTCCCAGATTGGTTTCAATGAGAACCAGTTCCCAACCCTATTTTTGGGTGGGCTAGTCCGATTCCCAAGTATACCTGGTCCGGTTGCACACCCCTAGCCATCGCTGCCTAGGTTCGCGTAACCTAGGCAACCTTAGGTGGCATCGCCTGGGTTCGTGAGACCCAAGCGGCGTCGCCTGGGTCACATGACCTTAGGAGATGGTGCTTGGGTTCACGCTAAATCTAGCCGCCAGATTTGGCCGTCGGTAGTTGGTTGGTGGTGGAGCTTTATCGAATTTGATTTTAATTTTTTTAAAAAAATAATAAAAGCCATTTGCAAATGTTGGGTTTACCAAATGGTATTTATGCCAAAGTCACTTTCTAATGCACTTTAAAGTTGTAATTTGCCAAATACTAAAACATTTCGAAAAACCCCTTTACCCCAAAGGTATTTATATTTTCCCAAAGTCACTTTCCCAAAATCGAACCAAACGGGCCTTTTGTCCTTGAAACTTGTTGCAATCGAAGTCGACACATTGCTGGTGGGTTATATTTTTCGTTTTTTAACAAATTCCAGGTGAAATAATGGGGTGGATTTCGCTCTTGGCTGTCAACTATACATTTGATTATAATAAGCAAACTAGTTACTTGAAGAAATTTTGCAAAAATATTTACACCCAGAAAAATTCCCTAATGCCATAACCAGAGTCACCGAAAAATCTCGAGGATTTTCCCTCCTCTCCCCCCCCAAAAAAAAAAAAAAAAAAAATTGATGAATGAACGGGGTGTAAAATAAAGCTTTTACCAGTGCCTAAGGAAGTCGGGAGAGAAAGATATTGCTTTTGTCTGAAGAGAAAGAAGTAGAAGGAATTCAAAAGACAATAGACGTGCTATTCATAATGTTAAGAGGTAGTTCAATCTTAGTTAGTTTTATTTATTTATCGTTTTTTGCTGAACGAGGTAGTTTAATCTTACGAGGTCTTTGTTTTTTCCTGTCTTTAAAATAGAAATATAAAAATACCTTTGGCAGTAAATACATACATTTGACATGTCTAGGAAAAAAAGAAGAAGAAAGTCGTGAGATATGAATGTCATTTCAACTTTGAAAAAATTTACTTGTACAAATCCATCGTAACAATTAATTGAGGTATTAGAAGATTCCTAATTTAATTCTCGCCATTATGTACAAAGGTTCCGGATTTGGGCCTAGGTCAATGGCCTTGACTTTTCTAGAACATATAAATATTAAATTTCATCATTAGCTAATATTTAAAAGGTTTAATACGTTGAAAATCTCTAAACTGGTACATTTATGATTAATTCACCCCAAACTAATTTTTTTTATCACAAAATACCTCAAATTGGTACATCCGTGAAAATTAATTTCAAACTAATTTTTTCACCGTTAAAAACCCCATATTGGTATATTATTGATAAATTTACCTCAAACTACCCAAACTGGTATACTTATAATAAATTTATCATCTATAAATTTCGGTCAAATTTTACTGTTAACTTTGCTGATGTGAATGACACATGGTGACATGTTATGGCCAACATGAAAATTTATAGGGTCAATGCCACAAAAAATCTCAAATTTGTCACAAATTTGTCGCAAGAGTACCTTAAATTTATCACATAAGTATATTTAAAATTGTCACAAGTGTACTAGTCTGGGATTTTTCGTAATATTCACCCTATGAATTTTCACATGGACTTGCCATGTCACTATGTGTCATCTAGATCAACAAATTTAACTTTTAAATTTGACGGAAGCTTCCGGAGGATAAATCTGTCACAAGTATACTATTTTGAGATTTTTGGTGGTCAAAAAATTAGTTTTGAGTAAATGTATTATATATGCGTTAGTTTAGGGCGTTTGATGATCAAATAATTAGTTTTTGATAAATTTACAATGGGTGTGTCAGTTTGGGGGTTTTTTGTGATAAAAAAATTAATTTAGGATAATTAGTCACCCACGTATCAACTTTGAGTTTTTTAGGGTATTAATACTAGTTAAAAATGTGAAAATTGTTGGTAGCAATCCCACAAAGGGCTTGAAAATAATAACAAAAAAAAAGCCCTAAATCTAGCATTTATGCCGATTCAATCATAAATATTTTAATTGTGCAAATTTAGTCCTAAAAATTTTAATGGTTTGTAATTTCTATCTTCAATCTTATGATGATTTGCAAATTTAGTTCTTCTAGCCAATTCTAGCCCAAAGTCACTAATATGATGGTCTTGTCAATACTAGCCATCCTACAAGGCACAATCGATGTTGACGTGAAAAATTTTAAAAATTTTAAAAATTATTTATTTATTACTATTTTTCTTTTTCCTTTTATTGTTTTTCCTCATCCTAGGCCTTCCCTCACTTGGCCAAGGCATAGGCCCTCGCCTCGACCAGGAGTGGGTGTCACGACCCTCAACTAGACCAAGTGAGGGTTAGTTGGCAACCTCACCAACCCTTAATTAGAAAAAAAAGAAAGAAAAAGAAAAAAAATCATAATTTTTTTTAGAAACAACAATGCCACTAGGACGGTTGGTATTGATTAGATCGTCATGTCAATGATTTTGGGCCCAGATTGATCGGAAAGGCTTAATTGGCATATTGTCAAAATGTTTAGAACTAACTTATTAGGATTAAGTTTGCACAATTGAAAGGTTTAGGATTAAACTGACAAATTCTCAAAAGGTTTAAGACTAAATTGGCCAAATTGACCAAATTAAAAGATTTATGACTGAATTAGCATAAGTATAATAATTTTATGACTTTTTTTGGTAATAGTCCCCATATATTATTTTTGAAAAAGTAGCCAAGTCTTTATATAAGTGCCCTAAGATTATCGAAAGAAATTAGTACGCATTTTCTACTTCTAGCTTTTAGGATTTTCATTCTTAACCAAGAGATGTAGCTAAAAGCAGGGTTAAGAACGAGAAGAGAAGATAACAAGTTTTTTATCGTCTAAGTCAAACTAGATGGTTCATCCATGTTCTATTGCTTAAACTTTTATGGGATAAAAGCATCATCAAGGAAAGTACCAAAAAAATCTTAAACATATTTTATCGATATCAATTCAGTCATAAATCTTTGATTTGCGCTAATTTAGTCTTAAACTTTTTCACAATTTACCAATTGAGTTGGCCAAAAATTGTTAATATGGATGCCAATCGTTTTACGTGACACAGTTGGCGTAGACAATTTTTATTAATTTTTTTAAAATATTGAATGTTTAATTTATTTTATTAATTGTTTCTTTTTTGTCTTTTTCCCTTTCATTTTGGCTATCAAAGGTTATGAAGGCCTTGGGCGAGGTAGCCCTTGCCCAAATCTAGTGAGGGCTGCAACCCTTGCCAATGGCCAATGAGGGCTTGCTAGCTCGTTAGCCAAAATAAAAGGAAAAAATAAAAAAATAAAAATGAAAAGAAAAATATATAAAAAATTATTAATATAATTTTCATGTGCTAATCATGTCACGTAAGATGGCTGGTGTCCACACTGATGATATCTGGCCAAAATTGATTGAATAGAGTCATTTAGTAAAATTTGAAAATGTTTATGTCAAAATTGGCTCAATTGAAAAGTTTAAGATTGAATTGGTATAAGTGCAATGGGTTTAAGATTTTTTTTATGCTTTTTCCAATTGTCAGCAGTCCTTTAATTTTTTTTAATCTTTGAACTTTGCTTATTTAGGTTCTTGAATTATATACTTATTTGTTCGATTTAATCCTTCCATTAAAAATCGGTAATTTTGATCCGAAGGAAAGAGACAAGATGTCTTTGAACAGTGTGGTTTGCTCGAAGTGGCAGAGTTCGATGCCACAGTGAAAAAATTAGTGGCATATTTGGAAGGAAAAATATCTAGCCAAAACACCCGAATGCCCTCACAGCCGTGCCCCCCGCACGACGCCCGCCCTAAGTGTTCCTCTGAGGCGACCACAAAACCTGTCCAATCATGTCCTCAATCGCCCATCAGGCACGCCTCACCTCTCCTCATCACCATTTCCCACGTGTCCTCTCATGCGCCGCCTCCATTGCCCCGTTATAATTATCCCTATGTTCCCTCTTAGAAATCAAATTCACCATCTCGACCTGTCCAGCTCTTGCTATAGCCTTCATCGTCTCTTAAAGCACCTCTCCGTCGCCTCGCGCCGCAGGATGGGATCACTCTCCGCACTAGACGAGCCATTGCATTATCTGCTCGCCCGCAGAGATGAGTTCGTTGTTGATGATTACTTCGGCGTTAATATATCTGATCCTTATCACCGGTAATTAACGAATTCGCTAACTGAAATCGAGTCGCTAGATGTTTCCTTTTTGTCCCCGCAGTGTTTAGTTTGGTAATCGAATGGGCCCCTTGTTGTTGCTCGTCGAATGTTCAATGTGGACACTGAATTTTGAGTTTAACTAGTTGATTCTGAGATATGTTGACTTAACTAATTGATTCTGAGATATGTTGACTTGAAGGCTGGTGCCGGAATTTAATGATTCATAGGGTCAAGATGTCTAATCCTTATCACTGATGATTGATGGATCCTATGCTCAAATCTTGTTGCTTGCTTGGAGCAATGTTGTTATTCGAAGTCCAAATGTTCTATGCCAATGGTAGAATTTGTATGGTAGACTTTGAGATATATGGTCCATATCGATAGTTGTTGATGAATTCTATCACGTCTCGAGGCTTCGACATGGGTGATGCTTATCGCTGCCAATTGATGGTGCTCTGATTGAATCTCATATGTTTTGTTGGTGGTTTCAAGTTTTGAAATAGAACAGAGCAGTGTTACTGCTTGTTGAATGATCAGTATAGTCTTGGCAGCTTAGGATTTGTATGTTCCGGGGACCAATTTCTTTTCAGAAATAATATTTTTCTATTTTTATTCTCTAAAATAATTTTTGAGTAAAAAAATGCGTTTGGTAATTACACAAAATTTCTATTCTTAAACTAAAAAAAGAATAGGAATATATATTTCAGACGACTCACAAATATTTTTGTAACGTAAAATTTCTTTTAATTTTTTAACAAATTTTTTAGAATTTTCTTTTTCCCTTTCTTCTTCTTCTTGCTCCTCCTCTAGCCGTGGTGGCGGCAGCATCCGGTGACCGGTGGCGGCAATGGCGGCGACTAGTGACCTATAGCAACCGGCGACAAGCGGCGGGTGGCCAACGGTGGTGGGCGATTGACGATAGGGGGGCGGTGGACAGCGGGCGGGGAGGAAGAAGAAGAAAATAAAGAAAATGACTTATTTTTAGAAATTATTTCTAGGAACAAGAATCTATTTTTTTCTACTTCTTGTTTCTGTTCCAAATCTATTTCCTCACTACTTTTCCATTCCGGGAATAAAAAAATTAGTTAACATTATCAAACGAATTTTTTTTTTTTTTTTTTTTTGGTTTGGTTAGAGAACGAAGAATAGAAATTGGGAAAAATAAGAATATTACTAAATGGAGCCTTGTTGGTCCTCGACCTTTTCACCTCCTTGCTGATCCTTATTGATGGACGTCATGTTTGAATGAACTACCATTGCGCCTTGTATTGACTTGGCTTTGATTCTGGGCTAGCTATTCTAATGTTCACTTATATGTGCAGTCTTAGGAATCCCTATCAGCCTTACTCACAACAACACAAGCAATTCTAGAGAGAAGCTCTCAGTTTATGTTTATATCGCTTTTGTAATCCAAATAAGAGGATGAGAGTGCCAAACACCCCAAGTGCTGAGTGGATACATAAATGTCAAAACTTTCAAAAAATACACTTAACTATTGAAATCTAAGAAAAAAGGAGCACTTAAGTGCTAACGATTTTTGACAAAATCATTGATGTGGCATTTTCCAACGAAATTTTTAACTGATGCGGCAATTCTTTTAAAAAAATTATCCACATGGTGATGATGTCGTTAGATAAGTTTAAGGCTGCGTTTGGTTCAATTTCCAAGGAGCTTTCAAAAGCCCCTTGGGGAAATTAACTGTTTGGTTCAACTTTGAAGCCGGCTTTTAGCTTTTAACTTGCCTTCAAAATGCTGAAAGCCCAAAGCTGATAGGGACTAGCTTTGGGCTTTCAGCATTCTGAAATTATTTACCAAACACAATTACATTTCTCAAAGTAGCTTTGAGCTTTCAGATTTGCATTAGACTCAAAGCCCCTTGCAAATCTTGAACCAAACGCACTTAAAACGACTTTGTTTTTGTCCAAATTTATTTTTAATATAAATATTACTTAAATTAAATTTAGAAAACAAAAATAAAAAGGATCAGATTTGCGGCCGTAGAGGCCCTCATCACCGCCAAGGGCCTCCATGGCTCAAAATCTGATCCTTTTAAAAAAATTAATTTAATTAATATTTATATTAAAAATAAAATTTAGGGGCACAAGGACATCGTTTTGGGATAAGGATGTTAGGTGGACATTATGGCAAGCCACATAGACCTGTTTTATTAACGCAATGTCATATTTTCGGCAATTCTCGTTGAAGTTGGCACTAAGTGTCCAATTTCAGGAAAAAAAAAAAAAAGCGGCATTTAAGTGTATATTTTGGAAGTTTTGGCACTTATGTGTTCACCCGTACTAAGTTTTGACATTTGTGGTGTACTTGTTTCAAGAGAAGGAGAGCCCTATTTATATGACCCCTATAATTGCAACCGCAGATCTACAATCCGATCAATGGTTAATAAAAAGTCTCTAAAATACAAGTGGATATATTCCTATATTGTCCCCAAGATTACTCTAGAAGCGTTTCTTTGATTACCCTTGGAACAAGAGTCTCCGAAAAGGCTCTAGAAACAAGAAGATTCCAAAACATTAGGCCAATTTATGGGTTATCTTGACCTAGGTGCAAGAAAATCCTAGATACAGTTAGAATATAGAACATTGGATCAATTTATAGGTTATCTTTCTTAGATTTAGTTAAATAGGTAGGGTATGGATTGGGAATGGGTCGGTCGGGTCGGGTTGGATATAGGTCAAGAATTTTACATTACGATAAATGGGTCATAAATTGGTCAAATGGATCAATTTGTGTTAAAACATATATGACTTGACCCAAACTCAACTTGACCCACCTGTTTGATAGGTTTACCCAAACGCACAAGTGCCTCATGCCAAGTCCCAAAAATCTCTCCAAAAGTTGCACGAGTGCCTTGGCTTACGATATACAGACTGAATCTAGGTAAAAGCCAATTGATCAATGTCCGCCATCTCTACTTGGCGAGCATGTAAATCAAATTGCGAATTGAGCCCTAAAACTTGTTAGTTCTAAACAAAACTCGCCACACCACAGACCTGTGAGAGGGCGTCCTTCAAATCTAAGGTGAGTATAAATGAAGTGGCATGATATGGGTATCCATGTGGTGAAGGACGTTGATGTGGTTCCACGTCGGCATTTCTATCCACATATTTGACGGAAGGATTAATTTAGGGGTAAGAATACTATAAATGCTAGTACTTTCGTACGGCGCTTACTTGAGTATCAAAACTTTTTTTTTTGCTCACTTGAGTGTCACAAATTTGAAATATCAATCACTTAAGTGCCACTTCCAATTTCCCACACTAGTAGTCTAATGCAACCGCTGGAAAATATTATTTTAATATTTATAATTATTATTTTTTGAATATTTTTTATTATTTTTTTGCTTTTCTTTTTGTTTTTTTTTTTCTTTAGGGGTCATTAGCAACCCTTGCCAGCCGCGAAATCCTCAACCAATCTAGGTGAGGGTCACCTTGCCCTTGGTCGCAAAGGCCTTGGGTGAGGCCGTTGAGACCTCGCCAGTGGTTGGCAAGGGCCCTCACTGCCTCACTCTTGCTGCAAAAGGCCTTGGGCAATGGCGTGGGGCCTTGCCGGTAGTGGGTGAGGCTGCGAGGACCCTTGACCATGGTCGCCCAAAGCCGGCAAGGCCCCTCACAGCCTCACCAGCAGCCGATGAGGCCCCAACCTTGGTCGAGGGTCGCCGGTGACAGCCCTAAAGAAAAAAAGAAAAAAATTCAAAAAATTCAAAAAAAAAAATTAAAAAATCCATGTAGGACGTTTGGCAGGAAGTCGCACTTAAGTGAGTGATTTTACTTCGATATGGCACTTAAATGAGAAAAAGAAAAGTTTTGGTCTTAATTAAGCGTCATATAAAAGTTTTGACACTCCTACTAGTCTTATCCTGACTAATTTAAGGAAAAAAAAAATAGTTCAAGGATTCAATTGGAAAAAAGAAGAAGAAGAGAGATTAAGGATTAGATTAAATGAATTGCAATAGTATATAGTTATAGTCTTCAACCATTTATTGCCGAAAAAATAGTCATAATGTTCTTCTTTATAAATAATTTAGAGTATTTATTGATACGAAATAAGGACAGGGCAGCTAATTGCTGTCATAAGCCTTACATTATTAATATGGGTATATGTAACCGTGGAAAAAGTCTCAGAACAAGCATTATCAAAGAAGAACTTTGCTTTTGCTGTTGCTGTTGCGTCATTGAGAATAACTATAATACAGGAAAAAAATACAAAAAAAGTCATAAATCTATTGTTCTTATGTCAATTTAGTCCTAAATCTTTTGATTGTAGTATGTTGGTCGTCCTACGTGGTATGACTGACGCTAATGAGAACAAAATTTACAATTTCTAAATATTTTTTTATGAATTATTTATTTATTTATTTTTCTTTTCTCTTTTCTTATCTTTTTTCATTTCTTTTACAACTTTGGGCCAATGAAGTTGCAGCCAAGTATTGCTAGGCACAGGTGAGGACACCCTTGCCCAGATCTAGCCAACGGCCGACACCCTCGCTTCTTGGTCAGTAAGGGCATTGCAACCCTCTCTTGGATCTGGTCAAGAGGCGAGGCCCTTCCCTAGACCTTGTCAGCCCACAATTGGAAAAAAAAAAAAAAAAGAAAAGAAAAGAAAAGAAAAGATTAGAAAAATATAAATAAGAAAAATAAAATACAAAATAAAAAAATCATAAAAATAAAAATAAAATCAAAAATTATCCATATTAGTGTTGACTGTGTCGCGTAGGATGACTAGTATCTATATTAGCGATTTCCTACCAAAATTGACCGGATGAACTACATTGACAAATTGTAAAAAGGTTTAGTTATCAATTAGTATGATTGTATGAATAAAAAAAGATATTAGTACAGTTAGAAGGCTGAATTGGCACAAATACCATACTTTTCGTTTAGAATACTTCATAGGTGCAGTGCAATTGTGACTAAAGTATTATCGTCTTTTTTGCATCAAAAGCTTCTCCAAGAGTCTAGATAAAGTTGGACCAAAAGGAGATCTTTCCGTCTTAATGGCAAGGAAACGACTTAACTCTGTTCTGTGTTGTTTTCCCCTTCTCCTATTTCTTTGTGTCTGATAGTAATGGTCAGACCTTTTGTATGCACAAGATAGTAATGCTTCATTGAAGGTTAAAGAATGTCAGATCTTTCTTTTCACGGTTTGCATGGTTCCTCAGTATATAGTCTGGGACTCAAACCGAACTTCTCCAACAACGGCAAGAAGGAAGAACGAATTCTAGATCTTGAATCTCAGGTAAGCCTTCATAATTTTTCTTTCTAACATCTTTCAACTCGGTGCGTCTGGTGCAGACATAGAGCATTATGTTTAGTGACCACATGCTGCTATTATTTTCAAATCAAATGGTACAAGAACTATGTTTGATTGCTCGTAGAATAGCTTAGAAATAGATTATGCGTACTCCAGTAAGATTTTTGGGAGTTACGATCACCTATTATATGCGGCCACGTAATTTTAACAGCAAATTGACTTTGTTGCACGGCGGAGAGAGCTCTAGGAACTCGATGGATTTTCATTATTCACTTCTGAAGCTTCGGGCGCACATAACAAAATTTTTGGAATAGAAATCAATTTTTATTCTATGGACGAGTTTCTGAGCAAAGAAACGCGTTTAATAACAATTTAAAATTTCTATTTCTAGAATAAAAATTCGTTTGGTAAAAGAATAAAATTTCTATTTCTAGGAGCGGCGATGACCGGCGTCCAGTGGCCGGAGTCTGACGTCCGGCAAGTGGCTAGAGTTCGGAGTCCTATGTCTAGTGTTTGGAGTTCGGAGTCCGACGTTCAACGTTCGGCATCCAACATCTAGAGTTCGGCGGTCGACGGCCAGCATCCGGCGTCCGACTAGCCGGCAACTGGCATCCGACGTTTGGATTCTGGCATCCAATGTTTGGAGTCCGATAGCTGGTGGCCGGTGGCTGGCGGCCAATGGCCATTGGTCAAAGTTTGGCGGGCGGCCAAAATCCAACGGTCGGTGGCAAGTGGCGGGCAATTGGCGGCGAACGTCCGGTGGTTGGTAATGGGCCTCCGGCATCTAGTGATTGGCGATGAGTGGCCAACGACCGATGGGCATCCGGCATCTAATGGCTGATGGTCGACGATGGGCGGCTGGAGTATGGTGGTTGGCGGTCGTGGTAGGTGGCCGATGGCGAGCGATTGGCGAGTGGCAGGCATCCATCATCCCACGAGTGGCTCGTGGGCGATGGGCGATGACAAGAGTGAATGATGAGAAAATTTTTGATTTATCACTTCTATTTTAGAAATAGAAAAGCTAAAGATTTTAACTTTTGATTTCTACTCCAAATCTATTTTTGGAATAGAAATCTATTTCAAAATAAAAAAATTAAATTGCGTTACTAAACGGATTTACTGCCCAAATCTGTTCCCGAGAGAATAGAAAAACAGATAAATCGAGAAATATAAATGTTGTCATGTGCCCTTTAGATGCTTTCTAGATACTTTCTCAACTAGCCGAGGGACATGACTTCCTGAAACTGAATGACTTTTCCAATTCGCCCATAGTCGACGGGCGAAGCACAATGGAGCACCACAGTTGAAATTTTCGAGAGCAGGGGTTTTCTTCATGACAATCAAAATCAAATCATGTTACTTTGTCAATGTAGCCCTTTGTGCCATTTCTAGAATAGAAAAATGCATTGAGAGCTGCGGCATCTTTTTTGTTTACTAGAAAATACGTCATTGTCATGTTGTTTCCAAAATAATTTTCCAAAAAGTCTTAAACCTATTGTATGACAGCTACCGTAAGTATCAGTTTAGTCCTAAACCTTTTGACAGTTTGATAATTTAAACATAAACCTTTCTTTGTGT
Organism: Eucalyptus leucophloia subsp. euroa; assembly: GCA_017140325.1. NCBI lineage: Eukaryota > Viridiplantae > Streptophyta > Magnoliopsida > Myrtales > Myrtaceae > Eucalyptus > Eucalyptus leucophloia. Next base: position 23,528,377 of record CM029470.1, on the reverse strand, counting down.
TAATTTGGTTTTAAACCTTTTGCAGATTTACTAATTTAGTTCTAAATCTACTATTTGGATATTTGGTCAGAAGGATTACATTAGCAAATCGTCAAAATATTTAAGATTAAATTAGCAAATCATCACAAGGCTTATAATTAAATTGACACAATCGAAAGGTTTATAATTGAATTGAACTGTGTACAATAAATTTAGGACCTTTTGGACAAATTTTCCTTAATTTTGGCTATGTTATTCTTTTTGACGTGTCTCTCGAGTCCTGTTAAATGGGAAAAAAGCATATATGCTTTATTCATTCTTGTCATCAGGCATCAAATCACCGTATGTCATTAATGTCAATGGAATTAATTTTCTTGGGCTTGTAATCTTTTTCTTTCACTTGTTTAGAAATGAGTCAGGTTGTCAAGGAAGTTGCGGTTACCATAATGAAGAAGGTGAAGAGCTTGCCTATCGAGTCCACCGAGTGTTGCATCTATCGAGTGCCCGAGAAGTTGCGCAGAGCAAACGCAGAGGCCTACACACCTCAAGTCATCTCCATCGGGCCGCTCCACCGTGGTAAGGAAGAGCTTCAGTCGTCGGAGGAGATCAAACTGAAGTACTTGAAAGGGTTCCTTGGTCGCAGTAAGGCCGACCTCCCTGCTTGTAGCAGAATGATCACGGAATTTGAAGACCGCATTCGGCAATTCTACCAAGAAAATCTCACCCAAGGCAGCAAGGAACTCGTGGAAATTGTCTTAGTGGATGCAGTTTTTTTAGTTGAGCTGTTCATAAGGAACCATAACCGGAACCTTGACCCTGGGCACGGAAACCAGAACGACGAGATATTCAGCAAGCAGTGGATGAGCAACGCCGTATTCCACGACCTCCTGCTGCTGGAAAATCAAGTCCCGTTCTTTGTCCTCGAGAATCTCTATGAGCTCACCACATTGAGTGCCACTGTGAAATTCTTCAAGCTTAGCGGCGAGTACTTCAAAGACGTCCAGCACGGGCATGAGCTTGCAAGCACGAGAGTTCAGGTGACGCACCTGGTGGACTACATGCGAGCCCTGCAAGTGGCCTCGGTCCCGTGGCCCGGGACGATCGTACAGGGCAAGAAATTCAAGCTGACTCGGAGTGCAACGGAGCTGCAAGAGGCTGGCGTCAAGTTCAGTAGGGGCAAGGGAACCTCCTCCCCGCTCGATGTCCACTTCAAGCACGGGACCCTCGTGATGCAACCCGTGGTTGTGCATGAGTGGACCGAGGTGTACTTCAGGAACATGATTGCGTACGAGCAGTGCCACCACGACAAGAAGTACATCAGCAGCTATGCCATCTTCATGGACAGCCTCATCGACACGCCCGAAGACATCAACATTCTAACCAGCTGCAGAATTGTGGAAAATCAACTCGGCAGCACGGACGACGTGGCTCGTCTCTTCAACAGCATGTACAAGGAGACCCTGAGGGACTCCATCGAGTTCCTCTACACAAAACAGTGCCAAAGCCTGAATGCGTACAGCAGGAACCAGTGGAACCAGTGGAAGGCTGCCTGGTACCGGTGGAGGGTCATCCTCTACCGAGACTACTTCAGCAACCCGTGGTCCGGGATCTCTGTGGTCGCTGCCGTGGTGCTGCTCGTTCTCACCTTGGTGCAAACTGCGTGTTCCCTCTTGGATATTTACACGGGCGACGCTCGGGGACTATTCCGTAGGCGCTGGTGGTGATATAAAAGGCATTACTGGAACGGGGGAATAGAAAGTCTCAAACTAGATTCCATACTCGTCTATGGCTGCATCATTTATGAAATAAAATTGTAAAGACCACAAAGGAAATCTGACCGAGCAAAATTTAAAAGTGTTGCTTTTTGCGACGTACAATGTTGCAAAACTTAATAACTTATTGTATTTTTCGAAAGTTTGATTCGATTCATTAGGAGCATGGATGCTCATCTTAAATTTTCAAATGTTCAAAAGATAAAGACATTTTGCTGGTTTATCTATTAAGTCATGAAACTACTCGCCACTTTGTTTTTTTTTTTTTTTTTCGGTGAACGAGGAACCGCCGGAGACTCCCTTTCGCTTACACTAGTCGGGGTCACACCAGCCTCCGATGCTGGGTGGCACCGTCGGATATCATCGCAAGCCACTATTTAGATGTAAACCTCGAGGAAGGCTAGCCCAAGATCCCACCACCAGGGCTCCCAATTTAAGATGTGTTAGTAAAGCCTAAACCAACTGCGGTGCCCACTAGTGGGTACTACTTGTCACTTTTTGATAGATCAAACTTTTAAAGAAATTGGTTGCGCCATAACTCCGCGATTGTATAAATGTAAAAGGCTTAAAATTGGATGAGATTCTGTCATTTTACCAGCATTTGTATAGAGAAGAGTATTAAGACATAAAATCTATTCTGTGTTATCCTCTCAAAGTTCTTTTGGCAAATAGAGGATTCTTAAAAGTTCTAATAATTGTTGGTTGAGTTATGAATGTTTCATTTAAGTCCATTGGATTGCAAGTCTTTTGAAAAAGGCTCTTAGGTTATAATCTCACCGTCGGCGGTGCATGTTTAGTCCCCGGAAAGTTGCAATCTAACGAAGAACGATTTTTACTTTAATCAACAAATAAAACATTGACAAATGGATTGAATAAGAAATAAACTGAAAAGAACTCCGTACTTACAGGAAGCGCAATGAAAAAATTAGTAACCACCTTTGTAATAAAGCGAAGGGATGATGTCGCGTGAGTCCTCGAGCATTCTCGATTCTTGCAAAATTGAATACTTAAAGCTTTTTTTTTATTTGTGCAATGATGGTCCCTCCGTAAGAGGGTTGGATAGAATGCTAACGTGATAGCCAAATGGCCATTAAGTGCCTATGTGGCAATCCCATGTCGCTAGCGCGGTGCCTACATGGCTTTTTATAAATTTAGAAAATTAAGAAAATAACGTTGAGCTGAGTGAAGAAGATTGAAGATAAAAATAAAGAGAAAACCGTATTCAGCTTGCCCCCGTGAATAAAGAATGCTCATGGTGTTGCCAGGCACCAGCGACAGTGGCCAGACCCTCGCCGGCGTCTAGATGCTTGCTCTCGTGGCTTGTAAACACCACAAGCAACAAACAGAAATGGAGTGCAACAATAACAATAGAGACGGAGAAAGTGTGCGCGTGAGAAAGAGAGGCTGCGCTAGGTGAGGCTGTGGCCCTAGTCGGTGTCCACTGGCCGATGGCCGCCCTCGTTGATGACTGGTAGAACAGTGATCACCCTCTTTTTGTCAAAGCAAGCTGAAAATGACTTTTCTTTATCTTAATTTTCAATTCTCTTCTATCAAAATCCTTTGACTTTATTTTTTAAATTCTTTAAGTTCGTAAAGCCATGTAAGCATCGTGTTGGCAACATGAAGCCACCACGTAAGTGCTTAACAGCCATTTAATTGTCACATCAGCATTTTCATCCTAGCACCTAACAGGAGGATTAACAATGGGCAAATTCGAAAAAGTTATTGAATTGTCAAAAAAAAAAAAAGTAATTCAAAGGTGACATTGCACAAACCCAAAAAGTTTAAGATCCCTTGTCTTTATTCCTAAAACTTTTGCAATCAAAGTTCAGATGTTGCAGGGTACTGCCAGTAGCCTCTACTTGTTCCTATAATTGCTGTCGGTGGGCTCAATTTTCACTATTTAACAAATTCAAGGTGGAATAACAGTGTGGATTTCGAATTTAATTATAATAAACAAACAAATTACTTATAGATTTTGCAAAAATGTTTACATCCAGAATGCCAGAACTAAAGTTACTGAAAAATCTCGACGATATTATTATTTTTTGCCAAAATTAATGAATGAACAGAGTGTAAAACGAAGCTTTTTCCAGTCTACAAGGGAATTAGGAGAGAAAAATTATATTGCTTTAGTTCGAAAAAGAGAAGTAACAGGGATGGAAAAACAATAGAAGTGCTCTTCATAACGTTAGGAAGTAGCTTAATCTTTATTTATTTATTTATTTATCATTTTTTGCTGAACGAGGTAGTTTGATTTTATGAAGTCTGGGTGTCTTCATGCTTTCGAAATAGAAAATAGAAAATCCTTTGGCAACAGCTGCATACATTTTACACGTTCATGAAAAAAGAAGAAAGTTATGAGGCGTCAATGTCTTTTCAACTTTGGAAAAATTACTTGTAAGAAACCGTTGGAACAATTATTGGAGGTCTGAGAAGATTTCTACTTTAGTTACCGGACATCAGTTATTTGATTCTCACCACTGCATACAAAGCGTAAGTGTCACGAGGGCTTGCATTGGGTTTGAAGAAGTAGCCAAGTATTTGCATAGGTGCCCCAAGATTATCGAAAGAATATATCCTTACACACTTTTTGCTACTTCTAACTTTTGGAATTTTCTTTCTTTACCAAGAGATGGAGCTAATGGCAGGGCTAAGAACGAGAAGCGAGAATATATATATATATTTTTTACTGTCTCAGTCAAATTTCATGTTCCATCCCTGTTCTATCTGACTCAAAATCCAAGGGATTAAAGCGGCAATAGTCCTGAACTTTTTCAATTTATTCAATCTAATCTCTAATTTATTTTTCTGTCCATTTAGGTTCTTATACTATAAGCTCTTTTGTTTGATCTAATCATTCCGCTGAAAAAAATAACGAATATGATAATTTGACCGTTGAGTTGCCGTTAAGTGTCGTTGTGGCATCATGTAACAATTAAACGCTAAAAAATAAAACTGGACAAATATTTGTTAAATCTTCAATACACAAACATATCTGGAAAAACACAAATGAAAGACAAAATGGACAAGAAGGGATGGAAAGCTATTGCGGTGGCAGCACCACTCCCCAAGGGCAAGGAGTTTGAATGCCACCGTTACGTCTGCCATTGCCATTGCCACTTTTTGGCGAAGACGATCCAACCTGATATGCAGCTTTTTTGGTGGAAAAGAAATGGCAGTGAAAGACAATAGCAATGATGTCTCGCAAAACGGAGCCCCTACAACATTGTCATCCATCTCCTCGTTAAGTTCATCAATAAAGCAAAGCCTAAGAACTCCAAATGCCGATGTGGGCGTGACACAGTTAACCCAATCAATTACCAAGTAAGGAATAAGAAGAAGAATACAAAGTATGTACATTATCAGGGCAAGCTGAGGGAGTCACATGCTAGTGTCATGGGCTGGCCAACCTAGCATGTATTATCTGTGCCGCCATAGAAAATTCTTTCCCAACTTAGCCTCACTCACAACAACACAAACAATTCTAAATAGAGAAACTTGGATAGAGAAGCTTTGAACTTGTGTTTATATTTCTGGATGATCCAAATGAGGGGACACCCCTTATTTATATAAGAAGTCTTCTAATTGCAATTGTAGATTTACAATCCAATCTAACCATGGAGATTAATAGAAAGTCTCTAGAATATAAGCGGATATTTTCTATATTGTCCCTATGAATACTCTAGATTATCCTTGTGTACATTTCCCATATTACCCTCATAACATTCTAGAGTCTCTTAGAATACCTTAGATACAATAAGATTCTAGAATAGTTGTCACGTCCCAAACCTCAAGCACGCGCACATCCCATCATGGTAGATAGAAATGCGACTTCCCAAGACATGTTGTCGACCCATTCATTTATTACACATGTGGAAGTGGATAAATAATCTCCAGACAAAACTCAAATGGGATAGAAAAGCATGATCGCATTTTTTTTTTAAACCAAACCACATACCTTTATACACATCATACCAGATCATTTATAATACTAGTCTATATTCACAAAACCCCAAAAGTAGAAGGACTATAGTCCACTAAACAATCGAACCCTCAACTGAAGACCTCGGAGTCTCCTAGGACTTGGACTTGGGTTCACCACCGTGCCATCAGGAAAGTCAGTTGTACCCTCACCATAAGCAACCTCTGACACCAACACAGGGACCTCAACATCGTGAAGAGGACCCTCCCTGGGTCCATTGTACCTGCTACGATACCACGCCCTGAATCGATGGGGTACCCTTTGAGTAGACCCGCATCGACCCAAATGATGGTCCTCACAAGTTCATAGATCCAGGCTCCTTGGCCCTCGAGAGTAGGGATATCAATGACTTGCTCTTTAATACTCTTTGGCCGATCAAACTGTTTCGGAGGAACCACCATCTAAGGACTTGAAAATGATGAGCTCACGATGGGGTGAGACAATGTCTCGGTTAGTTTTACCCCTAAGACTTGATTAGAAAGAAAATACACTCAGGAGTGGTCTAGCCATGCAATTTAGAGGGCTTACCTTGTCTGAGTTCTTTCCTGCATGTCAGTACATTTTATAATTCAACCAATCAATTCCTCAATTTAATCAATCTATCGATTCATTCGGATAATCAATTCAATAGATGCTATCTACCATTCAATCCCATCCATATTATCTATCATTTCATTACCGTCTAACAATTCATTCATCAATGACAACTGCTCACCAAAGCTGCAATATAAATAGACGGTAGCTCGCCAAAACTTATATATATCTATATAATAATTGCTCACCAAAGCTGATTCATACACACACACACACACACACACACACATATATATATATCCAAAGCCATCGATTCAATACTAAACCAGAGAACTGGATATTCAATCCATTAAAATCCAACGATTCAAACTGGTCCTACAAACCACTGACGGTGCCAAAAGCTGACACCGGGTATTTTCAAGTTAAATACCAAACTTGATCAATCTCACTCAATTTCTTAATTTAACAAATAATTAGCACAAACCAACCGCACTACTGTGATCAATGCAAAATTCTAACAACCAGCCATCCTGGCATAATTTTCGAAAATAATAAATAATAAAATTTAATTCCAAAAATTAAATAATTAAATAATATATTATATTAATATAATTTAATAAAATAATATTTATAAATTGAAAATAATTAATTAATAAAAATATAATTAATTAAGGCTTAAACAAGATTGCACTAATTTAAACATATAATTAGCTCTAATTAATCAACCACTAAACTAATCATTCATCTAATCTAATTAACATTTAAATAATCTAATCTAACCATCTAAACCTACTTAGACTAATCTAAACACCCCTTAAGCATAATTAACTTCCTAAGCAAGGTTTAGAGGATAAACTCACCAATTTTGCTTTCCGGTGAGTCCACGGCAACGGCGACGCTAAGGTGGGTGATAAACCTTGAAGTGGCGACACGAACGAAGGTCGGGAAGACACCTAAAATGGGCCTCAAAGTATTCAAAACCTTGATGGCCTTCTGCTTTTGAACTTGTCCGAACAAGTTGGAATCGACAGAGAAAAGGGTTGGAAACGGTGAGAACAGATGGCTAGGGATGACGGCGGTCCACGCGATGTCGAAAGAACGGCTAAACAGAGGCGGAGGAGGTCTGGTGCAGCTTGGCATGGCTGGACGACGGCAGAGGAGGTGGACGTCGAGCGGTGGAGGCGAGATGGCGCTAGCAAGGCTTACGGTTGCTCAGACGGCTTGCGACGATGACGCTGGCTGATCCGAGGATAGGATGGCAGTGGAGCTACTTTGATGGTGGCTTGAGGAAGTCAATGGATGCTGCTAGACACGGGAGGAGGTGGTTGGACTTGAGACAGGTGCAAGACGAGCAGGGAGCTCACGGGGCTAGCGATTAGGGTGCGACGGCGAGCCGGCTGATCCGGCGGGCGTGCGGTGCTCGGATGGCTGTAGGGCTATGCGGCTGCTAGTTGCTGACCTTCCTCTAGTTTCTCAAGCTCCTCCCATAGCCCAACAATGGAGAAAGGTGGGCTGATGAGGGAGATAAAGTTGCTGAAGGAAGGGGGACCCCAAGGGCTTCTAAGGCCTTTACACTTGTCTTGATCTCCTCTCTCTTGCCCCCACCAGCTATGGCCCTCATCCTCATCCATTTTCCTTCTCCTTAGCTTCCTCAAGAAGCTTGCCAATAGGTCCAAAAGTCATGCACCCCATGGCATACGAATTTGTTACATTTCCCTCTCCAATCTCACTCAAATTCATTTAATTCTCAACCAAACTAATCCAATTGAATCCCAAATAAATCAGCCAAGGTGTCCTCGTCCCTCTTATGATTTTTCCCCGTCATACGATCCAACTTGCATCCCAAAGATGCGATCAAAATCAGCCGTCTGACTTTCTCGAACAAAAACAGCCTTACTTTGCTTTTCCGTCAAAAATCCTGGTTTGTAGAAAAATCATCTAAGGATGAGTCGACGTTCCTCAAAATGAATTGTGATATGACAGAACTTTCAATTTCTGAATTCGAATTTAAATTCACAGTTAATTTCAATCTAGCGCGATTTGAGGCGTCCTAACCTACCGAATAGTTTTTAGAAATTTTTTGTGCAATTGACCTGTGGTTGATTATTTTCAAGCTACAAAGTGCATCTTCGATACATTATCGACTCTCGGTTGTTGTAGAAATCTCAAGGTTTCGAATATAGATACAGGGTACCAAAACAACAGAGAAATCGGTCTAGTGCCGATTGATAAGAATTTGTCGATGGATAAGAATTTTGCAATTAGGTGGAATCATCCACTCTTAATCACATGATTCTGTCGAATCGATCTATTTCCGGTCTCTAATCGGTCTGTGCCGTAATGACTCTTGCAAATTAGTACGGCCGAGTAATTAATTCCTGGTCGAATTCTCAAGTCTATTGCATTTAGATTCCTTAACGGCTTCACCTAATAGTTTAGTTATCTTGTGAATGGCCAACTCAGAGAAGAGAGCTATAGGCGCGAAGATGAAATGCCCAACTTAGTCAATTGAAAACAAAATTGAAAAATTAGGATGTCACAACATTGGCCTATCTTGGCTTGCTTTTGCGGTTTATTGCACTTTAAAACTTCTTAACCGTAACATTCTCCATCCAATATGGTGACGCCTTTGCCGCATCATATCAGCATGCAAGGCATCATTTCTTGAATTGCCATAGTGCTTCTATAGGTTCCCAATTGGCCTCACTCTCAAGCAAACCCTTCCACTGGATAAAATATTCTAGCTTTACGCTATCGGCCATGATGAAGTTGACATCATGGTCATAAGTGGTTTTCTCCCTTGAGAGGTGTACGCCACGATTCTTCCTGGTTTGGGACTTTTGGGTCTACATGGAACGACTTTAACATTTTCACATGGAACACCAGATGTAACTTAAACTTCGGCGGAAGCTTTAGCTTGTATGTCACCTTCTCCACTCTTTTCAAGACTAAAAACAGGCCCTCATAACGGTGATTCAACCCCTTGTGCACATCTCGATGTTGAAGAATCAGGTGTAGTTTGGCCAATGCAAGGTCCTCAAATTGGAAACTAAATGCTAGTGTTTGTTTTTTTGGCCCACTTCATGCGCTTCGTGGCTTATGTAGACAAGACCATGCCAAGTCAGCTTGCTCGAGGTCGATGGGTTGCTCCTTCAATAGCCTGTTGCAACCATATTTGGTGCAAGCAGTTGTTGCCTTGTCAAGATCTCAAAGGGGCTTTGGTTCATGGACTTGCTCTATTGCTAGTTCTAAGAGAAGTGGGCTACATTGATCAGTTTGGTGCAATCCCTTTAAGTTGTGCTCACATAATGTTGAAGGTACAACTGCAAGCATGCAAACTTGTGGAGAAGTTGAAATTAGACCCCAATAGCTTGAAGAGCTTTGTTCAAACCCATCTTGTGAATTGTGATTGCTCACAATCGTCTGTGGTACACCCCAATATTCGACTATGTGCTTCAATAGTCTTGCTACCTCCTTGGCTACTGTAATTCTTCATGCCTAGCACAAACATTACATACTTGGAGAATCAATTGACCATAATCATGAGAGTTCAACACCCTTCGGACCTAGGCAGATTTACAATATAGTCCATGGAAACATTTTCCCATGGACATTTAGGGATAGGAAGCGATTTGAGATGTTGAGGCTAACAATGTAATCTATAAGGGAGTTGAATAGGTTGATTGAAAATATTGAAAAATTTCATGGACTATAAAAGTGCAATCAACAAATCAAATGATGTAAGACCTTTAATCAGCGTGTGTGATGATGTTTATAAGTTCAAGGAGATGATGAACAATAAATTTGAATCACACAACGATTTATAGTGGTTTGACTTTATTTTTAATCCTACATCCACTCTCCACGTAACAAACTTAACACATGTTGTTCCTTTCATATGATAGATCACATTATTAGAACACAACGACAAAGCTTACGCTTGTATACTTGAGTATTTTGCTATGACAATGCTGAATCTTTACGAAGAGATAACATAATGAGAAACATTAAAGATTTCTAGCTTAAAGTGCAATTGTAGTATTTCTTGTGTCTAACCTCTTGGGAGCTTCGCTAATCCTTATTTATGAAGTCTTCAATCTATTCGTTGGAGCCCTTCAAGGACGTCCAACTAGCCATTTGAGAGTAGGCGAAGACCTTTGTCAGAATCAAGATTGTCCATATAGTCATTTCTTCTGACATAAGCACATTTCCAAAATGGAATCTGTTGTAGCTGTCGCTTCACTAAGGCAAAACCCGTCGGTTGCTTTTCTAATTTCTTCCTCGGTTTTTCAGTTACGGAACTTCATCTTGTAACAGCTATTCTTTTGTACCGTCAATGGTCATCTTCAGACACAAAGGTCACCAACATTTGTGCGTACTTATCATTAGTATGATCCGAGGCACACCATCAGCACAGGCAAATTATAAGTGAATTGGTTGACAATCTTCAGTGACGATATCGAAGAAATGACTCACAATGATGGAACCAATGATTTTTCCACCTTTATTAGTAGACAATGACCTCCAATATCACTAGCTTGAATTTTGGTCCTTCCAAGTCACCATGCGATACCACTCGCATTGGCATCTTGTTCACATACTGGTCAAGGCCTAGCTTTTCATCTCTGGCCATATAAGGAATCGTTGATATTTGCAAGAACTAATTCACTATTTGCACTTATCAAAGTAGATATTAGTACCAAAGACAGTTTTAGAATCACAAAAATTTCATAAGAATGTTTTCCAACATGAGAAGCCTTGCCGGCCATTGTAGTTCCCGCTAATTTTGTTGGCACACAAGATACGTCTTTACATAAGCTTCAACATCGTTGCATAGGTGAGGCCAGAAAATAAAGATCCTTCACAAGTGCCGGAGTGGGCTGGACCCTTGGACGTCCCGCCCGCTAGCAACAAAGATCATCGTGAGCTTTTTGCTCCATATATTCGGGATAAAATTGTCGATGAAATTCCTTGAACGAATCCCGCCCACATTTTAATGGGTTCACTATTCCTTTCATCTCACCTAATTCCCCACCACAACAAGGCTCCATCGCTTAAGTACATGGATGTTGTGCTTACTTTGAAGCATGTCATCGACGATCCCCATTGCTCGAAAGTACCACTCCATGTACTCTAAGAAGTTGTCTTCTTCTTTGGCCATCGTGTGCCTTTAATTTCCTTTGGCTTGGGATGTCTAGATGTTGGCTTGGTGTACAATGATCACTCCACTCACATGTACCGCCTTTATCTTAGTGAGCTTTGCCTCGAGCTCATCTCTACGAGCATGGCCTCCACCAAGGCTTCTAAGGAACCATTCCGCTGTCGGAGTTCATTGAGAGTGCTGTTCAAGGTGCCCTGCATCTCCTCGTGAAGCTCCTCCATCCCGGACTCGAGCCCCTTGGTGCTTTTGAGCGTGTCCTTGACTGGGCCTCGGATGTCCCCCCATGGCAAACTCCACCTTTGCCACGAGGGTCTCCAGTGCTGAGACCACTTCCCTTGAACTCTTGTGGCCATACTTCGCCTTCGCGCCTTGTTGGTCCTCGGCCTTTCCACCTGTCATTACCGCCTCGTTGATCCTCACTGACGGACGTCATGTTGGAACGAGATGCCATTACGTCTTGACTCGACTTGGCTTTGATACCAATCCTTATAGGCCAGCTACTCTTAACGTTCTTTTCTCCGTGCGGCCTTAGAGAAACTATTTCGCAAGTTGGCCTTACTCACAACAATACAATCAATTCTAGAAAGAGAAGCTGTAAACTTGTATTTATATTTCTTGGTAATTGTTGACACCTAAATTTTGACTAATCATTTAGTAATTAATTGCATAAAAATTTAGAGATTAATCTTTAACCCCTAAAAATAATAGTAAAATTGCATTTCATATAGTCGCATTTGCATCGGTACCAAAGGACAACAAGAAGCAGGGGCTCGCAGTCGATTATGTGCACAAAAGGATGGTCTCTCTTTCGCTGGTCTGAACACGCATAAGAGAGAGTCAAAAAATGAGGAAAGAAGTTCTTGCAGGTCCATTGTCTTTCCCTCATTAATGCATGCATGTGCATGCACAAATTCGGCAGACGTGAAGACTCAGGAGAAAGCCTCAAAGAAGCAAAAGGAACTCATAATATATTATAAAATATGCTCTATCAAGTGTGGGTTGTCAGTTTTGGTGAAGCAACGAGAAATTTGCTGAAGAAAGAAGCAAGTAACAAGTAAGAAAAGTCAAAAGTTGCGGCAATCCTATAGAAGGGAGGGACAAGTAGCCGCATAAGAAGCCCCAAGCATGAAGAAGAAAGAAGAATCCATGAACGTCCATTTTCTCCCCCTCATTAATGCATGCACATGCACGCACGAAATGGGGGACGTGAAATTTCTACAGACGCCTGCAAGAAGATGGGCTAACATTTTTATAATATTTGCCTTGCTGGAGAGGAGATCGAAAGAAAGGTTTGGAGAAGAAAGAAAGCAAAGTTCAACTTGGATTTTGGAAAAGTTGCGGCTGGATCTTTTCACACTGAAGTCGGCATGTGAGGCGGTGAATTCTGAGCCTATAAATAAGGCTTCGTAGTGCAAACGCAAAAGAAAAGGGGCCCGAGAACACAAGAGAACAAATCTATGAAAAAGGCCCACTGAGAGACATACAGACAAGTGAAAAAAAGGAAGAGATTAAGAGAAATAGAGTTCCGTATAAAAGGAGAGACTCTCGTCAGAGATAAACAAGAAAAAATGAAGTCAGGGGGAGGAGATTAAAAAAAGAATAAATTTAGAGAGATAGAAAGTCTGTCAGAGAAAAACAAAAAAGAAGGTGAGTAAGAGAGGGCAACAAAGAGAGAAAAAGAACGTGAGGGAGAAAAAAAAAAAGATGGGTTGTCTTCTTGTTGGAAGGAGAATTATTCCTATCAATTGAGATTACAAATTGATATTGCATATAATAGACATAGAATATTTTAGGAAAAATAATATTGTGCATATATTTCTTTTGATTCTTTTCTCTTGTACTACAAATACTGACACTCCTTGTACATTGTGTGATACTAAAAATACACAGAAAAGTATTTTACCATTGCTCTGTGTTTCCTTTCATGGTATCAGAGCGAGCTTTCTGATCCACCTTCCGTAATTTTTTTGAGTTGCCTCCAATTGTCTTCTGTCTTTTTTTTTTTTTTTTCCAATTGCCTCCAATTCTCCAAATGGAGAATCTATACCTATTCCAAATTCCGGTCATGGACCCGAATTCAATTTGGGTGGGTTGGGAACGAATCCCTACTCGAGTTTCCCACCTGGGTTTGCGCTGCTGGTTTTTTCGCCCTTTGCCAGCTGTCCGGAATCCGGGGATGCATTTACACGACGTCGGCTGACGGCTTGGAGCTGCGACTCATCACCCTTCAACTCACTGGAATAGACCACTATTCAGTTTGGGTGAGGGATTTTCGGCGGGCTCTTGTTACCAAGGACAAGGATGGATTTCTTGATGGATCCGTGCCTTTCCCAATCGATGAACACCTGCAACGCCATTGGCGCAAATGCAATCAATTAGTGCGTACATGGATTGGAAATTGTGTCACCGGAGGTCGTCACTGGGCTTCCTCCGATTAAGGATACGAGAATAATGTGGAACAACATAAAGGAGATGTACGAAAAGCTCAATAGGGTGAAGGTTTTCTTACTCACTCAAGCCCTCACCGAATTGAAACAGGGGAACCCCTCGGTTACCGCCTGTTTCAACTAGCTATCAGCGCTCTGGAATGAGCTTGAGGGGGCTGAGGAGCAACTTGAAGGATCGGAGTCCACACTCAACCAGTACAAAGAAATCCGAGACCGTGAGAAGGTGACCTGGTTCCTATTAGCCCTAAATGAGAGCTACATACCTTTCCATTCGTAGATCCTCACCATGGAGACCATCCCGCCGCTCGGCCACATCTTCCAGCTCGCTGTCAAGGAAGAGAACTAGCTAATGGCCATCGCCGGGACTAAGAAGAAAGAAGAAAGCATGGCTCTCATTGCGCCGGCGAGATTTTCCAACCATTTTCACGGCGGTCTCCGTGCGACGCAGTGACCCACACCCTCGGGAGGAAACCCTCGCTTCTTTGGGGAGAACAAAAGTGAGGAATAATTTCAAAACCCTAATTTTTGGGCTTACCGAATGGACGGGCAAGATCAAAAGCTTGGATCCGACGGTTCCTATTCTTTTGATAGAACAGATGGACGAGATAAGCAAGGGCGCGGATCTAATGGTCCAAATGTCGTTCGATCAGACGGTGTAGATTAGAGGCGCAGCCAAGGATCTGACGGCTCAGGTTTCATCTCTCAAGGGGCCAAATCTGGTGGCTATTATAATGCCACGTCATCACAGAAGGGAGGAGGCCAAAATTACAAATTTAAATGTAAATATTGTGAATATTGTCGGCGTCCTCACCATACCATTGAGACATGCTGGAAATTACATGGTAAGCCCACTGACAAAGAATAGAAAGGAAAAGAATTTTTTGCTTACCAAGTGTCAGCACAAGGATATGACAAAGCTTATCAACCTATTTCCCAGGATCAATATCAGAACATCATGAGGGCACTTAATCAGTTGCAGATAGTTGACAAAAGTGCCAATTTCTCAAGTTCTTCATCAAACAAGATTACTAATATTTCAATTGATGCATGGATTATTGATTCAAGCGCCAATGATCACATAATTTGTCATGAATATTTGTTTTCTAGTATCTCTCCAACGCTTGATTTCTTATATGTTCGACTTTCAAATGGAAATATTATTGATGTCAGAAAGATTGGTACTATTCAACTTAGCCCAAACATTATCCTTAAAAATGTTCCCAGAATTTGAATTCAATCTCATATCTATTTCCAAAGTCTGTGAGGACAATAATTGTCGAGCCAATTTCAATTGCGAAAATTGTTCCTTTCAGGACCTTTCAACTGGAAAACTGATGGGCTTGGGTAGAATGGAACAAGGGCTATACTTTTGGATCAATTTTCCCAAAGATTTTGATCTTTCTTCTTTGAATAAAGGCATTTCTTGTAATGCTGTTGCTGGAAATAAAATTTCTCTTTCTCATAAACGGCTGGGTCATAGTGCTTGTTTTCCTTGTCCTGATTGTAAAGTATACCCCTTGACAAAACAAATGAGATGTCCATTTCCAACTAGTGTATCTCAAACCACTAGTATTTTCTCATTAGTACATATGGACATTTGGGGTCCTTATCACACTCCACATCACGATGGATCCCGATTCTGTCTTACTGTCGTGGATGATTACTCTTGTGCCACTTGGGTATTTTTCATACAATCAAAAAGTCAAGCTTTTTCATGTCTGCCAAAGTTCTTCTCCATGGTCAAAAATCAATTTGATAAGCATGTTAAGAGGATTCGTACAGACAATGGAAGTGAATTCGTTTCAAATGAGTATCAATCTTTTCTGTCATCACAAGGAATTCTACATGAGAGTTCTTGTGCTTACACTCCACAACAAAATGGAATCGTCGAACGTAAACATCAACATCTCTTAGAAGTTGCTCATGCATTGAAATATCAAGCCTTCATTCCCGAATCTTTTTTGGGAGATTGTGTGATCACGGTGGCCTATTTAATTAATCGCATGCCGACTAGAATATTAAAGGGTTGGACTCCTTTTGAAATGCTCTTTGGTAAGCAACCGGACATTAGTCATCTCCGAGTATTTGGTTTGCTATATGACGAATGTTCGGTATCAACATAAGTTGGACCCTCGTGCTCTTCGATGTGTTTTTATGGGATACGCCACTTTGCAAAAGGGTTATTGAGTTATGGAGATATCTACAGGTTGTTTCTTTGTTAGTCGTGATGTTATATTTCATGAGGATGTGTTTCCCTTTTGAGAAGTGGCATCTTCAAATGAGATGTCCATGATAGAATCAAGTCATCAACAATTTTTATCAGTGGAGGATATTTCTGTGGAGCCACAATACATCTTGATTGGACAAGATCAATCATTCTCCGACCAATGTTCTAGGACAACATGCCATGGATCTTCTACCCCCGCTATTGGGTCTTCTGATTCTCCAACAAGATAGACTAGTAATGAATCTCCAGCAACATGCAACGAGCTTCCTTTGTCACAGCAACAACATATTGAATCATCATCTCCAGCAATTATCATGCCTAGACGCTCAAGACGACTAGTACGTCCTTCGACATGGACAAAGGACTATATATGCTCTACGTTGAGAACTTCATGTACACAATATCCGGCATCCTCCTATGTTTCTTTCAATCGATTATCATCGGAACACATGTGTTGCATCAGTCGAATATCCAAAAACCAAGAACTTTCTTCTTATGAGGAAGCATCAAGTAATACCCATTGGCAAAGGGCAATGAAAGAAGAGATTGCTACTCTCCAAGAAAATAACACTTGGGACGTCGTCCCTTTGCCTCCACACAGAAGGCCCATTGGCTGTAAATGAGTTTATAAGATAAAGTATAAAGCAGATGGTTCAATTGAGCGATACAAAGCATGGCTTGTTGCAAAGGGATTCATGCAGCATGAAGGATTTAACTATCATGAGACTTTTTCCCCAATTGCTAAAGAGGTAACTATTCACTCTTTTCTGGCAATTGCTGCGTTACACAATTGGGACTTACATCAAATGGATGTCAACAATGCTTTTCTTCATGGAGATCTTGATGAAGAAATTTACATGGAGGTTCCACAGGGATTACGTAGACAGGGGGAGTCAAGAGTGTGTCGTCTCCACAAATCCCTGTACGAGCTTAAACAAGCATTTCGACAGTGGTATGTGAAATTCATTGCAACACTTACAAGCACAGCTTTTCAACACTCGAGGCATGATTACGCATTGTTCATGTGAACCAAAGGTACTTCATCAATCTACCTATTAATTTATGTTAATGATATACTTATCATGGGAAATGATGATCTTGCAATCCAAAAGTTCAAAAGATACTTGCATTCAGCCTTCCATATTAAAGATTTGGGTTCTCCAAAATATTTTATTGGTATCGAAATAGCTCGATCTAGTGAGGGGATCTATGTCAGTCAGTGAAAATTCGTCTTGAAAATCATATTAGACATTGGATTATCAAGATGCAAACCAGCTGCTGTACCTATTGAGCAGAATATCAAGTTGACAACATATGAATATGATGTGAGTTCCTCTTCTCAAAATGAAGATCCACTACTCAAGAATCCATCGGGATATCAAATACTAGTTCGCAAACTAATCTATCTCACCATGACTAGGTCTGATATATGTTATGCAGTACAAATACTCAGTCAATTTATGCACAACCCAAAGCAGTCGCATATGAATGCAGCGCTGAAGGTTGTAAAGTACTTGAAGGGGTGTCCAGGACTTGGAATTCTACTATCTCGTAACTGCAACATGAATATGACAACATACTGTGACACAGATTATGCAACTTGCCCTATGACGAGAAGATCTATTATTGGCTTTTGCATCAAGCTAGGAAAATCTTTGATTTCATGGAAAATAAAGAAACAGTCAACAGTTTAATTATCATCAACAGAATCTGAATATCGAGCCATGGCAAAGACTGTTTGCGAGATAGTTTGGATATGAGGACTACTTTCATATCTTGGAGTGTAAATCAATGGAGCAAGTGAATTGTTTTGTGATAATGGTGCTGCGCTAAAACTAGCGGCAAACCCAGTGTTCCACGAGAGAACAAAGCATATTGAAGTTGATTGCCATTTTACTCGAGAGAAAATTCAAAAGGGTGTCGTTACAACTCGAGGAATTGGAACTAAAGAGCAGCCGGCAGACATCTTCACTAAGCCATTATGCCGAAGATAGCATGGATATTTGTTGAGCAAGCTTGGCGCTTTTGACATCTATAGACCGCCAGCTTGAGGGGGAGTGTTGGAAGGAGAATTATTCCTATCCATTGAGATTACAAATTGATATTGCATATAATAGACATAGAATATTTTAGGAAAAACAATATTGTGCATATATTTCTTTTGATTCTTTTCTCTTGTACTACAAATACTGACACTCCTTGTACATTGTGTGATACTGAAAATACATAGAAAAGTATTTTACCATTGCTCTGCGTTTCCTTTCACTTCTTCCTGGGGGGCTTCGAGCGTCTGCTTGACACCTACACACAGCAACCCGCCATTGACTCCCTCCTTCCGGCGATTTGTGAACGTTGACGATACAGCAACCCTTTGCTGCCTTCCTCCTCCCAGCGAGTTTCGAACGTCGTCGCTGTTGTAGCCCTTAGCCGAGCCGATGCCCGCACCACCGTTGCTACTGCCTTTTGCCTTTAGCGTCCTCCGTTCCTCTGCAGCTCGTCACTGCACCACAACCCCACTCACCCGTCGTCGGCCTCCACCCGACGACCCACAACCTGCTCGCCTTCGCCTTTCCTCCACTTGCAATGCCTGACGACCCCTTTTCCTCCGCTACTACCGTCGCTCACCTCCATCGTGCCCGCTAGCCTTCGCCTACAACTCACGCCAACCCATGACGACCCGACGCCTCTGCCGCTCTTACCACGCCACTGCTGAGGCTCCCTTCACCTACGAGCTCACACCGCTGCTCCCTTAGCCACCCGCAAGCCCGTGCCGGCCACTGCTCATCTCCCCTACAATGCCGCTGCTGTTACTTCTCTCTCACGTGCCCTCTGCCCAACGCCACCGCCTCTACCCTTGCTGCTGCACCCAGCCGACGCCCAGCAGCCCGCGCCGGCGCTGCTCTTCGCTCGAGCACCAGCAGCATTGTCTCGGACACCTACAACCAACAGCCACCTCTACTCGTCACCACCACCGCAGCAACCATTGCAACAGCCCGCTTGAACGCCGTTGCTGCTGCTGCTCGTGCCGATGCCTCTTAGTCCGCCAAGCACAACCAGCCATGACGGCCCCGCTATCCTGAGCTCGCTGACTCGACACAGGCCTACTCATTGCTCCACCAAGTCCACCAACTCTCCCTCATGGGTTGCTGCGCCTAAGTTGCCTCTACAAAGCCCATGATAAGATTGACCAGGAGCTGCTGTTGCGTTCCTACCGCCCCTATTCTCACTCATGTCCGAACCAAGTCGATTCCACAAGCTTTAATGCAGGATCTTTGGTTGCGAACCTGCTGCCACTAAGCCGACCCCGAGGCAAATCGTGTTCGCAAACCCTTGTCGCCGGTCCCATTTTGGAAACGAATCATCTAAATTAGGTAGGTTTACTCTATTTTATTAGGTAGATTTATTTCATTTTATTTTATGTTATTTTTAATATTTCATTTTCTTTATTTGAAATATTTCTCGATGCATAGTTGAAATTCCCAATGTACCTCCTCAATTCGCAACTGCACATGAATTTTTATTCCATCTATAAGGCTTTAGATGGAATAATCAATCATGCAAGAGTAAAGTTGATATTTTGATCTTTAAGGCTTAAAATCAATATATCGATTTTATTATCGAAATAATCAAGTTTGAATCTAAATTCGAATGATGGATAACATTTTTGATGACCATGGATGATTTGATGTCTATCTTTTAATTGTTCTGTTTATCCTGAAAATACAAAAATATTGCATTTGCATTCCATGTAGATTAGAATTGATTGCATGATAGAATAGTTAGTTTTTTAATGTAAAAATGCATTTTTAGATGGTATCTAGGTTAGATAGTATTTTTTGAATTAAATTGCATGATGAGATAATTTTCTAATTTAGATAGGATTCAGATTAGTCCATTCCTAACTTAAAATAGATAATATCTCACTTTAATTAGATTTTTATTTTTTAGCAATTTTAATTACGAATTTTGATAAAAAAATACAAAAAATCATGCACATGTCATGTAGAATTAGGTTCATGAAATGCATGTCATTTAGTGATTCTTGCTAGGTTCATTTGAAATTGCTTGTCATTATAATTAGGTCATTTGGTTAATTTAGATTGCACATTTAATATTGGACAATTTTCATTTCGAATTTCATAAAAATACTAAAATAATTGTCTTAGAATTAATTTTATTCTCCAGGAGAGATTGCATGTACATTAAGAAAATACAAAAAAAAAAAAATTACTTTGCTCACATCATATAGTTTAGGTCATATTGTTAGGTCATGTCATTTCATGTTAGATTAATAGCATGCATTGCATAAACCGTGATTTTCATTAAATAAGTGAAAACAAAAATTAAGTAATTGCGTGTTAATTAAAAATCATATCTAGAATTGTTGATGTGAATTATAATTTAATATTGTAGATGCTTTCATTGCAATGAGGTAAGTTTTGCAATTTATTCACTGCTTTATTTGGGTGTTAATTTGGTGGTTTGTGCACCCATATGATCACCTCACATGTTAGGAAAGTAAATTAAAATCAATTCAAGTTGTTTGCATAACATTTTTTTTCAAAATAAAAAGAAAAGGTACCGAAATGGCGTTAGAAAAATCTAACGTAATCAAGTCCCCAAACTCATTTAATCTTTGGTTTGTAGGAGTGAAGTTATTCTCTAATTACTTTACTTGGGTTTCTACTCGACCCACCAAAAATAGATTAGTGGTGACTCTATGATAAAAATCATTTGCATATTAAGAACTTAGACCCTAAGTTGTGAATTGGTATGGGTTTAGGAAAGCTCAAGCTAAATCTAGGCTTAGCAATCCATTAGCCAAACCTTTAGGTGGTCCAACCCGCTTTAGGGAGGTCGTGACAGTAATCCAAACGAGGGTGAGGGGAGTCATATTTGTACAAGAACCCCTATGATTGCAATTGTAGATCTAAAATCCAATATAACAGAGGAGATTGATATTAAATACAAGTGCATATTTCCTATATTGTCCTAATACTATAGAATAGTATGTGTACATTTCCTTAGTTATCCTTGGAACATTCTAAAGTCTCATAGAAAACCCTAGATGCAAGAAAATTATAGAACACTGGGCCGATTCATGGGCTATTTTGACGTACTTCCTCAGTTTGTTGGGCTTGAAAACCTTTGGACCGTAATACTAAGATCCTTGTTGCAGCCCCCAGCAGTAGAACCACTCCTCGTACCCAAATCATTGACACCATGGACGATAGCTCTATTTCACTATTCATTCAGAAACTTCCCAATGTCCCCAAAACACACATGGGTTGTATGCCAAGTTGCAAAAATCCTCCAAAAAGTTGCGGGTAGAATACCCTGGTTTACGATCTACAAACTGAATCTCAGTAAGGGCCAACTAATCAACTTCTAGCATGACTACACGGGAGCACATAAATCGGACTGTGACTCCAGCTCTGGAACTGGCAAGTTCTAAACAAAACTCGCCACTCCAACTACAAGGGCTGCGTCCCACGCCTTAGACCTGAAAGAGGGCGGCCTTCATTCATTTCCGTGGTAAGTGCAAATGACATGGCATGACATGGATATCCATGTACCATTGTGGCGTTGACATGGTTCCACCTCAGCATTTCCTTTCATATATTTGACGGAAGAACTAACTTATGTTGCGACCCTCCTTAAGATGAACCACCTTGGGGTTGGCTAATGGATTACTAATCTCACACTTAGCTTGGTTCTCTCGAGCCCATATCAATTCACAACTTAAGGTTCAAGTTATCTAACATGCAAAATCATTTCAATTAGGTATCGCCACTAATATATTTTTTGATAAATCAATTAGAAACCTAGATAATGTATTGTGAGATTTATTTTACTCCTATGAATTAGAGAATATTGATTTGGGGATTTGATTACGCTAGATTAATCTAATGCCTTTTCAACACATTTTCTCTTTTATTTTTTATTTAAGAAAACGTTTTGTAGACAATTTGAATTGATTTTAACCTAGCCACTGACATGTGAGGTAATTATACAGGTACACAACTATTAATGTAACACTCAAGAAAATAAAGCAATAAATAAATTGCTAGAAACAAAAGAAATTAAACACACTAAAACAATCAATTATTTTTGGGGTTTTCTTTTATCATCTATATGTCATGCAATTTTAAATTAAATGAACCTAACATGCAAACTATATGACATGCATATTAAAAATATGTTATAATTATATAATAAAATTTAAAAAATGTATAATAAAATAATAAAAAAAAAAAAATAAGAAAAAAGGAAAAATAAGAAAAAGGAAACAATTGTAAAAAATAATTTAAAAATAGAAAAAAATATTTTAAAATTTCCACATCGGCGCTTCATGTGCCACCTAGGATGGCTGGTGTCCACGTCGGTGATTTCTAGTCCAAATTGGCTGAATTGACTGAATTAGTACTAATGCGAAAAAGATTTAGGACAAATTGGTTCAATCGAAAGGTTTATGACTGAATTGGTACCAATGCAACATGTTGAAAACATTTTTGGTACTTTTCCAGGGTTTCTTCATGACAATCAAAATCAAATCATTTTATTTTGTTACTATAGACCTTTGTGCCATTTTTAGAACATATTGAATGCATGCGAGCCAGGGCATGTTTTTTTTTTCCTACTGGAAAAAAACATCATTTTCATGTTGTTTTTTGGCTGTGTTTTTCTTTTTGACGGGTCTCGAGTCCTCTTTAATGGAAAAAAAGAACATGTGCTTAATTCATTCTCTTCATTAGGCACCAAATCACCATGATAAGAACGAGAATGTTGATAGAATCATGCCCAGATGTACCCTTTCACTCTTTCTAGTTTCATAGGCTTGTAATGTTTTTCTTTCACTTGTTTATAAATGAGTCAGACTGTCAAGGAAGTTGTGGTTACCATGAAGATGAAGATGGTTAACTTGCCTCCCGTGTCCATCGAGTGTTGCCTCTATCAAGTGCCTGAGAAGTTGCGCAGAGCAAACGCAGAGGCCTATGCACCTCAAGTCATCTCCATCGGGCTGTTCCGCCATGGTGATAAAGAGCTTCAGTTGATGGAGGAGATCAAACTGAGGTACTTGACAGGCTTCCTCCGCCACGGCAAGGCCGATCTCCTAGGTTGTACCAAAATGATCAGGGAATCGAAAGACCGCATTTGACAATGCTACCAAGAAAAGCTCTCCCAATGCAGCTATGACCTCTTAGAAATTATCTTAGTGGATGCAGTTTCTTTAGTTGAGCTGTTCATGAGTAACCATTACTAGATACATGAACCCGAGCACTAAGACCAAAACAACGAGATATCCCAGAAGTAGTGGATGAGCAATGCTATATTCCACAACGTCTTGCTGCTAGGAAATCAAGTCCTGTACTTTGTCCTTGAGATGTTGGAAATTTCCTATAATATGGATTTGCATTAATTAATTGATTTTCTATTTTAAATAATCGGGTTAATGGATATTTCAATATTTGTTAAACCTTAGAGTAATTTTATTGAATTGGGTATTAGCATATATTAATAACGGACCTAATTGAGCAGTAAAGTGTATGCAATTGTGTTTAACTGAAACCTGTAATGGGAAGGGCCCAGTTGATATGGTATTGATTAGAGTTTGCTAGGTCCTCTTTCTAGCCTATAAAATGGTAGGTTATATCTATCAGTTGCTTAATCCCATTAAAAGATGCTATACATATAGGTCATAGAGAGGAATATCTGGCATACTAATAGATCTCTAGTATCAGAGTGATATATTTTTTTTTTCCAAGTGAAGCACTGGCTCAAACAGGTACATTTAATTCTATTATGCTTATCGATATCGGTATTTTACAATCATATATGGATCCGATTGTTCTTGATTAATTAGTTATTAATGTGAATAAATTTTCTACATGAGACACATTGAGTACCACTGTCACATTCTTCAAACTTAGTTACAAGTATTTCAAAGACATCCTGCACGGAGTTTGGGTGAAGCACCTGGTGGACTACGTACAAGCCCTGCAACTGCCAGCATTCTCACATTGCACAACGTTCAAACAAGGCAAGAAATACGAGCTGACTCAAAGTACAAAGGAGCTGCAAGAGGCCAACATCAAGTTTAGACAGGGCAAGGGAACCTCGTCCATGCTCGATGTCGACTTCAAGGATGGGGCCCTCGTGATGCCGCACATGGTTGTGTACAAGTGGAGCGAGGCATACTTCAGGAACATGATGTTGTGCGAGCAGTGCCACCACGACAACAAGTACATTAGCAGCTACGCCATCCTCATGGACAGCCTCATCAACACGCCCGAAGACATCGACATTCTAATTAGCTGCGGAATTGTGGAAAATCAACTCGGGAGCACGAACAACGTGGCTCGTCTCTTCGTTAGCATGTACAAGGAGACCATGAGGGACTCTAGTAAGTTCATCTACTCGAGCCAATGCCAAAGCCTAAACGCGTACAACAGGATTAGGTGGCACCAGTGGAAGGCCATCCTTTACCGGGACTACTGTTACGAAATCACACGTCGATTCCAAAAAAATACGCTTGCAAACAATTCACCAAGCAGAATATAATGACAAAATAAAAAAATCAGAAGAACACGCCAGAAAATTTGTTATTGAATTATTCACTCAAACCTAGGCTACGTCTTTGCATAGAGGCACTCTGCTAATTTACTAGACTTCAAAAAATTTGGAATACAACAATGATATTCTCTCAAGATCAAGGCACAAAGAGATTGAGAATCTTTGTAAAAAAAAAAACTCACTTTTTTCTTCTCTCTTTTTCTTGCCTCTGTATTTCCTTTTTTTAGCATCTTGACAGCTAGGGTTTTGCCATCGCTAATATAAAAGTATTACTTTTAGCCTAAAAGCAAATCTGATAAAAAAAGACCAAAAAAAAACCCCTAAAAACAAATATTTGGCTTCATCTATAATAATCTTCCACTTGAAGAAAAATATACCCAAGCACCAAGCAACTTTGCATCCATCTTATTCAAAAATAGTAGTTGAAAAACATTGTGCCTCTGGGATACTCCTCATCAATTAACATGGAGTAATACCAATGGTAGTAGTATAGAAAATATGCTTCTCTCTGTCTACTACCTTGGTCAACATGTCAGCTAGATTTTTCGAGCCATCAATTTTATGTAACTTTAACTCATTATCTTTTAATGATGACCTGATAAAGTGATAACGCTTTTTGATATGTCTAGTCCTTGAGTGATAAGCTACATTCTTTGCTAAGTGCATTGCACTTTGACCATCACTCCTTAGTGTACTTACTAGTTATTTTCAATGTAGCTCATCCATGTAATCTTGTAACCATATGATTTCCTTGGAGGCTTCTGTAATCGCCATGTATTTTGCCTCTGTCGTCAATAAAGCCATTACTTTTTGTAGTTGAGATACCCAACTCACTACTGTACCTGCAACTATAAAGACATATCCAGTGATACTCTTACCACTATCTTGATCACTCGAATGATCTACATCTACATAACCTTACAACTCTAAAGATATGTCACCATAACAAAGTGAGTAATTGGAAGTACCTACTAGATATCTCAATATCCATTTTACTGCATGACAATGCTCTCTGCTTGGGTTATGCATATATCGACTTACAACTCCCACTACATGTGCAATGTCTAGTCTCATGCTCACCATGGCATACATCAAACTCCTCACCGCTGATGCATATGGAACTACCGTCATCTTATCTTTCAAAACCTGAGTGTTCGGACAAATATCATTTTAAAGTTTGAAGTGATTCGCTAAAGGAGTTACAATTGGTTTTACCTTGTCCATGTTAAATCTCTTTAACACCTTGTTCATATAGTCTTCTTGCGACAACCATAATTTATTATTTTTCTTGTCCTTGATGATTTTCATGCCTAAAATATTCTTGGTCTCTCCCAAGTCCTTCATAGCAAACTGTGATGATAACATCTTCTTTACTTCTACGATTCTCCTCATATTAGAACTAGCCACAGCATGTCATCCACATGTAAAGAGAGATACATAATGTCATCATTATCATACTTGCGAAAATAAACACAATGATCAGACTCACAGTGTGCAAATTCCTTTTTCTTTCATGAAACTATCAAATTTTAGGTACAATTGCCACGAATCTTGTTTCAAACCATACAAGCTTTTCTTCAAGCGACATACCATTTGCTCCTTACCTTTGATTTCAAAACCTTTAGGTTGTGCCATGTATAGTTTTTCATCTAAGTCACTGTGTAAAAACGCTATTTTTACGTCTAACTGCTCAAGATGAAGATCCTCCATTGCAACTATACTTAGCAGAACTCTAACTAATGTCATTTTCACTACAGGTGAAAATATTTCGGAGTAGTCAATCCCTTATTTTTGAGAAAAGCCCTTGACTACAAGCCTCGCCTTGTATCTAATACTACTATCTGCTTCATTCTTAATTATGTACACCAATTTGTTTAATAAAGCTTTTTTACCTGTGGGCAACTTGGTCAACTTCCAGGTTTGTTATGAAGTAATGAGCTCATCTCGTCTTTCATAGCACACTCCTATTGCAAGTGAGACGTGCCTGCCTTTGCCTCCGATTCCCCTGAATCTATATATAAGACATGGCTCAGAACAGTATTAGCTGATGGATCAAAAATTACCTTTGGCTTTCTCACACGTGTAGACCTTCTTAAGACAGGTACTTCAGGGTCATTAGTTTGCTTCGAATCACTGTGTTCCTCTTGAACTATCTCTTCACTGATAATAGGCTCATCTTGAACCTCTCTTTCAAGTGTACTTTGAACTACTAGAAACATCTTCACGGGCATCGTGTCCAATTCAACATATTTTGGTCTTTTACCTTCTCATGCTCTGTCTTACGATCCTTGTACATATTTTCTTCATGGAATACCACATTGCGACTGCGGATGACTTTGTTATTCTCATAATCCTAAAGCCTATAGCCATACTCGTTGTCAACATATTCGATAAAGACGCACTTCTGGGACTTAGCATCAAACTTTTTTCTATCCTCCCTGTCAATCAAAGCATATGTAATATAACCAAACACCTTTAGATATGAATAATTAATCTTTTTACTTAACCATCGTTCTTATGGTATTTCTCCATTCAACACACTAGATGGACTTCTATTGATAAGATAAATAGCTACATCAACTGTGGTAGCCCATAAGTGTAGCAGCAGACCAGCGTGTAGCCTCATGCATCTCGCACTTTCTAGAATAGTCATGTTCATGCTTTCAGCTACACCATTTTCTTGAGGAGTTCTAAGAACAGTCTTTATCCATGTATGCCTTCTCGACTCAAATAATCTGCAAATTCTTTACTCGTGTATTCACCACCATTATTAGACTTTAGAGCTATAATCTGACAAACTCTCTTTTTCTACCATGGTCTTCCACATTCTGAATATCCCGAATACTTTTGACTTTTCTTTAAAAGCATAGACCCAAGTATTCCTTGTTGCATCATCAATGAATGGGACAAAATATCTCTTACCGCCATAAAAGAGTTCCTGAGCAGGTCCCTATACATCAGTATGAACCAACTCTAGCTTCTGGCCTTTATCTTGCCACCTATTCAATTAAAAACTAACAACTTTCTGTTTTCCATAAATGCAACTCTCACAAAAATCTAACTCATTTTTTGCAAACCTAGAAGTAATTTCCTCGAGTGTAACTGCTTTATACCCTTTTCACCAATATGTCCCAAACAATAATGCCAAAGAGTAGACAAATTACCTATAGCCATTGTAGTTGCAACCATATCACTAATATTGTCTCATTGGAGAAGATAAAGTGTACCTATACGCTTTCCCTTTGCTACTACTCTTGCCCCTGAGGTTATTTTCTACTCTCCGCATTCAAAGGTTATTACCAAACCTTCTTGGTCAAATTTACTAGTTGAAATCAGATTTTTTTTAATTCCAAAATATGCTTAGTTTCACGCAAAATTAGACATCCTTCACCTAAGATGTTCACAATCACAGTTCCTTTCCTAACAATGAGACATATGTGGCCGTTTCCTACAATCACTTGTCCGAAATCTCCACTAGCATAATCATCAAATATGTCTCTTTACGAGATATAATGAAAAGAAGCACTGGAATCAATAAATCATTTATTTGTTGTCAAGTCAAACCCTATAGACAAACACAAGTTATCTAGCAAAGATTCATCGCTAACCACATTAGCTCCTTGATTCTCATCATGCTACTTCTTTTTGTAGGCTTCACATTGAAACCTTCGGTGTCCGGTTTTGTGAGAAAACCAACCCTCATCTTTTACAACCTGTCTTTTACCCCTTGATTGTGATATGTCACACCTACTGAATTTTCCTCTACTTTTACTTCATCCACGATTCTCCACTGCGAGTGCCGTTGAAGATGTAGATGTTGAAAAATTATCTCCACATAAGACTTTCCTTCGCATCTCTTCATCCATGATACTACTCACAGCATCATCAAGAGTTAAATCATCTTTCATGGTGCTCGAAATTCCCTGCACTGCGGTATTGTAACTTTCTAGAAGAGAACATAAAAATAATAAAGCTTGAAGCTTCTTATCTAAATTTATGCCTGCGGATTCCATTGACCCGTGACCTACATGAAACTATTAATATGCTTTACCACAGAAACTCTATCAGATAACTTCATATTAACCAGTTTCTTTAGCAAAAATACTTGATTTGATGTAGATAGCTTCTCATAAATATTCATTAGAATATCCATGACTTCTTTTGTAGTTTTTGCTTTCATGATATGGTACCCTATCTTTTTCGTCAATCCTAGACGAATCGCACCTAATGTCTTTTGATCAAGAATTTTCCATCCGGCTTCTGCTGTCGGATCCACTTCCGCCATCTCGGGTTTTCAACCCTCAAGTGAGTGCATAGAGATCTTTTTGATAAAGATAATCCTCAATTTGTAGTTTCCACCATCCGAAATCCTACCAATCGAACTTATAGATTATGATTTTGTCTTCTGCCATACTATTTGCTTTTAATCAAACGTCACTGAAAAACTCTCAATGTTCTCGATTAGCCAACCTAGGCTCTGATACCAGTTGTTACGAAATTGTACGTCGATTTCAAAAAATAATGCTTGCAAACAATTCACCAAATAGAATATAATAATAAAATAACATAATCAAAAGAACACGCCAGAAAATTTGTCATCAAAGTTCACCCAAACCTGGGTTACGTCTTTGCATAGAGGCACTCTATGAATCTACTAGACTTCGAAAAAAGTTGGAATACAATGATGATCTTCTCTCAAGATCAAGGCACAAAGAGATTGAGAACCCTCGTAAAGAAAAAAAAATCATTTTTTTATTCTCTCTTTTTCTTGCCTCTCTATTTCCTTTTTTAGTGTTTTGATGGCTAGGGTCTTGACATCGCTAATATAAAGGTATCACTTTTAACCTAAAAGCAAATCTAATAGAAAAGACAAAAAAAAAAAAAAAAAACCCTAAAAACAAATATTTGGCTTCATCTATAACAACTACTTTAGTAAGCTGTGGTTTAGGACCGTAGGGGTGCTGCTCGTTCTCATGACAGTGCAAACCGCGTGTTCCTTGATGGAGGTGACGCGGGGAGATTTTTCCGTCGTCACAAATAATGCATGTCAGGAGTACTTCGCCCATCCACTCTTGAATTCGCTAATTCTTTTTTTTTTTCCCCTCAAAAATTTTTTAAAATATCTTTTAATTAATTCTTTTAAAAGAAGTCATTTATGTTCTAGAAGATGGTGGACCTGGGTTGGCCGGGCCCCTCAGGCTCGTCCGATGGCCCGTACGCTAGTCTCATTGACCCAAGCCGAGACACACTTGGGCATTTAACTCAAACCCATTTTCAAAGCAATTCAAGCCCAATTTAAAAGAAAATTGAGCCCAACTTATCAATAATCCAATGCTTATAACAAAGCAGATCAAAGCCCAAAAAACATCAATCCCATTAAAACTAGAATTAAGCCTAAACTTCCAAGTTAGTCCACCACCATATTGGACCGTCACTGGAGAATTTGACTCACAAATAGTGACCGGCGCTGATTCACCATCTCCAACCAAGTCATACTATCATAAACTTTGAAGAAACTGATGCCTATGAATAAGGAAGCGAGATATGAAGCAATGAATCATCTCGAATCGTCACCAACAAACAGCTCTTAGTCATTTTTCTCATTGCCCCCTGTTGGGAATAACGGATCCCCGAAAATCGGATTCGACACCGAATCGAACCCCTAAATCAATGCTGAAACGAAGCCCGGGAAAACACGTATCACCGATTGTAAAGCACACCACAAATTCGAGCGTACCTTGTTAGCCACAGATTAAGCACCGACACCGACAAGAGGAAGAAAATCTGGCCCCATTCGATCCGATAAAGCCTTGAAGGGAAGAAAAGTGCGCCGTATGCTTACTGTTTTTCCTTTTTGGAGAGAGAGAGCGTGAGAAGAGAAAAGACGTACGTTGAATTGCAAAACGTTGTCTTCTCTCTCTCTCTCCTCCCTTTTATACATTCTCCCTCCACGGGCCCTATTCCCGTGGGCCGGGCCTTTTGGGCCCAGCATGGGCGGACGGGCCTTAAGCCCATCCTCAATTAAAACCATCATCTCCCACTCGCACATGGTGGGCCGAACAGATTCTCTTTACCTCTCTTCAACATTCATACTGGTGAATAATCCGTGCGACCAGCATACTTTGAGAGCTCGTTGCTATGCATCTCGTAGGAATATATAGCAGCTCATAATGGGCATCACACTCGAGTAGATTTAGTATGCGTACCCTAGATCGATCGATCACATTTATATCTCCCTTGATCTCTTTTAAACAATGATATATATATTGTATTCACAATTATAATTATCACAAAATTATAATTATCACAAAGACAGTCATAATTGGTCGACCAGTGAATACAAAACCACAATGTGATTCTCCAAAATCGATCTTCCTCTTTCCTTCAAACTCTCAATTTCAGTTCAGCTTGCTTTTCTAGAAATGCCCCATTAGATCGAATCATCTCATGACCATTGGCAACACCCTAAGATAGCAAACACTAAATAGAAATCTTGAGAATAAGTAAGAGTCATGAGGGGACTAAAAATTGAGGAACTCTTTTCCTCAAGAGTCTCACACGTCATAAAAGTTGAGATCAAACTTTTTGCCACTCTTATTGGTCGTCTCTTGCATACGTAGTATGAAATACATATTACGGTATTAAGTTCTTTCCCATGGAGCGTATGTCTACACCTTTCAATACCGTACAGATGATAGTTCAAACATACCCAATGTCTAACTTGAGTTCACGTATCTACTCATTCACAAAATTCATCAGAACTCACATCTGGCATTTTAGACAGATAAAGTAAAATATGTAGGGTATTTTACTTTCGGACATCGTAAGTATTATGTCCTCATCTTAACACTTAGTTAAGGCGACATACGTATTTTAAGCTTGAGCTCTCGATTATCACCTAGATAATAAGCTTAAAATCAGTCTCATCTCTATTTATCACACAAGAAATGAGGCGATTACCCATGTGAGTGGGCTAATCTTATATCTGTCCGACATACTTCTCAACTTAAAATAATGCACTGAGCATTAAGATGCATAAAGATAATACAAAGATTCATAGGCATTAATCAATGAAAAACAAAATTTCATAAATGTGAACAACTCAGGGAAATTACAATTCAGTACATCAGACTCTACGCAATCCTAGAGATTTTACATGACCACAAAACACATCTCTAGGTATTGGCTTTGTCATAGGATCTGCTACCATTCTATGCGTAGATATGTACTGTAAATTCACATCCTTTCGTGCAACCATATCTTTCACAAAGTTATACTTGGTATCTATATGTTTGGTCTTGCCATGATACTTTGGATCTTTGGTGTACGCTATAGCTGCTTGGCTATCACAATTAACCAACAAGGGATTTGCAGCTTTCTCATTAACACCTAAATGATCCAAAAATCTCTTAAGCCAAACTCCTTCTTGTACCGCTGCTGATAATGCCACAAACTCAGCTTCCATCGTGGACAAGGCTATACACGTTTGCTTCTTACTGCTCCATGATATGGCGCCATTGTTCAGTAAGAAAGCAAATCCAAAGGTAGATTTTCTTTCATCTAAATCTCCTCCCCAATCAGCATCTGATTAACCTTCAAGTCGCAGATCCTTTCCTTGGTAATTCAACTTGAAATCAGCAGTTCCCTTCAGATACCTTAGTATTCTCTTGACGGCTTTCCAATGTGCTGGACCTGGATTGGATTGGTATCTACTCACCATTCCAACTGCAAAACATATGTCGGGTCTTGTACACATCATAGCATACATCAAGCTCCCAACAGCACTAGCATAAGGAACATGTTTCATTTGTTCCTTCTCTTGTGGAGTCCTTAGACATAGTCTGTGGCTCAATCCTTCACCTTTTGCAATAGGAGTGTCTATGGGTTTACAGTCTTGCATACGAAATCGTTCAAGAACCTTATTTATATAGGTTTCTTGCGAAAGAGACAACGATTTCTTCGAACGATCTCTCAAAATCTTAACTCCAAGAATGTATGCAGCCTCACCCATATCCTTCATCTCAAAGTTAGAAGACAACCATCTCTTGACAAGTATTAACCAACTCCATATTGCTTCCGGCAATCGTATATCATCAACATATAATGATATGATCACAAATTGATCCTTGGATCTTTTGATATATACACAATGATCCTCATCAATCATTTTAAAATCATATGCCACTATGGCATTATGAAAATGTATATACCATTGTCTTGATGACTGCTTAAGACCATATATCGACCTCAAAAGTCGACATACTTTTTCTTCTTGGCCTTTCACTATGAAACCAGCAGGTTGTTCCATATATATTTCTTCCTCTAATTCTCCATTGAGGAAAGCAGTCTTTACATCCATCTGATGTAACTCAAGATCCAGACTTGCCACTATTGCCAGAATAATGCGAATCGAGGTAAATCTCACTACAGGAGAAAACGTATCTTCATAATCAATTCCTTCCTGTTGATTATATCCCTTCGCCACAAGACGAGCCTTATGCCTTTCTATCGAGCCATCAGCCTTTCGCTTTATTTTGAGAACCCACTTGTTCCCAATAGCTCGCGTCCTTTTGGAAGATCAACCAGTTCCCGGACTTGGTTTGATTTCATTGACTCCATTTCCTCTTCCATTGCATGAATCCACTTTTCCTTACTAGGGCAATTCAGAGCCTCATTGATATTTCTTGGCTCATCCTCATCTTGTGGAGCAACCATAAAAGTTTCCCCTTCAATGTCAAAACATCGACAAGGAGTACTTTGGCAACTTGTTCGCCGTATGGGAGATTGTACACTTTGTATATCATTCCCTATTATGCTTCCACTTGGATGAACTCCACTAATATCATTATCTTGATCCAAGGTCTCAAATAGGGAGTGATCTTCCCCTATTTCGCCCTTCTTAGGAAACTCATCCTCTAAGAATGTGACATCTTGTGATTCAAATTTAGTTATACTCCCACTTTCCTGCTCACCAATGAACACATATCCTTTCGAGTGTTTTGAGTACCTTATGAAAATACTCTTCTTTCCTCTGGAACCCAATTTCCCAAACTTGTTAGAGGACTCATGTGTATAGGCAGCACAACCCCATGGCTTAAGAAAACTCAAGTCCGGTTTTCTACCTGTCCATAACTCATATGGAGTGGAAGTAATTGATTTGGAAGGCACCCGGTTAAGTATATACGCAACAGTTAACAATGCATCACTCCAAAAGGTGATAGGCAAGTTAGCATGGGCCATCATGGACCTAACCATTTCCAGTAGGGTTTTGTTTCTTCCTTCCGCAACACCATTTTGTTGAGGAGTGTACGGAATAGACAACTGTCTTTCTATTTTTTTCATCACATAATTTTCTGAACTCATCAGATAAATATTCTCGACCTCGATCGGATCTCAATGCTTTTATTTTCTTATCTAATTGATTCTCTACCAGGTTCATAAACCTTTTGAAATAACTTATTGCTTCAGACTTTTGAGTAATCGAATAGATATATCCAAATCGAGTATAATCATCAATAAAAGTGATGAAATAAACAGCCCCATGCCTTCCTTTCACATTCATTGGACCACAGACATCATAATGGATTAAATGCAGAGGAAATTCAGCTCTTTTTCCTTTTCCAAATGGTTTCTTTGTCGTTTTCCCTTCTAGGCAATGCTTACATATGGACAAATCGACTTTTTCAATATTGCCCAACAAGTCCTCTTTGGCTAGTCTATTCATACGCTGTTGGCCAATGTGACCAAGCCTAGCATGCCACACATTCACATCATTATCATATTTATTAGGAGACGTGAGAAGGAATAACAAACATTAGCATTAACATAATCAATATCTAATACAATAAAACCATCCAGAAAATAACCACAACCATAGTAATTTGTATCCAAAAACAAATTCACACCTCTACTATAGAAGTTCATATTAAAACCTAATTTAACCAACACTAATACGGACACTAAATTCCGACGAATCTCCGGAGCATACAACACATCATGAAGAAACAAAGTGCGTCCACCACGCATATTTAGTTGGCATGTGCCAATTCCTTTCACTTCAGCTCTGGAGTTGTTTCCCACATAGATCCACTTAGTTCCAGTTGATACTTGTCGGAATTCCATGAAGGATCCTCTATCCTTCGCTACATGGTCTGTCGCTCCTGAATCCACAGTCCACAAAGGATTAGACTCAGTTAAGAACACAGAACTCGACACAAAAGCAAAGTTCTGAAAAGTACAAGGGCTGCATACCTTCTTTGGCTCACGATAGTCGCGAGCATAGTGACCCTTCTTGTCATAGTTGTAGCATTTCACCCTTGCAAGCTTTTTCATGCGAGGACGCTTCCCTCTTCCATGTTGGTTAAATTTGGGTTTCTTCCCTGAAGGACCTGCTTCTTCCTTGCCTTTCCCCTTATCAAACCAGTTAGAGCGCTTGCACTTGGAACTCGAAGCTCCATGTGAGCTAGAACTAGCATGATAGAGTTCAGCATCCGGCTTAGTCGCCAACAGGCGGTCCTCTTCCAGCTCAAGATGACGCATTGCATCCTCAAAGGTTTTGATATTTTCATTATGAGTCAGGTGCACCTTCATATGCTCCCAACTCTGAGGCAAGGAATGAATCACTGCTTGCACTTGCTGCTCATCTGTGAGGACATGGCCAGCATCTTTCAGCTCAGTTATC
The DNA here is from genome assembly GCA_017140325.1 of Eucalyptus leucophloia subsp. euroa. Lineage (NCBI taxonomy): Eukaryota > Viridiplantae > Streptophyta > Magnoliopsida > Myrtales > Myrtaceae > Eucalyptus > Eucalyptus leucophloia. The sequence continues at coordinate 23,493,017 of CM029470.1, read as the reverse complement.
ATGTTTGACATCTTTCTAAGATGTTGCTTCATGGTCTGACCATGAGGCTTCTTATAAGAGTCAAACCTGATAGTGAGCTACCTCAGTCTAGTCACCAAAGTATGACCAAATCTAGCTGCCAATGCCTCCCACATTTCCTTGGCATTGTCAAAACGCCGAAACTCTCGCATGACGTCATTTTCCACGCTGCTCATCAACGTGATGCGAGCTAGAGAGTTCATTCTTTTCCACGCAGAAAAAGCTTCTTTGTCTCTTTTGTGCTGTGCAGTGGTTCCCTCTTCAGGTTCTACCATGGTCATGATAAGAGCCTCAAGTGCTTCTTGCTCTTCCAGCACATACTGGATTTTCATTTGCCAAATTTTATAGTTGTCTCCATTGAGCTTTTCACCTTTGTTCAACTCGGCAAGTATGCTCTTTATGGCTGAAGCCATTGATCTGAACAAATCAGACAAATATGCACGAATTATTAATGCCTATCATTTATGCATCCCTTTTTACATAGACCCATCATATTAATGAATAATTTCAAGTAAGGCTTCAGAATCAAAAGGTCACTACGTTTCCAATCATCCTCCAAAAATCCTAACTTAAAACTATCATTAATATGATTGTCATATGCAAAATCAATTCTATGAAGCTACAAAAACTTCTAAAACTACCCACAACTAATTACCCACAGCAACCAGCATTAACAGAAAGCAACAGATAATTGACATACAATAAAACAATAATGCTTTCAACTATTACCAATAACATATAAGTTGCTACATCAACAACAATCAGGTAGTAAACATTACATTAAGTTGTCCACAAAGCACACTTAATATATATCGGCCAATACAACTAACACCGAGTCAGCACACGAATTGGGAAAGATCCTCTTTTGTTCAATTTCTTGATCTTTTCTCTTGAAACAATACAGTAATATTCATTTACAAAATTCATCACAATTTTCTTATAGGAAGCAGCTCCGTTGACATCCCATATGCGATTCAACACATCTTGCCATTCGGTGGAAGAGTGTTTATGAAAAATCGCACCATCTTTGACTGTGACATAGGACGACCATTCCATATGACCTGTTGAATTTTCCCGTTGACTTCAAGGACATGATCAATTAAGTCACCTCTCTCCCATTGATGATCAGTCAGCTCAGCTATCAACTTAGACAGCCTATCCTTTTGTTCATCGGTAACTGCGTGAATAGGTGTGCGCAACCGTAGGAGAGGCATAGTTCCTGCAACAAATGCAGAACAAATAAGGGATCACATTATAATCCACATAGACTTAATTGAAAAAGAAACACATTCTTTTCCTCCCTTTTTTTTTTGGTCAACGGTCAACGGTCAATGGTCGACGGACGACGGACGGGACCGGTGGACCGGACGGACCGGATGGACCGGTCGGGCCGGCCGACCGCTCACGCGACCGACCGCACGTGCCGCGCGCTTCGTGCGGGGGATGACGTCACGCGAGACGTCATCCGGCACGTGCCGAGTGCATGCCTGCGTCCGTGAGGCAGGTCGGGTCGCCGATCGGGTCTAGTCGCCGGCCGGTGACCGCCCGGCGAAACGTCGTCGGTGATGACGTCATCGGTGACGTCATCCGAGCGGTTACCGACCGTTGGATGACATCACGATGACGTCATCGCGTGACGTCAGCACGCGTCGGTCCACGGACCGGCGCGTGCCGGTTCGCCCGCCGGCGGCGCACGCGCCGATACCGGCCGTGCGCGTGCGCCGCACGCGCTTGGCGATCCAGCGCTTCCGGGCGCGTCGCGCCCACGCGCAGCGCCTTCCGGCCGCGCGTGTGGGCGCATGCGGCGTCGCCCGGCGGCGCTCGACGTATCGCCAAACTCGTCTCGACGTCGCCTTTCTTCCTATGCCATCACAATTTGATTTCGACTTACGAAAAGTCGGAAAAATGGCCGAAAAGCGCTCGGGTGTCGGGATTTTTGCCTCGATCCGTACGGCCGAAGTTCTTTCGTGAAAAAATCAATTAAAAACATCAAATTGATCGGGAAAAACGTGAACTAGGGCTCTGATACCAATGTTGGGAATAACGGATCTTCGAAAACTGGATTCGACACCGAATCGAACCCCTAAATCAATGCGGAAGACGAAGCCCGGGAAAACACGTATCACCGATCGTAAAGCACACCACGGATTCGAGCGTACCTTGTTAGCCACAGATTAAGCACCGACGCCGACAAGAGGAAGAAAATCTAGCCCCGTTCGATCCGATGAAGCCTTGAAAGGAAGAAAAGCGCGCCGTATGCTTACTGTTTTTCCTTTTTGGAGAGAGAGAGCGTGAGAAGAGAAAAGACGTACGTTGAATTGCAAAACATTGTCTTCTCTCTCTCTCTCTCTCTCCTCCCTTTTATACCTTCCCCCTCCACGGGCCCTATTCCCATGGGCCGGGCCTTTTGGGCCCAGCATGGGCGGACGGGCCTTAAGCCCATCCCCAATTAAAACCATCACCCCCCACCATCAATCACAACACGAGATGCAAAAAAGGAAAAAGAACAATCGGATAAGTAGTTTTAGTCTTAATGATCATGAACACACTTGAAATCAGGGCGAATGACCAATGAAGCAATCAGCAAGGTATAAACTATATCGTCATGCATTGAGTTCGAACGCTTTGAGAGCTATTTTATGAAAATATCATAGACGCATTTTGTCGAACAGGTTATAGTCAACAAGTTAAGGAGTAGGCTTCAAATACCCAAATCTCAAACATCATGGACAATAGCTCTGTTTCGCCATTCATTCAGAAGATCTCCAAAGTCCCCAAAACACGCATGTGCTGCAAGCCAAGTCGCGAAAATCCCTTAAAAAGTTGCGTGCAAAATACAATCTACAGACTGAATCTCTGTAAGTTATTCTCCAAACCAGCAGTGGAGAATATAATGAATGAAAACATCTGATCAACGTCCGCCAGGACTACACAGTGAGTACGTAAATCAGATTGTAACTTGGCCCTAGAACTTGCAAGTTCTAAACAAAACTTGCCATTCCAACTACGAGGGCCGCATCACAATTGACACATGGATATCCATGTGTCAAAGTGGCATTGACATGGTTCCACATCAGCATTTCCGTTCATTTATTTGATGGGAGGACTAACTTAAGAGAAGTTATAGTTCAAGGATTTAGTTGGACAAAAAAAAAAAGTAGTTCAAAAATCAAATTGAACAAATTGAAAAAGTATATAATTCAAGCCATAAACCATTTATTAGCAAAAAACTTGTGATAATATTCTTTTTCTTTTTTTTTTATAAATAAGAGTATTTATTGATACGAAATAAGCACAGGGAGCTAATCCCTCAGATAAGCCTTATTAAATCAGGGATATGGGTATATGTAACCATGGAGAAAGTCCTAGAACAAACATTATGCCAAGAAGAATTTTGCTTTTGCTGTTGCGTCATTGAGAATAACTTGAATTCTTCACACTTGCAGTGTAATTGTGACCAAAGTATTATCACTTTTTCTGCATCAAAAACTTCTCTAACGGTCCAGATAAAGTTAGACCAAGATATCTTTTCGGTTCAATGGCAAAGAAACCAAATAACTCTATTCCGTGTGCTTTTCCCCTTCTCCTTTTTCTTTGGAGTCAATAGTAATGGGCAGACCTTCTTTTGTGCGCTTAAGATAATATTGCTTCATAGAAGGTTAAAGAATATCATATCTTTCTTTTGTCCCCCCATAGCTACCGTTTTCATGGTTTGCATGGTTTTTCACAGTATAGTCTAGGAAGCAAACGGGACTTCTCCAATGACAACAAGAAGGAAGAACACATTGATCTTGAATCTCAGGTAAGCCTTCTTTGTTTTTCTCACAACATCTGTCAACTTAGTGCTTCTTGTGCAGACATAGGGTGTGTTTGGTAACTACTTTCTCAAAGCCCTTGGGCTCTAAAGGTCCTTAGGCATATGTAAGTATCATTTGGCAAATTTGTGCAGAGTTTTGGCAAGATGCAATTGCATTTTACAAGGCTTCTAAATGCCTTTAAATCAAGGAAGTTCAAAGGTTCTTTGGGCTTTGAGCACTTTTGGAATGCTAATTTTTTTTCCTTCCAACTTTACTCTCACTAAATTTTCATAATTATGAAAATGCCCTCAGCTTACGCAATGTTGCTAGCAAAGAACTTAGCCATTGATGAACCATCGGGAAGCCTCAACCTCACCTGAGGTTGTATGACCTAGGTGATGGTTGAGGTCACGCGAACTCAGGTAGACTTGCCTAGCTGGCAACCTAAATTCTACCGACAGAGGTTAGAGACTTCTTAAAAAAAAAAAAATTAACAAAAGTACTTTATAAAGTGTAGTTTTTTCCAAACGGCATTTTAGTTAAAATTGCTTACAATGTGTTTTTAAATTACACTATACTATATACTATTTATATTTTGGAAAAAACCTTTTAATCTAAAGTGCTTTGTATATTCCCAAAAGTTTTCCTGAAAGGCATTGCCAAATGTCCCCATAGAGAATTATGTTTAGTGATGGGAAAATTGTTCAAAAAGTCCTAAACATATTTTATGGCAGCCAAATTTGTCATAAACTTTAAATTATGCCAATTTAATCATAAACCTATCAATTGTGCTAATTTAGTCCTCAATCTTATGATGATTTACTAATTTGGTCTTAAATTTTGTAATGATTTGTCATAAAAAGATCTAATCATTTTTGGTTAAGTTATGAATGTCCCATTTTAGTCCATTGAATTGCAAAGTCCTTCGAAAAATGCTCTTATTTGGTTTTAATCTCACGGTCGGCGCTGCATGTTTAGTCAACGAAAAGTTGCACACCAATTACGAACGATTTTCACTTTAAACAAGAAATAAAAATTGACAAAAATCGTCTGGATGAGAAATCAGCCGGAAAACAGAAGAACTCCGAACTTACTTATAGAAGTGCAAAGAAAAAGTAGCAACTTCCTTTGTAGTAAAGCTTAGGGATGATTTCACGTGAGTCCTTGAACCTTTTCCCATTTTTGCAAATTTAGAAAATTAAGAAAAATAATGTTGAGGTTTTTGAATGATGAAGATTGAAAGTAAAAATAAAGAGAAAACCATATTCAGCTTGCCCCTACGTATAAAGAATGCTTATAGTGTCGCCAGCCACTGGTGATGGTGGCCAGACCCTCCCCATTGTCTATATGCTCGCTCTTGTCTTTTGTAAACATCGGAAGCAACGGAGAGAACCAGTGTGTGACACATGTAACGGAGTCGGATAGAGCGCGCACGTGAGAAAGAGAGTCTGCGCCAGACAAGGCTGTGGCCCTAGGTAGCGTCTCCGACCCTTGGCAAACACTCACGAGGGTTACTGCCCTCGCCACTGTGTGCTGAGGTTGATGGATAGGACGACACCACCCCAGTTCGAGCCCAGCAAGGGTTTGGCCACCTCGCCGATGACTGTTAGAACAGTGACCCTTCTATTTGTTGAAGCAAGCTAAAGATGGTTTTTCCTTTATCTTAATTTTCAATTGCCTTCTTCCAGAATGCTTAACTCGATTCTTTTAATTCTTTAAATTTGTAAAGTCACTTGAGCGCCACATTGGCGTGTAGCTGCCATGTAAGTACTTAACAGCTGTTTAACTGTCGCATCAATATTTTCGTCTGAGACAGAAGGATTCATAATTCGGAAATTTGAAAAAAAATTAAGGATTAAATTGCCAAAAAAAAAAAAGAAGAATAAAAAACGTTCAAGGACGACGACGTTGTGCAAATCCAAAAAGTTGAAGGCCCCATGCCTTTATCCCTAAAACATATTGCAATCGAAGTTGAGACGTTGCTGGGCACTGACGGTAGCCTCTTCTTGTTCATATAATTGCTGTCGATGGGCTCAATTTTCGCTTTTTCAACAAAATCCAGGTGGAATAATAGTGTGGATTTCACTCTTGGCTGTCAACTATAAATTTAGCTATAATAAACAAACTAGTTACTTCATATATTTTGCAAAAATATTTACACCCAGAAAATTCCCCAGTGCCATAACTAGAGTTGCCGGAAAATCTTGACGATGTTATTTTTTTTTCTTTTGCCAATATTGATAAATGAACAGCGTGTAAAATGAAGCTCTTTTCTAGTGTATAAGGAAGTCAGGAGAGAAAAAAATTGCTTTTGTTTGAAAAGAGAGAAGTAGAAGGAAGTAGAAAGACGATAGATGTGTTATTCAGTATTCATAATGTTAAGAGGTAGTTCAATCTCAATTTATTTATTTATCTATCTTTTTTTTTCTTTGAACGAGGTAGTTCGATCTTACGAAGTCTTTGTCTCTTCATGCCTTTGAAATAGAAATATAGAAAAACCTTTCGCAACAACTAAAGACATTTGACACATTCAAGAAAAAAGAAGAAAGTTATGAGAAGTCACGGTCTTTTCAACTTTGGAAAATTTTACTTTTACAAACCTGTCATAACAATTAATTGAGGTATCATTAGATTCCAAACTTAGTTATTAGAGATCACTTATTTAATTCTTGCCATGGTGTACAAAGGTTTTGAATCTAGCCTTAAAATCATTGACATGGTGGTCTTGTCAAAGCTGGCCATCCTATGAGGCATGGCCAAAGCCAATATAGACAATTGTTTGAAATTTTTCTACTTTTCTATTTTTATTTTATTATTTTTTCTTTTTTTCTTTTTTCTTTTCTTCTTTTTCCTCACCCTAGGCCCTACTCACTTAGGTGAGGTGTGGGCCCTTGCACAAACCAAAAGTGGGTGTCATGGCCCTCGTTGTCCTCACTTGTGGTTGGTGAGGGCACGGAGGCCCTCGCCCATGGCTGGTGAGGGTCGAGATCGAGGCAACCAAAAAAGGAAAGAAAAAAGAAAAGAAGAAACAAACAGAAAAAAAAATCATTGTTTTTATAAATTATAAATTATCCATTTCAACATTAGTCATGTCACATAGGATGGTCAGTGCTGACTAAACTGCCATTTTAGTGATTTTGGGCCCAAATTGACCATAAAGATTAAATTGGCATATTGTTAAAATATTTAGAATTAAATTGACATATCGGTTAAAAGTTTTAGCACTAAATCAGCACAATTAATAAATTTAGACTTAAATTAATAAATTGTCAAAAGGTTTAGGACTAAATTGGCCAAATTGAAAAAAACTATGATTAAATTGGCACAAGTACAATAAGTTTATGATTTTTTTGGTAATTTTTCTCTTACATTGTGTTTGAAAAATTAGCCAAGTCTTTATACCGATTCCCCAAGATTATTGAAAGAAATTTGTACAAAATTTTTTCTAGTTCTAACTTTTGGATTTTTCATTACTTACCAAGAGATGTAACTAATAGCAAGGTTTAGAATGAGAATTTTTTTTTTTTAATTGTCTCAGTCAAACTACATGTTTCATCCATGTTCTCACTTAAGCTCCTATGGGATAAAAGGGTCAATAGAAAAAATCTAAAAAAATCTTAAGTCTATTACATTAGTATTAATTTAGTCATAAACTTTTAATTATGTCAATTTAGTCCTAAACATTTTCATAAGTTGTCAATTGAGTCATTCTGGCTAATTTTGACTAGAAATTACTGATATGGATGCAAGTCATCTTATGTGTTACAGATGGTGCTAATATGAACAATTTGTACAATTATTTTTAAAAATTAAAATTTGATTAATGTTATTGTTATTATTTTTCCTTTGATTTTGGCTTATGATAGCAGTGAAGGCCCTAGGTGAGGTGACCTTCACCCAGATCTCGTGAGAGCTTGGGTGAGAGTTGCGATATTCGTTAGCTGTTGGTGGGGGCTTGTTGGTCCCTACTAACCAAAATGAAAGAAAGAAAATATAATAAAAGAAAAGAAAATACAAAAAAATTAAAATATTATTAAAATATATGCATGTCAACACCGACCATGCCATGTGATATGACCATGGTTGGTGTCCACGTCAATAATTTCTTGCAAATATTGATCAGATGGGCTTAAATGTAAAAAGACTTAGAATAAAATTGATCCAATTGAAAGGTTTAAAATTAAATTGGCATCAATATAATAGATTTGTGACTTTTTAGGTATTTTTTTCAAGCACGCGTTGCCCTTTAACTTTTTAATTTGTTCAATCTAATCTTTGAATTATTATTTTTTTAGTCCATATAGGTTCTTGAACTATATACTTTTTTTATTGGATTTAATCCTTCCATTAAAAAATGGTAATTTTGACCGGAAGGAAAGAGACAAGATGTCTTTGAATAGCCTAGTTTACCTGCCTGAAGTGTTAAGAGTTCAATGCCACAATGAAAAGATTGGTGGCATATGAAAATATCTTGCCAAAGCACCAAACACCTTCGCTGTCTCGCCCCCTACACGAGACCTGCTGCAACTGTTCCTCTTGGACAGGTTCTCATTCGCCCATCGTGCGCCTCACCCTCTCCTTATTACCCTTTCCCACGCGCCCTCTCACCCGTCCAACTCTTGTTATTGTCTTCACCGTCTCTTAAGGCACCTCTCCGTTACCTTTCATCACCCGCTCAGTCACAGAGACGAGTCCATTGTTGATGATTACTTCGGCGTTAAGATATCCGATCCTTATCGCTGCTAATTAATGAATTTACTAACTGAAATCGAGTCGCTAGAGGTTTTTTGTCCCCATAGGTTTTGGTTTGGTAATTTTGAATTTGACTAATTGATTACGAGACATATTGAGCTGAAGACAAGTATTGAAATTTGACGATTCATAGGCTCAAGATGTCTGATCCTTATTGTTGATGATTGATGGATCTTACCTCGAATCTTGTTGCTTGGAGCTTGTTATGCGGAGTCCAATATTTTTATTTGACTTGTTGATAATGACATATGCTAATGGTAGAAACTGTTCAGTAGACTTTGAGATATACCGTAATTGTTGATGAATTCTATTAGTTCTTGAGGCTTCGAGAAGTTTTAGAAGAAACATTATGCCAAGAGGAATTTTGCTTTTGCGGTTGCCTCATCGGGAATAACTAGAATATTTCGAAGTCGCAGTGTAATTGTGACCAAAGTATATTATCGCTTTTCCTGCATCATAAACTTCTCTAACAATCTAGAAAAAGTTGGACCAAGGGGAGAACATTTTTGGTTTAGTGGCAAAGAAACCAAATGACTCTTTTCTGTGTTTTTTCCCCTTCTCCTTTTTCATTGGGGTTAAAAGTAATGGTCAGACCACCTTTTGTGTGCATAATATTATAAGGGCCTTTATCCTTGACATCGATGAGAATTAAAGAAGTAAGTCCTACAACAATTTATAATGAAAAATGATTGTGTGACGGTAGTTAATTTACTATGAGAATAACGGTTTATTTTGGATCATAAAAATCTATTATAAATAATTATAAATTATTGTGGGACCAACTTTTTCGAGAATTTGTGACTTATAATAAATTTTTATTCTCAAATACCCTAAGAATTCTTATGGTAGCAAAGTCCATATATAATTATTTGTGATTTGATTTTTTATGATAAAAAATAGACTGTTATTCTCATGGTACATTAAAAATTGTTACACAATCATTTCTTATATTATAATGCTTCATAAAAGGTTAAAGAATATCATATCTTTCTTCTGTCCCTCAATAGTGACTGTTTGCATGGTTTCTCACTATATATTCTGGAAAGCAAACGGGATTTCTCCCATAACAGCAAGAAGGAAGAACACGCTCTTAATCTAGAATCTCAAGTAAGCCTTACTTGTTTTTCTCTCAACATCTTTCAACTCGGTGCTTGTTGTGCAAAGATAGAGCATGACGATTAGGACACATTTAGTAATTATTCTGTTTTTGAGAATAATTTTTTATCAGAAATGATTCTTTTTTATTATGTTCCCAAGAACAATTTTTAAACATTTTAAACCATTTGGTAACTATTCAAAAATTTTATTCCTGGAATAAAATTACGTTTGGTACCGTTTTGAAAATCTCTAATCCAAATCATTTTCTTTTAATCTTTTAATAATTTTATTACCTTTTTTTTCTTTTGTTTCTATTCTTTTTCTTCAAGGGTTGTCGGCCTTGAGATGATTGGTTGACCTTGGCAAGGCTCTAGGTGAGGTCGAGTGGCCTCGCCTAGATCCTCGCCTAGCCAACAATGAAACTCGACCTTGTTGGGCCAAGGTTGACCTCGCCAGATCTAGGTGAGGCCTAGGGGAGGTTTGCTTGGTGACCGGCGAGGCTTGGCCTTGCTAGATTTGGTGAGGCCAAGCCTCGTCGATGGCTAGGCAGACCTTCGGCAAGCTTGCGGGACCTCGCCCTAGCCTAGCGAGCTTACCAGATCGGTCGTCGACAATCGGTAGCGGTGGACGGCGGCGGTGGTGATTGAAGAAGAGAGAGGGAAGAAAAACAAGAAGAAAGAGAAAATAGAAAAATTGAATTGGTTTGACTCTGTAATTGTTCCTGGAAATAAAGAATCAACTTTTTTTTTTCCTTCTCGATTCTGTTTCAAATATACTTCTGGGAACAAAAAAAATAGAAATTTGATCCTGGAAATAAAAATTTTACCAAAAGAATTTTTATTCTAAATCTACACCCTAGAACAAAAGAACAAAAAATTGTTATTATTTGGCAAGTTGCCAAATGCAGCCTTAGTAACCACATGCTTTACTAGTTTCAAATCAAAAAGTGCAAACACTTTGTATGCATTCAACGTTACTGATGGCCCGTATAAAAGCTGAGAAATAGAAGGTATGATTATGCGTGTTCGAATAGCATTTATTAGGAGTTATGATCTTGCATTATTTGCGACCACGTGATTTTTACGGCAAATTGACTTTGTTGCACGTTGCTGGGAGATCAAGGGAGCTGACAGTATTGTTTTATCCGTTTCTCAAGCTTTGCAGATTCTTTAGATATTTCCTCAACTAGTCGAGGCGCAAGGCCTCCTGAAATTGAATAACTTTTCCGGTTCGTCCAATGGCAAAAACACAACACAGTGCCGTAGGTAAAATCTTTCGAGAGCAAAGGGGATTTTTTATGACAATCAAAATCCGATCACGTTATTCTGTCGATGTAGACCTCTATGCTATTTCTAGAACAGATTGAATGCATCGTGAGCTGCGGCCTGTTTTCTGTTCCACTACAAAAACATCATTTTCATGTTGTTTCATGGCTTTGTTTTTCTTTTAGATGGCACTCAAGCCCCCTTAAATGGGGAAAATAAAAAAAGGCTTAATTCATTCTCTATCATTAGGCACCAAATCGCCGTGATATGTCAAAGAAATTATGCCCAGATATACCCTTTCACTCTTTCTAGTTTCATGGGCTTGTAATCTTTTTCTTTCACTTGTTTAGAGATGAGCCAGATAGTCAAGATAGTTGCGGTTACCATAAAGACGAAGATGAACGACTTACCTCCCGCGTTTACCGGGAGATCCATCTTTCGAGTGCCTGAAAAGCTGCGCAGAGCAAACGCAGAGGCCTACACACCTCAATTCATATCCATTGGGCCGTTCCACCGTGGTAAGAAAGAGCTTCAGTTGATGGAGGAGATCAAACTGAGGTACTTGACAGGCTTCCTCTGCCGAACCAACGCCGACCTCCCAGCTTGTACCAGAATGATTACCGAATCGGAAAGCCGCATTCGGCAATGCTACCAAGAAAATTTCACCCAAGGCAGCTATGAGCTCGTAGAAACGATCTTAGTGGATGCAGTTTTTTTAGTTGAGCTGTTCATCAGGAAACGTGACTGGAACAATGGAACCGACCGCCCAGACGCGAATGACGAGATATTTGGCGAGCAGTGGATGAGCAACGCCATATTCCACGACCTCCTGCTGCTGGAAAATCAAGTCCCTTTCTTTGTCCTCGAGATTCTATATTACCTCACCCCATTGAGTACCGCTGTCACATTCTTCGAGCTTTGCGACGAGTACTTCAAAGACGTCCTGTTCGCGCATGAGACTGTAAGCACGAGAGTCGAGGTGACGCACTTGGTGGACTACTTGCGAGCCAAGCATCTACCTTCGTTCCTGTGGTCCAGGCCGTCCGAACAGGGCAAAAAATTCCAGCTGACTCGTGGTGCAAAGGAGCTGCAAGACGCCGGTGTTGAGTTCAGACGGAGCAATGAAACCTCCTCTCTGCTCGATGTCAACTTCAAGGCTGGGACCCTCGTGATGCAGCGCGTGGTTTTGCACGAGTGGACCGAGGTGTGGTTGAGGAACATGATTGCGTACGAACAGTGCCACCACGAAGACAAGTACATCAGCAGCTACGTCACCCTCCTGGGCGCCCTCATTAACACGCCCAAAGACATCGACATTCTAATCAGCCGCGGAATTTTGGAAAATCGGCTCGGTAGCATGGAAGACGTGCTTAGTCTCATCAAGGGCATGTACAAGGAGACCATAAGGAACCCCAGCGAGTTCCGCTACTTGAGCCTATGCGAGAGTCTGAACCATTACGGGGGGGCCCACCGATGGAAAGCCATCCTCAACCGGGACTACAACTTCAGCAAGCCGTGGTTTAGGATCTCCGCGGTCGGCGCCGGGGTGCTGTTCGTTCTCGCCATTGTGCAAACCGCGTGTTCCTTGATGGATGTTTATGCAGGCGACGCTGGGAGATTTTTCCGTTGGCACAAGTAATGCAAGTCAGAAGTACTTCGCCCAACTACTCTTGAATTCCCTAATTCTTTTTTTTTTTTCTTTTTTAACTTAACTTTTTTAAAATTTTATTTTAATTAATCTTTTTTAAAAGATGTCATTTTATGCTCTGGAAGACGGGGGACCCGGGGCCGGGCCCCTCGGGCTCGTACTAATATGGCCCGTAGGCTGGTCTCATTGAGCCGGACCAAGGACAAGCTTGGGATTTTAAGTCAAACTCCATTTTCAAAGCAATTCAAGCCCAATTCAAAACCAAATTAAGCCCAACTCATCAATAATCCAATGCTTCTATAAAGTTGATCAAGCCCAAAAAAATCAATTTAATTGTAACTAGAAATTTCGACCCAAAAAGAAAAATTGTAACTAGAATTAAGCCCAAAGTTCCTGAAAGAACAACTAAAGTCTATGTCTCCACTCTCCCCTCTTTGTCGTCGTTTTTTGCCTTCTTCCTTATTCATTTTTTTGGCCCTTCTTCGTATTGCAGACTAAGAACTCTCAAAACTGAGCATTAAATTAAGCTTTAATCAACGAATATCACTTTCCACCTTCAAGCAGGGCACAAACCGAGACATCACCGTGAGTTAAGTCAGTCCTCCACCACTGGACGATCAATGAAGAATCTTACTCACAGCTAGTGACCGTAGCTGAATCACCATCCCTATCCAAGTCATACTATCATAAACTATGAGGAAATTGACGGTCTATGAATAAGGAAGTGAGATGCGACGCAAGGAATCATCGTGAATCATCACCAATAAACAGCTCCCAGCCATTTTTCTCGTTGCCCACCACCATCGATCGTGACACGAGATGCAAAAGAAAAAGAAGAACCAGATGCTAGTTTTAGTCCTAGTGATTATGAGGACACTCGAAATCATGGTTAATAACTAATGAAGCAATGGGCAAGGTGTAACAATATCAACACTCATTCAGTTCAAACGCTTTGAGGAGATATTTCATGAAAATGCCATACACGCATTTCGTCGAACAGGTCGTAGTTAACAAGTTAAGGAGTAGGCTTCAAATACCCAATTCTCAAACATTATGGACGATAGCTTCGCTTCACCAATCGATCAGAAGCTTCCCAAAGTCCCAAAAGCGCACATGTTCTGCATGCCAAGTTGCAAAATCCCCCGAAAAGTTGCACTTAAGAGTACAATCTATTGACCGAATCTCAGTAAATTATTCTCCAAACCACCAATGGAGAATACAATATATGAAAACATCTGATCAACGTTCGCTAGAATTGCACGGTGAGCACATAAATCAGACAGTGACTCGAGTCCTAGAACTTGCAAGTTCAAGAAGTCATAGTTCAAGGATTTAGTTGGACCAAAAAAAAAAAAAGTTCAAGAATCAAATTGAACAAATTGAAAAAGTATATAATTTAACCCTTAAACCATTTATTACCTTCGACCAAAAGAAAAACTGTTTATTATCAAAGAAACTTGTCATAATGTTCTTTTTCCTTTAAAAAATAAATAAGACTATTTATTGATACGAAATAAGCATAGGGAAGCTAATCCCTCTCAAGCCTTATTAAATTAGGGATATGGGTATATGTAACCATAGAGAAAGTCCTAGAACAAACATTATGCCAAGAAGAATTTCGCTTTTGCTGTTGCGTCATTGAGAATAACTTGAACACTTCACAGTTGCAGTGTAATTATTACCAAAGTTTTATCACATTTTCCGCATCAAAAATTCTCTAACAGTCTAGATAAAGTTAGACCAAGATATCTTTTTCGGCTCAATGGCAATGAAACTAAATAATTCTGTTCTGTGTTCTTTTCCCCTTCTCCTTTTTCTGTGGGGTTAATAGTAATGGGCAGACCTTCTTTTGTGCGCATAAGATAACATTGCTTCATAGAAGGTTAAAGAATATCATATCTTTCTTTTGTCCCCCCATAGCTACTGTTTTCATGGTTTGCATGGTTTCCCACTATGTAGTCCGGGAAGCAAACGGGACTTCTCCAATGACAACAAGAAAGAAGAACACATTGATTTCAAATCTCTTGTAAGCCTTCTTTGTTTTTCTCTCAACATCTTTCAACTCAATGCTTCTTGTGCATGTTAGAGAAAACTCCTTTACTGTTTTTAAGTTGACAAAACTTATTTAAAGTCTATTCTGAAGACGACTAGACTTTAGTGTCAAAGTTTGAAGTCTCCTAGACTTTGTGTCAAAGTCTAAAGTCTCCCAAACTTTGTGGCAAAGTCTACCTATTTTGGCAAATTCCAGACTGAATGCTACTGAAAAATGAAGACTTACCCAGATGCGAGATTTTGTTTATTTCTTCAGGAGTTTGATTCGTATGGCTTTTGAATGGCTTTCTGGATGGATATATCACTTACAGGATTTATTATATTTATTGGAATCAATTTAGATAAATCAAATCTTTCCGGATTATAAGTAAATATGGAAAGAATCTACTTATGAAAATTAGAATACTAATTGTATGGGCGAACATGATTGACAGGCTTTCATCACAATCTTCATACGGCTCGAGATCTCATTGATTGATTCTTTCTAACGGATAGATTGGAAGAATTCCTTTGGAAAGTGCCAACAGTCTAGAAGGCATGAAGGAGTATTTAAGGTGGACTCTCCAGTTGTTTGATAGTGTGCGTAAAAGAGAAATTTAAAAGTTTGAAGCTTTCCATTTCTTTGTTAATCCAAATACTAGAGATCGAAGTTGTATACAAAATAGAAAAACTCATAGTGAGACTTTGTGAGAGACCAGTTGTCATGCCTTGATCCTCGAGCGTGTGCCCATCCCTCTAGTGGTTGATAAAAATTTGCAACTTCTTAGGACGAATCGCCGACCCTTTCATTTTATTGCATATGCGGAAGCAAATAATAAATCCTTTGACAGTAACCACCTCGAGATAGAAAAGCAGAGCAACATTTTACAAAAACACACTTTTATAAACAATTGGGTTTATGTATAAAAAGAGTCTAGGTAGGAGTCTACAAAATAATCGACTCTCGAAAGAAGCTATCCTATAACATACTAGTAGGACACAGATGCCGATCCTTTAGACTCCACCTCCACAAACTCCAAGGCTTCGGTCCTCCAAGACCATCAACTAAGGACTTGAAAATAGTTATACAATAACCAGTGAGATAATGTCTCAGCAAGTTCAAGCTCTAAACCCCGATTATGAGAGTAATACGCCTAAAGCGCCCTAATCACACAACCACACAATTAGAGCAGAGAACTTACCTCGCGTCAGTTCATTCCTGCATGTCGGCACAGTTTATATCACAATGCCTATAACAATTGAAATATCTCATCAACTCAATTACTCATGTGTCTATAGCAAATTCATACACCAATTGGAATGTCTCAAATCACATTTCCACCAATCACCACACCTCAGTCAATTATGCATTTCAAGTAATTACAGTCACATGAGCATGACCGAACCGTCATCATGGTGAATCCAACTGACAAACATCAGAATTATTTGTCACATAGCAGATCTATCCGTTACATAGTTGATTTATCCGTCACATAGCAGATTTAACTGACATACAATGGATCTATCCATCATATAGTGGATTTATTCATCACATAGCAGATCTATCCATCAAATAGTGGATTTATCCATCACATAGCAGATCTATCCGTCACATAGAGGATCTATCTAACATACCACGGATTTATCTGTCACATAGCTAAGCGTTGTCTTGCCTCATTGAGCATGACAAGGTCTACCCCAAGACAACTTTCTATATGAAAGCATCGTTCACCTTACACATAGCGGATGACGAATTCTCCTAACCAACACACAATTATCCACTCCCGGCCAAGGACATTGTGCTTCATACTTAAATTCCTCAATTAAAAATAATGTCTTGGCCTATTTTCATCACGTTGATAATACCCGATAAAATAATCGTGTGTGGGTACATGGTCGGCCTAAGCCAAAATTTCCATATCTTTACTTTAGAAAATCCCACTATTTATACGGTATCTGAAAACTTTTTTTTTTTGGCGTTGTAAACCAACACCCCGGTAAGTTTTAATTAATTATTGAAATTACTTAATTTTAGGATAAATACCTAAAATTATAGTTTCCACTCAATTTGCACAATTCACATTCAATTGCAGAAATTAACCACACCATTGCAATCAGCACGAAATTCCGATTATTGACTATCCCGGCCTAATTTTCGAAAAATATTTAATAATTAAATAATTTCTAAAATTAATTAAATAAATACATTAAATATTTAAAAATATTAACTTAGGCTAAATAATTCTAATCTAACCACCTATTGAACTAATTAACTTATCCTAACCATTCTAACTACTAGGCCACATAATAAACTAACTAATTACAATTTCTAACCACCTAAATCACTAATCTAACTAACCTAAATTAATTAACTAAACTAATAATTACACTAATTTAAGCTTAATTAAATCTAAACACCCCTTAAACGTCATTAGCCTACTAAGAAGAGTTTAGCTGGCAATTTATAAGGTGCAGTTTTTTTCTAAACGGCATTTTAGTCAAAATTGCTTACAATGTGTTTTTAAATTACAATACTAAATACTATCTATGTTTTGGGAAAAAAAAAAACCTTTTAATCTAAAGTCCTTTGTATCTTCCCAAAAGTTTTCCTTAAAAGCATTGCCAAACGCACCCATAGAGAATTATGTTTAGTGATAGGAAAATTGTCTAAAAAATCCTAAACATATTTTATGTCAGCCAAATTCATCATAAACTTTAAATTATGCAAATTCAATCTTATGATGATTTACCAATTTAGTCTTAAACCTTTTAATGATTTATCATAAAAAGATCTAATCATTTTCCATTGAGTTATGAATGTTCCATTTTAGTCCATTGAATTGCAAATGTTCCATTTTAGTCCATTGAATTGCAAAGTCTTTGAAAAAATGTCTTATTTTGTTTTAATCTTACGGTCGGCGCTGCATGTTTAGTCACCAGAAAGTTGCACAGTAATTAAAAACGATTTCGACTTTTAACAAGAAAAAAAATTGACAAAAATCGTTTGCATGAGAAATCAACTGTGAAACAGAAGAACTCCGAACTTACTTATAGAAGTGCAAAGAAAAAAGTAGTAATTTTCCTTTGTAGTAAAGCTTAGGGATGATTTCACGTGAATCCTTGAACCTTTTCCCAAATTTGCAAATTTAGAAAATTAAGAAAAATAATGTTCAGGTTTTTGAATGATGAAGATTGAAAAAAAAAAAATAAAAAAAAGGAAGAAGAGAAAACCATATTTAGCTTGCCCCTACAAATAAAGAATGCTCATAGTGTCACCAGCCCCTGGTGATGGTGGCCAGACCCATCGTCTGTATGCTCGCTCTCGTCTTTTGAAAACATCAGAAGCAACGGAGAGAACCAGAGTGCGACACACGCAGCACGCGAGAAAGAGTCTGCGCCAGAAAAGGCTGTGGCCCTAGTTGGTGTCTTTGCTGGCTGTCAAGGGTCATAAGCCCTTGGCAGACACGAGGGCTGCTAACCTCACCACTGTGTGCCGACGGGTCGTTGAGGGCAAGACCCCCCTCCAGATACGTAGGTACCTTGGTCGATGTATGGGTACGACACCACCGTGGCTCGAGCCCAGCAAGGCTTTGGCCACCTCGCTGATGACTGTTAGAACAGTCACCCCTTCTATTTGTTGAAGCAAGCTAAAGATGGTTTTCCTTTATCTTAATTTTCAATTGCCTTCTTCCAGAATCCTTAATTTAATCCTTTTAACTCTTTAAATTTATAAAGTTACATGAGCGCCACATTGGCATGTAGCTGCCATGTAAGTACTTAACAGCTATTTAACTGTCACATCAATATTTTCGTCTAAGACAGAAAAATTAATAATTCGCAAATTTGAAAAATTTTAAGGATTAAATCGCAAAAAAAAAAAAAAAGAAGAAGAAGAATAAAAAAATGTTCAAGGACGACGACGTTGAGCAAATCCAAAAAGTTGAAGGCCCCATGCCTTTATCCCTAAAACATATTGCAATCAAAATTAAGACGTTGCTGGGTACTGACGGTAGTCTCTTCTTGTCCGTATAATTGCTGCCGGTGGGCACAATTTTCGCTTTTTCAACAAAATCCGGGTGGAATAATAGTGTGGATTTCACTCTTGGCTGTCAACTATAAATTAATTTATAATAAACAAACTAGTTACTTCATATATTTTGCAAAAATGTTAACTCCCAGAAAATTTCCCCAGTGCCATAACTAGAGTTACCGGAAAATCTTGACGATGTTATTTTTTTTTTTTTTTGCCAATAGTGATGAATGAACAACGTAGTTTGATCTTATGAAGTCTTTGTCTCTTCATGCCTTTCAAATAGAGAAATAGAACAACCTCCGGCAACATCTAGATAAATTTGACACGTTCAAGAAAAAAGAAGAAAGTTATGAGGTGTCAATGTCTTTTTAACTTTGGAAAAATTTACTTTTATGAATCCATCGTAACAATTAGTTGAGGTATCATAAGATTCCAAACCTAGTTATCAGAGATCACTTATTTAATTCTTGCCATGGTGTACAAAGGTTTCAAATTTGGGCCTAAAATCAGTCACATGGCAGTTTTGTCAGCGTTGACCATGGCTATCCTAAGAGGCACGGCCAACACTAACATGGACAATTGTTTAAAAATTTTCTGATTTTTCTTTTTGTTATTCTTTTCATTTTTTCATTTTTTTCCTTCTTTTTCCTCACCCAAGTCCCTACTCACTTAGGTGAGGTGTGGGTCCTTGCATAGACCAAAAGTGGGTGTCATAGCCCTTAACATCCTCGCTTGTGGTTGGTGAGGGCATGGAGGTCTTTGCCCATGGCCGATGAAGGCTGAGACCAGAGTCAACAAAAAAAGGAAAGAAAAAAGAAAAGAACAAAAAAGAAAAAAAAATCTATTTATTTAAAATTCCTAGGCTGAGTGAGCCTATTCGACCTACCTACCTCATAGAAAAGGGGTTTGCCCCACTAGGATAAGACCAATGAAAAAAATCTATTTTTTTAATTAAAAATTATCCACGTTAACATCAATCATACCACATACGATGGTCGATGCTAGGGATAAGTACATTAAAAGTGTCAAAAGTTGTGAATAATGCTCACTTTAGTGCCAAAAGTTTTCATCGACTCACTTAAATGCTAAATCGGAGGAAAAACAATCACTTTAGTGTCAACGGCAATAAATTATGGCCAAACTGATTACATGTCATTTATAATTAAAATTATTATATTACTTGGCAACATTTTAAAAAAATCCAGTGCACGTGACATTTTCTTGTGGCATGCTTGGCATAGAAGTGACCGTTTTTTTAACAACAATTGGCATTGAAGCGATCACTTTAAATAAATTTTGGTATTCAAATGATCACTTTAAATAAAATTTGGCACTTAAATGATAACTATTTATATATTTTGGATGACATTGTTTAGGGGCTATATGCCGACTAAGAACTCCGGTAAGCTACGTAGGATTGAGAAATTAATAAAATATAGCCACGTCGGATTTCCGGCAATTCAGATCAAAGTTGACACTTAAATGATCGTTTAAAAAAAAAAGTAGCACTTAAGTGATCCAGCAAAAACTTTTGGTATTAAAGTGAGCACTGTATACAACTTTTGACACTTCTAGTATACTTAACTCATCGATGCTAGCTAAATTGTCATGCTAGTGATTTTGAGCCCAAATTGACCATAAAGATTAAATTGGCATATTGTTAAGATATTTAGAATTAAATTGGCATATTGTTAGGATATTTAGAATTAAATTGGCATATCGATTAAAAGTTTTAGCACTAAATCGGCACAATTAAAAAGTTCGGAACAAAATTGGCAAATTATTAAAAGATTTAGGATTAAATTGGCCAAAATGAAAAGTTTATGATTGAATTGGCACAAGTACAATAGGTTTATGATTTTTTTATTTTTTTGGTAATTTTTCTCTTGCATTATGCTTGAAAAGGTAGCCAATTCTTTATACCGATTCACCAAGATTATCGAAAGAAATTCGTACAAAATTTTTTCTAGTTCTAACTTTTGGATCATTATATACCAAGAGATGTATAATAGCAAGGCTTAGAATGAAAAGAGAAAAAAAAAATTTATTGTCTTAGTCAAACTACATATTTTGATCCATGTTCTCACTTGAACTCCTATGGGATAAAAGGGTCGGTAGGAAAAATACAAAAAAAAAAAAAAAGTCTTTAAGTCTATCACATTGATGTTGATTTAATCATAAACTTTTAATTATGCTAATTTAGTTCTAAATATTTTCACAAGTTGCTAAATGAGTCATTCTATCCAATTTTGATCAGAAATTATTAATGCCGACCATCCTACATGGCGGGGATGGCGCTAATGTGGAAAATTTTTGTATTTTTTAAATTGAAATTTTAATTACATGTTATTATTAATAGGGTTAATACTCTAAAAAACCCCAAACTGGTACACATGTGACAAATTTACCCAAAATTATTTTTTTACCATAAAAAACCCCAAACCGGTATACTTGTGACAAATTTATCTTGATTGAGCATTAAAAAAAACCTTAAACTGGTACATTTATAACAAATTTATCCCAAATTAATTTATTCAACCCCAAAAAACTCCAAACTGGTAAATTTGTGACAAATATACCCTCCGCTAAATTAGATTAATACCACAAAAAAATCACAAAAATTGTAAACTGTGACAAACGAGGCGTAAAATCCTAAATTGGTATACCAATCAACTGTCACGTGTCATTTAACTTAATAATTTGACAATAAAATTTAACGAAAACTAACAGGGGTAAATTTGTCATAAGTGTACCGGTTTAGAGTAAATTTGTCAAATGTATATCCAATTTAGGGTTTTTCGTGGTAAAAAAAAATAGTTTGGGGTAAATTTGTCATAGGTGTACCAATTTGGGGTTTTTAGGGTATTAACCCTTATTAATATTAATTTTCCTTTAATTTTGGCTAGTGACAATAGTGAAGGCCCTATGTGAGGCAACTTTCACCTAGGTCTGATGAGGGCTTTGGTGAGGGTTGCAACCTTCACTAGCTGTTGATGAGGGCTTGTTGGTTGTTGTTGACAAAAATGAAAGAAGAAAGGTATAATAAAAGAAAAGAAAAGAAAATTTTAAAAAATTAAAATATTATTAAAATATATACATGTCAATACCGACCATGCTATATGGGATGTCCATGATTGGTGTCCACGTCAATGATTTCCTACCAAAATTGATTGGATAGATTCAATTGACAAAATATGAAAAGATTTATGATAAAATTAATCAAATTGAAAGATTTATGATTGAATTGATATCAATGTAATAGTTTTAACACTTTTTGGGTACTTTTACCAAGCGTGGGTTGTCCTTGAACTTTTTAATTTGTTCAATCTAATCTTTAATTTTTTTTGTTTCCATTTAGGTTCTTGAACCTAAGTAGCATCGACACATGACATATGACACATGACACAACACAACACATCAACATGTCATTTCTCAAAAAACAAATAATTACGACACATTGTATGTTAAATATATATTTTTATATATAAATAATACATTATCGTTTTAGTTTGATTCAAATTCATAAATAAATAAATAATAAAAAAATTTCAAAATGAATTTATACATAAAACATTAATCCATCATTTATTAATATCATTTATTGTTTCAATTTGACAAATTCAACTCTATTCTAATATCCATAAAATTTGGAGGAAAAAACAAGCAATTCACATTTTGAACTCAAGTGTCAAACATATTGGAAGAGAAGAAAAAGAAAAAACTTGGGGATGAATTGTGTATTATATGAAGTAAAAGTCAGAAGAGAAGAAAAGATTATGTTTTTCCTCTTTCCCCATCTATTTCTTTTTTTTATTTTTTTATTTTTCACATATATACATTTTCACCTTTCATTTATTGAAACTTTTAAAATTGACATCGCGTGTCAGAATCATGTGTTGAAAACTTGCATGTCGAAAGTCTAACTTGAGTATCGAGTAAGTTAACCAGATTTCGATTTTTCGAAAAGTGTTGATCGAATGTTGGACATGTGTTAGAGTGATCGACATAACACGAAGGCTCATGAAGAGTGTCAGTGCTTCATAGTCTTGAACTATATACTTCTTATTCAATTTAATCCTTCCATTAAAAAATTCTAATTTTGACTGGAAGGAAGGAGACAAGATGTCTTTGAACAGTCTGGTTTACCTGAAGTGGTAGCGTTCAATGCCATGATGAAGAGATTGGTGGCATATGAAAATATCTTGCCAATGCACCCAGACGCCTTCTCGGCCTTCCCCCAATTGTTCCTCTTCGGCCAGCAGTCAGCCACAAAACCCTCCAACTCTTATTCGCCCATCGTGCGCCTCACCCTCTCCTTATTGCCCTTTCCCACGCGCCCTTTCACCCGTCCAACTCTTGTTATTGTCTCCACCGTCTCTTAAGGGACCACTCCGTTACCTTTCGTCGCAAAGTGGGATCTATTGCGGTGTCCGGTCACTCTCATAGACGAGTCCATTGTCGATGATTACTTCGGCGCTAAGATATCCGATCTTTATCATTGATACTTAATGATATTGCTAACTGAAATTGAGTCGCTAATGGTTATTTTATCCCCATAGTTTTTGGTTTGGTAATTTTGAATTTGACCAGTTGATTCTGAGACATGTTGAGCTGAAGGCAAGTACTAAAATTTGACGATTTATAGGCTCAAGATGTCTGATCCTTATTGCTGATGATTGATGGATCTTGACTCGAATCTCGTTGCTTGGAGCTTGTTATACGGAGTCCAGTTTTTTTATTTGACTTGTTGACAATGAGATATGCTAATGGTAGAAACTGTTCGGCAGACTTTGAGATATAGTAATTGTTGATGAATTCTATTTGTTCTCGAGGCTTCGAGATATGAAATGCTTATTGCTGCCAGTTGATGGTCCACCGATTGAATCTGATATGTTTTATTCGTGGACTCAAGTTTTGAAATAGAACAGAGCAGTGTTACTGCTTGTTGAGTGGTCAGTATAGCCTTGGTGGCTCGTTGTTCCTCGACCTGTCCACCTTGTTCATTGACGACCTTACTGCCTTGTTGAACATGTTGGAACGATCGCGGTGTTACAAGCTTTGATTCCCCTTGTTATTGGCTATTATAATTTTTCGTTATCCGTACAGCTTAGGAAGCTGTTTCCAAAGTCAGCCTTACTCAAAACAACACAAGCAATTCTGCAGAGAAGCTCTCAACTTGTGTTTACATGTCTTGGTAATCCAAATGAGGGGAAGGGGAGCCCTGTTTATATAAGTACCCCTATAATTCCAATTATTGATCTACAATACAATTTAATGGTGAAGATTGATGAAAAGTCTCTAAAATACAAGTGCATATTTCCTATATTGTCCCCAAGATTACCATAGAATACCATATGTACATTTCCCTTATTACCCTCAGAACATTCTAGAGTCTTCCTAAAAACTCTAGATACAAAAAGATCCTAGAACACCGGGTGATTTACAGGTTATCCTAACCTACTTGCTAGGTCTATTGGGCTTGAAAACCTTCGGACCCTAACACTAGGATCCTTGTTACCATCCTCAGCAATAGAACTACTCCTCATACCCAAAGTCCCTAAAGTGCGCTTATGTATGCCAAGTCGCTAAAGTCCCCCAAAATGTTACATGGATCATACCTTGGCGTATGATCTATGGACTGAATCTCAATAAAAGCCAACTGATCAATGTCCACCATAACTACACTAGCAGTCACATAAATTAGATCAACTCAGGCCCCAGAATTTGCAAGTTCTAAACAAAACTCACCACTCCAACTACAAAGGCTGCATCTATTGAGAAAACATTCACTAAGTAATTTTGATGATTGAAAAAACTTAGAGACTTTGTTTTTCATAAAAAGTATTTTCAGGTGGAAAGTCTGATGTGATATGATCAAATGATATCAATTAGAATTAGAGTCGTGGCTTATTTTCCTTTCTTACATATTCTGGCAAATGGCTAGAAAGGAGTCAAATACTAATGCAATGGCTAATGGCAATTGGTTGGATTTCCTGCCACATTTTTAAGGAGTTAAAAAAAAAAAAAAAAGTCTTCCTAATATCCATCGAAGATTCAACTTTCCTGGAATATCTTATCAAAGGCGAAACATTATTTCCAATCTGAAACACTCAACTTTTGAAAACTTGAACTACTATATGGGCAGCAGAACATATGGAAGCTTCACCCTTAGTGATCCTAAAGCAAATAAATGTTCTCAACCAGATTTAGGTCAACGAGTAGATTGGTTAGATAATCCTCTTAGAGATATGTCCAATAGTTAGCTTGGAGTAAGAGGAGTATAAGATGAGGTTTTGAAGCTGAGAGGGTTAATTCGCATTCACGAGAATTGAAACTTTTAATTACAAAGTTTGAAAAGTGTTTTGTGATCTTATACATTTGTCTTTATGAGCGAAATTGTGTAACCTTTTAAAGCTTAAGAGTGTGAGGAGTTGTTCATACAAACTTGAGTGTTCTTAGCTTAGGTCTCATAACCTCTTATTGGTTCTTATTAGTAGATTCCAACCAATAGACCGTAATATGGGAGAGTAGATGTAGGCTTACAAAAGCCAAATTACTATAATATTTAGTGTGCAATTCTCTATCCCTTACTCATTTTTTATTTTTTTAATAGAATTGCATACTGATAAAATCTGACCACTTCATTAGAAGTTGTTGTGCTACATTATTTGTTTACATTCTTTCATTTTTGCATAATCATCTATTCACCACTCCTTTAGGTGATAGTTTTAGTCATAACAATTGGTGTTAGAGCTTGGTTACTCTTTATTGAAATGTTATATTACTTATGAGTTAACGATCTATCTATGGCTAGCAATATTGCTAGAGGACTTATTATAACATCCTGATTTTCATATTCTGTTTTCGATTGAATCAGTTGAGTTTTTTATCGACGCGCCTATAGTTATTTTCTCTGAGTTGGCCACTCACGAGATAACTAGCCTATCAGGTGAAGCCATTA
Source organism: Eucalyptus leucophloia subsp. euroa (assembly GCA_017140325.1). Taxonomy (NCBI): domain Eukaryota; kingdom Viridiplantae; phylum Streptophyta; class Magnoliopsida; order Myrtales; family Myrtaceae; genus Eucalyptus; species Eucalyptus leucophloia. The sequence goes on along the minus strand of CM029470.1, from coordinate 23,467,414 downwards.
AGGGATTTTAATGTGATAGACTTGAGAATTCAACTGTTTGATTGTGCTAAGCTACAAGGGTCATTATAACACAGTTAAAAATCGATTAAAGACCGGAGATAGGTCGATTCGACAGAGGTGTGTGATTAAGTGTGAGTGATTCCACCTAATCGCAAAATTCTTGACGATCGACACCAAATCGATTTTTCTGTCGTTTTGGTACCATGTGTTCATATTTGAAACCTCGAGATTTTCACGACAACCGAGAGTTGCCAATGTGTTAAAGATATACAATGTGGCTTGAAAATAATCGACTACGGGTCTATTACGCTAAAAATTCATAAAAGCTACCTAGTAGGTTAGGTCACGCTAAAATCACGTCAGATTGAAATTAACCGCAAATTTGAACCTAATTTCAGAGATTAAAAGTTATATCATGTCACAATTCATTTTAGGAGCATCGACTCATCCTTCGAAGAATTTTTAGTGAGCTTGGGATTTTTACAGAAAATCAACTCGAATGATTCGAAAAATAACAGAAATTCAGAAGGGCCAAATTGAGGGGATTTTTATCCTCCAAAGTGAGCTACTTAGTGATGGGAAATTTTGGAAATTGTGTAGGCTTCCTTCACAACAAATTTGGTTATCAAATTGGAAAAATTGAAGAAGAAATTGAAGTCCAAAGTGAGGAAATTTGTGGGCTAGTATGGGGGCTGCAACAATTGGACCTCAACTTGGTTATTTGTGGAATTATTATGTAAGAAAGTAATTGGGGACAATAAGGATGTGTATGAAAGCTTGTGGGACCAAGCATTGATAACTGGAGATAAGTTTGTTTAACTTTGGGCCCCCATCTGCAGCTTCTCACTCACATCTCTCTCTCATTCATTCTTCCCTATCTTCCTTCGCACGTCTCTGCCGGTTCCCTCACTCCTTCATTGCCTCTTCTTTCTTTTCAATTTCTCTTCTACTCGAGTGCCCCTCCCTTGGACAAGCTACTTCTGCTTTCTTTCATTGACTCCTTTGAAGAAGCCAGCCCTCCGTTTCTCTTCCTTACACTGTCACGTTTGAAGCAAATCCCCATCGACTCAACCGCCCCATCTCCGCTTCGTTTTCCCTACTCCATTAGCGCCTGTTAAGACCACCATAAACCCCACCGAATTTCCATCCAAGCCACCACATGTCCGTCCCCCTTTGCAGCTACTGAGTCAACCTCCAACATCGGCACCCCATTGAAATTCCTTGGCATTGACTCCAACACCTCCACCAATCCTCCATTTCGCTACCAGCAGACCCTTATGAGCCCAGCAGCTTCTTCAACGCCAACAAAGCCCTAACGTTGATGCCAAAGCCCCACAACAACTCATCTCCAGCTTCTGCTCTAGCATTCCAATGAGACTAGCAGTCGCAACTCAACCTTGTCTTCCTAGCCGTTCTAGTCACAGCCCGCACCACCACCCACGGCCGCCAAGACCAACCCAAGCCACATCCATTCATCCACCATTTTCATCTCCATAGAATCAAAGCAACAAGACCAGCTCAACTGTGAGCTTCCTTGGCAATTTCGGCCCAGGCCAAGTATTCGTTGGCATGGCTGTAAGCTCGAGTTTTGGCCGATGTCATGCCGCCATTGCCATGGACTCACTGGCCCGCAAAACTAGTGAGTTTACTCACTAAACTCTGCTTAAGGAGTTAATGATGCTTAAGGATTGATTAGCTTAGGCTAAGTATGGTTTAGGTGGTTAGTTAGAACTGATTAGTGATTTAATTACTCGTTATTGCATGTTAGGTGGTTAGATCGGCTTAATTATTGACTAGATAGATTGTATTATTTATCTAGAGATAGGTTTAGAATTTTTCTGGGCCCATTTTGGTATTTAATTAGGCTTTTCCAACCTAAGTATGCATTTATGGCATTTAATTGTATTTATTTAATTAATTTTGGTATTTATTTAATTATTTATTATTTTTCAAAAATTAGACTGGGATAGCTGGTGACCGAAATTTCGTGTTGATTGTAATGGTGTGCTTGGTTTATTTAATTGAATGCTAATTTGTGTTATTTGAGTGATAATTGTAATTTTGGGAATTTATCCCAAAATTGAGTAATTTCAATATTTAATCAAGAAACACCGGCCGTCAGTTTATAACACCAAAAATATCTTTGTGAACTATATTAAGTGGTGGGACTTCTGAAAGGGAAAATATTGTATTTTGATTAAGGCTGACCATGTATCCACACATGATTATTTTTATCGGGTATGATAAGAGTGGTGAATTGTCAGTTGGCGAGGACAATATACTATATCAGCCTGCAGGCCTTGATATGTCAGCTTCGGTAAGCAATATACTTTAGCAGCTTCGGTGAGCAATTATAGATATCTATCAACTTTTGTGAGCTATACTATTTAGCAACTTCGGTGAGCAATTATAGAAATCTATCAACTTCGATGAGCATCTATTACATATCAGCTTTGGTGAGCAATATATATATATAGCAGCTTCAGTGAGCATTATTATTTATCTATTATTAGCTTTGGTGAACTATACCATCTGTTATCAGCTTAGGTGAGCAATGTTGGTACCGATCGAATTTTATTGATGGTATGGAATCGAATGGATCAATGATTTGATCCGAATTGAAGTGATGGGTTGAGTATATGAATTGTACTGACTTGTAGGAAGGAACTGAAGCGAAGGTAAGTCCTCTGTCTTATGTGTGCATAGGTAGCCTTTAAGCGTATTTCCTTCCTAGTCATAGTTTAGGGGGTGAACTTGCTAATACATAATCCCATCCCGTCGTGAGCTCAACTTTTCAAGTCCTTAGTGTGAAGAACTCGGAGCTTCAGGTGGAAGAGTCAGGAGCATGTGTGGCTCAGAAGTTCTCTTTGAAGATAGACTTCCTATACTTAAACCCTAGAGTTGGCCTCTAATTGTAAACTAGATTGTTTATAAAAGCTGGGTTAATTGATTTGAAACTTGTCGTCCTACTTTTTTATCCTATGTATGTTTCTGTCAGGGGATTAGTTTATACGCTTCCGCATGTGCATTAAAATGAAAGAGTCGGCAATGTGTCCTCGAACAACGCAATTTAATCAACCACCGAGAGATGGGCATGGATTCGAGGATCGGGGCATGACATCCTCGCTCGGAGTGATATCAAAGCTGGTCGATAGTTGGAGTGATAAGGTGTGATAGGTTTATGGGATAGTTAGTAGGATTGGCCTTTATTTCATGCCGGTGCATGTCAGTGATAGCTGTTTGGTAGATTGTTTGTTGGGATCACTCAGTTTCTAATTCGGTGTGGAATTAGAAAGTAGGTTCTGCAAGAATCTTGCATAATGAGTGATCAGAAGCAGAGGACTCCTAGTAAGAGGGCAATAGCCTCTGTGACTCAGGGTAAAACACCGACAAGGATCAGTACCCGAGGTAGAGTGCAAGCTCAAGCCAGCGCAAGTGAGAGAGTACTGCCACATGCCAGTACTAGTGTAGTAGCATTGAGCGATCCTAGGTTTGACGAGATCATTCATGCGCTAGTGACCCTTGGAAACTTGATGGGTCAGCAAGCACAAGACCGAGCCACCATTGTTGCCGCTGTCACTACTACTGCCAGTGCCGTAACCACTAGTGTTGCCGCACCTACTGAAGCCTAACCTGGAATTGTAATCGAGGAGCGAGCCATTGCGTCTAAGTCAAGGTTAGAATCTAGCAGAAATGACAATTGATTAAGGCAGAGGTCGATGTCAGAAGAAAGGTATCTCATTCCACCCAACTGGAAGAGTAGGATTGAAAAGTTAACGCACAACTCAAATGATGTGTGTCGTGTTTGTAGGAAAAGACATGGATCTGCCCCGTGCTATAAAAGGGAAAGGACTTGTTACAAGCGTCGCCAGTACGGATACTTGATCAAAGATTGTTCGCACAAGCATATGGGACCACAACTGCTACTACCGCTGCCACCAATAGAACAGAATAGAGGAATGCTCTACAGGACATTCAGTGGGGTACTTGGAACAGGTCTTTAGTGCAAGGAATGGTGCATGTTGTCACCCAACAGGAGGTAGAGGACTCACCAGACAGGTGCCAAGTTTGTAGAAGGAATCATGGACCAACCCTGTGTCCTGGTATGACTAGAGCATGCTTTAAATGTGGCCAGCACGGCCATCAGGCAAGGAACTGTCCACATAGATCCAAGGGAACTCAAGCACTGCTACCGCAGTTAGGGCGCCATTAGGATGGCGAAAGGAACATGAATGAGCCGATCCATGCACCGATAAGAGGAAGAATGTTTTTTAGGTGACTTTATTAGAGGAGCGTGGCAGAATTTTGAGTGAAGGTTGTAGAATTTTAATTGTTGTAATAAAGCTGTAGAAAGAAGGATCACTGGCTAGAGTTGTACTTGACTAGTTTGCCTATGTATAACTTTGACGTTATATATATGAAAAGAGTTGGCTCATGAAGCCTCTTGTTGTGATGAACTGTTGTCGTGAAGTATTCCAGTTTAAATCATTAATAGATGAGAGTTTCGAGTTATTGGGAGTCGAGAAGGAATGTTGATTACCTTAATTTCGTCGGTTGAGGCAACCTGTTTGTTAGACGGGAGTTACCAATGTTACTTAGTGACTGTCGTGAACACAACAGTTGAGGAGTTGAAGATTATGACATCTTAGTGGTACAAGAGTTTCCAGATGTGTTTCCAAATAAAATGCCAAGCCTACCACTAGAGAGAGAGATAGAGTTTGTAAATGAATTAGCACTCGGGACAAAGCCAATCTCTAAGGCTTCTTACCGGATGGCGCTGTCTAAATTGAAAGAACTGAAGGTGCAGATGCAAGAGTTGTTGGATAAGGGATTCATACGTCCCCGTGCATCACCTTGGGTAGCACCACTTTGTGAAGAAGAAAGATGGTTCATTACGTTTGTGCATTGATTATCGTTAACTCAATCAGGTGACGATCAAGAACAAGTATCCACTGTCGAGGATTGACGACTTGTTTGACCACCTCCAAGGAGCGTCAATATTTTCAAAGATTGACTTGAGGACAGGATATCATCAACTGAGGATCAAAAAGGAGGGCATATCAAAGTCAGCGTTTCATACTCAATATGGCCATTATGAGTTTACTATAATGCCGTTTGGTCTGACGAATGCTCTAGTTGCTTTTGTGGATCTAATGAATCGAGTGTTCAAAGAAAATCTGGATCAATTTGTGATCGTGTTCATCACTATACTCTGGTGTACTTGAGAAGTACTGATGAGCACAAGAGTCATTTAAGGATGGTACTCCAGACCTTGAGGATTCATGGATTGTACGCTAAGTTCAACTAGTGCTAGTTTTTGTTAACTCGTGTTGCGTTTCTAGGTCACATGATTTCAGGCGAAAGAATCTCCGTGGACCCGTCCAAGATTGAAGTGGTTATTAGTTGGCCAAGATCGATGACAGTGTCGAAGATTAGAAGTTTGGGTTTTGCAAGTTACTACAGAAGGTTTGTGGAAGAGTTTTCAACGTTAGCGTCGCCATTGACTCATCTACTGAAGAAGGAAGAGAAATTCGTGTGGATAGACAAGCACAAGCATAGTTTTCAAGAGCTTAAGCAAAAGCTGACTACCGCACCTATACTGACCATACCCTCTGGTCTTGAAGGATACGAGATCTATAGTGATACGACATTTAGAAGATTGGGTTGCATGTTGATGCAACATGGTAGGGTTGTTGCATACGCATCCCATTAGTTGAGACCTCACGAGCTGAATTATCTAACGCATGACTTAGAACTTGTAGCAATCATTTTTTCTTTGAAGATTTGGACACATTATTTGTGTAGAGAAAGATTCCAGATCTTTACTGACCATCAAAGTCTCAAGTATCTATTCCTTCAGAAGGAGTTGAATATGAGACAGCATCACTGGATGGAACTTCTGAAGAATTAGGATTGTGATATTATGTATCACCTTGGGAAGGTGAATAAGGTTGCAGAAACCTTGAGTCGGAAGTCTTCGGTCATACAAATGATGGTTAAGGAATGGATTTTACTTGAGAGAGCTTGAGATTCGGTTTTCAAATTTGAGGTAGGCCACCTTTTGAATCTTATGACCACCCTAAAAATTGAGCCAGATGTGCAAATCAAAATCAAGACGCTTCAATTGACAAACCTGGATGTTCAGAAAATCTTGCAAGAAGATATCGATAAGAGAAAGGCTGATTTTCAGATTTTGAGGACTGAATACTAAGGTTCCAAGGATGATTGTGTGTATCTGATGATATATAGCTTAAAGATGAGATCTTATCAAAAACTCATCGTAACAATTACAACATTCGTCTTGGTAGTATGAAGATGTATCAGAATCTGCATCAACATTATTGGTGGTCCAGTATAAAGGTAGACATCACCAAGCATATCGCCAAGTGTCTGACATGTCAACAAGTGAAGGCACAGTATTGTAAGCCGGGAATACTTTTGCAACCTCTCGAGATTCCCGAGTGGAAATGAGAGCATATCATGATGGACTTTGTGACAGGCTTACCAAGGAGTCAAAGGAGTAATGATTCCATTTGAGTAGTGGTCGACAGACTAATGAAATTGGCTCACTTCATCACTGTACAAAAGGAATTAGACAAGCACGCAGAGTTGTATGTGCGTCAGATAGTTCGTCTACATGGAATGCCGGTGACGATTACATCAGATCGAGACCTGAGGTTCACAGCTACTAACAGAGCATTCAGATGGCTCCTTTCAAAGCGTTGTATGGCAGAATGTGCGGAACGCCAGTGTGTTGGGATGAGGTTGGAGAATGAAAAATCACAGACCCAAAGTTAGTCCAGTAGTCAGTGGATGTAGTTGCAGTTATCAGAGACAGATTAAAGACTACTCAAAGCCGCCAGAAAAGTTATGCTGGTAAGCGTCGAAGGCTATTGGAATTCCAAGTTAGTGATCATGTCTTTCTGAAGGTGTCACCAATGAAGGGTACTTCACGCTTCGGTGGGAAGGAAAAGCTAAGTTCGAGATATGTAGGTCCCTTGGAGATTCTGGAAAGAATCAGGATCCTAGCGTATCGTCTTGCTTTGTCACCAAGGTTGGCGCAAGTACATGACGTCTTTCACATGTCGACGTTGAGGATGTAAGAGCTTGACCCAACCCACGTGCTAAATCTTGAAGAATTAGACATGGACGATAGAGTGTCGTACATGCAAAGTCTAGTTCAGATTGTGGATCGGCAAGAACAAATTCGACGCACCAATATGAACCCGTTGGTTAAAATGGTTTGGCAACACCATGGGACAGAAGAAGCAACATGGGAAAGTGAAGACTCAATGAGACGATAATACCCCCCACCTTTTGTTTAGAGATTTGTAAATGTTTAAATTTCAAGGATGAAATTTTTATAAGAGAGAAAGAGTTGTGACATCTTCATTTTCAGGTTTTGTTTTCGGTTGAATAAGTTGGGCTTTTCATCTACGTGCCTACAGTTCTTTTCTCTGAGTTGGCCACTCACGAGATAACTAGCCTATCAGGTGGAGCCATTAAGGGATTTTAACGCAATAAACTTGAGAATTCAATCAGAATCGACTACTCAACCGTGCTAACATACAAGGGTCATTACGACACAGTTAAAAATCGATTAGAGACCAGAGATAGATTGATTCGACAAAGGTGTGTGATTAAGTGTGAGTGATTCCATCTAATCGCAAAATTCTTGTCGATCGGCACTATACCGATTTTTCTATCGTTTTGGTACATTGTGTCCGTATTTGAAATCTTGAGATTTTCACGACAACCGAAAGTCACCAATGAGTCGAAGATGTACAATATGGCTTGAAAATAATCGACCACGGGTCAATTGCGCTAAAAATTCCTAAAAGCAATCCAGTAGGTTAGGTCATGCTAAAATCGCGTCAGATTGAAATTAACCGTGAATTTGAACCTGATTTAAGAGATTGAAAGTTATGTCATGTCACGATTCATTTTAGGAACATCAACTCAACCTTCAAAGAATTTTCAACGAGCTCGGGATTTTTACGAAAAATCAATTCGAATGATTCGAAAAAGAACGGAAATTTGGAGGGGCCAAGTTGAGGGGATTTTTAGCCTCCAAAGTGAGCTACTTAGTAATGGGAACTTGTGAAAATTGTGTAGGCTTCCTCCGCAACAAATTTGGACATCAAATTGGAGAAATTGGAAAAGAAATTGAAGTCTAAAGTGAGGAAATTCGTGGGCTAGTATGGGGGCTGCAACAATTGGACCTCAACTTAGTTATTTATGGAATTATTATGCAAGAAAGTAATAGGGGACAATAGGGATGTGTATGAAAGCTTATGGGACCAAGCATTGATAATTGGAGATAAGTTTGTTTGACTTTGGCCCCCCATTTGCAGCTTCTCACGCACATCTCTCTCTCCCTCATCCTTCCTTCTTTCCTTCACATGTCTTTATCGATTCCCTCACTCCTTCACTGCCTCTTTTTTCTTTTCAATTTCCCTTTTGCTCGAGCGCCCCTCCCTTGGACGAGCTACTTCTACTTTCCTTCATTAACTCCTTCGAAGAAGGCAGTCCTCCGTTTCTCTTCCTCATGCTGCCACGTCTGAAGCAAATCCCCACTAACTCAACCGCCCCATATTCACTCCGTTTTCCCTACTCCACCAGTGCTTGTCGAGACCGCCATAAACCCCACCGAATTTCCATCCAAGCTGCCACACGTCCGTCCCCTTTTGTAGTTGCCGAGTCAACCTCTAGCATCGGCACCCCATCGAAACTCCTTGGCATGGACTCCAGCACCTCCACCGATCCTCCATTTCGCTGCCAGCAGACCCCCACGAGCCTAGTAGCTTCTTCAACACCAGCGAAGCCCCCAACGTTGATGCCATAGCCCCACAGCAGCCCATCTCCAGCTTCTACTCCAACATTCCAGTGAGCCTAGTAGCCGCAACTCAGCCTTGTCTTTCTGGCAATTCCAGTCACGACCCGCACTACCACCCGTGGCCGCCAAGACCAGCTCAAGCCACGCCCGTTCAGCCACTATTTTCATCTCCGCAGAACCGAAACAGCAAGACTAGCTCAAACGTGAGCTTCCTCGGCCATTTTCAGCCCAGTCCTAGTCTCCGGTGGCGTCGCCGTAAGCTCGAGTTTCAGCGGCTGTCGCGCCGCCGTCTCTGTGTAATTGCTAGCCCGTAAAACCGGTGAGTTTATTCACTAAACTCTACTTAGGGAGGTAATGATACTTAATGGTTGATTAATTTAGGCTATGTATGATTTAGGTGGCTAGTTAGAACAGATTAGTGATTTAATTACTCACTATTGCATGTTAGGTGGTTAGATTGGCTTAATTAATGACTAGATAAGTTGTATTATTTATCTAGATAGGTTCAGAATTTTCCCGGATCCGTTTCAATATTTAATTAGGCTTTTCCGGCCTAAGTTTGCATTTATGACATTTAATTGTATTTATTTAATTAATTTTGGTATTTATTTAATTATTTATTATTTTCCGAAAATTAGACCGGGATAGCCGGTGATCGGAATTTCATGTTGATTGCAATGGTATGCTTGTTTTATTTAATTGAATGCTAATTTGTGTTCTTGAGTGATAATTGTAATTTTGGAAATTTATCCCAAAATTGAGTAATTTTAGTATTTAATCGAGAAACATTGGGCGTCGGTTTATAACGCCAAAAATATATTTATGAACTATATTAAATGGTGGGATTTCTGAAAGGGAAAATATTATATTTTGGTTAAAGCCGATCGTGTACCCACACATGATTATTTTTATCGGATATGATAAAAATGGTGAATTGTCAGTTGGTGAGGATAGTATACTATATCAACCTGTAGGCATTGATATGTCAGCTTTGGTGAGCAGTATACTCTAGTATCTTCGGTGAGCAATTATAGATATCTATCAACTTTGGTGAGCTATACTATCTAGCAGCTTCAGTGAGCAATTATAGATATGTATCAGCTTTGATGAACATCTATTACATATCAGCTTCGGTGAGCAATATAGATATATAGCAGCTTTAGTGTGTATTATTATATATCTATTATCAGCTTTGGTGAGCTATACCATTTGTTATCAACTTGGGTGAGCAGTGTTGGTACCAATCGAATTTTATGGATGGTATTGATGGTATCGAATTGAATGGATCGATGATTTGATCTGAATTGAAGTGATGGGTTGGTATATGAATTGTACTGACTTGCAGGAAGGAATTGAGGCAAAGGTAAGTCCTTTGTCTTGTGTGTGCATAGGTAGCCTTTAGGCTTATTTCCTTCCTAGTCGGAGTTTAGGGGGTGAACTTACTAAGACATTGTCTCACCCCGTCATGGGCTCAACTTTTCAGGTCCCTAGTGTGAAGAACTCGGAGCTTGAGGCGAAAGGGTCAAAAGCATGTGTGGCTATGAAGTTCTTTTTTAAGATAGACTTCCTATACTTAGACCCTAGAGTTAGCCTCTAATTGTAAACCGGATTGTTTATAAAAGTTGGGTTGATTGATTTGAAATTTGTTGTCCTGCTTTTCTATCACATGTATGTTTCTGTCAGGGGATTAGTTTATATGCTTCCGCATGTGCATTAAAATGAAAGAGTCGGCGATGCGTCCTGGACGTCGCAATTTAATCAACTACTGAGGGAAGGGCCACGTGCTCAAGGATCAGGGCATGACACTTATGGAAGGATAGAATGATATAAGGCCTTCATACATCGACATAAAAGACTACAACATCTAGAAGAACAAGATGAAAGCGTTCATCGGATCCAAGAATCCCTTGGAGTGGGACATAGTTCTAAAAGGCATAAAACCTGTAGCTTCTTCATCTAAGGAAGAAGTTAGAAAGCTAGAAAGCTAGAAACCTCATCCCTATCAGATGCGAACATTGTCAAAAGAGAAGCACTGGATGCTAAAGCTATCTATTCATTATGTTCCGCATTATCTCCATCTGAATATAATAGAATTTCCTCTTGCAAATTAGAGAAAGAAATTTGGGATAGGTTGCGAGTGACATATGAAGGAACTAGTCATGTCACAGAGATAAAGATAAACTTTCTTCTTTAACAATATGAAACCTTTAAGATGAAATCTGAATAATCCATAACTGACATGTTCAACAGATTCATTGATATTGTCAATGAATTGCCATATTAAGGGTAACCTATTTCACACCTAATGAAAGTGAACAAATTCCTTCGAGGACTATCAAAGGAGTGGAATGACATTAAGACATCCATTCGATAAACTTAAAGGATATCGCCTCTTTCTATGGATGAACTCATGAGAACACTCCAACTCTATGAAAAAGAACGTCTAAATGAGGAAGACATTAGATGTAAGAAAGCAATTGCTTTAAAATCTAACTTTGACTCTAATGATTCAGATTTAGATGAAGATGACAAGGATGACAAGGAGATTGCACTCATGACGAAAAAGCTTCTGAGAATGGCCAGAAAAGGAAGGAAGTTTAAGGGAAAGAAATTCTTCAAATCATCAGAGCAAAAAAGAAGCTTCAACGATAAAGAGGAAAATAAAGATGTTATCTACTTTGAGTGCCAGAAGCGAGGACACATCAAATCGATTTGCCCTCCTTTAAAGAAAAGAAAGAACAAGTATGAGAAGACAAAGAAAGCACTAAAGACCGAAACATGGAGCTACATGAAGTGTGAAGAAAGCGATAAAGAATACGCTAATATTTGTCTTATGGAAAAATCTTATTCGGAAGAAGAATTTGAGATAAGTAATTTTGATATTTCAGTTGAAGTATATAGTTTTAGAGAAGAATTACTTATTGACTACAAAGCTGCGCTTATAAAATTTTTAGAATTGAACAAGAAAAATTCAAGATTAAGACAACAAGATTCTTTTCAAAAAGAAAAGATTGATTAATCTTGAAAAGGATCTTTTTCAAACAAAGAAAATCATGATTTTGTTCTAAAAGAAAATGATTCTTTAAAAAAGAAAATTTCGGATGTTATAAATTGTTTTTCGATTGGTTTAAAGACTTTGGAACATATTTTGTCCATCAATATTCAATATTACAACAAATCAGGACGTGGATGTAAAAAAAAAAAAGGTTTTACAAAATGATTTTTTGACACATAAAGAGAGGAAGAGGTAAAAGCCTCCGAGATTTTTTTGTGAAAATCACTTTAGAAAATAGTTTGTAAAACCTGTTGATCCAAAACCTTCTTAAATGCTCAATCTGTGGCAGCCATGATTATGATAATGACCGTTCCAAAGGTTGGAAGCCAATTTGGAGAAACTTTTTGAGCATAGTCAATCCTTCTAACTAAAGAGGACCCAAACAAATATGAGTACCAAAGAAAACTTGAACTTGTTTTAATCTTTATAGGTATCAAAGAAAAAGAGAAACAAGTGGTACCTCGATAGTGGTTGCTCAAGACACATAACCAGTGATCCGAGCAAGTTCATTGAACTCACAAGATTCAAAGGTAGAAGCATTTCCTTTGGAGGGAACAGTAAAGGAAAGATCATTGACAAAGGAACGATTGAGATTGGTAACCTAACTATAAAAGATGTATCTCTTGTCAAAGGTTTGAACTACAATTTCATTAGATCAACCAATTATGTGATGCTAGGTACAAGATCTACTTTCAAGAAGACAAATGCTTAGACACAAGCAAAGATCTAAAGTAGTTGTTTACTAGAAGAAGACACAAAAATATCTACCTATTGGATATAACAGCTGATGACGTTCAATATTTGATCTCTATTAAGGACGAATAAGACCTCTAGCATAGGAAGCTTGGACAAATAATCACCAAGCAAATTTCAAAGCTTTCCTCAAAGAAATTAGTATGAAGATTTCTAGATATAAAGTTTGATAGATCTAAAGCCTGCTCAATCTATGCCATAGGTAAATAGGTAAGAAGTTCTTTCAAACCTATCAATTATGTCAGTACTAACATAGCTACAAAGCTTATTCATATAGACATCTTCGAACCTACAAGAACATAAAGTCTAAGAGGTAAAATGTACTGCTTGGTAATAGTTTATGATTATACAAGGTACACATGGGTTTTCTTCCTTGCACACGAGCATGAAGCATTTTCTCATTTTTCAAGATTTGCCAAAAAAATTCAAAATGAAAAAGATTATTCCATTTCTTCTATTAAAACTGATCATAATGGTGAGTTTGAAAATCAAAGTTTCCAAAAAATTTGAGAAGAAAGCGATTTTGAGCATTAGTTTCTGACTCTCTATACACCTGAACAGAATAGTGTAGTAGAGAGAAAAAATAGGTCATCGCAAGAAATGACAAGAATTATTCTTATAGAAAGTAAAATTGCATCACATTTTTGGGCCGAAGTCATTTCAACATGTTACATCATAAGTCGAGTTTTCCTCATAACATCTTTTAAAAAGACCCCCTATGAGCTTTTCAAAGATAGGAAACCAATCATTTCATATTTCAAGTTTCTTGCTGTAAATGCTTTATCTTAAGAAATGCTAATGATGGGCCTAGTAAATTTAATAAAATATCAGATGAAGGCATATTTCTGGGATACTCAACTAAGAGCAAGCCTTTCAGAGTCTTGCACAATAGATGAGTCCATCGACATGAAGTTTGATGAAAATCCTCAAATTCATGGAGACTTAATCAAGCAGAGTAACCATTTGACACAATTCAAGCAGAAGAAGAAATTAAGGAATCAAAATCAGATGAACAGCCATAGCAACAAGAAAGTTCTAATGAGCATTACAGTGAGAAGCATACAACATTTGATGATATATTCAAAAAAAAAAAAAACTAGAAGCACAAGTTAAGCCATCCAAATCTGATTATAGAAAACATTGATGACACGATTAGAACGAGATCAACACTAAAAAAAAATGTCATTACTACTTTGGCATTCATTTTAGAGATTAAACCAATACATTAAGGAAGCCCTATCAAATGAAAACTAGATTCAAGCAATATAGGAGGAACTCCAACAATTCCAGATAAAGGAAGTATTGGAATTGGTTCCTAGACCAATTTCTAAGATAGGAACAAAATATGTGTACAGAAAAAGCTCAATGATCAAGGAAAAGTCACGAGAAACAAAGCAAGATTGGTCGCCAAAGGCTATTCACAAGAAGAATGAATTTACTACGACAAAACTTATGCACTAGTAGCAAGGTTAGAAGCGATTAGACATTTACTCACTTACATGTGTTTTCATGGTTTTAGGCTTTTCTAGATGGACATGAAGAGCGCCTTCTTGAATGGATACAATAAAAAGAAAGTGTTTGTGGAACAACCTCCAAGTTTTGAGGAACTAAAAAAACCTTATCACATCTACAAGCTAAAGAATGCCTTGTGTGGACTAAAGCAAGCCCCTTGTGTTTAGTATGAAAGGTTAACAACTTTCCTCATTCAAAATGGTTTTGAGAATGGTAATGTTGATACTACTTTATTTATTAGGAAAGAAGGTAAGGAAATTTTATTAGTGCCAATTTATATTTATGATATTATATTTGGAACTCTTACTAAAAATCTTCACAAGAATTTGCTAAGTCAAAGCGGGATGAGTTTGAGATGAGCATGATGGGAGAATTAATTTTTTTTTCTTTGGATTGCAAATCAAGCAAATAGAAGAAGGAACATTTGTTTTCCAAGGAAAATATGCCAAAGAGCTCGTGAAGAAATTTCACATGAAAAATTAGAAGAAAATGGAAACTCGCATATTTTCCTCTTCAAAGGTAAACACAAATGAAAATGGTAAGAAAGTTGATCATAAGTAGTATAGGAGCATGATTGGCTCCCTACTTTATCTCATCGCATCAAGACTCGATATCCTTTTTTAGTGTATACATCTGCACTATATTTCAATAAAACCCTAGGAGTCTCATCTTTCTGTAGTAAAAAAGGATTATCAAGTATATTAACATTTATCCTTCTCTAAGACTTTGGTATCCTAAGATATCAAAGTTTGTGTTATCTAAGTATTCCAATGTTAATTTTGCAGGATATAAGATTGATAGAAAAAGCATATTTGGAACTTGTTAGTTGTTGGGCAACATGCTTGTGTCTTGGTTCTCTAAAAAGCAATTAATGATTGCTTCATCAACCGTTGAAGCTGAGTATGTCGCATTGGGCAATTGCTACATCCTAATCTTCTAGATGAAGCAACAATTGAAGGATTATGGAGTAAATGACTTGACTACGAGCATTAAATGTGACAATACTAGTGCCATCAACCTAACAAAGAATCCAATCTTACATTCTAGTGCTAAGAACATAGAAATCATGCACCATGTCATGCACAATCATGTCAATAATGGTGAAGTAAACATTTAGTTTGTTGATTCTCAAAATCAGTTGGTTGACATTTTTATAAAACCTTTTGACAAAAGGCTCTTTGATTTTATTCAAGATAAACTTGGCATTATTAATCAATTTGCTCCAAGTGTTTAAAGAAAGGGTACATTAGATGATGATGAGCAGATCAACTATTGTATAATAAAAAATGGCGGTAAGAATTTTTTTGGAAGAACACTAGGTATAATTTATCTTTTCCTTATTTAATTTATTGCAGAATATATTCTTTTGTCTTGGAAATTATTTAATTTATTTTTTCTAAAACTGTTTTACAAATTCTCTTTATTTTCCCTCAAAAATCATATCTTCTTTAAACCTTTTTCAATCACGATGGTTCATATCCCTTAGAAAAGAAAAGACATCCAAGAACCATATTTGCGAAAAACCCTTCCTGTAGTTCTCTTTTGCCAAAAGTTCAAAACTTTTCTTCTTTTTTTGAACTATGGCCCTAAAAACTGCTCCGAAGTTGAAGCCTAAACTTTCTGATTCATAGCGATCGAATCGCATTGTGGGATTGCAGTCTAGAGTTAGAGGAAGCCCTAAATTCTTCGACTTGTCTAATTCCTCTAACAACGTTGAAGGTACATTTGATGAGAAAACTTTAGACTAATCTCAATTAAGATCAATAAGTGCTACTCTTAAGGCCTTAGAGATAGTGAAGATGTAATTTCTTAGTTGTTGGCTAAGTATGATCTTGATAGTGAAGAGGCATTAGAGTTAATGTTTGTTAATCCCATCATAAACATGCCTCCCATCATAAGCATGCCTCCCACAAGTGCTGGTGATTCGAATGTTGCTAGATCTAGAAAAGGGAAGGAGAAAGTGGATGAAACATCTACTAGTAAGAAAAACATTGAGGATGATGTGCGAAGAGGTGATTGTCGTGACCTATCCCTCGAGGGGAGGAAATAAGTTTAAAGGTATTGCTTAAAAGACGGACCTAAGGCCCATGATTAGGCACGGGCTCTCCCAAGCCCATACCTCGCATGACGTAGGGTGTTCATAAGAATTTTGAAATAAGGAGTCACCACTAGCCTATTGGATCGGCTATAAACCAAATGAGGCATGAGAGTGTACCTCACTTTCTATGGAACCAGAGAATCTAGCGTTGGAGACTTGATTACACTAATTAACTAATTGGTGCCCTTTTGGTATCTAATCTTGTTCATTTTAGAAAGAAATTTTGTTAAGCAGTTTGGATTAATTTTAGATCAATTCACTAACACGCAAGGTGATTATGTAGGTACACAATCATTAAAATAACAATTAGAAACCAAGATCCTAATTGTAGTAAAATTAGTACATGCAACTAAACATTAGTGAACCTAATCAAATGTGAAAATTAAACCTACAACATAATCAATGTGCGAGCAAACAAAGGCCTAATTACACTAAGAAGGCAAGACATGACAATTCCCAACCAAATTCTTGCATTTTTTTAATTTTCAAAATTTTTAATTTTTTAATTTTAATTTTTAAAATTTGGTGAGCCGTGTTGGATTTGGTCTAACTTGAGCTTGGGTCTAACCCAGTTGGGGTGGGTTGGTCAAACCCGCCCGATAAGGACAGGCCCAACCATAGTCGATCGGGCCTTGTTCAATTTGGACTTGGCCCAGCCTACAAGCCCAACTCCAACTCCAACTCGACCCAAGGCTCAATTATCAAGCCCAAGCTTTCTAAAACTAAATAGAGCCCATGGAGGAAACCTAAGTTAATCCTAAAGCCCAATCCCAAATTTAGCCCAAAACAAAATCAAGGCCTTAAGCTTTGAGCTCATCCTTTGGGCTCATTCCATCCCCCTGAACTGCAGCTCCTCCCCCATGCTCGTGGCAGCCTCACCACAACAAAGATGGTCGTGATGAGCGACGCTGTTTTGGCACCGTCCGGTTAAGGACACATTTGGGCATCGCCTCAACTGCCCTTGGGCCATGCACTGGGCTTTCGTCTAGCCGGTGACACTTCAATGGCAACCATGACAGGGTCACTTGGACACCGATTTGCAAGAAGTTGCGAAGCCTCCACGGGCGACCACCATGGTGGCTGTGGTAGGAATATGGCAAAACGACTAACGCCCGGAATGGCAAACACAACAACACCCGTCTCAATAGAACGAATCCACTCATGGATGGGTGATTTTAGCTAAAAACGAGAGGACAAAAACTAGATCTCACTGAAACATTTTGTGGAACGGGTGATGTGCGCTATTGAAACTTAGGGCTTTTGGTTCAGCTGAGGTCCAAGCGCGAGTCCAGACATCAAACGAGACTTGCCAAAACGTAGAGAAAAGCAATGGAGGATAGGTGGTGACCGGAGCCTACTCAAACTAGTCGAGGGAGCTCCGGCAGGCTTGGTATCATAATACGCGCACCAGGTGTTTGACGAAATACCTACTTGAGTTCTGGAGGAGATGGCGGTGGTCGGCGTCAATTGAAAGGCTCACCGACAATGGTAGGGCATCCCGGGAGGGTCTCCTTCTCCTCAGCTTCCTTCTCTAGGCCTCTCCTCGGCCTCTTCCTCTCATTTCTCTTTCTCTTGCTACTGTCTTGTTCCCCTCTCTGTTCCCCCCCCCCCAAACTAGCCCCTTCTCCATTTTATCCCCTTCTAGCTGGTGCACGTGGCTTCGTCCGACCCCCAACTTTCTCTGCCAGCCTATTTACTGACCACTAGCTCCAATTGAACGTTCCCCTACCTCCTCTGCCTCTGTCCTTGCTATTGTCTTGCCATCGCTATCGTCCTTTTTCCTTTTATGTCGGTCGCGTGTGGAGCCAGCTCCAAGGAAGAAGACAATTCGGGGGAAAGCAGACCGGGCTGAAGAGAATGAAGGACTAGGCTACACGAGAAGGAGAGGAAGAGAGGAGAGGCGGGTTGGGCCAAGGTTAGATTTGGCCAGACCTGACCCCTCTTGCATTTTTTCTTTTTCTTGTACTTTTTTTTTGGTTTTTGTTTTCCTTTTTTTTTTTGTTTGAGAGAAAAAAAAAGGAAACATTTGATGTCAATCAACATCATGTGGTGTTGAATTGTCATCTTGCTCGAGGATGTATCATTAATCATCAAATTCTCTAGGAAACAAGTTCTTATCAAAACGATTTTTACTCATGAAAAAGGCTTATTAAGCAAACCAAGCTAGAGCTCTTTACGTAGAAAGGGTCTCACATACTTTTGAGAAAATGGCTGTTTGACCCCATCCATTCACATGGGAACTAACTGGTTGCTAAGGGTATCTCACATAACCTACGTCGAAGGCTTTCATAAACATTTGCAATGAGCACAATCTAATCGATCAAAAAGGTCTTTTGAAAGGAATGCAATATAGGCTTGGTCATGGGCTTACGCAAGAAATTATTGTTTTGGGGCCAATAAATGAACATTCGTTGCTATCTTCATTAGGTTTACAAGTCGAGAACCTAGAAGATAAGACAAGATATAATTGTTTCCACTCCTTCGAGTAGTAGCTTCATTGTGGCATTTTCACTTCCACTTAAACCATTCCAATCAAAAGAGACTTCAGAATATGGTTGTAATGTTGGATTGGGAGGGGCTCGAAAGGCCTAAAATTTTCAAGAGGGTTTTTAAGAGCTGGTGATCATTACGGCATCGTGACCATGTCACTCAATCTTTCAAAATCACTTGGCTTTTGAAACACAACATGTCTCGAAAGTCCCTTGGCTAATCATCTCCGCATGGGAGCTTTTCTCCTTTCTTTAATTTCTCTTGCACTTGCGATGATTTCTTTATTATGTAGCATTTGGAGTTTGAAAACTTTTCTTTCACATAAGACACAGCCTTTTTTGTCTCTTTTTCTTGATGAGCATTGGCCTTACTTTTACCAGGCACACTACTTTTTCATGCCTCCTAATTTTTGTCGAATTTTTTGCTCTTTGAACTTTTGGAGCTCTTATGACTTTCGAGATGTTTTTCACGTTTTCTCATAAATGTCAATTGTATATGGTCAATCCTTATGCCTTGCCCCAGTGAAGGGAGATGATCACTGCTCGGGCTTCGAAAATGAACAATCAAGCCCGCATTGGTTTAAGCAATGGGTGTCGGTGTTTGAGTAGAGAAGGAATGCTCTTCTTCACCTTATGATGAGTCAAGCTCCGATGAGAATTCCTCTGAAGCTATCACAAGAAAATTGATGCAAGTGAAAGTAATAGAATTTTTTTCAATCTTTCGCTCTACATTTCAGCCATAACCTCTTATGTTGCCCCTATGTAGGGTTGTTCTTGATAGGGGTACTTTGAAGAATCATCCTTATTCGGCCTAAGGGTTCACAAGAGATTAGCTCGGTGCTTGGGATTGACAAAGGAAATACCTATATCATTTCGACATTTGTGTTCAATGCAAATGTTTGTCTTAAGAGAAGGTCATTCCACTCAACTCTCAAAAGTATTTTGAAGGATGTATTTGGAAATGGCTTGCCTTTCTTCATTCTAATTATCCTCTACTTGGCATGATGAACATCTCCATTGCACTCTACTGAGATCATCTGAGTAGATTAATCTCCATAGGGAATTTTGATTCAAAATGAATAACCCACAAAATGAGAAAACGATTTTGAGATAAAAAGGATGTTAAAAAAGTTTGGAGAAAGTTTTCTTTTCTTTTCTCAATTATTCACTTTTGTGTTTGTTTCTAGGAAAGTGCTAAAGGTTCTTTTTTGTAATGGAAATTCTCCATTTTTTTTTTCATTTAATTTTGAGAAGAATGGTACTTACCTGCGGCATGGAGAATGGTACTTACCTGCGGCATGGCGACTCGGTAACCCTGTAAAGAATGTAAAAGAATATGTTAGTGCAAAAATCTTTAGGGATTGAAATGTTGGAAATGACACATTATTAGCCTTCATTCACTTTTATTCTTTGGGTGCTGACATTTATTGGATTCACCCTTGTTGATATTTTGTAACTCGACAATGCCCTTCACTTGCATTTGCCTTTAAGTGTTTGATGTTTTATTTTTCAAATGCTTTCTTCAAAGAGACGTTTAATTGACAAGGAGCTTGAAAAATTTAAATATGGATCATTAGATGTGTTTAAAGATCTCTTTTTGAAAGGAGATGGATTGCTCATTGTTTCCACATTTGGGGATATTATTCTTTAGATGCTTTGCCCATTTATTGCTTTGGTGGAAGGCGTTGCTTCTATGGTTAATGTGCAACTTTTTCTCCCATTTATCACCCTTTGTTTTGTTGCTTCAACTAGTTGGTCATTATTCTTTGTCTTGTTGGATGAGCTCTACAGTTTGGAGGTCTCTCCTTCCTGGCGCGTCATCCAACGCTTGAGTTTCAAAGACCTACACTTTTGTCCTTTAGAAGATGTGATTGGCAATCTTAGATGATCCCTTTATTTTACCCATTTAACAAAAATGGATGAACAAATTAGTTGTTATACCAAAAGTCCCTACTAGAACGATTACAACCTTACCATCTCAAAGTATCATTTAGGGACCAATTCGAGAAGGTGACTAAGTGAAAAGATGAAATTTTACGTAGGTTCTTCTTGAAACTTTTTTTTCCAAAACATTTCGAAGCTAAGGTATAAAAACTCAGCTTCAAGGGTCCATTTGAAATACTTAAAGAATGATGTTTTGTATGAAATCGAATTTGATTACTCAAAATGTGAGTTTCATGATTTGCAAAAGTGCCGATTGGACTCGCAAGCAAAACTCAAAACTGAAAATATGATTACTACCAAAAATAAGGACAATGATATCATACAAAACATGCTTGCATATATGAACATATAAATCCATTCTCATCTTAATTCTAAAGTCGACTTCAGGGCATGATCGAGCGAGCGACGTTCAAGGAGTGTCATCACGCATCGAAAAAAAGACAATGTTAGTGTCTGAATGAAAAATTGATCTTTCAATGAGGTCGCCTCTTACAGTAAAATCGAGATGACGGTGCATGCTCCATAGTCCCTATTATGGGAAAAAGGAAAAGAAAAAAGCCAAAAAAAAAAAAGAAACAAAAAAATGAAAAAATGCAAGAGGGGTCGGGTTGGGCCGAATCTGACCTTGGCCCAACCCGCCCCTCCTCTCTTCCTCTCCTTCTCGCGCAGCCTGGCCCAGCCTACCTTTCTCTTCGGCCCGGCCTGCTCCCCCTGGCTTGTCTTATTCCTCCAAGCTGGCCTTTGCGCGCAGGACCTGCAAAAAGAAGAAAAAGAATGCAGCAGCAAAAGGACAGAGGCAGAGCGTCGACCAGGAGTTGGTGATCGGGGCCAATCCAGCACTGGCAACCGGCGTCGCAAGAGGCCATGCGTGCCGAATGGCTTAAAAGGGAGAGAGGAGAGAGAATGGAGGGGGGAAAACCGAGAGAGAAAAGGAGAGCGGGAGAAACGGAGAGAGGAGATGGTTTCTTGGAGAAGGGGTGATTGAGGGAGAGTGAGGGCTACTGACACCTCAACCACGCATGGACCCGTCCGACGACTTCTCCCGGCGACGCCCTCAAGCTGCACAAGTAAGCCTCGGCTCTACTATTGCCCAGTTTTGGGCACGCCAGGTCAGAGTTCGCAGCCGCTCGCTCACGTGAACTCCAGCTCACGTCGTCCTTGTATCTTGTCCCTGTGTTGTATGTCGATTTTCATGAATCCTGGCACGAGTTTGAGCCTTGGCTGGTTCGTTTTTCTGTCCTTTTAAACAACGCACCCCAATTGCTCGATGAAATGTTTAAGTTAAATCTACTTCCGTGTTTTTTGTTTGGGGCTGAGTGGACGCTCCCACGTGTTGCTAATCTTACCATTTTTCTGCGATCTCGAGCTTGACGTTTTTTGAGGGCTGCCCGTGGCTATGCTTGCCTTGGTCCCACTGGTTTTCTTATCGTGGCGGTGCTAGCCGAGTGGTGTGGGTCTTGGCCGGCGGCTGGAAAGTCAGCAAATGAGTGGCGGTCGGAGCGGACGATCGACAAACGCAAGACCTTGGTGATACGCATCGTCATTTGGGGTACGGGTCGTTCCACAAATCACTGAGAAGGGAAGTTCTCGGCGTGGTCTTGGTGACGCACAGGGAAGAAGACGACATGAAGAAGAAGGGGTGAAAAAAAAAAAAAGGAAAAAGAAATTTAAAAAAAAAAAAAGAGAGAGAAAAAGAGAGTAAAAATGGCTTCGGGAAGAGGTGTCGCTGAAAAGGGGTGGAGTGCAGTGAATAGGACAAAACAGGGAAAGGACAAAAAGAGAAAAAAAAAAAAAATATTTAGAAAAAAACTAAAACTTTTTCGTTTTTATCCGATTGGATCGGATTCAAGTTTGGGTCATGTCAGCGAGTCGGATCGAATTTATCCGGTCCGAACTTGCTCCCTCAAATATAATAATATTAAATATTAAAAATATATTAAAATTTTCAAAAAAATCAAACTTTTAAAAAATAAAAAATTAAAATTTTGAAAAATAATAAAAATTGGAAAAAATTTCTGAAAATTCAACAACTTTCAAAGAACATTAAAAAATTGAAGACTTTCAGAAAATATTGAAAATTCTATTTTTTTATAAAAAATTAATTAAAAAATAGAAAAATTGGAAAATGAAAAAAATTGAAACATGTGAGAAAATTCAAATTTTATTTTGAAAAATTTTACAAAAAGAATTTTTGAGATATTTTCTTTAAAAAAAAAAGGGAAGCCTATTAGCTCTAAAATTGTGCTAAAAAATTAAGTAAGCCCTTAGGGTTTTATCTTAGGGTTTCATTTGTCCTTAAAGATAATTACCCTTGTTTGCACGCTTTTGCTATTTTGATCCCTTTAGTCTAGTTAAGATTAGTTTTTATCTTTTCCTTAATGTTAAATATTTTCTCTCCCATGCAATTTATTTAAACACTTTCATTGGCCGCTAACTGTTATTTTAATTATTGCGTACCCACATAATCACCTCACATGTTAGTGGATAGGTATAAAATCAATCTAGCTTGTCTAATAAAACATCTATTTCTTAAAATGAACAAGATTATGTATCGAAATGGCATTAATTGATTAATTAGTGTAATTAAGTCCCCGAACCTAGATTCTATGATAGCGTAGGAAGTGAGGTGTTTTCTCATGCCTCACTTGGTTTCTGGCCGACTCCATTAGGTTAGTGGCAACTCCTTATTACAAAAAATTCTTATGAACACTCCAATGTCGAACGAGGTATGAGTTTAGGAGAACCTATGCCTAATCATGGGCCATGAACCTGTCTTTAGGCAATACCCCTAAATTTATTCCCTCCCCCGAGAGTGATAACGATGAAAAACTATATGCCAATTTTAGAAAGAAAATCAAAAATTAATTAAATTTGAAGAGCATAAGCAATATTTTAGATCTCTGATAAACAATGGAGTAATTAAATAAAGGACTATCATTGTCGACTTGTTCAAGTCTACGGGTATTCATCTTAAGCAATTTTTTTGATGATTGACTCTTGACTTATCTTTGTGTTACTGAATATCTTACATTCCCTGCCCTAACTGTATATTTCTATTCAACACTTTCATTTTACTCCATTGAAACTATTGAGTTCACGATGTTTGATAAGTCATATCTGATTCAAGCATGGGAATTGGCGAAAAAATTTGGGAGTTAGGTATTCAAAATTTGAAGTTATAGATGTTGATCCTAATATTGCCTATAGACAACTCTCTGGAATCTTTGATTTTACCAGAGATGACAAGTCACATGTTTCCCGTAAGTTATTTCCTTTGAGACCAATTGTTCTTCACAAGATTATTATCAATTATTTGAGACCAAATGGATCTTCCACAATTGACGTTTCTTCTTATGAAGCAAAATTGATGTGGGTCATCTTCAACGGTCACTCTTTTTCTATAGCTCATCTTGTTCTATTGCACATGTATAGAATTGTTTTGAAGAACGATGGGAAATTGTCCCATGGTTCTCAAATCACGAAGATTTTTTGTGAATTGAACATTGAGATTCCAAGAAAGTTGAGTAAAATTCAACTACCTCTACTAAAGGTAGACGAGAAAATGATGAGGAAAATGAGTTTTAGGTACTCTACTGAAGATTGGAAATATATAAAAGGTAAACTTTTGAATGTGGATGCATATGAAGTTGTGCTAGATCCACTTGACTGCCTTACCAAGAGAAGACAAATTGCTGAACAGAGACAAAGCTCTCGAGCTTTCTTATAAAGACTCAATGAAGAATTGCTAGATGACTCCGAAAAGGATACGGTTGATTTGGATGACATCATCGATGCGTATTAGTCTAATTTTAATGATGATGAAGAGAATGAAGCCGAAGGAGAAATAGGGACAAAAATTGTAACTGAAGAACAACAGCAAAAGGATGCTAAAAATCGTCTTAGACCAATTGATGATCAAGTTGGTATTGTGGATGTTGATCTAACTAATGACTCGGAGAGTGCTGATAATGCTTCTAAGCACCAGGAGCTTGCCAAGGACTAGGACATCACTGAGCATCAGGAACCTACTTAAGATCAAATCATTGTTGGAGAATAGGATTTTGTCTTGAATATGGGCCTTGCTCAAGCTAATTCCTCGCATGTTGTTGCATTTATTCAGGGGGAGCTCGATCATGTGGAAGATTCTATGGAACTTCTGCTTGAAAACATTCCCATGGGCTCCACTAATGATGCTAACAAAGGAGATTTTGTTGATAAGAGAGCCACTGATAGTGATGACATTATTCAAGAAGGTCAAGAGTACCTAATGTAATGGCTAGAGCTCTCCCTGATCTTTCGAAAACTGAGGCAATTCGTGAAGACACTCTCGTGGCTCCAGAATCTGCTATTGCTAATGCCCCCGCTACTGACTTTCCTTCCATCCCTACTACAACTACTGGCATAATTGGTGAGCAAATTGCTAATCCTACTCACTCTTCTCACCCAATTGTGCAAGATAAAGGGAAATGAGTTGCAAGTGTTGAGGGGGAGTCTGAAGCTGATAAATAGAGGCAAGACGTTATCAATATGGTGATGAAACTTGGGGTAGAAGTTGACCCTTAAAAAATTCTTGTAATTGACAATACTAAGGATAGATTGTTCCCACGGACTCTACTCAACATTAAGGAACATAAGGACACAATGGAGAAGGAGCTAAAGAACTTAAATGTCTTTGTCATAACTCAAGTTGAAGCGTTGGATACCGGAATAGCATACTCTGGAAAATATACAATGCTATATCCTTGTTCAATTGCCTCCAAACATAGAGTTCCATCTCCTACTCCAATTCCATATCCCGCTCCCATTCCAGACCTTGACCCAAATCAACCATCCTCCTCCAAATAACTTTCTTTGTTTGCATTAATTTCTCAAAGTTTGGATAGTTTTGCAATTTGTTTGTAATTGTTGTGGATTGTTTTTGAATTGTTGGACTAACCTTTGTATTATGGTTTGCTTATAATATTATGCTTTATCTAGTATCTTTTTGATTGTTGACAAAAAGAGGGATAAGGTGGACTGACATAACTGAGGTTGCGAACTTTACTGCGCCAACATTATTTTTGCTGGTTGTCTAAAGCTCTGAGCATCACAAAAGCTAAGGGGATTAGTTATAAATTTTTCTTATCCCTTATCTTTTAATTTCAAAGCTTTAGCTATAAGAATCCTGCCAAAATATTCATATTCATATACTTTGATTGCACTTCATTTTCAAAATTGGTTTTAACCCAAAGCTATTTAAATTTCACAATATTATATCTCTTTAAAAGTCCCACCTGTACAAGTTTTGTCATCATAAAAAAATGGGAGATTGTTGAGAAAACATTCCCTAAGTGATTTTGGTGATTGACAAAACTTAGAGACTTTATTTATGATAAAAAGTATTTTTAGGTGGAAAATCTAATAGGATATGATCAGAAGATATTAATCAGAATTAGAGTCGTGGCGGCTAGTGGTGATTGATTGGATTTCCTGTCATATTTATAAGGAGTTTCAAAAGGAAAGTCTTCTTAATATCTATCGAACATTCAATTTTCTTAGAATATCTTATTAGAGGCAAAACATTATTTCCAATCTTAAACACTCAATTTTTGGAAACTTGAACTACTGTATGGGTGACAATATATGGAAAGTTTCACCCTCAGTGAACTTGAAGCAATCACATCTTCTTGACTAGATCCAGGCCAACGAGTAGATTGGCTAGATAATCCTCCTAGAGATATGTCCAACGGTCAACCTTGACTAGGAGGAGTATAAGAGAAGGTTTCAAAACTGAAGGGATTAATTTGCATTCACAAGAATTGAAACTTTTAATTCCAAAGTCTGAAAAGTGTTTCGTGATTTTATACATTCGTCTCTATGAGCAAAATTGTATAACCTTTTAGAGGATGAGAGCGTGAGGAGTTGTTTACACAAACTTAAGTGTTCTTAGTTCAGATCTTGTAACCACTTATCGGTTCTTATTAGTAGATTCCAGCCAATAAGTTGTAGCATGGAAAAGCTGACGTAGGCTTACAAAAGCCAAACCACTATAATCTTAAGTGTGTAATTCTCTATTCCTCATTCCTTTTTATTTTTGTGATAGAATTGCACATTGATAAAATCTGACCATTTCATCAAAAGTTGTCTCGTTACAATATTTGTTTAAATTATTTCATTTCTACACAATCACCTATTCACCCCCCTCTAGGTGATAGTTTTAGTCATAATAGCATCCCTTGCCACAGACTTGCAAGAGGGGTTACCTTCGCTCAATTCTGTGGTGGGTGCAAATGATATGGATATCCATGTATCGAAGTGGTGTCAACATGGTTCTAGGGGTGTCAACGGTTCGGTTTTTTTGAAAAACCAAACCAAACCAAACCAAACTATTAGGAAAACCTCAAAACCAAATTGAATGAGACCCGAACCGAATACGAATTGAATCGAACGGATTCGAACCAAAATTTTGGTTCGGTTCGGTTTTTTGGTTTTTGGTTTTCAACTTTTAGTTTTTGGTTTTTTTTTTCTATTGTATATATTTTTTGTTTCCAAGAAATAAGCTCTTATCGGTTTGTTGGTTCGGTTCGGTTAACCGATAAAAACCGAACCAATAAAAAAAATTTTGATTTCTAATGAGAACCGAACCGAAAAAACCGAATCTTTTGGTTCCGTTCAGTTTAGTTCGGTTTGGTTTTTGACACCCTACATAGTTCCACGTCAGCATTTCTGTTCATATATTTGACGGAAGGACTAACTTAAACAAAATAATTTATAGTTCAAGGATTTAGCTAGACCCCCCTAAAGAAAAAGAGAAAAAAAAAAAAAGAAGAGTTCAAGAATTAGAATGAACAAATTAATGAAGTATATAATTCAAGCCTTAAACAATTTATTACTAAAGAGACTTGTCATAATGTTCTTTTTTATAAGTTAGAGTATTCATTGATATGAAATAAGCCCGGGGGAGATAATCCCCGTCATAAGCCCTAAATTAGTGATACGGGTAAATGTTTTTTTTTTTTTTTGGTAAAGGTGATACGGGTAAATGTTACCGTAGGAAGAGTCTTAAAAGAAACATTACGCCAAGAAGAATTTTGCTTTTGCTGTTGTCTCATTGGGAATAACAAGAAGGCTTCGTAGTTGCAGTTTAATTGTGACCAAAGTATATATTCGCTTTTTCTGCATCACGAACTTCTCTGACACTGTAGAAAAAGTTGGACCAAGAGGAGATCTTTTCGACTTAGTGGCAAAGAAAACAAATGACTCTTTTTTGTGTTTTTTTCCCCTTATACTTTTTCACTGGGGTCAATAGTAATGGTCAGACAACCTTTTGTGTGCATAACATTATAACGCTTCATAAAAGGTTAAAGAATATCAGATCTTTCTTTTGCCCCCAGTAGCGACAGTTTGCATGCTTTCTCACTATATATTCTGGGAAGCAAACGGGATTTCTCCCGTGACGGCAAGAAGGGAGAACGAATTCTTGATCTCGAATCTCAGGTAAGCCTTCTTTGTTTTTCTCTCAATATCTTTCAACTCGGTGCTTCTTTTGCAGACATAGAGCATTATGATTAGTGACCGCATGCTGCACTTCGTTTCGAATCAAATAGTCAAAAACTATGTATGCATTCGACGTTACTGATTGCCCATAGAATAGCCGAGAAATAGAAGGTTGTATTATGCGTGTTCCAGTAGAATTTATAGGAGTTATGATCTTGTATGATTTGCGACCACCTGATTTTAACGGCAAATTGTCTTCGTTGCACGTTGTTGGGAGATCAAGGTAGCTGACGGTCTTTTGTTATTCATTTCTCAAGCTTTGCAGATTCTTTAGATATTTCCTCAACTAGTTTAGGCGTAAGGCCTCCTCAAAGTGAACGACTTTTCCGATTTACCCGATGGCAAAAACACGGCAAAGTGCCCGAGGTAAAATCTTTCGAGAGCAGGGGTTTCTTCATGACAATCAAAATCCAATCACGTTATTCTGTCAATGTAGACCTCTGCTATTTCTAGAACAGGTTGAATGCATCGTGAAACGGGGCGTGTTTTCTGTTCTACTAGAAAAAAAAAAAAACATCATTTTAATGTTGTTTTTTGGCTTTGTTTTTCTTTTTGACAGGTCTCGAGTCCTGTTTAATGGAAAAAAAGATGTGCTTAATTCATTCTCGTCATTAGGCACTAAATTACTGTGACACGAACGAGAATATCAGATGTACCCTTTCACTCTCTAGTTTCATGGGCTTGTAATCTTTTTCTTTCACTTGTTTAGAAATGAGTCAGATCGTCAAGGAAGTTGCGGTAACCATAGAGAGGAAGATGGACAACTTGACTACCGGATCCATCGAGTGTTGCATATATCGAGTGCCTGAGAAGTTGCGCAGAGCAAATCCGGAGGCCTACACCCCTCAAGTTATCTCCATCGGGCCATTCCACCGTGATAAGACAGCAATTCAGTTGATGGCGATCAAAATGAGGTACTTGACAGGCTTCCTCCGCCGCAGCAAGGCTGACCTCCCAGCTTGTATCAGAATCATCAGCAAATTGGAAGACCGCATTCGGCAATGCTACCAAGAAAATCTCACCCAAGCCAGCAAGGAGCTCGTGGAAATGATCTTAGTGGACGCAGTTTTTGTGGTTGAGCTATTCATAAGAAGCCACTACCTCGAGCACCGACATGAGGACGACGAAATATTCAGCAAGCAGTGGATGAGCAACGCCGTATTCCACGACCTCCTGCTCCTGGAAAATCAAGTCCCATTCTTTGTCCTCGAGATTCTCTATAATCTCACCGCATTGAGTACCACTGTCACGTTCTTCAAGCTTAGCTACGAGTACTTCAAAGACGTCCTGGAGGGGCAAGAGCTTGCAAGCACAAGCTTTCAGATGAAGCACCTGGTGGATTACGTGCGAGCCCTGCAACTGCCCTCGTTCCCACGGGGTGCGACGTCCAAACATGGCAAGAAATTCGAGCTGACTCGGAGTGCAAGGGAGCTGCATGAGGCCGGCGTTGAGTTCAAACCAGGCAAGGCAAACTTCTCCCTGCCCGATGTCCACTTCAAGGCTAAGACCCTCAGGATGCGGCACGTGGTTGTGCACGAGTGGACCGAGGCGTGGTTCAGGAACATGATTGCGTACGAGCAGTGCCACCACGTGGAAAAGAACATCACCAGCTACGCCATTCTCATGGACAGCCTCATCGACACGCCCGAAGACATCGACATTCTAGTCAGCTGCGGAATTTTGGAAAATCGGCTCGGTAGCAAGGAAGACGTGGCCAGTCTCTTCAACAGCTTGTACAAGGAGACCATGAGGGACTCCAGCGAGTTTCTCTACTCAACGGTGTGTCAGAGACTGAATGAGTACGGCGGGCACCCGTGGAACCAGTGGAAGGCCGCCTGGTACCGGTGGAAGGTCATCCTCTACCGAGAGTACTTCAGCAACCCGTGGTCCGCGTTCTCCGTGGTTGCCGCTGCGGTGCTGCTCGTGCTCACCTTGTTGCAAACTGCGTGTTCCTTGATGGATGTTTACGCGGGCGACCCAGGGCGACTGTTCCGCTGGCACAAGTAATGCCCGTCGGAATGAACCTCGCCCAACTTCTCTCCATTTCGCTATTTCTTTTTCTTTTCTTTTTTTCGTTTCCTCATTGTTGTTGTTGTTGTTTCATTATTTCCTTCTTTTTTCTTTTAAATTTTCTGAATTTTGGAATTTTTTTATTTTTTAAATTAATTTTTTAAAAATCAGTTTATATTCTGGAAGAAGGAGAAGTGGGGCGGACTCTTGGGCTCGGTCCGAATACGGCCCATGCGCTATTCAAGCCCAATTTAAAAGCAAATTAAGCCCAACTCATCAACAACCCAATGCTTCCATCAAAGCAGATCAAAGCCCAAAAAACATTAATACAATTATAACTAGAATTAAGCCCAAACTTCCTGAAAAAAATAACTAACGTCTGTGTCTCCACTCTCCCCTCTTTCTCCACATACTTTCCTTTTTTCTTATTCAGTTTTATCGCCTTTCTTCACATTGCTGACCAAAAACTCTCAAAACTGTACATTAAATTCAGAATATTTAAAGCCTTTAATCAATAAATAACGCTTTCCACTTTTTAGTAGAGCACAACAAAGACATCTCCATGAGTTATGCCAGTTCACCACCACTAAACCGTCTGTTGACACCTAATTTTGAAAAAATAAAATTGCATCTTGAAAAAAAAAAAAAAGGGAAAATTGATTCGATTGGTTATCAATGGAGTGTGGAAATTCTGATTAACCATCCTTGCTCAGTAAATATGGAAGCAAATTCTCAATCAAAGAAATCAGATAAGTAAGAAAGTAAGGAGTTTGATAAAAATGAAGGAATCGAAATATCTAAGGAAAAATCAAATTAATTGCAAGATTTTGCTCCAATTTACATGAATTAAGGCAACGGAAAAAGGAAGCTCGAAAATTGCCATAAAAGAAGGTGGTCAAGATCACTATAAAAGGAGCCATAATTTTTGTGAGCCGAGGGGGGAAAATTCGAAAAATTTCAGGAGCGAGAGTTGAAAAAAAATCGTGAAAAGAGTTCGTGCAAAAAAAAAAAAGGTGCAGAGAAAAGTGTGAGGTAGGGGGGACCGAAGAAATTTGAGAGAAAAATTCAAGAGCGAATTTTTTTTTTTAACCCCAAGAGCGAATTCGAAAATTCAGAACAAAAAAAGAAGTGCGACGAGAAGTTCGTACAAAGGAAAGCTGTGGAGAAAATTTTCTTTCTTTTTATCATTTCCTTTGGTCTTTTCAAAGTCAAAAAAAGAAAGAGCAAAAAGTGTCTGACAAGAAGGAGAAGAGACAGAAAAGAAGCGTAAAGGCAGAAGAAAAGGGCGTGATTTGACCCCTACTGTTCATCGTCTCCCCCAAGTTTGCTGCCCACGTTGCTGCTCCATCCGCTACGCCCGTTGCTGCTCCATCCGCGACTACCCAGAGCTGCTCCGTCTTACCGCGCGACTACCGCCGTTCACCGCCACCGCCACGCCGGCGCCGCATCTCCAGTGATGACCTGACGCCGAGCTGCTCCCTGCCGTCGCGACCAGTCCCGACGCTGGAGCCGGTCGCCGATCCGTCGTGCGCCTCCACCTCGGTCAAAGCCCCTACCCCGACGAACCGAAGCCCCGACGCTCCACCCTCCGCGAGTAGGCCCGAGCCGTGCCACAGCCGAGTCGCCTTCCCCACGCCGACGTAGCCGCGACCGCCGTGCAGCCCTCGCCCTACCTCTGACGCATCCACCCGACGACCCGCGAAGCACACCTCCACGGCCCGACGCCATCTCAGCCGCGAAGCTGTCGCTTCGCTCGCGATCCGGAGCCCAGGTCCCCGCCGTCGTTGATCAGCAGCTCGCAACCACAAGCGCCACCCACGACACCTGCTCGCCGCGCCACCGCCGCTTCGCCGCTGCTGCTGGTCAACCCCTCACGCCGGTGCCCGCGCCGATCACCTTGCTGCTTTCCTCCGCTTTAGGTGGTTTATTTGATTTTTATTTTCCATTCATTTTATTTTATTTTATTTTCTAAGTTTTGTTATTTAAATTGGAGTATTAAATCTTAAGGTTCATTTTATGAATTTTGTAGGCATTATCCGTAGGGATTTTGTCCGAAAATTAATATAATTATTAATTTGATCCGAGAGATATCAGATCGTTTTTCTAATTATTTTAATTTTTGGGCTTTTTGATAGAATTTAAATTGTTAAATCTTAATAATTATTTAATTTGGTCCGTAAGATTTCGGATCAGTTTTTTAATTATTTTAAGTTGTCGTGATGATTGGGGTTAAAATAATCGTTAATATAACTGTGAGGCGTCATGTTATTTTTTCACTTATTTTAATCCTTTATTTAGTGATTATATTAATTGTTTAGATTTAACCCTTACTTAACAATTATTCAACTAAAAAAAACTAAAAAGAAGCTAAAAATAAAAATAAAAAAAAAATATTCAAAAAAATGTGCATGAGCATATAGGACATTAGGGTTTAATATAATAGACACGTAGGTTTAATTAATCAGATTTTTAGGATTATATTTCTAGTATTGCATTTTTAGATAATATTTTTAGGACATGCATTTTTAGATTTTTTTTTAAAAAAAATAAGTTAGGATTAGACTTAAACGGCCGTTTTAGGGTTTTAGATATAATTGGCATTTTCATATTCGCATCCTCTTTTTTTAAAATAAAAGATAGTTTTTTAAGATAGGATAGGGTTTAAGTCAAATTAATCCTTAGAATAAATTAGAAAATTATCCCCTTTTAGATAGATTAATTAGGGTTTTCATAAATTCTGAATTCCAATAAAAAAAATTGCAAAAATACTAGGCGCATGTTAACTAGTTCGCATAATAGAGGCATTTAATCAGAATTTGTTCATTAGTACAATTAGGTCATGAGGTGCATGTTAATTAATTTGCATAATAGACCCATTTAATTAGAATTTGCATATTAATAGGATTAAGGCATTTAGTTTAAAAATGCATTTTTTATAAAAGAACTCCAATTTTTAAGAAAATCCAAAAAAAATGATTGCTTGCTTTGTGTGATGCAATTTATTTATTTGAACGTTTTAAATAATATATGAGCACCCGTGTGGTCACCACATTTGCATGATAGTAATTTAGGTTAAAATAAATCAGCTGCTTGCAAAAACATTTCTAAAAATTAAAAAGAAATGGTACCGAAAGGGCATTAGAAAATTCTAGTGTAATCAAATCCCCGTACCCTTAGTCTCTGGTTCGTAAGAGTAAAATAAATCTTCATTTATTTTACTTAGGTGCCTAATCGACTATACCATAAACCGATTAGTGGCGACTATTGGTTAAAAACCTTTTGCATGTTAAATATTTGAATCTTAAGTCGCGATTTGGTATGGGTTTGGGAGAGCCTAAGCTAAGTTTAAAAACTTAGTAGTCCATTAACTTAGTTTTAGGTGGTGCACCTAAAAAATAGGTCGCAACAGCTTGGCGACTTCGTTGGGGACTTGAGTTGAAACTCTTAGTGGACTTAGAACAATTTTTCTTTTTCTTTTAAAATGTTTTTGTTTGGTAGCAAGGATCCCAAATACATCCATAATATTTCTAAGGTGTTAAATGTTCTTGCAGATGGGAGGTATAAGGGGAGTAGTCTATGCTAACTTTTGTCTTGCAGGTTGGAGTGTGGGATTAATGGTTTATTTTTCCATGATTAGAAGTGTTGTTTGCATTTAAACTGTTGTGCATGTTTTATTGTTTTTAGCACTACACTATTGCACACACAACTTGTGGCCGGACCTGGGCTGCGATAGGATTTCTAAGATGGTGTTGAGAATGATACTTCCTCCAAAGCGAGACTGCTATGTAGAGGTTGACCTTCTCTTCCCCGAAAGTCTTTTCATGGTGTCGAATGTGTTTGTCCATATCCGTGAGACTGCATGACTATTGGATATTCTATTCGACTGAGCCGGAGTTAGGGGGACCTGACACGTTAATGCGAGACTGCAACGGTCAGATCATCCTCTTAGATCCACTTTGTTAAGCCGTCTAATTAGAATTCGAGCCTCGCATTTCATGTGCATGTCTATGAGATTGCTGTTGATTTTCTTTGGTGAAGTAAGTCTTCTATCCATGTACCATGTAATTTATTCCGTCGTACTTTTGGGTCGGTCCATGACAATCTAGGTCAATCATTGATTTAATTCATTTGTCAATTAGAAATGAAATGAGGAACTTGCCATGCAATGAATCATTTTTAAAAAAAGAAGAAGAAAGTTTTGGAAAATTTGTTTTCAATTCATGTATAGGAAATTTGATCTTGCTAGGGTGACTATTTTTCTAAATCTCTTTTAGGAAATTCCCATCTTATACAAATTTTTCATGAATAAATGAAAAAAAAATGAAAAAATATCAGATCATTGTCATGGATTGGCTATCTATTTACACTCCGTGCTTATTCTGTTCATTTCTTCGAATTAGGTGACAACGGAGCCGCCTCGTTCATCCATTATTACACGATTAAGAGCTAGAATAGCCGATCAAGCTAAAATGCGTGATCGCATGTCCTTCGTGGAAGATCAACTCAAACAGTTAGCCACCTCCATGCAACTTATAACAGCTCAACTTCAATCCCTCCAGGTGAATCCAAATCCTCCACCGGTTCTCCCTGAGATAGTAGTCCCGAGAAACAGGGCCCAAATGAGCGATGACGAAATGCCTGAACTAGAAGATGACCTAGTCCTCGTTGGAAAAGCCAAGCCTGATAGCGTTCCCAAGACAGAACAGGATGAGCACATTGCAAAGCTGGAAGAGAAAGTGAGACAGCTGCAAGAGTCACAAAGCTCACTCCCGTTCGACCTCTCGGTCTATGAGAATGTCAAAATGCCAAGCAAGTTCAAAATGCCAGAATTCGAGAAATATGACGGGACATCTTGTCCAAAATCTCATTTGCAGATGTACCATGTATGCATGGCCCAGCACGTTAAGAATGAGCCCCTCATGATCCAATCAGTCCATGCAAGTTTGACCGGACCTGCACTGAATTGGTACGTGATGAAGAATGTCAATCTTCTTGACACTTGGAATGAAGTGGTAGATGTGTTCCTCAAACAATACAAATTCAACGTGGACATTGCACCTTCCCAAGAAGATCTTGAGAAAATGGAAAAAAAAAAAAAAAAAGAGGAATGAATCATTTAAGGAGTATGCCGTGAGATGGCAAAATCTGGCAACTCAAATCAATCCTGAGCCTACTAATAAAGAATTGATGAAATTTTTCGTCAAGACTCTCACATCTGAGTTCCGTAACTAGATGGCTAGCACATATGTTGAAGACTTCAACCAACTTGTTTCCGTACGAGAACAAATTGAGATGGGGATAAGAGAAGGGTGGTTTACTGAGCCATCTAACAAAAGGTTTTCTACCAAGAAGGAAAAGGACCTTGAAGCTGAGATTAATATGACATATTCTCAATTGAATCGTAGTCGCACTCCAGTAATTAAGATTTCTACTGAGCAACAAAGTGGAGACCATCAGCTCCCTGGTCGACGACGTAATGTTAGAAGACAGTTCACACCTCTTCCTGGACCTCTATCCAAAGTTTTGCCTGTCCTCCAAAAGAAGGGATTACTCTCTACTGAGCCGAAGCAACCAAATCCCGAGCATTATCCTGCATATAATCTCTCCGAAAAGTGTGACTATCACATGGGAGAAGTTGGTCACTCCACTGATGATTGCTATGTTTTAAAGCATAAGGTCCAAGATCTCTTGGATACAAAGGTGTTCTCTTTCAGTAGCAATCAGAAAAATTCTTTGCCCAACCATGATGGAGGCGCAAACGCTATCGCTGAGTGAAGAAGTTCTTATCTTCTAGGACTTCAAGTTTTTTAGGATTTCACGCTTTCTTAGATTTCAATTATTGCTTTTGTTTCTAGGGTTTGCTTGTTTGCATTTTCCATTTCAATAATGTAATTCATTTGATTATATTCAATGAAATTACAATTTTATTTCCAATTTTGAGGGCATAATGAGGCACACCAAACCAGTCCGGTGACGATATCCATCAATGAAAAGAAAATATTATCCAAGGAGAATTCTGAGGACTAGGCTTCATCATGTTTCCTCATAAAAAAAATCCAAAAAAAAATCAATTTTGAAGCCATTTCCAAAAGCATGCACTAGATCTGTTTAATTTTCTGACTCATTTACTTCATGTTTCAGAGCATTACTTTTTCTGCCTGGTGAGAAGGCATCTGAAAAAGGCACACTATGTTGCAATTGACTCTACTGTCAAGGACACATTTCTAAGGAATTAATGTGACAGATTAAGGACATAACAGATTTTGGTAGTGACCTGATTGAGATAAAATCTCGACCCAAGCCGAAATTGGGTATTCCATTTGTTTTTACTTTGATGTTGCATAGTATCATATTCATGCACGTTCTCTTGTGCAAGGGCAAAAATGAATTTTCAATCTTGAATGATAAGGATAATTCAAAGACATCAACTGTTGAGGCAGTCCCATTGTGGAGGAATCCTTGAATGAATGCCTAAAACCATTTTGCAATGTGGAAAGTTGTTTGAAGTTGACAAGTTTTCATGCCTAAAGCTGTTGAGTTCTTTTAAAAAAATGATTTTGCATGATGACTCTTAGCCACTAATTCCACTAAGAACCTCAAGATGGACTAATTTAATGAATAATGTGGAATTGATTGAGCATACTAAATGAGACGAGTCTGGATAATGAAAGGCAAACCTTATCCTATACACAGTCCCTTACACATACACTTGTGAGATGAGTGTAGGAAGGTTCATATACACAAGGTAAAGAGTTCTCTCGCAAAAGGTACGGCAACTGAAATAATGAGAGGCAATTCATTTATTTATCCCAAACACTACAAGTGATCCACTACTTAACCCTTTTGAGCCCATACACTTATGGATATTCTTTTCGAATTACCCCTGTCAAGAATCACCCCACATTAGGGCAAATGAGAGATAAAATGGCATCATGAGGTGAGAAAAATGAATTGAAATTTTCTTGCTTTCACTTCCATCAATCTTCAAGTCGTGCTATTGCATTGAATTCATGTGTTAACTTAAGCGCCTTAGGATGACGAAGAACATTTCTTTCTCTATCCTACATACTTATATCCTTTGCATAGCCCACTTGAGCCTGCAATTTTCATTTCATTAAACCCAGTCGGTGATCATCCCCCACACTGGGGCAAGGCAAAAGACGGATGAAGACCCTTGAAGTTCGAGTGTCATTCAGAGTATAATTCCTTGACGCATGCACTGTGCGCAAGAATTGAAATCAAAATAGAACTAAGGGGCATGAAAAAGTAGTGTGCCTGGTAAAAGCAAGGCCAATGGCCATGAAAAAGAAATAAAAAAAATGCATAAAAACTAGGGGCATGAAAAAGTGATGTGCCTAGTGAAGTAATGCCAATGAAAATGAAAATGAAATAGCAGGTGACTATCAGTTGCAAAAGGTTGTATCTCAATGGAATAGTACTCGAAGAGTCAAGATCAACGTCACATCCCTGGCGAAAGAGAAGACCAGTGACAATGCTTAGATGATCATCAGCTTTGACCCTTATACACATTTTTGAGCCTAATGATCCTTTTGTTTATCAACTCATGAACCCATCCTATGTTACGTCCCTTACAAAGTTTCTTCAGATTATGGCACTTGAATTAACATAGGGGTTCATATGTTTATAAGCATCACTCAAAGAAGTGCGAGCAGGATTATTTCTTTCTCTTTTTGCAAGGTTTTTGACTTGTAAACCCGAAGATGATTGTGAAGCTGTTCTTTCAATAGCCCTGACTCAAAGAGTCCAATTGTTAAACTGTTGACCGAGCCCGTTATGGTCCCTATTAAAGACCTCTCAGATTGGTAAGATCGTACCGCTTGCGAGAGTACTCGGACCCATGTCGATATGATAAAATTGAGTGATTCGCGTAAAATAGACATTCTAAATGAGAGTGAGTGAAAGTCCTTTCTAACTGAAAGTCTCTCATTTAGTATTCTTAAGAAATCCATGTCATGAGTGAAGATTGTCTTGAATGATAATTCTCTCCAGTGGAAATTTGGGTGATGCAAAGGTCACTATGCATAAACCCTGATTGATTTGATGAAAAACCCACTAAATTTTGAAGTGTGCATTCTAGAGTAGCTTAGATTGTCTATCTCTTTGATGAATGCATATCAATTTTTGCTCTAAATCATGTCGACGAGGTAATTCAAGTTCCTTTCGAATGTTTCATGATATTAGAAGATGAGAAACCTCCACCATGAGGTGAAAGACTTCCACAGGATATCTAAATACCAAAAGACATATCCCAAGAATTAGAGATATCACCAGGTAAGTAAGTATATCTCTACCATATTCTAAAATACTTGTCATTATGCAAGTATTCTCTCTCAAGTGCATCGACACTTGACTTGGTCAAACTGTCCAGTTATATTGACTTGGTGTGCTTTCGTAGCCTAGGGTCCCTCTTTATCGACTCGGCGTATTTTTGTAGCCCGATATCTTTATATTGACCTGGCGTGCTTTCGTAGCGCAAAGTCCCTCTTTATCGACTCGGCGTGCTTTTGTAGCCCGATGTCCTTATATTGACCTGGCGTGCTTTCGTAGCCCAGAGTCCTTCTTTATCGACTCGGTGTGCTTTTGTAGCCCGATGTCCTTCTATTGACCTGGCGTGCTTTCGTAGCCCAGAGTCCCTCTTTATCGACTCGGCGTGCTTTTGTAGCCCGATGTCCTTATATTGACCTAGCGTGCTTTCGTAGCCCAGAGTCCCTCTTTATCGACTCGGCGTGCTTTTGTAGCCCGATGTCTTTATATTGACCTGACGTGCTTTCGTAGCCCAGAGTCCCTTTTTATCGACTCGACATGCTTTTGTAGCCCGATGTCCTTATATTGACCTGGCGTGCTTTCGTAGCCCAGAGTCCCTCTTTATCGACTCGGCGTGCTTTTGTAGCCCGATGTCCTTATATTGACTTGGCGTGGTTTCGTAGCCCAGAGTCCCTCTTTATCGACTCGGCGTGCTTTTGTAGCCCGATGTCCATTTATATTGACCTGGCGTGCTTTTATAGCCCAGAGTCCCTTTTAATCAACACTCGATGGAGTTCCCCTCCCAAAGATTTTTCTTAGATTCATCAGGCAACCGTAGGATGGTACGGGTCCTGAAACAGATTCCCATTTAGGCTACCGTAAAATGATACGAGTCATAGACAACCTCAATTCAGGCGACCGTAGAATGGTACGAGTCCTGAACATGTAACACCAATCTATCTTGAGTTACTCTACCATCTCCGAAGATAAGTAATTCCAGGTAAGTTCCTTTGTCATTTGCATTAACATTTCCATGCATCATATAAATTTCATTCCAAAATGGAATTCATTTTCCAAAAAAAAAAAACAAAAAGTCATTTAGTGCATGTGCATAATTAAAATTAGGTCTCAATTCGCCTTTGAAGGCAACTTCTACGAGCTCCCCTTCAAAGAGGGGCAGCTGTTGACACCTAATTTTAAAAAATAAAATTGTATTTTGAAAAAAAAAAGAAGGGAAAATCGATTCGATTGGTTATCAATGGAGTGTGGAAATTCTGATTAACCATCCTTGCTCAGTAAATATGAAAGCAAATTCTCAATCAAAGAAATCAGATAAGTAAGAAAGTAAGGAGTTTGATAAAAAGGAAGGAATCAAAATATCTAAGGAAAAATCAAATTGATTGCAAGATTTTGCTCCAATTTACATGAATTAAGGCAACGGAAAAAGGAAGCTCGAAAATTGCCATAAAAGAGGGTGGTCAGGATCACTATAAAAGGAGCCATAATTCTCGTGAGCCGAGGGGGGAAAATTCGAAAAATTTCAGGAGCAAGAGTTGAAAAAAAATCGTGAAAAGAGTTCGTGCAAAAAAAAAAAAAGGTGCAGAGAAAAGTGTGAGGTAGGGGGGACCGAAGAAATTTGAGAGAAAAATTCAAGAGCGAATTCGAAAATTCAGAACAAAAAAGGAAGTGCGATGAGAAGTTCGTACAAAGGAAAGCTGTGGAGAAAATTTTCTTTCTTTTTATCATTTCCTTTGGTCTTTTCAAAGTCAAAGAAAAGAAAGAGCAAAAAGTGTCTGACAAGAAGGAGAAGAGATAGAAAAGAAGCGTAAAGGCAGAAGAAAAGGGGGTGATTTGACCCTTACTGTTCATCGTCTCCCCCAAGTTTGCTGCCCACATTGCTGCTCCATCCGCTACGCCCGTTGCTGCTCCATCCGCGACTACCCAGAGCTGCTCCATCTTACCGCGCGACTACCGCCATTCACCGCCACCGCCACGCCGGCGCCGCATCTCCAGTGATGATCTGACGCCGAGCCGCTCCCTGCCGTCGCGACCAGTCCCGACGTTGGAGCCGGTCGCCGATCCGTCGTGCGCCTCCACCTCGGTCAAAGCCCCTACCCCGACGAACCGAAGCCCCGACACTCCACCCTCCGCGAGTAGGCCCGAGCCATGCCACAGCCGAGTCGCCTTCCAAACGCCGACGTAGCCGCGACCGCCGTGCAGCCCTCGCCCTACCTCTGACGCATCCACCCGACGACCCGCGAAGCACACCTCCACGGCCCGACGCCACCTCAGCCGCGAAGCCGTCGCTTCGCTCGCGATCAGGAGCCCAGGTCCCCGCCGTCGTTGATCAGCAGCTCGCAACCACAAGCGCCACCCACGACACCTGCTCGCCGCGCCACCGCCCCTTCGCCGCCGCTGCTGGTCAACCCCTCGCGCCGGTGCCCGCGCTGAACACCTTGCTGCTTTCCTCCCCTTTTAGGTGGTTTATTTGATTTTTATTTTCCATTCATTTTATTTTATTTTATTTTCTAAGTTTTGTTATTTAAATTGGAGTATTAAATCTTAAGGTTCATTTTATAAATTTTGTGTGCATTATCCGTAGGGATTTTGTCCGAAAATTAATATAATTATTAATTTGATCCGAGAGATATCAGATCGTTTTTCTAATTATTTTAATTTTTGGGCTTTTTGATAGAATTTAAATTGTTAAACCTTAATAATTATTTAATT
Source organism: Eucalyptus leucophloia subsp. euroa (assembly GCA_017140325.1). Classification (NCBI taxonomy): domain Eukaryota; kingdom Viridiplantae; phylum Streptophyta; class Magnoliopsida; order Myrtales; family Myrtaceae; genus Eucalyptus; species Eucalyptus leucophloia. The sequence continues at coordinate 23,426,186 of CM029470.1, read as the reverse complement.
TGGTCCGTAAGATTTCGGATCAGTTTTTTTTAATTATTTTAAGTTGTCGTGATGATTGGGGTTAAAATAATCGTCAATATAACCTGTGATATGTCAGGTTATTTTTTCAATTATTTTAATCCTTTATTTAGTGATTATATTAATTGTTTAGATTTAACCCTTACTTAACAATTATTCAACTAAAAAAAACTAAAAAGAAGCTAAAAAATAAAAATAAAAAAATATTCAAAAAAATGTGCATGAGCATATAGGACATTAGGGTTTAATATAATAGACACGTAGGTTTAATTAATCAGATTTTTAGGATTATATTTCTAGTATTGCATTTTTAGATAATATTTTTAGGACATGCATTTTTAGATTTTTTTTTTTAAAAGTTAGGATTAGACTTAAACGGCCGTTTTAGGGTTTTAGATATAATTGGCATTTTCATATTCGCATCCTCTTTTTTTAAAATAAAAAATAGTTTTCTAAGATAGGATAGGGTTTAAGTCAAATTAATCCTTAGAATAAATTATAAAATTATACCTTTTTCAGATAGATTAATTAGGGTTTTCATAAATTCTGAATTCCAATAAAAAAAATTGCAAAAATACTAGGCGCATGTTAACTAGTTCGCATAATAGAGGCATTTAATCAGAATTTGTTCATTAGTACAATTAGGTCATGAGGTGCATGTTAATTAATTTGCATAATAGACCCATTTAATTAGAATTTGCATATTAATAGGATTAAGGCATTTAGTTTAAAAATGCATTTTTTATAAAAGAACTCCAATTTTTAAGAAAATCCAAAAAAAATGATTGCTTGCTTTGTGTGATGCAATTTATTTATTTGAACGTTTTAAATAATAGATTAGCACCCGTGTGGTCACCACATTTGCATGATAGTAATTTAGGTTAGATTAAATCAGCTGCTTGCAAAAACATTTCTAAAAATTAAAAAGAAATGGTACCGAAAGGACATTAGAAAATTCTAGTGTAACCAAGTTTCCGTACCCTTAGTCTCTGGTTCGTAGGAGTAAAATAAATCTCAAGTTATTTTACTTAGGTATCTAATCGACCTACCATAAACCGATTAGTGGCGACTCTTGGTTAAAAATCTTTTGCATGTTAAATATTTGAATCTTAAGTCGCGATTTGATATAGGTTTGGAAGAGCCTGAGTTAAGTTTAAAAACTTAGTAGTTCATTAACTTAGTTTTAGGTGGTACACCTGAAAAATAGGTCGCGACACCGTCATTGGAGAATCTAATTGACTCGCACCCTAGAACTTGCAAGTTCTAAAAAAAACCTCGCCACTCCAACTACAAGGGCTATGTCCCCTGCCGTAGACTTGCAAGAGGGCAGCCTTCGCTCAATTCTGTGGTGAGTGCAAATGACATGGATATCTATGTATCGAAGTGGTGTCGACACAGTTCCATGTCAACATTTCCATTTATGTATTTGATGGAAGGGCTAACTTAAACAAAGGAATTTACAATTCAAGGATTTAGCTGGACCAAAAAAAAAGAAGAAGAGTTTAAGAATTAGAATGAACAAATTAATGAAGTATATAACTCTAGCCTTAAATCATCTATTACTAAAGAAACTCGTCATAATGTTCATTTTTATAAATAAGTTAGAGCATTTATTGGTACGAAATAAGCCCAGGGGAGCTAATCCCCGTCATAAGCCCTAAATTGGTGATATGGGTAAATGTAACCATAGGAAAAGTCTTAGAAGAAACATTATGCCAAGAAGAATTTTGCTTTTTGCTGTTGCCTCATTGGGAATAGCTAGAATGCTTCGTAGTTAAGTGTAATTGTGACCAAAGTGTCCATTCGCTTTTTGTGCGTAACAAATTTCCCTGACACTGCAGAAAAAGTTGGACCAAGAGGAGATCTTTTCGGCTTAGTGGCAAAGAAACCAAATGACTCTTTTCTGTGTTTTTCTCCGCTTCTCCTTTTTCATTAGGGTTAATAGTAATGGTCAGACGACCTTTTGTGTGCGCAATATTATAATGCTTCATAAAAGGTTAAAGAATATCAGACCTGTCTTTTGTTCCCCAATAGCGACTGTTTGCATGTTTTCTCACTATATATCCTGGGAAGCAAACGGGATTTTTCCCGTGACGGCAAGAAGGAAGAACGCATTCTTGATCTCGATTCTCAGTTAAGCCTACTTTGTTTTTCTCTCAATATCTTTCAACTAGGTGCTTCTTTTGCAGACATAGAGCGTTACGATTAGCGACCACATGCTGCACTTAGTTTCGAATCAAGTAGTGCAAAAACTATGTATGCATTCGACGTTATTGATTGCCCATAGAATAGCCCAGAAATAGAAGTTTAGATTATGTGCGTTCTAGTAGAATTTATAGGAATTATGATCTTGTATTATTTGCGACCACGTGATATTAATAACAAATTGACTTTGTTGCATGTTGTTGGGAGGTCAAGGGAGCTGACGGTCTTTTAGGGGTGCATGACAACCTCTTATTTTTGTTCCGAAAACAATTTTTCTATTCCAGACTTATTTCTGGAATAGAAATCCGTTTGATAAAATTATTTCATTTTTTTATTTCTAAAATAGATTTTGGTTCCAGAAATAGGTTTGGAATATAAATTAGAAGTAGAATTTTCTACTTTTCTATTTCTGGAATAGAAATGAGAAATAAAAATTGTTATTATTGTTTGTTGCCGCCGACCATCATCCGCTAGACGCCGCCTGTCGCCTCCACCGGTCACCGATCACCGGTTGCCGCCGGCCTCTACCTGCCACCGCCTGCCATTAGTCGTTGGTCGCCGATCGCCGCCGCCGTCCGCCGATCGCTGCCCATCGTCGCCGTCTGAAAGGAAGAAATTTTGTGTCGTTATCAAACGAATTTCTATTTTTAGAGTAGAAATTTTGTGTCATTATCAAATAGGTATTTTTGTTTAGAAACTTATCTAGAAATAGAAATAGAAAAATCTATTTCTCTTCCAAAAATCAATTTCCAGCCATAATGGTTATCATTCACGCCCTATTATTCGTTTCTGAAGCTTTGCAGTTTCTTTAGATATTTCCTTCACTAGTTGAGGCGCAAGGCCTCCTCAAACTGAACGACTTTTCCGATTCGCCCAATGGAAAATACACGCCAAAGTGCCCCAGGGAAAATCTTTCGAGAGCAGGGGTTTCTTTATGACAATCAAAATCCGATCACGTTATTCTGTCAATATAGACCTCTATGCTGTTTCTAGAACAGATTGAATGCATCGCGAGCACGACGTGTTATCTGTTCCACTAGGAAAACATCATTTTCATGTTATTTTTGGCTTTGTTTTTCTTTTTGACGGCACTCAAGTCCACTTAATTGGAAAAAAAGAAAAAAAAGAATGGAGGCTTAATTCATTCTCTATCATTAGGCACCAAATCACCGTGACATGTCAAAGAAATTATGCCCAGATGCACCCTTTCACTCTTTTTAGTTTCATGGGCTTGTGATCTTTTCTTTCACTTGTTTAGAAATGCGCCCGACTGACAAGGAAGTTGTGATTACCATAAATACGAAGTTGGACAACTCGCCTCCCGAGTCTACCAAACGTTCCATCTATCGAGTGCCTGAGAAGTTGCGTAGGGCAAACGCAGAGGCCTCCACGCCTCAAGTCATCTCCATCGGGCCGTTCCACCATGGTAAGAAAGAGCTTCAGTTGACGGAGGAGATGAAACTGAGGTACGTGACAGGCTTCCTTCGCCATTGCAAGTTCGACCTCCCAGCTTGTACCAGAATGATCAGCGAATCGGAAGACCAAGAAAGGCTCACCCAGGGCAGCTATGAGCTCGTAGAAATTATCTTAGTGGACGCAATTTTTCTAGTTGAGCTGTTCGTAAGGAACCATTACTGGAACCACGAACCCGAGCACCGAGACCTGGACGACGAGATATTCAACGAGCAGTGGATGAGCAACGCTGTATTCCAAGACCTCCTGCTGCTGGAAAATCAAGTCCCGTTCTTTGTCCTCGAGAATCTATATAACCTCACCACATTGAGTACCACTGTCGCATTCTTCAAGCTTAGCTACGAGTACTTCAGAGACCTCCTGCACGGGCATGAGCTTGCAAGCACGAGAGCTCAGGTGAAGCACCTGGTGGACTACTTGCGAGCCCTGCAACTGCCTGCATTCCCTTGGCGCCCGACCCTCAAAGAGGGCAAGAAATTCCAGCTGACTCGGAGTGCAAAGGAGCTGCAAGGGGCCGGTGTTGAGTTCAGACTGGGCATGGGAAGGTCCTCCCTGCTCGATATTGACTTCAAGGATGGTATCCTTGTGATGTGGCAAGTGGTTGTGCACGAGTGGACCGAGGCGTACTTCAGGAACATGATTGCGTACGAGCAGTGCCACCACGCGGAAAAGTACATCACCAGCTACGCCATTCTCATGGACAGCCTCATCGACACGCCCGAAGACATCGACATTCTAGTCAGCTGCAGATTTTTGGAAAATCGGCTCGGGAGCACGGACGACGTGGTTAGTCTCTTCAACAGCTTGTACAAGGAGACCATGAGGAACTCCAGCGAGTTCCACTACTCAAACCTGTATCAGAGAATGAATGAGTACAGCAGGCACCCGTGGCACCAGTGGAAGACTGCCTGGTACCGGTGGAGGGTCATCCTCTACCGAGAGTACTTCAGCAACCCGTGGTCCGCGTTCTCCGTGGTTGCTGCTGCGGTGCTGCTCGTGCACACCTTGTTGCAAACTGCGTGTTCCTTGATGGATGTTTACGCGGGCGACCCAGGGCGATTGTTCCGTTGGCACAAGTAATGCCCGTCGGAACGAACCTCGCCCAAGTTCTCTCCATTTCGCTAATTCTTTTCTATTTTTTTTTCGTTTCCTCGGTGTTGTTGTTGTTGTTTTTTTATTTCCTTCTTTGTACTTTTAAATTTTTTGAAATTTTTATTTTTTTATTTTTTAAAAAATCATTTTATATTCTGGAAGAAGGAGACGTGGGGGCGGGCCCTTGGGCTTGGTCCGAATACGGCCCATGCGCTATTCAAGCCCAATTTAAAAGCAAATAAAGCCCAACTCATCAACAGCCCAATGCTTCCATCAAAGCAGATCAAAGCCCAAAAAACATCAATACAATTTTAACTAGAATTAAGCCCAAACTTCCTAAAAAAAAACAACTAAGGTCTGTGCCTCCACTCTCCCCTCTTTCTCCACATACTTTTCTTCTTCCGTATACAGTTTTATCGCCTTTCTTCACATTGCAGACCAAGAACTCTCTAAACTGAACATTAAATTCAGAATATTTGAAGCTTTTAATCAACAGATAATGCTTTCCACGTTCAAGCAAAGCACAACCAAAACATCACCACCAATTATGTCAGTCCACCACCACTAGACCATCATTGGAGAATCTAACTCACAGCTAGTGAAATCACTATCTTCATACTGTCACGAACTTTGGAAAAACTCACGACTTATGAATAAGGAAGCCAGATGTGACCCGACAAATCATCATGAATCATCACTGATAAATAGCTCCAGGTCATTTTTTCTCATCACCTGCCACCATCAATTACACTCAAAATCATGGTTAATAATTAATGAACAAATCAGCAAGGTATAAACTATACCAACACTCATTCAGTTCGAACGCTTTGAGGACCTATTTTATGAAAATGCCATGGACGCATTTCGTCAAACAGGTCATGGTCAACGAGTTAAGGAGTAGGCTTCAAATACCCGAACCTCAAACACCATGGACGATAGCTTCGTTTCACCATTCATTCAGAAGCTTCCCAAAGTCCCAAAAGCGCACATGTGCTGCATGCCAAGTCGCTAAAATCCCCCAAAAAGTTGCCCTTAGAATACGATATATAGACTGAATCTCACTAAATTATTCTCCAAACCACCAGGGGAGAATACAATGAATGCAAACATCTGATCAACGTCTGCCAGGACTACACGAGGAGCAAGTAAATCAGACTGTGATTCGGGCCATAGAACTTGCAAGTTCTAAACAAAACTTGTCATTCCAACTACAAGGGCCGCGTCACACTTGTCACATGGATATCCATGTAATGAAGTGGTATTGACACGATTCTATGTCAGCATTTCTGTTCACATATTTGATGGGAGGACTAACTTAAACAAAAGAAGTTTTAGTTTGAGGATTTAGTTGGACCATTAAAAAAAAAAAAAAGTGTTCAAGAATCAAATTGAACAAATTGAAAATACATATAATTCAAGCCTTAAACTGTTTATTATCGAAGAAACTTGTCATAATGTTCATTTTAAAAAAAAAAAATTATAAATACGAGCATTTATTGATACAGAATAAGCACAGGGAGCTAATCCCTTTCATAAACCTTATTAAATTAGGGATATGGGTATATGGAACCATAGAGAAAGTCTTAGGACAAACATTATGCCAAGAAGAATTTTGCTTTCGCTGTTGCGATATTGAGAATAACTTGAATATTTCACAGTTGCAGTGTAACTGTGACCAGAGTATTATCACTTTTTCTACATCAAAAACTTCTCTAACATTCTAGATAAAGTTAGATCAAGAGATCTTTTCGGCTCAATGGCAAAGAAACCAATTAACTCTGTTCTGTGTTCTTTTCCCCTTCTCCTTTTTCTTTGGGGTTAATAGTAACGGGCAGACCTTTTGTGCGCATAGGATAATATTGCTTCATAGAAGGTTAAAGAATATAATATCTTTCTTTTCTCCCTCCATAGATGCTGTTTTCATGGTTTGCATGGTTTCTCACTATATAGTCTGGGAAGCAAACGGGATTTCTCCAGTGACGACAAGAAAGAAGAGCACATCAATCTCGAATATCAGGTAAGCCTTCTTTGTTTTTCTCTCAACATCTTTCAGCTCATTGCTCCTTGTAGACATAAGAAAATTATGTTTACTAACGGGAAAATTGTCTAAAAAGTCCTAAACCTATTTTACCGTGACCAAATTCGTCATAAACTTTTAAATTATGCCTTGTCATGAACCTATTAATTGTTCCTATGCATTGTGTTCATTCAATTAATTTCAAATAAATCGTATCTTGGTCAGACCAATAAAGAAAGTGGAGGTTATAGTTAAAGCTACTAGTAGAAAACCGAAATAACTAGTTATAGTAAGCATGAAGATTAAGGAGCTAAATGAAATGTGTTCTTTTTATACATATATTTAGAAAGCACTTCCCTAAGTTTCAATATACAAAGATAAGCAAAAATACCGATTAGTCCCAAATCTTATAATAATTTATTAAATTAGTTTTAAACCTTTTAATGATTTGTCAATTTAGTAATTTCAATCAAGTTTGGATGCAAAATTGCTAACGCGAAACTCTAGTCAATGTTGATCATTCTATGTGGCGTGTTCGTAGTTAAGATGAACAACTTTTTCATTTTTTTTTCTTTTTTCTCTTTTTCTTTTCTTTTCATATTCTTTTATTTTCCTTCCATCGGCCTTGGGCGAGGAACGTCCGAGTTTTTGGATTGATGAGGGCCACCCGTGCTAGGGCCGCCATGCTGCAATTATTTTAAAATCAAATAGTTTCAAATTTTCATATGCATTCGACTTTACTGATTGCTCGTAGTATAGCCAAGAGATAAAATATTAGATTATTCGTGTTCCAGGGGAATTTATGGGATTTATGATTTTGTATTATTTGTGGCCACGTGATTTTAACGGCAAATTGACTTTGCTGCACGGCCTCGGGAGATCTAGGGAGCTGACGGGCTTCCATTATTCGTTTCTCAAGGTTTTGCAGATTCTTTAGATATTTTCTCAACTAGCTGAGGTGCAAGGCCTCCCGAAACTGAACTTCTTTTCTGATTCATCCAATGGCAAAAACACAGGCACGTGCCACAGGTATAATCTTTCGAGAGCAGGTGTTTCTTCATAATAATCAAAATCAGATCACGTTATTCTGTCAATGTAGACCTTTGTGCCATTTCTAGAACAGATTGAATGCATCACGAGCCGCAGCGTGTTTTCTGTTCTACTAGAAAAAAAAACATCATTTTCATGTTGCTTTTGGCTTTGTTTTTCTTTTTGACGAGACTTGAGTCCTGTTAAATGGAAAAAAGAACATATGCTTAATTCATTCTCGTCGTGAGGCACCAAATCACCTTGAAAACGAACGAGATTGTCGACAGAATTATGCCCAAATGTACCTTTTCACTCTTTCTGGTTTCATGGGCTTGTAATATTTTTCTTTCACTTGTTTAGAAATGAGTCAGATAGTCAAGGAAGTTGCGGTTACCCTAAAGACGAACATGGACACCTTGCCTGAGGTGTCCACCGAGTGTTGCATCTATCGAGTGCCTGAGAAGTTCCGCAGAGCAAATGCAGAGGCCTACACGCCTGAAGTCATCTCCATCGGGCCGCTCCACCGTGATAAGACAGCAAATCAGATGACGGCGACCAAACTGAGGTACTTGAAAGGCTTCTTCCGCCACTGCAAGGCCGACCTCCCAGCTTGTGTCAGAAAAATCAGCGAATCGGAAGACTGCATTCGGCAATGCTACCAAGAAAAACTCACCCAAAGCAGCAGGGAGCTCGTGGAAATGATCTTTGTGGACGCAGTTTTTGTAGTTGAGCTGTTCATAAGGAACTGTTACCTCGAGCACCGAGATGAGGACGACGAAATATTCAGCAAGCAGTGGATGAGCAACGCCGTATTCTACGACCTCCTGCTCCTGGAAAATCAAGTCCCATTCTTTGTCCTCGAGGATCTCTATGATCTCACCACATTGAGTACCACTGACACGTTCTTCAAGCTTTGCTACGAGTACTTCAAAGATGTCCTGCACGGGCATGAGCTTGCAAGCACGGGAATTCGGGTAAAGCACCTGGTGGACTACGTGCGAGCCCTGCAACTGCCTGCGTTCCAACGGCGCATGACGTCCAAACAGGACAAGAAATTCCAGCTGACTCGTAGTGCAAAGGAGCTGCATGAGGCCGGTGTTGAGTTCAGACGGGGCAACCCCGGTGAGGGAACCTCCTTCCTGCTCGATGTCCACTTCAAGGCTGGGACCCTCGTGATGCGGCACGTGGTTGTGCACCAGTGGACCGAGGCGTGGTTCAGGAACATGATTGCGTACGAGCAGTGCCACCACGAGGAAAAGTACATCACCAGCTACGCCATTCTCATGGACAGCCTCATCGACACGCCTGAAGACATCGACATTCTAATCAGCTGTGGAATTTTGGAAAATCGGCTCGGTAGCAAGGAAGACGTGGCCAGTCTCTTCAACAGCTTGTACAAGGAGACCATGAGGGACTCCAGCGAGTTCCTGTACTCAAACCTGTGTCAGAAACTGAATGCGTACAGCAGGTACCGGTGGAACCAATGGAAGGCCGCCTGGTACCGGTGGAAGGTCATCCTCTACCGAGAGTACTTCAGCAACCCGTGGTCCGCGTTCTCCGTGGTTGCTGCTGCAGTGCTGCTTGTGCTCACCTTGTTGCAAACTGCGTGTTCCTTGATGGATGTTTACGCAGGCGACCCAGGGCGATTGTTGCGCTGGCACAAGTAATGCCCGTCGGAATGAACATCACCCAACTACTCTCCATTTTGCTATTTTTTTTTTTTTCCGTTTCCTCATTGTTGCTGTTGTTTCCTTATTTCCTTATTTCTTCTTTTTGTTGTAAAATATTACGTTGCAAATATATAATAGAGACAATAAAGAGATTGAGTAGAGAAAACTAGAGGAGAAAATTTTATTTTCATTATGTCACATTATATTTATGATAAAAACTAAGCTCTTATTTATAAGAAAATAAGGATGTACTTATCATTAATATCAATGTATTGAATAATACATACATTGTATATGGAGATGGACATTCATTATATAGGGAGATGTACTTAGAATGTATGACACAAATATACCATAGTAAGTACATTAAATAAGACGAATATAATGAATATTCGTTCATGTATTTCATTCATTCATATATTTCATAATACTCCCCCTTGAATTTTCATTGTATTCATTATATTACGAATGTGTATCAAATGATACTGCCTCATTAAAAACCTTTAGTCAAAAAACTCAATGGAACAAAAATCGGACAAAAGAGAAAAAGAGTGCAGAGTACAAATTTTATGATCTCTTTCTTTTATGGATGCATTAATTGCCTCGTTAAAAACTTTAAGTCAGAAAAACCTTGTGGGAAAAATCAAACAGAAAGAAAAAAAGAATGCAATACATAGTTCATAATATCTCCCCCTCAATTGAGCCATATAGTCACTACTGAGACTAGTTAATCTTGCATTTTGTGAACTCACCGCATACCAATGCCACATACTAAGTTTTCAAAAGTTGACATTAGCAATGATTTGATAAAAAGATCTACAAGATTATTTATGAATCGAATCTGTTTAACATCAATTTGTCGACTTTCTTGGAGTTCATGAGTATTGGAAAAATTTCGACGAGATATGCTTGGTCCTATCATCTTCGATATATCCTCCCCTAACTTGTGCAACCCAAGCAACATTATCTTCATAAATTATAGTGGGAGAATTTGTAACCGGTATTAACCAACAAGATTTATGAATGTGTGTTATAACGAGTCTTAATCAAACACATTATCTTCCAACTTCATATAAAGCAATAATCTTAGAGTGGTTAGAAGATGTAGCTTCTAGCGATTGCTTCATAGAACGCCAAGAAATAGCGGTGCTGTTATAACAAAATAAATAACCGATTTGAGAACGAGCCTTATATGGATTGGATTCATATCCAACATCAGCATATCCAATTAAACTAGAGTTAGTGGAATTCTTGAAATAATATAATCTCAATTCTATGGTTCTTTGGAAATAACGGAAAATATATTTAACTCAATTCTAGTGTTTTTGAGTTGGCTCAGAACTAAAACGTGCCAATAAATTTACCACAAAAGCGATATCTGGTCTTATACATTGTGCTAAGTATATCAAAATCCAAATTGTATTGAGATATGGTACTTTAAGATCAAGTATCTCTTTATTAGATTCTCTAGGACGTAATAGGTTCTTTAGGGGGTTACAAAAAAAAAAAAAAAGGTTCTTTAGGGGATTTAGAGATCTTACAACTATAGAGATGTTCAATGGGTAAGCTTTGTCCATGTTGAAGCGTTTAAGTAATCTTTCAATGTATGTTGATTAATGGACGATTATTTCATTTGCTTTATGCTCAAGCTCTAGACCAAGATAAAGTTTGGTTTTATCCAAATTTTTAACTTTAAACTTCATTTTCAAATACTTAACAATTTTAGCTAACTCTTCTGGAGTTCCAATTAAATTTATATCATCGACATAAACTACTATAATAGCAAATCCAATTTCCAATTTCTTAATAAACATGCATGGGTAGATATGATCATTTACTTAAGCGTTGATACCATATGCGATCAGATTGCTTTAACCCGTATAAGGATCTTTGCAATTTTATTGAGAATAAATTGCGAGAAGTGCATGCATTAGGCATTTTGAATCCCTTAGGAATTTTCATATAAATGTCAAACTCTAACAAGCCATATAGATTTGCTGTCACAACGTCCATAAGATGCATTTCCAATCTTTCAGAGAGTACTAGGTTAATGAGAAAATGAAATGTAATCATATCCATCACAGGTAAATATATCTCATTATAATCAATCATAGGTCTCTAGGAGAACCTTTAGGCAATGAGTCGGGCTTTATACCTATAACCTCGTTTTTCTCATTTCGTTTCTAGGACAAATACCCATTTATATTCAACGGGTTTTACATTATCGAGAATTTGAATTACGGGTCCAAAAACCTCTCGTTTAGCTAAGGAAGCTAATTTAACCTTAATTGCTTCATCCCACTTAGGCCAATCTTGCATTTGATGACTTCCAATAATAAACTGCAGTTCATAATCATCTTCCATAACATTTTGAGCAACTGAGAATGCAAAAGTATCATCAATGATGATTTCATTTCAATCTCAAATTTCATTACAATATGTAATGAAATTCTCAATATTCCCGAGATTGGTGTTCCTTTCATGGGTTTTCGTCTCTTCAGAGGTAATAAGCTCTTTGGGAGGAAGCCTCTTTTAGAGCAAATTCTTGATTTTTTTTCGCATTTGTGTTTGAGGAATAGTATATTTTGATCATATCGGTCTACCATGTTTCAAGTGCGGGGGGTTTTAATCCATTTTAGCTTGTCCTTTGGGAATAGCTATTCTAGCTGGAGCATTTGTAGCTGGAATATTTTAGTAGCATCATTAAATGCGTCAGGAAGTCTACTAGCCATAGCCTGTAAATGGTATACGCTGCACCTCGTTTTCGCACTTAGGAGTTCTCGAGTCTAATTAAGGTAAATTTTTCTCATTCCAAGAGAAAATCTTAACTGGTTTTTGTTTTGCAGTTATAGAAGTTGTAGGTGTCCCAATTGATGGAAACCTAGTTTCATCAAAATGACGATCTGCAAATCTGCAGTAAAAAGATCATTGGTAGTTGGTTCCAAGGGCCTAATGATGAACAGTGAATTAAACTCAACATAAATGCCCAAACGGCATTGGGGACCCATTTCGTTCATTTTGGCGATGCTATAGACACATGTATTGCAGAACCAAATGTGCGTAAATATGAAATATCTGGTTTATAACTAAAAACCATTTGAAGGGGAGATTATAAAAGACTAGTAGTGGGGCATAATCTTATTAGGGTTACCGCATGCAAAACTGCATGACCCCATGCTATATCATTAAGATTCGTTCTCAATAATAAAGTGCGAGCAATGATTTGGATATGTTTAATCAAGGATTCTGTCTATCCATTTTGAATATAAACATATACAACCAGATACTCAACCTCGATTCCAAGTGAAGCATAATAAGTATTAAAACCCTTTGATGTAAATTCACCAACATTATCCATTCTTATACTCTTAATTGGATAATCAGGGAATTGTGCCCAAAGCTTTATAATATATACAAATGTGACATTGCGCGTATATAATAGGCAAATATGTGACCATTTACAATATGCATCCATTAGTACTATAAAATATTGAAATAGTCCACTTGATGGTTGTATTGGTCCAAAAATATCACCCTGAATTCTTTGCAAGAATAAAGATGATTCAAGATTAACATTTGTTATAGAATGTTTGATAATGAAATTTCATTGTGAACAAGCCTCACAATTATAATCTTTGGACAATAATACATTTGTATACTTAAAAAAATGTCATTTTGTATTCTGAATTATTCTTTGCATTATTGAAGCGTTAGGGTGACCAAAGCGATCATGCCACAATCCAAACTGATCATGGTTTACTAATCTCTAAGATGTGGTGACGTAGGTTTCAATAGCCTTAATCATGACACATTACAAACCTATAGCAGAAGCTTCTAGCTTCTCATGGATGGTCTTTGAGCCCATTTTATAAAAGGTAATGCGAAGATATTTTTTATCTTGCTCATAAATAGTCTCAATATGGTACCCATTACAATGTACATTTTTGAAGCTGAGCAGATTCTTTTTTGATCTACTGCTTAGAAATGCATCCTCAATATGCAAGATGGTGCCATTTAGCAAAATAATTGTGGCATTCTCAAAACCATCAATAATCGGAACATGACCTGATATTGTATGGATTTGTACCTTATGTAATGTTATACTCGAGAAAAAGTGTTTACTACAAAATATGGTATATGTTGTTACACTATCAAGTAAACAAACATCTTCATTTTTCTCGGTATTTTCCATTTGCATTTACGTTGACAACTTCAGGTGTTAAGTATCATAAAATTTTTATATTAGTTATATAGCAAATAAAATTTTAAAATAATAAATATATATTACATAACCATATTAGAAAACAATAAAATGTAATACATTTAAACAACTAGAAAAGAAATTATTAGAATTATAAAATTTGAAATCCAAGTTATCATCCACCAATTTGATGCCTTATCAAAGTAATTAGAAGTCCTCAAAGAAATCAGAGACATCCAGGGATGCATTTGCTACTTTAGGAGCAAGAAGAGTCTCACCAGTAGAGATATTGTGGCCTCAATAGTGGTTACGACAGTAGGATTGATTTCAATAGCATGTGATTCAGCATGCTTGCCCTATTTTTTAAAAAAATGTTTGGTATAGATCAACAAAGTGTTTTAGAGTACGACAAGTACGTGACTAGTGCCTAGTTATGCCATAGAGATGATAAATATTTTCATTAGTCACATTCTTTGGCTTATTATTATTATTTTTTTTTTCCATGATTTGAATCAAAGTTAGATTTCTTATGGTGGTTAAATTTCTTGCCATTCTTTCTAGATTATGTTCTTGCCTACGCTTATAGCCCTTAAAATGACAAGTATTTTTCTCAGAGTTAGCATGTGCTTCAGGCAATGCTTTTGAGCCAATAGGTTTAAGATCATATTTTTTAACAGCAATTCATTAGTTTACTCGGTAGTGAGGATCACAAAAATTAATTCAGAATATGTAGCAAACTGATACCATCGATGTTGCTATTGCAATACAATATTCAAAGCATGGAAGGTGGATAAAGTTTTCTCTAACAATTCTACATTAGTGACTTTGATACCGCATAATTCAAGTTAAGAAATAATATCAAATAAAGCGGAGTTATAATCATACACTGATTTAAAATCTTGCAGTTTGAGATTTTACTAGTCATATTATGCTTGAGGGAGGATAACCATACCTATCATTTAATCTCCTCCACAAGATCTGGGGGTCTCGAATGGATAAATTTTGAGTTTGTAGGCTCTCATGCAAATGACAGCGAATAAAAATCAATACATTTACTTTATCTTTTGCATTTTAGGTTTTGTCATCAATAATTGCATTAGCGACACCTTACCCTTGGAGGTACATTTCCATGTCAAGGCACCAGGATAAATAATTCTTTCCACTCATTTCCAAGATGTGGAATTTGAGCTTTTCAATATTTGTCATAATCCTTACAAAAATAAATCCTTAAATTAATTAAAAGGACTTCCAAATATCCATTGCCACTTTAGGAGCAGAATGATACTTTTGGATTTAAAATTGGCTTCTGGTCAAGAAAAATAAAAATGAAGAATTGGTAGGAAAAGATGAAGTATAAGTTGATTAATAAAAAGAATACTTACTTTGCAAAAATTACTTACTCAGTTGGTAGGTCTTTATGCTGATAACGTGTTGTAAAATATTACATTGCAAATATATAATAGAGAGAATAGAGAGATTGAGTAGGGAAAACAAGAGAAGAAAATTTTATTTTCACTATGTCACCTTATATCTATGACAAAAACTAAGTTTCTATTTATAAGAAAACAATGATGCACTTATCATTATATTGAATAATACATACATTGAATAGAGAGATGAACATTCATTGTACATGGAGATATATTTAGAATGTATGATATATATGTACCATAATAAGTACATTAGATAAGATGAATATAATGAATATTTATTCATGAATTTCATTTATTAATGTATTTTATAACACATTTAATTTTTTTTTTTTTTTTTTAATTAACTTTTTAAAAATCATTTTATATTCTGGAAGAAGGAGATGTGGGGCGGGCCCTTGGGCTTGGTCTGAATATAGCCCATGCGCTATTCAAGCCCAATTTAAAAGCAAATTAAGCCCAACTCATCAACAATCCAATGCTTCCATCAAAGTAGATCAAAGCCCAAAAAACATCAATACAGTTATGACTAGAATTCAGCCCAAACTTCCTAAAAAAAACAACTAAGGTTTGTGTCTCCACTCTCCCCCCTTTCTCCACATACTTATCTTCTTCCTTATTCAGTTTTATCGCCTTTCTTCACATTGTAGACCAAGAACTCTCAAAACTGAACACTAAATTCAGAATATTTAAAGCTTTTAATCAACAGATAACGCTTTCCACTTTCAAGCAGAGCACAACCAAGACATCATCGCGAGTTATATCAATCCACCACCACTGGACCGTCATTGGAGAATCTAACTCACAGCTAATGAAATCACCATCCCCATATTATCACGAACTTTTGAAAAACTCACGGCTTATGAATAAGGAAGTGGATGTGACCCAACAAATCATCATAAATCATCATTGATAAATAGCTTTGGGTCATTTTTTCTCATCACCCACCACCGTCAATTACACTCGAAATCATGGTTAATAATTAATGAACAAATCAGCAAGGTATAAACTATATCAACACTCATTCAGTTCGAACGCTTTGAGGACCTATTTTATGAAAATGCCATGGATGCATTTCGTCAAACAGGTCATGGTCAACGAGTTAAGGAGTAGGCTTCAAATACCCGAATCTCAAACATCATGGACGATAGCTTCGTTTCACCATTCATTCAGAAGCTTCCCAAAGTCCCAAAAGCGCACATGTGCTGCATGCCAAGTTGCTAAAATCCCCCAAAAAGTTGCCCTTAGAATACAATATATAGACTGAATCTCACTAAATTATTCTCCAAACCACCAGGGAGAATACAATGAATGCAAACATCTGATCAACGTCCGCCGGACTACACGAGGAGCTCGTAAATCAGACTGTGATTCGGGCCATAGAACTTGCAAGTTCTAAACAAAACTTGTCATTCCAACTACAAGGGCCGCATCACACTTGTCACATGGATATCCATGTAACGAAGTGGCATTGGCATGATTCTATGTTAGCATTTTTGTGCACATATTTGACGGGAGGACTAACTTAAACAAAAGAAATTATAGTTCAAGGATTTAGTTGGACCAAAAAAAGAGGTCAAGAATCAAATTGAACAAATTGAAAATGTATATAATTCAAGCCTTAAACTGTTTATTATCGAAGAAACTTGTCATAATGTTCTTTTTTTTTTTTAATTATAAATAAGAGTATTTATTGATACGGAATAAGCACGGGGAGCTAATCTTTTTCATAAGCCTTTTTAAATTAGGGATATGGGTATATGGAACTATAGAGAAAGTCATAGGACAAACAATATGCCAAGAAGAATTTTGCTTTCGCTGTTGCGATATTCGGAATAACTTAATACTTCACAGTTGCAGTGTAATTGTGACCAAAGTATTATCACTTTTTCTGCTTCAAAAACTTCTCTAACAGTCTAGATAAAGTTAGATCAAGAGATCTTTTCAGCTCAATGGCAAAGTAACCAATTAACTCTGTTTTGTGTTCTTTTCCCCTTCCCCTTTTTCTTTGGGGTTAACAGTAATGGGCAGACATCCTTTTGTGCGCACAAGTTAATATTGCTTCATAGAAGGTTAAAGAATATCATATCTTTCTTCTGTCCCTCCATAGCTTCTGTTTTCATGGTTTGCATGGTTTCTCGGTATATAAGTCTGGGAAGCAAACGAGATTTCTCCAGTGACAACAAGAAAGAAGAACATACTGATCTCCAATCTCAGGTAAGCCTTCTTTGTTATTCTCTCAACATCTTTCAACTCAGTGCTCCTTCTGCAGACGTAAGAGAATTATGCTTAGTGATGGGAAAATTATCCAAAAGGTGTTAAATCTATTTTACGGTGGCCAAATTCGTCATAAACTTTTAAATTATGCCTGTCATAAACCTATTAGTTGTGTCAATTTAGTCCTCAGTCTTATGTTAATTTCGTGTTAAATCTTTTGATGATTTGTCAATTTAGTTATTTCGGTCAATTTTGGACGGTTATTGCTGACATGGAGGTTTAGTCAATTTTGACCATTCTTTGTGGCATGTTTGGCGTTAAGGTGAACAACTTTAACAAGTTTTTTCTTTTCTTTTCATATTCTTCCCCACCCTCCCCCCCTCCCAGCCTCGGGCGAGGGACATCCGAGTTTTTGGATTGACGAGGGCCACCCTTGCCAGGGCTGGCATGCTGCAATTGTTTTAAAATCAAACAGTATCAAAATTTCATATGCATTTGACTTTAGTGATTACTCATAGAATAGCCGAGAGATGAAAGATTAGATTCTTCGATGGAATTTATGGGAGTTATGATCTTGTATCACATGTGACCACCTGATTTTAACGGCAAATTGACTTTGCCGCACGGCCGTAGGAGATCTAGGGAGCTGACGGTCTTCCATTATTCGTTTCTCAAGGTTTCTGCAGATTCTTAAGATATTTTCTCAACTAGCTGAGGTGCAAGGCCTCCTGAAATTGAACTTCTTTTCCAATTCGCCCAATGGCAAAAGCACAGCCAAGTGCCACAGGTAAAATCTTTCGAGGGCAGGTGTTTCTTCATGACAATCAATATCAGATCACGTTATTCTGTCAATGTAGACCGTTGTGCCATTTTTAGAACAGATTGAATGCATCACGAGCTGCGGCATGTTTTCTGTTCCACTAGAAATAAAACATCATTTTCATGTTGCTTTTGGGTTTGTTTCTCTTTTTGACGAGACTTGATTCCTGTTAGATGGAAAAAAGAACATATGCTTAATTCATTCTCGTCGTGAGGCACCAAATCACACTTGACACGAACAAGAATGTTGACAGAATTATGCCCAAATGTACCGTTTCACTCTTTCTGGTTTCATGGGTTTGTAATCGTTTTCTTTCACTTGTTCAGAAATGAGTCAGATAGTCAAGGAAGTTGCGGTTACCATAAAGACGAAGATGGACAAATTGCGCCGTGTCCACCGAGTGTTGCATCTATCGAGTGCCTGAGAAGTTGCGTAAAGCAAATGCAGAGGCATACACACCTCAAGTCATATCCATCGGGCCATTCCACCGTGGTAAGAAAGAGCTTCAGTTGATGGAGGAGATCAAACTGAGGTACCTGACAGGCTTCCTCTGCCGCGGCAAGGCTGACCTCCCAGCTTGTACCAGAATGATCAGTGAATCGGAAGACCACATTCGACAATGCTATCATGAAAAGCTTACCCAAAGCAGCTGTGAGCTCGTAGAAATTATCTTAGTGGACGCAGTTTTTTTAGTTGAGCTGTTCATAAGGAACCGAAACTGGAACCATGACCCCAAGCACCGAGACCAGAACGACGAGGTATTCAGCAAGCAGTGGATGAGCAATGCTGTATTCCACGACGTCCTGCTGCTGGAAAATCAAGTCCCGTTCTTTGTCCTCGAGAATCTCTATAATCTCACCGCATTAAGGACCACTGTCACGTTCTTCAAGCTTAGCTACGAGTACTTCAAAAACATCCTACACGGGCACGAGCTCGCAAGCACGAGAGTTCAGATGAAGCACCTCGTGGACTACGTACGAGCCCTGCAACTGCCCTCGTTCCCACGGGGTGTGACGTCCAAAAATGGCAAGAAATTCGAGCTGACTCGGAGTGCAAAGGAGCTGCAAGAGGCTGGTGTCAAGTTCAGATGCGGGGAGGGAACCTCCTCCCTGCTTGATGTCGACTTCAGGGATGGGACCCTCGTGATGCGGCATGTGGTTGTGCACGAGTGGACTGAGGCATACTTCAGGAACATGATTGCGTACGAGCAGTGCCACCAAGACAACAAGTGCATCAGCAGCTATGCCATCCTCATGGACAGCCTCATCAACACGCCCGAAGACATCGACATTCTAATTAGCTGTGGAATTGTGGAAAATCAGCTTGGGAGTGTGGACGACGTGGCTCGTCTCTTCAACAACATGTACAAGGAGACCATGAGGGAGTCCAGCGAGTTCCTCTACACGAACCAGTGCCAGAGCCTGAACACGTACAGCAGGACCCAGTGGAACCGGTGGAAGGCTGCCTGGTACCGGTGGAGGGTCATCCTGCACCGAGACTACTTCAGCAACCCGTGGTCTGGGATCTCCGTGGTCGTTGCGGTGTTTCTGCTCGTTCTGACCTTGTTTCAAACTGCGTGTTCCTTTCTGGATATTTATGCGGGCGACGCCTGGAGATTATTCGGTAGGCGCAAGTAGTGATATAAAAGGCATTACTGGTACCAAGGAATGGAAAGTCTCAAACTAAATTTCCAATCCTAAACGCTCTTGTCAATGGCCGCTTCATTTATGAAATAAAGCGTAAAGACCACAAAGGAAATCTTAATGAGGCCCGGGATAACTATTGACTCGAGTCTCTCTCCTGCCAGAAAGGTTGACTAAACACTAGAACACACAAACCGTTGGCCAGATAAATTTGCCAAGTCAAGACAAGATTTAGGATTAAAGTCCAAAATGTAATAGTTATATTTACCAGAAAAATCATAGGCTATGTTTAACAACTACATTGTACTCTTCTTTATTTGAGGAAAATGAATCTCTCGCAAGAGGCTAAGAAATATGGGGATTTCTACCGTGGAGGTAGGCTTCTAAGGATTTTTTTTTTTTGGTAGACTGAACCGCATAAAACCTTTGTTTATCTTTTCTTTTCTTTGTCTATTCCCTCTATATATTAATGCACTATATGGCCGAGGCACCCTGCCCTTATAATCAGTTAAATTCTCTTATTTTCGTTCGTTTTGCACAATGACCAGCATCTCTATTACCATCGATTTGGGTCGTTTGGGCTCGGACAAAATGGGCACTTGACTTGCCTTTATCATTTTTATTGGTCGCAATTACCTCCCTTGGCTTCGAGCGGTTAAAATCGCTTTAGAGGCAGATCAAAGTTGGGGCATGTTAATGGCTTGATCGAACCCCTTCCTATTTCTAATTCTAAGTATGCCGAGTGGCAAGCTATTTACAATTTCGTCATGTAATGGATTTTTGACTCCATGAACCTCAGACCTAGAAGATTTTTGCATATTCTAAGATTGCAAAAGCCTTGTGGGACTCTCTTTGTGATATGTATGGACATAAAGACAATGCTTTCCAGATTTTGAGTTGCAGTAGGAGATTGCTCATAATGAGCAAGCCTATGGTCAATCCTTCACTGAACATCTTTACGATTTTAAGCAAAAATGGGATGCACTTGGACAGTAACATCCCCTAGTTTAATCTATTGATGTGTATACTCAGTGAGAACAGCAAGATCACATATTTCAGTTGCTTGCTGGTATTCGTCCTGGATATGAAGATGTTAAGAGATGGATTCTTATGAGCGCTACTCTACCATCGCTTGCTAATGTCTGTGCCATTATTCAACGAGAAGACACTTGTCGAAGGTTGATGGATATTGAACCCAAATCGAGGGATAGACTGGTAGAGAGTTTGGCTGATAAAATTAATTTTGGCAACCAAACTAGTATCAACACTTGTTTTAATGGTGTCAAAGGGAAGGCTGCGGTCGTAATACCAAGTTTCACTGTCGTATTGTAGCAAAAATGGGCATATATAGGACTGTTGTTGGGGTTTTTACCCTCACTTGCGACCTAATGAGGACAGGGCTACAGATCCTAGAGTTGTTAGTTAGGTCATTATTACATATATGCAAACATCTCTAGGATAAATAACTTTGCAACTCCAAAAACTAATGTCCTCCAGTGGTGTGTCTCAGCAGAGTTTTGACTCAAGAAACATGGTTTAAACTTCTGGTAATGTATTTGCTGAGATAAAAACAGTGCAAGTGCCATAACTTTTATATGGCGCTTACTTGAGTAATATAACTTTTTTTTTTTTTTCACTTAGTTCAATGCCACAAATTTGAAAAATCAATCACTTGAGTGCCATCAACAATTTACCTCACCAAAAAATCTAATGTGAATGCCGAGCATATTTTGTGGCATTGTTGGCGTTGACAAAGACAATTAATAAAAAAATCATAATAAAAAATAAATCCACATCAAAATGGGAAATTAATATAAAAAAATCCACATAGGATGATTTGTTGGAAATGGCATTCAAATGATTAATTTTATTCAGATGTGGCACGTAAGTGAGTGAATATATATCTAACACTCAAGTGAATGCCGTACGAAAGTTATGACATTTTTGCTATTTTCATCCCAAGCATTTTTATTTACAAGTGAAGGTTAGGGAGGGCCAATCAATGTAGTTATCCCTCTAAACTTTATCATAAGGGTCTTACGTAGACATATGTCTTGCATTAATTAATTCTTTGTAAGACATATTAATAGAAGTGGATGCCATATATATAAAACTAGGCACTTCTCATAAATTAGGCCCCTTACATGTAAAATCCAAACATATATTAAATTTATATTCAATAAAGATTGAAATTAAATATCACCAGAACAATTATTATGCACTAATACATAATTTTTAATTATAAATTACCTCCTTCACCTCTCCTTTTTCCCAATCACCATATGCCCTTGACTCTGAAAATCTATCATACTCTCTCCTTATTTTACTCGCATTAACTCGAATATAAATAAATATATTAAGTTTAACATTTAAATGAGCAATTATGTGAAAATGATAAATGCATACAGGCTCGCGCTTTTTCCATCCATTTTTTGACTTCTGATGCCCCCTATTACCTCAAATTGACTTTAATATCTCTTACATGTGCCAAATTTAAGATTTTTTTTTTCCTTTTTCTTCTCTTTCTTTGGAAATTCTGATGCATTTAGAATTGACAAAAAAATATTGTATTTGCCAATAGATTGATTGGATGGTCTTATAATTCAATTACGATTGTCATAATTTCTTGTCAACAACTAATTATTCCACTTAATTAGCTCTACTTTTAAGTTTTGTAAATGTAGTCCTAAACTTTTAGGTGATATTTCAATGTAGTCTTTTTCACCAATTACCATTGAAAATCACTGATATGACATCTAGTTATTGCTGGCCATCCTAAATGGCATGCTAACATAGGCAATTGGTTGATTTCCATGTCACAATTTGGAACGAGAATAGGCAAGAATGACTACATTTAAATATTGTGCAAATGTGTAGCACTATATTGATAAATTAGAAAGTTAAAGTTG
Source organism: Eucalyptus leucophloia subsp. euroa (assembly GCA_017140325.1). Taxonomy (NCBI): domain Eukaryota; kingdom Viridiplantae; phylum Streptophyta; class Magnoliopsida; order Myrtales; family Myrtaceae; genus Eucalyptus; species Eucalyptus leucophloia. The sequence continues at coordinate 23,403,462 of CM029470.1, read as the reverse complement.
AATTGACATCCTTAAATTAGGATTAAGACTAAATTGAGAATTTTCTCAAATATTCAAATAATCATTCCTTCAGTGGACACATGTATAAGCATTTTTGGGATGAGTACACTGGGAGTACCATAACTTTCGTACTACGTTCACTTGAGGGCCACAATTTTAAAAATTCAATCACTTAAGTGCTATAAGCAATTTGCCTTTTTGAAAAATTTGATGTGGATGTTGGTTGTCTCACATGGCACCACCACCACTAACGTGGCAAATCAATAAAAAAATTCTAAAATAAAATATAAATCCATGTCTGAATGGCAAATTAATAAAAAAAATTCACAAAGGATAATTTGTCCGAAATGACACTCAAATGATCGATTTTACTTTGATGTGGCAATTAAGTGAATAAAAAGAAGTTATGGCACTCAAATAAGCGTTGTACAAAAGCTATGGTGCTCATATTGTATTTGTGTAAGTCTTTGTCTTATTTACATCATTTGTGGACTGTTTTATAATTGATTCAAGAGCTATTAACTAGATGTGTGGTAGTGCTCGTTAGATAACTTACTAGCATGAGATTCCTACTAGTTTCTACTCTCCTATTATGGTTGTCAGTGGTGAAAAGGTCCCTATTCACGGGGTTAGGAAATTGGATTTATTTTGTAATTCTTCTTATATGTTTTTTGTGCCCTCAATATCGTCTAACTTATTGTCTATTAGCAAAATTACTGGATCTAAATTGCAACATTATCTTTTCCTGTGATAAGGTTATCTTTCGGGACAGAACCACAGGAAGGAAGAATGGTGAAGTCTGGTTTCAAAAGGGGCTATGCACTCTTTGATTTTTTTAGTACAGTTTTGGTTGCTAGTTAGAATAAAGGCTCGACATCTCAACTATGGCATTGGCATATGAGGCATCCATCAAATCGGGTGTTATAGTCTATTGATCTTATATTTTCTCTAGATTCAAGTTCTCATAAAACTTGTCATTTTGCTAAACAGCATAGATTGCCTTTTTATCAAAGGCCAAATTATGCATATGCACTATTTGAGTTGATTCATTATGATGTTCGGGTAATGCACCAATTGAATCTCGAGATAGTTTTAAGTACTTTATTATGTTTACAGATGATAAATCTCAAACTATTCATTGTATTTGCTTACCTCTAAAAGTGAAGTATAGATTTTCTTCAAGAAATTTACTTGGATAATACATAGTGTGGTGCTTAAATCAAAATACTGCACACTGACAATGAGACTAAATACACCAATCACCCATTTGAGTCTTTCCTCAAAAGTCTAGGTATTGTATATAGACTTCTTGTGTCAAAACTGTCCAACACAATAGGGTTGCGAAGAGGCAAAATTGTCATCTTCTTAAGGTAACACGATCCCTTCCATGGAAACTTACCTACATTTTTGGTCGGATTCGGTTCTAACAAGCTGCCGTTTGACCAATCATATTCCTAGTAAAGTGTTGCAATACAAATCTCCCATGGAAGTGCTCCTTGGCTGGTCGATTAATCTCTCCTATGTTCGTGTATTCGGTAGTATGTGCTACACTCACACTTCGTTGGGGAGTAAATTAGATTCTCGTGCACACAAATGCATATTTTGGGATATTCTAGTGTTAAAAAGGTTCATAAATGTTTTGATCTCTTCATCGAAAATAATGCTTCTTTCTCAAGATGTTACGTTTGATGAAACTCATGTATTTTCCTCCCATGGCTCAAATTCAAGGGGAGAATAGTGGTGGCAATACTAACAACTATGATTATAGTAGATTTGATAGGGATTTTGCTCCCTTTACAAATTGTTTCTGATGATTTTGTGATTGACAAGAACTGGAGAGAGAGGGAAGACGCTCTTAATCTAGACATAGCTGCTTTACTTCCAACCCTACCCAGGATATAGCTCCAGTTGAGCTTCTCAACCCTCGACTTGTCTTTGGATTTTGTCACATATCATTTGTTGACAATCCATCCCATACAGGATTACGTTTGTTATAATTAAATTTCTTCAGATTTTTGTACCTTTCTATCAGCTATAGTTACAAACATTGAATCTACAAACTTTCTTAAGGGTAACAATCAGCTGTGTGGAGAAAGATCACGGATAAGGAATTCCAAGCCCTTGACATAAATCAAATTCGAGATATTATTCCATAACCTAATGAGAAATGTCCCTGTAGGCTATTGATGGATTTACAAGAACAAGTACAAAAGTGATGGTTGAATTGAAAGGCACAAAATTAGATTGGTAGTCAAGGGATACATCGAAACATACCAAATAAACTACAAAGAAACATTTGCTACTATAGTAAAGATTAACCATCAAAGTTCTCACGACAATTGTTGTCAATCGTGGTTGGTTTTTGTTTCAAATGGATGTTAAGAACGCATTTCTTCATAGAGAATTAGTATACATTAACCGCTCAATACCATACCAATTCTCTAATATGGATAACTTTAATACAACTCATACATGCATCATAATAATCTTCACCTCACATATGAGCTCATTGTTAGATTTGCTACCCTTTAATTTAGGAATCATTTTACACAATTTATCTCAACTTGAATATATATCAATGCCCAACTTCATCCCTAGTCTTTTTCTCCAAATCAAACCATGAAGTTGACTATCGAGCCCGTATTACTACACTACAATGCCTACCTACCTAGAAACCGCATTATTGGTCACTAGATTCTCCTTGAGATATTCATCAAACATCTATACACATTGGAAGTAGGCTACCAATCAACAACTTGTATCTCCCAAGTAACTATGGGTCTAGATTTGTTGGTAAGCTAAGCTCTAATACTAGTGTTGGGTAATCTTGGGCCTCTCTTATCTTAGAAGCTAGCTCAAAGAGTGAGATTTTCTCTCACACTTGTAAACCAAGCACAAGCCATTCCATAATCTATGTGGGATGACCCAACAATCTCTCCCTCACATATTGGGTCCTGGGTTGAAGTTTGACAATTCTTATCCCCTGTATGATTGTGGGTCTATACTTATTGATAAGTAATACAATCTCCACCTTAAATATTGGGCCCCAGGTTGGAGCAGCAACTACTCATATCTCATGTGTGACATTTAGGTCCAGCCTCGTTGGTAACCTAGACTGCAATACTAGTGTTAGGTGGTCTTGGGTTTCTCTCCAAAAATTAGCTCAAAAAGTAAGATTTTTTCTTACATTTATAAACTAACTATTCGCTCCTTTCACAACTGATATGGGATAAACTCCAACAAGAAGTGTAGAGAGAGAGAGCGAACACTTGTTGAAGGAGGAGAAGCTTATGCGTCACTCCTCTCTATATCTCTCTAGCATCAGTCTTTCTGTTCCAGCTATTACTCAATGCTTGTATTTTCGTCATCATTTTTTGTTTCCGCTCCTTTTAAATTCTTAGTAAATTAGGGGTCGGTTTTTTTTCTTTTGACCATGGGAGCAGGTAGCCCGTAGTGGCGCTTGACATTGTCTCTCTCTCAATATTCAATTCTACGAATTTATGTCTAATAACAAATTTACTCGATTGCATGAGTAGTCGAGGATTTATCCAAAAAGTCAAGAGATGCCACATCTGCCGACGAAAGATAACTTTTTCGTTTGTTCTTTTATGATAATTCGACCCCAGTTAAATGCTATTATGACAGTTTGCGGGTCATTATACATCTTAAATATGTACGAGACACGTAAATCTTTACTTACAGGATTCACCGAGGAGAAAGCATACACTTACATGATGCTATATACTAAGCTAAATTTAAATAGTGTCGCTTATTGCGAGGTACAATATAGCGAAACCTAATAACTTATTATATTTTTTCAAAAGTTCAATTCGATTCATTAGGAGCATGGATGCTCATCTTAAATCTGATATTTTGTTGGATGAGGCGGCCCTTGCCCAGTGTGGCTGCAAAGGCCTTGGATGAGGAGGGCATCGCGGCCTCATTGGCGGTGGTTGAGGGGAGGGTCGTTAGTGACAGACCCTAAAACAAGGAAAACCAAAAAAAAAAAAAGATAATTCAATTTTTTTAAATAAAAAATTCACTTCGGATGGGAAATTAATAAAAATATCCATGTACGATGATTTATTAGAGATGATACTCAAATGATCGATTTATTTCGATGGGGTACTTAAGCGAGTGAAAAAAAAAGGTTATGCCACTCAGGTGAGAATCATACGAAAGTAATAGTACTTGTGATGTTCTTCTTCTTCGAAAAGTTGCACCCTAATTAAGATGATATGTACTTTGATCAAGAAATAAAACATTTACTGATGGATTGGATAAGAAATCAACTAAAAAGAAGAACTCCGAACGTATAGGAAGTGCAAAGAAAAAAATAGTAACCCCTTTTGTAATAAAGCTTAGGGATGATGTCACGTGAGTTCTCGAGCTTTTCTGAGTTTTGCAAAATTGAGTACTTCGGATTTTTCAATTTGTGCAATGTTAGTCCATCCGTGAGAAGGTTGGATAAACACTAACGGGTAGCCAAATGGTCATTAAGTGCTCATATGGCAATCCCATGTGGCTAGCGCGGGGCCTACATTGCTTTTTACAAATTTCGAAAATTAAAAAAAAGAAAAAAATTACGTTGAGGTTTCTGAATGAAGAAGATTGAAGATAAAAATAAAGAGAACCGTATTCACCTTGCCCCCACAAATAAAGAATGCTCGCGACGTCGCCAGCCACTGGCGACGGTGGCCAGACCCTCGCCGGCACCTAGACGCCTGCTCTCGTCGCTTGTAAACACTACAAGCAACAAACAGAAATGGAAGGCAACGCACATAGGAGAGACGGATGAAGTGCGTGCGCGAGAAAGAGAGGTTGCGCTAGGTAAGGCTATGGCCCTGATCGGCGTCTCTATTGGCGGTTGCCGGTAAGGGTGGCAAGCCCTTGGCAAACATTCATGACGGCTGCCGCCCTCTCCACTTCGTGTGATCTATGACGGCGATGCCACCATGGCTTGTGGCCAGCAATGGTTTGGCCACCCTCGTCAATGGCTGGTAAAATAGTGATCAACCCTCTCTTGTTGAAGCGAGCTGAAGATGGTTTTTGCTCTATCTAATTTTCAATTCTCTTTTTTAAAAATCGTTGACTTTATTGTTTAAATTCCTTAAATTCATAAAAGCCACGTAAGCAGTGTGTTAGCGACATGAAGCCACCATGTAAGTGCTTTACACGTAATTAATTGTCACATCAGCATTTTTGTCTCAGCACCTAACGGAAGGATTACTAATGGGCAAATTCGAAGAAGTTCAAGGATGGAATTGTAAATAATAATAATAATAATAATAATAATAATAATAATAATAATAATAATAATAATAATAATTTAAATACGAGGTTGCACAAACCCATAAATGTTGGAAGGTCTCATGCCTTTATCCCTAAAACTTTTGCAGTCAAAGTTGAACGTTGTTGGGTACTGCCCGTAGACTCTACTTGTTCATATAATTACCGTTGGGGGTCTCAATTTTCGCTTTTTAACAAATTTCAGGTGGAACAATAGCGTGGATTTCGCTTTTGGCTGCCAACTATAAATTTAATTATAATAAACAAACCAGTTACTTATAGATTTTGTAAATAATATTATTATTTCCCCAATGCCGGAACTAGAGTTTTCGAAAAATCTAGACGATATTTTATTTTTTTGCCAAAATTAATGAATGAACAGGGTGTAAAAAAGAAGCTTTTTCCAGAGTATAAGGGAGTCCGGAGAGAAATTATATTGCTTTTGTTTGAAAAGAGAAGTAACAGGGATAGAAAAACAATAGAAGCAGTTCGATTTTATCACGTCTTTGTCTCTTCATGTCTTTAGAATAGAAATACATAAAATATTAAAATCCTTCGGCAACAGCTACATACATTTTACACGTTCCGGAAAAAAAGAAGGAAGATATGAGATTCAGGCTTTATTCCTTTTGCGGAAAACAACTTCTAGAGATAATATTTTTCAAATTTTCGGGCATTCGATTCATGGAAAATCAATAAGTCAATAAAACATTTTCCATTTAGAAAAAATAGCTTCAAAAATAGGGAAAATGATTTATTCTTTTTGAAAAGAGGAAATCATTTTCCTTCCTTTTTTTTCACCTAGATCAAACTTGTTCCCCTTTGTGAACTCTTTTTAATTATTTTATTTTATTTTATTTTTTGCTTTTGCTTTTTCTTTTTCTTTTTCTTTTATTAGAAGGTTTGGAAGGTTGATCTCCTTCCTCTTTCACTCTCAACCTCACTGCTGGTTGGACGTCCGTCGGTGGCAAACAAAGCTTCGTGGGGTGCGCGGCCTTGCAGGGCGGCGGTCCCCACCATCGCCGCCACCGCCACAACCGGAAGAATCTCCGACTATCGATATCGTCATCTATTGTCGCAAGCCTTCATCACTGAAGGCATCGGACACGCTCCCATTGCTGTTGTACCTCATGAACGCTGTCTTCTTCACGCTCTTCTTCTCCGTCCATACTATCTCCTCCAATGATGGCACAACAAGATCCGCAGCTCCATCCCTCTCCACGTCGTCTCCATCCTTAAGATCACTGCCACCATCCACCTCCTCGGCTTCTTCGGCATCCACTTCCTCCAGTCCTAACTTAAACAAAAAAATTTATAGTTCAAGGATTCAACTGGACAATAAAAAGGAGTTCAAGATAGAATTGAATAAATTGAAAAAGTATATAATTCAAGCCTTAAATCATTTATTAACAAAATAACTTGTCATAATTTTCTCTTTTATAAATAAGTAAGAGTATTTACTTACACACAACAAGCCCAGGGGAGCTAATCCCTGTCATAAGCCTTAAAGTAGCCATAAGGGTAAATGTAACTACAGAGAAAAGTGTCAGAAAAAAACATTACAACAAGAATAATTTCGCTTTTGCTGTTGTATCACTGAGAATAACTAAAGTACTTCACAGTTGCAGTGTAATCGTGACAAAAGAATTATGCCATTTTCTGCACCAAAAACTTCTATAACGGTCTAGATAAAGTCGGCCTAATAGGAATCTTTTCGCCTTAATGGCAAAGAAACCAAATAACTCCGTTCTGTGTTTTTGGCCCCGTCTTTTCCTTTGTGGTTAATGGTAATTGTCGGACCTTCTTTTGTGTGCATAAGATAATAATACTTCATAGAAGGTTAAAGAATATTGTACCTTTCTTTTGTCCCCTCATAGCTACTGTTTCATGGATCGCGTGGTTTCTCACTATATAAGTCTGGGAAGCAAGCCGGAGTTCTCCAGTGACGGCAAGAAGGAAGAGTGCATTCTTAATCTTGATTCTCAGGTAAGCCTTCTTAATTTTTCATTCAACATCATTCAACTCTGTTCTTCTTTTGTGCAGATAGAGTATTATGTTTAGTGACAAGAGAATTATTTAAAAGTCCTAGGACTATTTATACGAGGGCCAAATTAGTCATAAACATTAAATTATGCCAATTTGGTCACAAAACTTATGATAACTTCCCAATTTAGCTCTAAATCTTTCAATTGTGCCCAATGAGTACTCAATATTTTGATGATTTATCAATTTAGTATCGAACCTTTTGACGATTTGTCAATTTGGTTATTTTGATTAATGATGGCTAGAAATTGTTGATGTGATAGTCTAGTCAAGTACCGACCATCAATGATATGGACAATTTTTCTATCTTATGATTTTTTTTAATCTTTATACTTTTTTTTTCATATTCTTCTTATTTTTTATTTTATTTTATTCCCTTTTTCCCTCCATTGGCCTCAAGCAAGGGACTTTTGCGCTTGGGTTGTGACGGCCACCCTCACCACCTTTACCAAGGGATGATGAGGACAGCCCTTGCCTAAGGCTGGTGGAGGGAAAAAGGGGAAAAAAAGGAAAAGAAAAGATTAGAAAAGGAAAGAAAAAAAGAAGAAGAAAAACTCATAAAATACAAAAATTGTAAATATTGTACTAGTGCTAATCGTATTATGTAGAATTACTAACGTTGACTAGACCGTTATGTTAGCGATTTTTAGCCAAAATTGACTGGAATGACGAAATTGACAAATTGTAAAAATGTTTATGACTAAATTGACAAATTATTAAAAATTTTATAGCTAAATTAGTACAATTGAAAGATTTAGGATGATTGGTTGCTGTATAATAAATTTAGGGCTTTTTGGGCAATTTTATTATTTAGTAACTACATGCTGCAAGTATTTTCAAATCAAATAGTATAGAAACTATGTATGCATTTGACAGAGAAATAGAAGGTTAGATCATGCATGTTCCAGTAGAATTTATAGGAGTTATGATTTTGTATTATTTGCGGCCACGTGATTTTAACGGCAAATTGGCTTTGCTGCACGGCCTTGGGAGATCTGGGGAGCTGACGTCTTCCATTACTCATTTCTCAAGCTTTGCAGATTCTTCAGATATTTCCTCAATTAGTTGAGGCGCAAGGCCTCCTAAAACTGAACGACTTTTCCGATTCGCCCAATGGCAAAAGCACAGCCCGCGTAAAATCTTTCGAGAGCAAAAAGGTTTCTTCATGACAATCAAAATCAGATCACATTATTCTGTCAATATAGACCTTTGTGCCATTTCTAGAGTAGAGTGAATGCATCGCGAGCTGGGCATGTTTTCTGTTCTACTAGAAAAAAACATCATTTTCACGTTGTTTTTGGTTTTCTTTTTCTTTTTAACGGGTCTCGAGTCCTGTTAAATGGATTAAAAGAACATGTGCTTAATTTATTCTCGCCATTGGGCACCACCGTGACACAAACGAGAATGTCGACAGAATTATGCCCAGATTTTCCCTTTCACTCTTTCTAGTTTCATGGGCTTGTAACCTTCTTCTTTAACTTGTTTAGAAATGAGTCAGATTGTCAAGGAAGTTGTGGTTACCATGAAGACGAAGATGGACAACTTGCCTCCATTGTCCGCCGAGCGTTGCATCTATCGAGTGCCTGAGAAGTTGCGTAGAGCAAACGCAGAGGCCTACACGCCTCAAGTCATCTCTATCGGGCCGTTCCACTATGGTAAGAAAGAGCTTCAGTTCACGGAGGAGATCAAACTGAGGTACGTGACGGGCTTCCTTTGCCATTGCAAGGCCGACCTCCCAGCTTGTACCAGAATGATCAGCGAATCGGAAGACCGCATTCGGCAATGCTACCAAGAAAAGCTCACCCAAGGCAGCTATGAGCTCATAGAACTTATCTTAGTGGACGCAGTTTTTTTAGTTGAGCTGTTCAAAACGAACCATTACTGGAACCACGACCCTGAGCACCGAGACCTGAACGACGAGATATTCAGCAAGCAGTGGATGAGCAACGCTGTATTCCACGACCTCCTGCTGCTGGAAAATCAAGTCCCGTTCTTTGTCCTCGAGAATGTATACAGCCTCACGACATTGAGTGCCACTGTCACATTCTTCAAGCTTAGCTACGAGTACTTCAGAGACGTCGTGCACGGGCATGAGCTTGTAAGCATGGGAGTTCAGGTGAAACACCTGGTGGACTACATGCGAGCCCTGCAACTGCCTGCATTCCCTCGGCTCGTGGCGCGCGAAGAGGGCAAGAAATTCCAGCTGACTCGGAGTGCGAAGGAGCTGCAAGAGGCCGGGGTCAAGTTCAGACAGGGCAAGGGAACCTCCTCCGTGCTCGAAGTCGACTTCAAGGATGGTATATTTGTGATGCGGCATATGGTTGTGCACGCGTGGACCGAGCCGTACTTCAGCAACATGATTGCGTATGAGCAGTGCCACCCTGATGAAAAGTACATCAGCAGCTACGCCATTCTCATGGACAGCCTCATCCGCAAGCCCGAAGACGTCGACATTCTAACTAGCCATGGAATTTTAGAAAATCCGCTCGGAAGCGTGGACGATGTGGTTCATCTCTTCAACAGCATGTACAAGGAGACCATGAGGGACTCCAGTGAGTTCGTCTACTCGAGACAGTGCCAGAGACTGAACGCGTACAACAGGACCAGGTGGCACCAGTGGAAGGCCATCCTCAACCGGGACTACCTCAGTAAGCCGTGGTTCAGGACCGCTGGGGTACTGCTCGTTCTCACCATAGTGCAAACCGCGTGCTCCTTGACGGATGTTTATGCAGGCGACGCAGGGAGATTTTTCCGCTGGCACGAGTAATGCACGTCAGAAGTACTTCGCCCAACCACTCTTAAATTCGCTAATTATTTTTTTTTCCCGAAAATTTTTAAAAATTGCTTTTAATTAATTTTAAAAAAAAGTCATTTATGCTCTGGAAGACGGCGGACCCGGGCCTGACCGGGCCCCTAGGGCTAGTCCGAATATGGCCCGAAGGCTGGTCTCGTTGACCCAGGCCGAGACACGCTTGGTCTTTTAAGTCAAACCCATTTTCAAAGCAATCCAAGCCCAATTTAAAAGCAAATTAAGCCCAACTCATTGATAACCCAATGCTTCTAACAAAGCAGATCAAAGCCCAAAAAAATCAATTAAATTAAAACTAGAATTAAGCCTAAACTTCCAAGTCGGTCGACCACCATTGGACCGTCATCGGAGAATCTGACTTCACCGGTGCTGATTCACCATCTCCATCCAAGTCATACTATCATAAACTTTGAAGAAACTAACGCCTATGAATAAGGAAGCAAGATGTAACATAATGAATCATCGCGAATCATCACAAATAAACAGTTTCTAGTCATTTTTCTCATCACCTGTTATTGTCAATCACGACACAATATGCAGAAAAAAAAAAAAAAAGATCAATCTTATGTGTAGTTTTAGTCTTCGTGATCATGAACACACTCGAAATCATGGCTACTGACCAATGAAGCAATCAGCAAGGTATAAACTATATCGACACTCATTGAGTTCGATCGCTTTGAGGAGCTATTTTATGAAAATGCCATAGACGCATTTCGTCGAACAGGTCATAGTCAACAAGTTAAGAAGTAGGCTTCAAATAGCCAATTTCAAACACCATGGACAAAACCGTTGTTTCGCCATTCATTTAGAAACTCTCCAAAGTCCCCAAAACGCGCATGTGCTGCAAGCCAAGTCGCAGAAATCCCTCAAAAAGTTGCGCGCAGAAAACAATCTATAGATTGAATCTCAGCAAATTATTCTCCAAACCAGCAGTGGAGAATACAATGAATGAAAACATCTGATCAATGTCTGCCAGGACTACACGGTGAGCACGTAAATTAGATTGTGACTCGGGCCCTAGAACATGCGAGTTTCTAAACAAAACTTGCCATTCTAACTACGAGGGCCGTGTCACGGCCCGAAAGAAGGCCAATTCGAGAGGTTCCCAAGGGACGGCTGTGACTCATCCATGGAGGACCTCCTGCTTTCACTCGGATTCCCATCAAGTCTTCTCTCCAAAGTTTCCATGGGCGGGCGACATCGTCATTACGCCTGATTCTAGAAGACTCTATCTTTATTTATGTCGGTAGCTAGTAGTTGCCATTATGTCGGTAGTTGAGGCAATGCGATCTCGTCCGCCGGTTAAATTCTAGATCAATGGATGTAATCCGAGGGCCTCAAGTATAAGAAGGGGTGCCCTCCCCCTCATTTGTATCCATCCAATTCTTTTAGCAATACAAAGTTCCTTTTTTTTCCAGAGCTCCTCTCTCTAAACTTTCTCTCTCTACGATCTGGGTGTGCGAGCAAGTGAGCGTTCGATCGAGCAAGGCTTGGCTTGGGTGATCGAAAATAGCTCGAGTCGCCGCGCGGTCACGATCCCAATCGATCAGCTTGTGACAAGTGGTATTAGAGCAAAAGAGAGATCCGTTTTGAGAGATCAAGGAGCGCCAACTGTTTGAGAGAATGTCGAGCCAAGATGCTGTCATGGATGGAGAGGCCGTGCAAGCCAAGGAGACCCGTGGCCGAGCAAAGAAAAGAGATGCCTCGATGGATGCCGTAGCTATGTTCGATGAGAAGATCGGGAAGGTCCGGAGTGCCGTACTCGAACTCATGGAAGGTCTTGACGATGTGTGAGACCGAATCATGGAGGTTGAGTCCTCACTCCGTGAAGACTTCACGACCGGCCTCAAAGAAGCTACAACCCCGTTGCACGACAAGGACGAAGCCCTTGAAGCATCAATTGATGTGTTGAAGGAGCGCGTCCAAGTGATCGAAGAGGTAAGCCCGTGTAGGGATGAGGTCGAAGCCATGAAGCCGGAAATCTAAGAGCTCAAGACCGAGCTCGCCCTATGCAAGTTGAGCATCACGAATGGTGCGATGCCTACTCAAGCGGTACCCAAGATCGAGGTGCCGAAGCCAAAAGAATTCAAAGGCGAACAATCCGCCAAGGAGGTGGACAACTTCATCTAGAGCATGGAGCAATACTTTGGCGCCGTTAACATACACGACGAGTCGATCAATGTACGAACCGCTTCCATGTTCCTTACTGATACGGTAATGCTTTGGTGGTGCAATAGGTGCGATGAGATTAGATGCGGTGCCAATCCCGTAGAAACATAGGATGATTTCGTGAGGGAGTTCCACGATTACTTCTTCCCCGAGTTTGCTCAACAAGAAACCCATAGCAAACTCCATTGCCTCAAGCAAAGAGGTGCGATCCGAGAGTATGTGAAGGAGTTCACGGAGCTCAAACTCAAAATTCGCAACCTAAGCAAAGGGGAGACTCTTGGAGCGTTCATGGATGGATTGAAGCCATGGGCACTACTCGAGCTCAAACGTTGGGATGTGACGAGTCTCGCGAGAGCGTTAAGCGTGGTCGAGTCGCTCGTTGACCTCACCAAAGCCAAACCAAGGAATAGGCCAAGAGACTGGAGGTTGGATCGATTCGAAGACGAAGGAAGAAACACTCCCTGAGGCACGCCTGATCAAAGTGGCCAAGTCAAGATGTGGGGAGAAGGGTCTTCCAAACCGTCCTTCCAAAGGGGTCGACCACAAACGAACTATAGAAGGAGTAAGTTCAATCAACCCCCGCCTTTTCCTTGTTTCATTTGTAAAGGTCCGCATTGGACCCAAAAGTGCCCGAAGAAGGGCCGAATCAACACCCTCCTTGCCATCGAAGAGGAGGAGGAGCCAAAAGAAGAGAGACGACAAGTTTGACTTGGAGACGTGAAGATGATCAACTCCATCCAAGCCCGATCGCCATCCAAAGAAAAAGAAATTGCGTTGAACTCAAACATGTTCTTCATGGAGGTGGACGTGTGCGGCCGAACGCTTCTCACCTTGGTCGACACGAGTGCGTTGAACATGTTCATGTCGACCGAAGTGGCGAAAGCCCTAAAGCTATGTGTGGAGCCAACTGAGAATTCCTTCAAGCCCATCAACTTGGAAGGCCTCAAGGGTGTTGGATCAACTCCCGATGTGGACGTCCAAATCGGTGGATGGAAGAGCAAAATGTCATTCGAGGTAGTTCCTCTCGACAATCACGATCTCATTCTTGGTATGCAATTCTTCCATAGTGTGAGATCCATGATCAACATGAGGACCAAGTGCCTCGTGATTCTCAATCTGAAATAGCTGACGATGATCCCCATGATCAAAGGGGAGGTCGACACCAAGACCATCGCCACGATCCGGCGTCTCAACAAGAGCTTGAAGTCCATGAAGCGCTTGAACAAGCTAGCCAAGGAGAAGCTGAAGGTAGAGTTGGATCCTACTCCAACACACGCCATGCCGATTCAAGTGCTCTTCCCCGAGGTTGAGTGCTCGCCGCATGCCACGCCTAAGCCGAAGGTGGAGTTGCGTGCCAAGTACGAGTTGATCATAGAAGGATGTGGTCCTTTGTTTGTGAGCGTCCGAGCGAAGCAAAACAAAAAGAAGAGAGACGGTGCTTATGCGTGGAAGGCTGCCTGTCGAGCTGAGAGCGACGAAGACGTCGCTCAATTGAGTGGGGGAGAATGTCACGGCCCGAAAGAAGGCCAATCCGAGAGGTTCCCAAGAGACGGCTGTGACACATTCGTGGAGGACCTCCTACTTTCACTTAGATTCCCATTAAGTCTTCTCCCTGAAGTTTTCAAGGGCGGGCGACACCATCATTACGCTTGATTCTAGAAGACTCAATCTTTATTTATGTCGATAGCTAGTAGTTGCCATTATGTCAGTAGTTGAGGTGGTGTGATCTCGTTTGCCGGTCAAATTCTAGATTAATGGATGTAATCCGAGGGCCTTAAGTGTAAGAAGGGGTGCCCTTCCTCTCATTTGTATCCATCAAATCCTTTTAGCAATAAAAAGCTCATTTCTTTCTAGAGCTTCTCTATCTAAACTTTCTCTCTCTACGATCCGGGTGTGCGAGCGATTGAGCATTCGATCAAGCAAGGCTTGGCTTGGGTGATCCAAAATAGCCCGAGTCACCGCGCAGTCACGATCCCAATCGATCGGCCCGTGACAGCTGCATCACACTTGACACATGGATATTTTATGTATTGAAGTGGCATTGATACGGTTCCACATTAGCATTTCTGTTCATATATTTGATGGGAGTACTAACTAGGGGTGAGCAGCGGTCTAGGGTCGACCCTGGATCGACCCTGGACCGGCCCAACCCTACCGGCCTTGGTCCGGTTCCCAAGGGGACGTGGTCGGTCTTTGGTCCTGAAATTTCAGAACTAACACTGTGCGGGTTGGTTCTCGGTCCTAAGAATTTTGAATCGGTCCAACCCTGGACCAACCCTGTATATTATATTATATTATTTATAATTTTTTTTATATATATTCAAACCTAAGTAAAATGTATGTTATATTATATTATATTGAGATATTTTATCAATAGCACTAATAGTAATTTCAATTTAAAACTTTTGTTGAGTATTAATTATGAGTCGTTTGTTTTGTTTTTCAAGTGTTTAGAAGTTCAAGTGAATTAACAAGATGTGAAGTTATATATCCATGGTTTATATTAAGTATTTTGAACTTTTTATGGTTTAATTGTATTTTACTAATGAATTTCAGCTGCACTTTGTTTTTCAATTTGTGTCAAATGGTGGAAGTTTTTGAAGAGTAGAGTAGTACTACAATTGCTATGGTGATTTGCTAGTTAAGTGGTGTGAAGCTCATTTATTGGTTGAGTGGACTCTACATGATCAAATACAAGAAAACGCTTTTGCATATGGTCTTATGAATATTAAAGGTAGATGATTACAAGAACTTTCCATCTTGTTCCATATCTCGATGAGCGGTTAGCAAGTACAAAATTTATATTATTGTGTCATCTTAAATTTGCTAAATATGTATTGATATTTATAGTTTAGTTGCACAATGCTGCATTGTCGATGGATTTTTAGGGAGTATTAAAAATAAGACGAACAAAATTATCGATCGGTCCCGGGTTGACCCTGGAACCGGACCGAACCCATTGGGTCGGTCTGGTCCTTGGTCCTAGGCTCAATAGGATCGGTCATCGGTCCTAAAAATTCAGGACCGACACTGTACGGGTTGGTCCTAGGGTTAGGAGGTGGCCCGGACCAACCCGGACCATGCTCACCCCTAGTACTAACTTAAAAGAAGTTATAGTTTAA
The DNA here is from genome assembly GCA_017140325.1 of Eucalyptus leucophloia subsp. euroa. NCBI lineage: Eukaryota > Viridiplantae > Streptophyta > Magnoliopsida > Myrtales > Myrtaceae > Eucalyptus > Eucalyptus leucophloia. Next base: position 23,388,030 of record CM029470.1, on the reverse strand, counting down.
GGATTTAGTTGGACCAACAAAAAAAAAAAAGAGTTTAACATTCAAATTGAACAAATTGAGAAAGTATATAATTCAAGCCTTAAACTATCTATTACCAAAGAAACTTGTCATAATGTTCTTTTCCTTTTTTTTTTAATAAATAAGAGTATCTATTGATACAAAATAAGCACAGGGGAGTTAATCCCTCACATAAGCCTCATTAAATTAGGGATATGGGTATATGTAACAATGGAGAAAGTCCTAGAACAAACATTATGCCAAGAAGAATTTTGCTTTTGCTTTTGCTTTTGCTGTTGCGTCATTGAGAATAACTTCAATTTTTCACAGTTGCAGTGTAATCGTGACCAAAGTATTATCACTTTTTTTGCATCAAAAACTTCTCTAACTATCTACATAAAGTTAGACCAAGATATCTTTTCGGCTCAATGGCAAAGAAACCAAATAACTCTGTTCCGTGTGCTTTTCCCCTTCTCCTTTTTCTTTGGAGTTAATAGTAGTGGGCAGACCGTCTTTTGTGCGCATAAAAAAATATTGCTTCATAGAAGGTTAAAGAATATCATATCTTTCTTTTGTCACCCCCATAGATACCGTTTTCATGGTTTGCATGGTTTCTCAATGTTGTAAAAGAATTACTGAAAAAAATGAACCAATACTTAAACAATCGAATATTGAAAACAAATGCGGAAATGTGCCTAGAAAACATGTAACATCGATTAAAGACATATCACGAAAACGGACATACCTTGTTTGCCACATATTAAGTACTCGTTACAGTCTCAAATGAATCGATGAAATCCTAAAGTTCCGTTATTTAAGAGAGAGTTCATTGTTTTATCAAAAGGGGAAGAAGAACGTACTGTTTCATTCTGTTCAATTCTTAACATACCCCTTTTCCTTTTTCACACACACACGCACACGCACACGCACACGCATGCACACACGCACACACATAGTAGTTAATTTTTATTGAAAAAATAACCGCTCGTCCTCTTCCTCTCCCATAAGCTCTCCCTTTATGGGCTAGGTTTGGCCCAACATAGACGGACAGGTTTGGCTTAGCCTATTAAATAAAAAGCTCATCATCTCCCACTCGTATACTATGATGCATGGACATGTCCCACATGCCTCCGTGTTGTGTCTGACACGTGTCGGACACGTCGACATGCTCGGACACACTCCGACATGCGGTCAACGTGTGTCGGATTTGTTGACACATGGTCAACTTTTGTCAACACGCTTCGACACGCGTGTCCAAAAGAGAATGGAGGGTGGAGGTGAGGGAAGTAGAGATGAGGCCGCGAGCGAAGGCGAGCCCGTGATGGTGAGAGACGGCCAGAGAAAGAGGGCAAGGGCCGTGAGGAGAAACTTTAGGAGGGAGGCGCGCATGGGGGAGGGCAGCATTGTCGAGTGGGGTGGCGGTGGCAGCGGCGGCGGCGGCGGCAGTGGCAAGGGGGAGGAGGAGGAGGAGGAGGAGGAGTTCGCGGCGGTGTGCAGCCTCTCAGCGCACAGGGACCGCGCGTTCCGCCTTCTTTTCCGATTCCTTTTCACTGAAACTTTTTCTGGGTTACTCCCTTTTCCGCTCCTTCGGCGAATGCTGGTGCTTTTCTTGATCGAGTCTTCGATGCTTTCAGAGATAGGGGTCGTGTGGCGAGGAGGAGGAGAAGAAGGCATCGCGCTACTAGGGTTTTGAACTTTGAGAAGGAAAATAATAAAAAGGACGCGAGGAGGAAGAGAAGAAGGCGACGTGCCGCGCTGCTAGGGTTTTGAAAAGAATAAAAAAGGACTTGGCTTGTTGGAGGGAGGGGAAAGTGACGGGAGGGAGGGGGAAGTGATGGGCTGTCAGGTGGTGGGGAGAGAAAAAAAAAGTGAAAAAAATTTGGGAGGAAAAGAGACAAGGGAAGTTTGGGTGCAGGGATGTGGTTTCGAAAAATAAAAGTAAATTTGGAGGAGGGGGAATTTCGAAAAATAAATGTAAATTTGAGATAATGAAATAAAAAAAGTGTAAGATTTATTAATATTATTAGTATAAATTCATTGTAAACTCTTTATTTATTTATTTGTAAATTTGAATCAAATTAATTAAAATTAAAAATATTTATTTAATATTTAACGTGTCGGAACGTGTCGAAATTCTCTACTTTTTGAAAAATGACGTGTCGCGTGTCGTGTCGTGTCGTGTCACGTGTCGTGTCGCCGTGTCTGTGCTACATAGCTCGTATATGGTAGGATGAACATAACTTTTTCTTCACCTCTCTGCAACGTTCATACTAGTAAATAATGAGAGCTTGTTGCCATATGGGCATCACAATCTTAAGTAGATATATTATGCAGTATTATAGATCAATCAATCACATTTATATATCTCTTGATCTTTTTCTAATAATGATATATTGTATTCACAATTAGATTATCCCAAAACAATCATAATTGATCAACCAATGAATACAAAACTAGAATGTAATTATCTAAAATCGATTTTCCTCTTTCCTTGAAACTCTCAATTCCAGTTTAACTTACTTTTTTAGAAATGCTCCATTAGATCGAATCAATTTATGATCATTGACAATATTCTAAGATACTAAACATTGAATAGAAATTTTGAGAATAAGTAAGAGTCATGAAAGCACTTAATTGAGGAACTCTTCTCTCTAAGAGTCTCACGTGGTATTAAAGTTTAGATAAAAACTTTTGCCACTCTCATTGATCGTCTCATATATACGTAGAATGAAATAAGTATTATGGTATTAACTCATTTCTCATTGACCATATGTCTTCAATTTTCAATACCATACAGATAATAGTTTAGGTATACTTAATGTCTAACTTGAGTTCACGTATCTACTCCTTTAAAAATTCATCATAACTCACATCTGATATCAAAGATAGATAAAATAAAACATGTGGGTTATTTTATTTTTGGGCATAGTAAATATTATGTCATTATCTTAATATTTTGTTAAAACAACATCTATATTTTAAGTTTGAGCTCTCAATTATCACTTAGATAATAAGCTTAAAAGTTGTTTGATCTCTATTTTTCACATAATAAATAGGGGTGATTATTCATGTGAGTGGGCTAATATATTATTTGTCTGACATAATTTCTCAATTTAATATGATGCATTAAGCATTAAGATGCATAAATGTCAAACAAAGACTCATAAGCATCAATAATGAAACACAAATTCATTAAATGTGAACACTTAAGGGAAATTATAATATTCAGTATATCAGCCTCTACGTAGTCCTAAAATTTTATATTACCACATAACACATCTCTAGGTATTGGCTTAGATCCTATTGTTCTATGTGTAGATATGTACTGTAAGTTCACATCTTTTCATGCAATCATATATTTGACAAAATTATATACTGTATCTATATATTTGATCTTAACATGATATTTTAGATCCTTGGTATACGTTATTACTGCTTGGCTATCACAATTAACCAACAATGAGTTTGCAGTGTTCTTAACAACACCTAAATGATCTAAAAATCTCTTAAGTCAGACACCTTGTATTATTGATGATAATGCCACGAACTTAGCTTCCATCATGAACAAGGATATACACATTTGTTTCTTACTACTCCAAAATATGACGTCATTATTCAGTAAGAAAATAAAATTTAGAGGTAGATTTTCTTTTATCTAAATTTCATCCCCAATTAGCACCTGAGTAACCTTCAAGTCTCATATTCTTTCCTTGATAACTCAGTGTATAATTACCAGTTCATTTTAAATACCTCAATATTCTTTTGACAGCTTTCTAATGTGCTTAACCTAAATTGGATTGATATCTACTCACTATTCCAATTGCAAAACATATATCAAGTCTTGTACATATCATAGCATACATTAAGCTTTCAACAACACTAGTATAAAGAATATGTTGCATTTGTTCATTCTCTTGTGAAGTTTTTGAACACATTCTATGGCTCAATCCTTCACCTTTTACAATAGGAATATTTATGAGTTTGTAGTTTTCCGTATGAAATTGTTCAAGAGCATTGTTGCGGCTACCCCTGACGGCCCCTGATCCGTTAGGGTCACCACAACTTTTTCCTTATCCTGGATGTCCTTTACTCTGATGCCATTGGATTTCAACAAATCCGCAAGTTTAGGGATCTATCACATTTTTCATTAGTCCCTGTGCAATTTTACCGCGAAAGCGGATCCATCAACCCTTTTCCCAAACTTTGAAATGATGCACACTAGATATATAAATATCGATCAAGCACTTTTTATTTACATATATTTGATAGACATCGTTCGTCGATACATCAAAAGCCAAATTTTTCTATATTGGCTATATCCAAAAATTGATTGACTTTTATGTTAGCTATTTACAACGTCATCTATCTTCAAGTGCCAGTGTCCAAAAATTCATTGCTGTCCCCTCGTCCTCCTCTACTCTACTCCACTCAAGCCTCCATCATCGTCCTCTGGCGGCGGTGATAGTAGCCCCATGGTGTGTCCATCCCTCTAGACATATAGGACCACAAACTCTTGATACACAGGACCCAAGGGAAGGCCGGTGTCAATCGTCAGTATCACCCTACCCAGATGAAAATGAGTCCTAGTAGATTAGGGTAAGGATGCTCCGATAGTTCCCATTGCAGATCGACGGGAATGCCATAGAAGGTATGAGAAGACGTAGGCAGTAGCGGCATCCTTATCACTTTGTAATATGTTAGCCCCACGAGGGGTGAGTACAATTACTCAGCAGTCAAAGTTCTACTAAACTATATTACATAAAACTATCATCACCCAATTCCATGCAGTCCAAGATAGAGCACACGGCCAAAGCAATGAGTGTGCATAAGTTCAAAAGAATCTCAAACAGCACAATACAATAAAACATGTAGATGTTTAAAACTTAGTTTATCATGACTCACTACCACCATCTTCCGGAGAACCAGAGTTTGCGTCCCTCCAAGCATATCACACCCTACCTAGCATCATGAAGGCCTTCGGTTCCATATTTTAGTCACCAGGCATGTTATGTCACACCTCCAGGAATCTCGCACCTCACCTAGCATCCCGAGAAACCTTCGGGGCTCACCATGTCAATGATGTCCCCAGGCATTCAGAACGTGTTTTGTCACACTTCTAGGCATCCCACCTTCCGAGAAACCTCTAGGGCTTACTATGTCAATGATATCCCCAGACTTCCAGAGGCATCACCATCACGATCCTCCAGGCAACCTGACAACCGGGGCATCGTCATCCCAAGGGTCCGACGGCATCAATAACACATTAACCATGGTGTAGCAATCAAATTAATTTAATGCTAAAACATTATTGTATTGCCAATGAGAGAACTGTTTTAGTTTTCAAAATCCTAGTTCATGGTATAAAGCAACGAGCAATGAAAACTTTAGAGATATACCAAATTAGTGGCAATAAACCTCACATAAAGTCCAGAGTTTGAATACCAGAATAAATCGAAAGAATTTTCTATTGTTTCATCTAATCAAAACCGAATTTCGTAGGTATGGCCTGGATCGCGCTCATGCCTCGAAAACTTGCTAATCATCAACAAAATAGTGCGTATATTTTGAAACATTGAAAACTCTAGTTCGGTGGGTCGATGATTTCGGTCCCGACATAAAGATTTTGAAGTTTAAAATCTTGAATTATCAAAACCAGCATATTCGCGAGTCCCGAATCCAAATATGATTGTGCCAAAACTAAAATCTTTCTCAAAACAGCTCATCGTCACTTCCACAACTTTCAATTCATAACTCAGCGAGCAATCTAACATGAAGTACACTTTCGGGATGCACTTTGCCAATCAACAGCGGAAATACACGATATAGATTAGTAGATATCGACTTGCCTTTGATTTGGTGCGTCAACGGCAAGGCGAACCGCGAGCTATGGATCATGAGCGTAGTTGAGATGAACTGGACGACATGCTGTAAGTTGGGATCTCTTCGGGTCAGTGGCGGTTGGGGAATGGTGGTGAGGGAGCCAGTGGCGTTGGGGCTGGCTAGTGTCAGCTGGTGATGAGCTGCGAGATGGCGAGAGGCCAGTAACGCAGTGGTACTGTCGCCGGCGGTGATCGACAGCCGGGCTTGAGCAAAATGGTGCCTGGATTTGGACAAAGGAGAAGGTCGATGGTGGTAAAATGCTGAGGGAGAAACTAACTTTTCTTTAGCTAGTTCGCATGTCGACTATTTCAGTCAACAAACACAAATCTGGTGGTAGCGAGAGAAGGGGACGAGTGGAGGAAGCGTGGCCGCTCGATAGCTCTCCCTTCGCCAGTTTGAAGACGTGGCGAAAACGCTGCATGCAGCACAGCAGCTGTCCCAAGCTCTCTCTCCTTGCTAGCCACCGAAGATTGAGATTACGTGGCTGTTTAGTCAAATGTTGTTCCCTTGGTTGACCGGCCGAGAGAAGAGGGGAAGAAGTGGAGCTGCCCTTCGGTGGTCGTGGGCTTCACGCCTGCATGGGCAGGGTCTTCCTTCCTGCATGGCTTCAGCTGTGGACGTTGCTCTCCTTAATTGACCACTTAGGTCAACTCAACGAAGTCTCGATGATAACCTACTAAAGAAACAAAGCCATGCGTTTATGTCTCGACGTGCCGTATGGAAGGTTCGGTTAAAGGAGTACAATTATCAGTGAATGTCGGTCTCAATGGTGGCGTTACGTAAGGAAAATTTTCAACTAGACTATAAGTTATATGATGATCGGATTGTTACAAAACATGATGATACGTAACGTCTAGGTCCAGTACTGGTAATGACGAAACGGCGGCCGAAAGTGGCGCTAGTGACGCAGTCTGACGACAAATTCGTCAACCCTTCACAGACTGTTACATATTCGAGGTCCGGCGAAATCCAGATATCACACTTGTTTATATAGATCTCTTGCAAAAGAGGCAATAATCTCTTCGAATAATCTCTTGAAATCTTAACTTCAAGAATATATACAGCCTTACCCATATATTTCATCTCAAAATTAGAAGATAACTAATTCTTAATAGTATTGACAAACTCCATATTGCTTTCTGCAATCAATATATCATCAACATATAATTATATGATCACAAATTGATCTTTGGATCTTTTGATATATACACAATGATCATCATCAATCATTGTAAAATCATATACTATTATGGTATTATGAAAACGTATACACCATGGTCTTGATGATTATTTAAGGTTATATATTAATCTCAAAAGTCGACATACCTTTTGTTCTTAGCCTTTTAAAATGAAACCAACAGGTTGTTTCATATAAATTTATTCCTCTAATTCTTCATTGAGAAAAACGGTTTTTACATCCACTTAAGATCCATACTAACTATTATTGCTAGAATAAAATGAATTGAGATAAATCTTACTACATGAGAAATTGTTTCCTCATAATCAATTCATTCATGTTGATTATACTCTTTCACCACAAGACAAGCCTTATGTCCTTCTATTGAGCCATCGGCTTTGCACTTTATTTTGAGAACTCATTTGTTTCCAATGACTTTGTATCCTTTTGGAAGATCAATCAATTTCCAAACATGGTTTGACTTCATTAACTATATTTTCTCTTTCATTATATGCATCCATTTTTCTTTATTAGGATAACTTAGAGTCTCATACACATTTCTTGACCCATTTTTATATTATGGAGCAACCATAAAAGTTTCCTCTTCAATGTCAAAACGTCGATGGAGAATACTTTTACAACTTATCTGTTGTACGAGAGATTGTACACTTTGCACATTATTCTCCATTATGTTCTTACTCGAATTAGATAATGACAATATTATCTCATCAGGTGGTTGTAATTGAGAATGAGTCGAATTTAAGTTCTCGCTCCTCATATTAATTTCACTTGAATGAACTCTATTAAATTCATTATCTTGATCAAATGTTTCAAATAGGGAGTAGTCCTCACCTGTTTCAAATAGGGAGTAGTCCTCACCTATTTCGCCTTTTTTAGGAAGTTCATTATCTAAAAATGTAATATCCCGTGATTTAAATTCAGTTATACTCTCATTTTCTTACTCAACTATAAACACACTCTTTCAAATGTTCTGAGTATCTTATGAAAATACTTTTCTTGCCTTTAGGACCAAATTTTTCATACTCAGGGCTTATGAGTATAGACAGCATAACCCCAAGGTTTAAGAAAACTTAAGTTGGGTTTTTTATTTATCCATAACTCATATGGAGCGAAAGTAACTAATACAGAAGGCACACGGTTAAGTATATAGGCAGCAGTTAATAAAGAATTACCTCAAAAGGTAATAAGTAAGTTAGCAAGCGCTATCATGGACCTAACCATTTCCAGTAAAGTTCTGTTTCTCTTTTCTACAATACTATTTTGTTGAGAAGTATAGGGAATAGACAATTTTCTTTCTATTCATTTTTCATTACATAAATTTCTGAACTCATCAAATATATATTCTCAACCTCAATCATATCTCAATACTTTTTATTTTATTATATAATTGATTTCTACCTAGCTTATAAACTTCTTAAAACAACTCAATGCTTCAAATTTAAGAGAAATCAAATAAACATATCCGAATTGAGTATAATCATCTATAAAAGTGATGAAATAAACAACCACATGTTTTTTCTCACATTCATTAGACCACATATGTCAAAATGGATTAATTGCAAAGGAAATTCAGCTTTTTTATATTTTTCAAATGGTTTCTTTTTCGTTTTCCCTACTAGATAATGTTTACATATAGGTAAATCAACCTTTTCAATGTTGCCTAACAAGCCCTCTTTGATTAATCTATTTATACGTTGTTGGCTAATATAACCAAGTCTAGCATGCTACACATTTATATAATTATCATATGAATTAGAAGACGTGAAGATAGAATAACGAATATTGACATTATCATAGTCAACATTTAATATAATAAAACTATCTAGAAAATAACCATAACTATAGTAGTTTGTATCTAAATACAAATCCACACAATTATTATGGAAGTTTAAACCAGAACCAAGTTTAACCAACACTAATACAGACATTAAATTTCGACAAATCTTCGAAATATCTAATACATCATATGAGAACAAAGTGCGTCTACTACGCATATTTATTTAGCAAGTGCCAATCCATTTTACTTTAGTTTTAGAGTTGTTTACTACATAAATCTAATTCGTTCCAATCGGTACTCTTCGGAATTCCATGAAAGATTCTCTATCATTCACTACTTGGTCTATTGCTCCTGAATCTACAATCCACAAAAAATTAGATTTAGTTAAGAATACATAACTTGATATATAAGCAAAGTTCTCAATAATACAATGGGTGTTTACCTCCTTTAACTCGCGACAGTCGCAAACATAGTGCTTCTTTCTATAGTTATAACACTTCACCCTTGACGATTTCTTTACTTGAGGACACTTTCCTTTCTCATATTACTTAACTCTTGGTTTCTTTTCCGAAGAGCTCACTCATTTGCCTTTCGACCTTTTGAGCAAATCAGGATGTTTGCACTTGGAGTTCAAAGCCCCTTGTGAGCTAGAACTAGCATAATAAATGTTAGTTTCCAGCTTAGTTGTTAGGAGGTGGTCCTCTTCTAGCTCAAGATGGCGCACTATATTATCAAAAGTTTTAATGTCCTCATTATGGGTCAAGTGCACCTTCATATACTCCCAACTATGAGGTAATGAACTGCTACTGCCTGCACTTGTTGCTCGTCAATCCGAATGTGGCCAGCATCCTTCAGATCATTAATGATGTTTGACATATTTCTCAGATGTTGTTTCATGGTCTAACCATGAGGCTTCTTGTAAGAGTTAAACCTTATAATGAACTATCTCAATTTGGTCACCGATGTATGACTAAATCTTACTGCTAATGCTTTTCACATTTCTTTGGCATTGTCAAAACGCCTAAAATCTCGCATGACATCATTCTCCATGTTGCTCAATAATGTGATGTGAGCATATGAGTTCTTTCTCTTCCATGTAGCAAATGCTCCTTATCTCATTTATGTTGTGTAGTGTTCCCTTTTTCAGGTTCTTCCATAACCAAGGTAAGAGCTTCTAGTGCCTCTTACTCTTCCAGCACATATTAGATTTTTATATGTCATATTTCATAATTATCGCCATTCAATTTCTCTCCTTTATTCAACTCAGCGACTATACTTTTAGTTATTGAAGCCACTGGATCTGAACATATTCGACACACATGCACAAATTATTAATGCCTATAATTTATGCATCCATTTTGCATATTGATGATTAATTTCAAATAAGGTTTTACAATTAAAAAGTCACTATTGTTTCCAATTATCATCTAAATCCTAAATTGAAATTGTCATTAATATAATCTTCTGTGCAAAATCAGTTCTAAGCTATAAAAACTTCAATGAACTACCCACAACAATTAATAATAACGGAAGCAATCAACACTGAATATACATTAATGAAACATAATGTAACCAATACATCAATAGCTACAACAACATCAATATGGAAGGAACTATTTACATAAGATATCCATAAAACATACCAAGTAAATATATATAAGCTAACGCCAAGTTAACCTATGAACAAGGAAAGGTTTTTCTAATTTCTTAGTAATTTTCTTGAAAATTCTAGAAGCACATTAGGCAACCATGGATAAACATATGGAAATCTCTTAGGTTTTTCCCTCGCACATTCATCCTTGGCTAGGTTGAACTCATTCCTTGGGTCGAAGTCTTTGTGGCTTTAATCCTATAATATTCCTTCAAAAAAGCCACTATAAGCTTCTTATAATCAAGAACCACATTGACCTCTCACAGGAAAATTAACACTCCTTGCCATTTAGATGGAAGAGTGTTAATCATGAGTAGCACCATCTCAAAAGCTGGCATTGGATAACCCTTCCAAATGACTTGTGAAATCTTCTTATTGACCTTGAGAACATGTTCAATTATATTACCACTTTCCAATCGATAATTAGCCAACTTAGCTATTATCCTCGCAAGCCTCATCTTTTGTCTTTCTAACTGTGCATGAATAAGAGCATGCATAGGAAGGGGAGGCATTGTTCCCATAAGAAATGAAGAACAAAAAAAGATTACTTATAATCCATAGGAACATAATTGAAAAAGAAACACATTATCTCTCTCTCTCTCTCTCTCTCTCTCTCTCTCTCTCTCTCTCTCTCGTCAACATCGGTCAACGAATGAACGGGTCGGGTTAGGTGGGTTGGATCAAACCGGGTGTCAAATCGATCAACCTGAGTAGATCATCGTGACGTCATTAGCACATGTCCCACACGTATGTGGGCAATAGCCAGCTGACGTCAACAGGCGCATGTGGCGCACGCGCGGGGTAGTTACCATGCGCGCGTGCCGCGCACGTGCCCGGTAAACCGCCTCCCACACATCACGTTGACGACACTGCTTCATCTGACCGCGTGTGGAGGTGCATCTGGCTGTCCCCAACGGCATGCCACCCATCATTTTTCTCGTCTCAACAAGAACTGCAAACTTGCACTATTAAAAATAAAATTTTGACTCATGTAAAATAAATAAGGAGAGGCGAACAATAGACGGGTGTTGGAATTTCCATCCCCAAGCATCTAATGGCGACCTTTCTCAAAATTTCGGCCAAAAACAAATTATAAATGTCAACAATGATCAAGAAACATGAACAACATTGCTTTAATATCAATGTTGTAAATGGATTCCTGAAAAAAAATGAATCGATACTTGAACGATCGAATACTGAAAACAAATGTGGAAATATGCCCGGAAAACATATGACACCAATTAAGGGCATATCACGGAGATAGACATACCTTGTTTTCCCAGATTAGGTACTCGTTGAAGAATCGATTGAAGCCCTATAGTTCCATTCTTCAAGAGAGAGTTCATTGTTTTCTCAAAAAGGGGAAGAACGTACTGTTTTGATTTGTTCGATTCTTAACATGCCCCTTTTCCTTTTTCTTATATATATAGCAGTTAATTTTCACTGAAAAAATAACCACTCTTCTTCTCTCATGAGCTCTTCCTTTATGGACCGGGTTTGGCCTAATATGAGCGGATGAGCTTGGCATAGCCCATCAAATAAAAACCCCATCACTCACTATATTGTTTGAGAAGCAAACGGGACTTCTCCAACGACAATAAGAAAGAAGAACACATTGATCTTGAATCTCAAGTAAGCCTTCTTTGTTTTTCTCTCAACATCTTTCAACTCAATGCTTCTTGTGTAGACATATAGGGTGTGTTTGGGAACCACTTTCTCATAGCCCTTTGGGCTCTAAAGGTCCATAGGCATATGTAAATATCATTTGGCAAATTTTGTGGAGAGTTTCAGCAAGATGCAATTGCATTTCCCAAGAGCTCTAAATGCCTTTAAACCAAGGCAAGTTCAGAGGTCCTTTGGGCTTTGAGCACTTTTGGAATGCTAATATTTTTTTCCTTCCAACATTACCCTCACTAAAATTTCATAATTATGAAAATGGCCTCGAACTCTCTCGACTTATGCAACATTGTTGGCAAAGAACTTAGCCACTGATGAGCCACTAGCAAGCCTCAACCCCGCCTGAGGTTGTGCAACCTAGGCGATGGTTGAGGTCATGCGACCTCAGGCAGACTTGCCTAGCTGGCAACCTAAGTTCTACTAGTAAATGTCAAAGATTTAAAAAAAAAAACTAACAAAAGCACTTTATAAGGTGCAGTTTTTTGCCAAACGGCATTTTGGACAAAATTGCTTACAATGTTTTTTTAAATTACAATCCTAAATACTATCTATGTTTTGGAAAAAAAAAAAAACCTTTTAATCTAAAATCCTTTGTATATTCCCAAAAGTTTTCCTTAAAAGCATTGCCAAATGCACCCATAGAGAATTATGTTTAGTGATAAGAAAATTGTCTAAAAAATCCTAAACATATTTTATGACAGCCAAATTCATCATAAACTTTAAATTATGCAAATTTAATCATAAACCTGTCAATTGTGCCAATTTAGTCTTCAATCTTGATTTACCAATATAGTCTTAAACCTTTTAATGATTTATCATAAAAAGATCTAATCATTTTCCGTTGATTTATGAATGTTCCATTTTAGTCCGTTGAATTGCAAAGTCTTTTGAAAAATGGTCTTATTTTGTTTTAATCTCACGGTCGGCGCTACATGTTTAGTCACCAGAAAGTTGCACGGTAATTAAAAACGATTTCGACTTTTAACAAGAAAAAAAAAATTGACAAAATTCGTTTGCGTGAGAAATCAACCGGGAAACAGAAGAACTCCGAACTTACTTATAAAAGTGCAAAGAAAAAAGTAGTAATTTTCCTTTGTAGTAAAGCTTAGGGATGATTTCACGTGAGTCCTTGAACCTTTTCCCAATTTTACAAATTTAGAAAATTAAGAAAAATAATGTTCAGGTTTTTGAATGATGAAGATTGAGAAAAAAAAAAAAAAAAAGGAAGAAGAGAAAACCATATTTAGCTTGCTCCTACAAATAAAGAATGCTCATAGTGTCGCCAGCCCCTGGTGATGGTGGCCAGACCCATCGTCTGTATGCTCGCTCTCGTCTTTTGAAAACATCAGAAGCAACGGAGAGAACCAGAGTGCGACACACGCAACACGCGAGAAAGAGTCTGCGCCAGAAAAGGCTGTGGCCCTAGTTCGTGTCTTTGCTGGCTGTCAAGGGTCATAAGCCCTTGGCAGACACGAGGGCTGCTAACCTCACCACTGTGTGCCGACGGGTCGTTGAGGGCAAGACCCCCCTCCAGATACGTAGGTACCTTGGTCGATGTATGGGGACGACACCACCGTGGCTCGAGCCCAGCAAGGCTTTGGCCACCTCGCTGATGACTGTTAGAACAGTCACCCCTTCTATTTGTTGAAGCAAGCTAAAGATGGTTTTCCCTTTATCTTAATTTTCAATTGCCTTCTTCCAGAATCCTTAACTTAATCCTTTTAACTCTTTAAATTTGTAAAGTTACATGAGCGCCACATTGGCATGTAGCTGCCATGTAAGTACTTAACAGCTATTTAACTGTCACATCAATATTTTCGTCTAAGACAGAAAAATTAATAATTCGCAAATTTGAAAAATTTTAAGGATTAAATAGCAAAAAAAAAAAAAATGAAGAAGAAGAATAAAAAACGTTCAAGGACGACGACGTTGAGCAAATCCAAAAAGTTGAAGGCTCCATGCCTTTATCCCTAAAACATATTGCAATCAAAATTGAGATGTTGCTGGGTACTGACAGTAGTCTCTTCTTGTCCGTATAATTGCTGCCGGTGGGCACAATTTTCGCTTTTTCAACAAAATCCGGGTGGAATAATAGTGTGGATTTCACTCTTGGCTGTCAACTATAAATTTATTTATAATAAACAAACTAGTTACTTCATATATTTTGCAAAAATGTTAACACCCAGAAAATTTCCCCAGTGCCATAACTAGAGTTACCGGAAAATCTTGACGATGTTATTTTTTTTTTCTTTTGCCAATAGTGATGAATGAACAACGTAGTTCGATCTTATGAAGCCTTTGTCTCTCCATGCCTTTCAAATAGAGAAATAGAACAACCTCTGGCAACAACAAGATAAATTTGACACGTTCAAGATAAAAGAAGAAAGTTATGAGGTGTCAATGTCTTTTTAACTTTGGAAAAAATTTCTTTTACGAATCCATCGTAGCAATTAGTTGAGGTATCATAAGATTCCAAGCCTAGTTATCAGAGATCACTTATTTAATTCTTGCCATGGTGTACAAAGGTTTCAAATTTGGGCCTAAAATCAGTCACATGGCGGTTTTGTCAGCGTCAACCATGGCCATCCTAAGAGGCACGGCGGACACTAACATGGACAATTGTTTAAAAATTTTCTGATTTTTTTTTGTTATTCTTTTCATCTTTTTTTTCCTTCTTTTTCCTCACCCAAGGCCCTACTCACTTAGGCGAGGTGTGGGCCCTTGCATAGACCAAAAGTGGGTGTCATAGCCCTTGACATCCTCACTTGTGGTTGGTGAGGGCATGGAGGCCCTTGTCCATGGCCGATGAAGGCTGAGACCAGGGTCAACAAAAAAAGGAAAGAAAAAAGAAAAGAAGAACAAAAAAGGAAAAAAAATATATTTTTTTAAAATTCCTAGGCTGAGTGGAGCCTATTTAACCTACTTACCTCATAGAAAAGGCGTTTGCCCCACTAGGATAAGACCAATGAAAAAAATATAATTTTTAAAATTAAAAAGTATCCACGTCAACATCAGTCATACCACGTAGGATGGTCGATGCTAGGGATAAGTACACTAAAAGTGCCAAAAGTTGTATATAACGCTCACTTTAGTACCAAAAGTTTTCATCGACTCACTTAAGTGCTGAATCAGAGGAAAAAAAATCACTTTAGTGTCAACGGCGAGAAATTCCGGCCAAACTGATTACATGTTATTTATAATTAAAATTATTATATTACTTGGCAAAAATTTAAAAAAATCCAATGCACGTGACATTTCCATGTGGCATGCTTGGCACGGAAGTGCTTGTTTTTTTAACAACGACTGGCATTGAAGTGATCACTCTAAATAAAATTTGGTATTCAAATGATCACTTTTAATAAAATTTGGCACTTAAATGATCACTATTTATATCTTTTGGATGACGTTGTTTATGGGTTATATGCTGACTAAGCACACCAGTAAGCCACGTAAAATTGAGAAATTAATAAAATATAGCCACGTCGGATTTCCAGCAATTCGGATCAGAGTTGACACTTAAATAATCGTTTTTTTTAAATAGTACTTAAATGATTTGTAAAAAACTTTTGGCATTAAATTGAGCGCTGTATACAACTTTTGGCACTTCTAGTGTACTTAACCCGTCGATGCTAGCTAAATTGCCATGCTAGTGATTTTGAGCCCAAATTGACCATAAACATTAAATTGGCATATTGTTAAAATATTTAGAACTAAATTGGCATATCGATTAAAAGTTTTAGCACTAAATCGGCACAATTAAAAAGTTCGGAACAAAATTGGCAAATTATCAAAAGGTTTAGGATTAAATTGACCAAATTGAAAATTTTATGATTGAATTGGCACAAGTACAATAGGTTTATGATTTTTTTTTTTTTGGTAATTTTTCTCTTGCATTGTGCTTGAAAAGGTAGCCAAGTCTTTATACTGATTCACCAAGATTATTGAAAGAAATTTGTACAAAATTTTTTCTAGTTCTAACTTTTGGATTTTTCATTATTTACCAAGAGATGTATAATAGCAAGGTTTAGAATGAAAAGAGAAAAACAAATTTTTTTATTGTCTCAGTCAAACTACATATTTTGATCCATGTTCTCACTTGAACTCCTATGGGACAAAAGGGTTGGTAGGAAAAAAAAAAAAGTCTTTAAGTTTATCACATTGATGTTAATTTAACCATAAACTTTTAATTATACTAATTTAGTTCTAAATATTTTCACAAGTTGCTAATTGAGTCACTCTGTCCAATTTTGATCGGAAATTATTAATGCCGGCCGTCCTACATAGCAGGGATGGTGCTAATGTGGACAATTTTTGTAATTTTTTTAAATTGAAATTTTAATTACATGTTATTATTAATATTAATTTTCCTTTAATTTTGGCTAGTGACAGTAGCGATGGCCCTACGCGAGGCAACTTTCACCTAGGTTTGATGAGGGCTTTGGTGAGGGTTGCGACCTTCATTGGCTGTTGATGAGGGCTTGTTGGTTGTTGTTGACCAAAATGAAAGAAGAAAGGTATAATAAAAGAAAATAAAAGAACATTTAAAAAATTTAAAATAGTATTAAAATATATACATGTCAACACCGACCATGCTATGTGGGATGTCCATGATTGGTGTCCACGTTAATGATTTCCTACCAAAATTGATTGGATGGATTCAATTGGCAAAATATGAAAAGATTTATGATAAAATTAACCAAATTGAAAGGTTTATAATTGAATTAATATCAATGTAATATATTTAACACTTTTTGGGTACTTTTACCAAGCGTGGGTTGTCCTTGAACTTTTTAATTTGTTCAATCTAATCTTTAATTTTTTTTTTCCATTTAGGTTCTTGAACCTAAGTAGCATCGACACGTGACATATGACACATGACACGACACAACACATCAACATGTCATTTTTCAAAAAATTAATAATTGCGACACATTGTATGTTAAATATATATTTTTATATATACATAATAAATTATCATTTTAGTTTGATTCAAATTCATAAATAAATAAATAAATAAATAAATAAATAAATAAATAAATAAATAAATAAATAATTTCAAAATGAATTTACACATAAAACATTAGTCCATCATTTATTAATATCATTTATTGTTTCAATTTGACAAATTCAACTCTATTCTAATATCCATAAAATTTGGAGGAAAAAACAAGCATTTCACATTTTGAGCTCAAGTGTCAAACATATTGGAAGAGAAGAAAAAGAAAAACTTGGGGATGAATTGTGTATTACAGAAAGTAAAAGTCAGAAGAGAAGAAAATATTATGTTTTTCTTCTTTCCCCATCTATTTTTTTTAAAATTTTTTTATTTTTCACATATATACATTTTCACCTTTCATTTATTGAAAATTTTTAAAATTGACATCGTGTATCAGAATCATGTGTTGAAAACTTGCATGTCGAAAATCTAACTCGAGTGTCGAGAAAGTTAACTAGATGTCAGATTTTTCGAAAAGTGTTGATCGAATGTTGGACATGTGTTAGAGTGATCGACATAATATGAAGGCTCGTGAAAAGTGTCGGTGCTTCATAGTCTTGAACTATATACTTCTTATTTGATTTAGTCCTTCCATTAAAAAATTCTAATTTTGACCGGAAGGAAGGAGACAAGATGTCTTTGAACAGTCTAGTTTACCTGAAGTGGTAGAGTTCAATGCCATGATGAAGAGATTGGTGGCATATGAAAATATCTTGCCAATGCACCCAGACGCCTTCTCGGCCTTGCCCCGCACTTGAGGCTTGCCCCAATTGTTCCTCTTCGGCCAGCAGTCAGCCACAAAACCCTCCAATCAGGTTCTTATTCGCCCGTCGTGCGCCTCACCCTCTCCTCATTGCCCTTTCCCACGCGCCCTTTTACCCGTCCAACTCTTGTTATTGTCTCCATCGTCTCTTAAGGGACCACTCCGTTACCTTTCGTCGCAAAGTGGGATCTATTGCGGTGTCCGGTCACTCGCATAGACGAGTCCATTGTCGATGATTACTTCGGCGCTAAGATATCCGATCTTTATTATTGATACTTAATGAATTTGCTAACTGAAATTGAGTCGCTAATGGTTATTTTATCCCCATAGTTTTTGGTTTTGTAATTTTGAATTTGACTGGTTGATTCTGAGACATGTTGAGCTGAAGGCTAGTACTGAAATTTGACGATTCATAGGCTCAAGATGTCTGATCCTTATTGCTGATGATTGATGGATCTTGACTCGAATCTCGTTGCTTGGAGCTTGTTATACGGAGTCCAGTTTTTTTATTTGACTTGTTGATAATGAGATATGCTAATGGTAGAAACTGTTCGGCAGACTTTGAGATATAGTAATTGTTGATGAATTCTTTTTGTTCTCGAGGCTTCGAGATATGAAATGCTTATTGCTGCCAGTTGATGGTCCACCGATTGAATCTCATATGTTTTATTTGTGGACTCAAGTTTTGAAATAGAACAGAGCAGGGTTACTGCTTGTTGAGTGGTCAGTATAGCCTTGGTGGCTCGTTGTACCTCGACCTGTCCACCTTGTTCATTGACGACCTTACCGCCTTGTTGAACATGTTGGAACGATCGCAGTGTTACAAGCTTTGATTCCCCTTGTTATTGGCTATTATAATTTTTCCTTATCCGTACAGCCTTAGGAAGCTCTTTCCAAAGTCAGCCTTACTCAAAACAACATAAGCAATTCTAGAGAGAAGATCTCAATTTGTGTTTACATCTCTTGGTAATCCAAATGAGGGGAAGGGGAGCCCTATTTATATAAATACCCCTATAATTGCAATTGCCAATCTACAGTACAATTTAACAGTGAAGATTGATGAAAAGTCTTTAAAATACAAGTGCATATTTCCTATATTATCCCCAAGATTACCCTAGAATACCATGTGTACATTTCCCTTATTACCCTCGGAACATTCTAGAGTCTCCCTAAAAACTCTTGATACAAAAAGATTCTAGAACACTGGGTGATTTATAGGTTATCACGACCCACTTGCTAGGTCTTTGGGCTTGAAAACCTTTGGACCCTAACACTAGGATCCTAGTTACCATCCCCAGCAGCAGAACCGCTCCTCAAACCTAAAGTCCCCAAAACGCACTTGTGCATGCCAAGTCGCTAAAGTCCCCCAAAATGTTGCACGGATAATACCTTGGCATATGATCTATAAACTGAATCATGGCAAAAGCCAACTGATCAATGTCCGCCATAACTACACTGGCGAGCACGTAAATCAAACTGACTCGCAACCTAGAACTTGTAAGTTCTAAACAAAACTTGCCACTCCAACTACAAGGGCCGCGTCCCCTGCCACAGACTTGCAAGAGGGCAGCCTTCGCTCAATTCTGTGGTGAGTGCAAATGACATGGATATCTATGTATTGAAGTGGCGTCGATCCAATTCCATGTCAGCATTTCCGTTCATGTATTTGACAGCAGGACTAACTTAAACAAATGAATTTACAGTTCATGGATTTAGCTGGACCAGAAAAAAAAAAAAAAGAGTTCAAGAATTAGAATGAACAAATTAATGAAGTATAAATAATTTATTACCAAAGAAACTTGTCATAATGTTCTTTTTTATAAATAAGTTAGAGCATTTATTGGTACAAAATAAGCCCAGGGAAGCTAATCCCGTCATAAGCCCTAAATTAGTGATATGTTTAATGTAACCATAGAAAGAATCTTAGAAGAAACATTACGGCAAGAAGAATTTTTCTTTTGCTGTTGTCTCATTGGGAATAACAAGGATGCTTCGTAGTTGCAGTTTAATTGTGACCAAAGTATATATTCGCTTTTTCTGCATCACGAACTTCTCTGACACTGTAGAAAAAGTTGGACCAAGAGATCTTTTCGACTTAGTGGCAAAGAAAACAAATGACTCTTTTTTGTGTTTTTTTCCCCTTATACTTTTTCACTGGGGTTAATAGTAATGGCCAGACAACCTTTTGTGTGCATAATATTATGAGGCTTCATAAAAGGTTAAAGAATATCAGATCTTTCTTTTGCCCCCAGTAGCGACAGTTTGCATGCTTTCTCACTATATATTCTGGGAAGCAAACGGGATTTCTCCCGGGACGGCAAGAAGGAGAACGAATTCTTGATCTCGAATCTCAGGTAAGCCTTCTTTGTTTTTCTCTCAATATCTTTCAACACGGTGCTTCTTTTGCAGACATAGAGCATTATGATTAGTGACCGCATGCTGCACTTCGTTTCGAATCAAATAGTCAAAAACTATGTATGCATTCGACATTACTGATTGCCCATAGAATAGCCGAGAAATAGAAGGTTGGATTATGCGTGTTCCAGTAGAATTTATAGGAGTTATGATCTTGTATGATTTGCGACCACCTGATTTTAACGGCAAATTGTCTTCGTTGCACGTTGTTGGGAGATCAAGGTAGCTGACGGTCTTTTATTATTCATTTCTCAAGCTTTGCAGATTCTTTGGATATTTCCTCAACTAGTTTAGGCGTAAGGCCTCCTCAAAGTGAACGACTTTTCCGATTTGCCCAATGGCAAAAACACGGCAAAGTGCCCGAGGTAAAATCTTTCGAGAGCAGGGGTTTCTTCATGACAATCAAAATCCAATCACGTTATTCTGTCAATGTAGACCTCTGCTATTTCTGGAACAGATTGAATGCATCGCGAAACTGGGCGTGTTTTCTGTTCTACATGAAAAAAAAAAAAAACATCATTTTCATGTTGTTTTTTGGCTTTGTTTTTCTTTTTGACAGGTCTCGAGTCCTGTTTAATGGAAAAAAAGAAGATGTTCTTAATTCATTCTCGTCATTAGGCACTAAATTACTGTGACACGAACGAGAATATCAGATGTACCCTTTCACTCTCTAGTTTCATGGGCTTGTAATCTTTTTCTTTCACTTGTTTAGAAATGAGTCAGATCGTCAAGGAAGTTGCGATAACCATAGAGAGGAAGATGGACAACTTGACTACCGGATCCATCGAGTGTTGCATATATCGAGTGCCTGAGAAGTTGCGCAGAGCAAATGCGGAGGCCTACACCCCTCAAGTTATCTCCATCGGGCCATTCCACCGTGATAAGACAGCAATTCAGTTGATGGCGATCAAACTGAGGTACTTGACAGGCTTCCTCCGCCGCAGCAAGGCTGACCTCCCAGCTTGTATCAGAATCATCAGCGAATTGGAAGACCGCATTCGGAAATGCTACCAAGAAGATCTCACCCAAGCCAGCAAGGAGCTCGTGGAAATGATCTTAGTGGACGCAGTTTTTGTAGTTGAGCTATTCACAAGAAGCCAATACTTCGAGCACCGAGACGAGGACGACGAAATATTCAGCAAGCAGTGGATGAGCAACGCCGTATTCCACGACCTCCTGCTCCTGGAAAATCAAGTCCCATTCTTTGTCCTCGAGATTCTCTATGATCTCACCGCATTGAGTACCACTGTCACGTTCTTGAAGCTTAGCTACGAGTATATCAAAGACGTCCTGGAGGGGCAAGAGATTGCAACCGCGAGCTTTCAGATGAAGCACCTGGTGGACTACGTGCGAGCCATGCAACTGCCCTCGTTCCCACGGGGTGCGACGTCCAAACATGGCAAGAAATTCGAGCTGACTCGGAGTGCAAAGGAGCTGCAAGAGGCAGGTGTTCAGTTCAAACCAGGCAAGGGAAACTTCCCCCTGCCCGATGTCCACTTCAAGGCTGAGACCCTCAGGATGCGGCACGTGGTTGTGCACGAGTGGACCGAGGCGTGGTTCAGGAACATGATTGCGTACGAGCAGTGCCACCACGTGGAAAAGTACATCACCAGCTACGCCATTCTCATGGACAGCCTCATCGACACGCCCGAAGACATCGACATTCTAGTCAGCTGCGGAATTTTGGAAAATCGGCTCGGTAGCAAGGAAGACGTGGCCAGTCTCTTCAACAGCTTGTACAAGGAGACCATGAGGGACTCCAGCGAGTTCCTCTACCCAAGGCTGTGTCAGAAACTGAATGAGTACAGCAGGCACCCGTGGAGCCAGTGGAAGGCCGCCTGGTACCGGTGGAGGGTCATCCTCTACCGAGAGTACTTCAGCAACCCGTGGTCCGCGTTCTCCGTGGTTGCCGCTGCGGTGCTGCTCGTGCTCACCTTGTTGCAAACTGCGTGTTCCTTTATGGATGTTTACGCGGGCGACCCAGGGCGATTGTTCCGCTGGCACAAGTAATGCCCGTCGGAATGAACCTCGCCCAACTTCTCTCCATTTCGCTATTTCTTTTTCTTTTCTTTTTTTCGTTTCCTCATTGTTGTTGTTGTTGTTTCTTTATTTCCTTCTTTTTTCTTTTAAATTTTCTGAATTTTGGATTTTTTTCATTTTTTAAATTAATGTTTTAAAAATCAGTTTATATTCTGGAAGAAGGAGACGTGGGGCGGACCCTTGGGCTCGGTCCGAATACGGCCCATGCGCTATTCAAGCCCAATTTAAAAGCAAATTAAGCGCAATTCATCAACAACCCAATGCTTCCATCAAAGCAGATCAAAGCCCAAAAAACATTAATACAATTATAACTAGAATTAAGCCCAAACTTCCTGAAAAAAATAACTCAGGTCTGTGTCTCCACTCTCCCCTCTTTCTCCACATACTTTTCTTTTTCCTTATTCAGTTTTATCGCCTTTCTTCACATTGCAGACCAAGAACTCTCAAAACTGAACATTAAATTCAGAATATTTGAAGCTTTTAATCAACAGATAATGCTTTCCACATTCAAGCAAAGCACAACCAAGACATCACCATAAATTATGTCAGTCCACCACCACTAGACCGTCATTGGAGAATCTAACTCACAGCTAGTGAAATCACTATCTTCATACTATCACAAACTTTGGAAAAACTCACGACTTATGAATAAGGAAGCCAGATGTGACCCGACAAATCATCATGAATCATCACTGATAAATAGCTCTGGGTCATTTTTTCTCATCGCCTGCCACCATCAATTACACTCAAAATCATGGTTAATAATTAATGAACAAATCAGCAAGGTATAAACTATATCAACACTCATTCAGTTCGAACGCTTTGAGGACCTATTTTATGAAAATGCCATGGACGCATTTCGTCAAACAGGTCATGGTCAACGAGTTAAGGAGTAGGCTTCAAATACCCGAATCTCAAACACCATGGACGATAGCTTCGTTTCACCATTCATTCAGAAGCTTCCCAAAGTCCCAAAAGCGCACATGTGCTGCATGCCAAGTCGCTAAAATCCCCAAAAAGTTGCCCTTAGAATACGATATATAGACTGAATCTCACTAAATTATTCTCCAAACCACCAGGGGAGAATACAATGAATGCAAACACTTGTCACATGGATATCCATGTAATGAAGTGGTATTGACACGATTCTATGTCAGCATTTCTGTTCACATATTTGATGGGAGGACTAACTTAAACAAAAGAAGTTTTAGTTTGAGGATTTAGTTGGACCAAAAAAAAAAAAGAGTTCAAGAATCAAATTAAACAAATTGAAAATGTATATAATTCAAGCCTTAAACCGTTTATTATCAAAGAAACTTGTCATAATGTTCTTTTAAAAAAAAAATTATAAATAAGAGTATTTATTGATACGGAATAAGCACAGGGAGCTAATCCCTTTCATAAGCCTTATTAAATTAGGGATATGGGTATATGGAACCATAGAGAAAGTCTTAGGGCAAACAATATGCCAGGAAGAATTTTGCTTTTGCTGTTGCGATATTGAGAATAACTTGAATATTTCACAGTTGCAGTGTAACCGTGACCAGAGTATTATCACTTTTTCTGCATCAAAAACTTCTCTAACATTCTAGATAAAGTTAGATCAAGAGATCTTTTCGGCTCAATGGCAAAGAAACCAATTAACTCTGTTCTGTGTTCTTTTCCCCTTCTCCTTTTTCTTTGGGGTTAAAAGTAATGGGCAGACCTTTTGTGCGCATAGAATAATATTGCTTCATAGAAGGTTAAAGAATATAATATCTTTCTTTTCTCCCTCCATAGATGCTGTTTTCATGGTTTGCATGGTTTCTCACTATATAGTCTGGGAAGCAAACGGGATTTCTCCAGTGACGACAAGAAAGAAGAGCACATCAATCTCGAATATCAGGTAAGCCTTCTTTGTCTCAACATCTTTCAGCTCATTGCTCCTTGTAGACATAAGAGAATTATGTTTATTGACGGGAAAATTGTCTAAAAAGTCCTAAACCTATTTTACTGTGACCAAATTCGTCATAAACTTTTAAATTATGCCTTGTCATGAACCTATTAGTTGTGCCTATGCATTGTGTTCATTCAATTAATTTCAAATAAATCATATCTTGGTTAGACCAATAAAGAGAGTGGAGGTTATAGTTAAAGCTACTAGTAGAAAACCGAAATAACTAGTTATAGTAAGCATGAAGATGAAGGAGCTAAATGAAATGTGTTCTTTTTATACATATGTTTAGAAAGCACTTCCCTAAGTTTCAATATATGAAGATAAGCAAAAATACCAATTAGTCCTTATTCTCATGATAATTTATTAAATTAGTTTTAAACTTTTTAATGATTTGTCAATTTAGTCATTTCAATCAAGTTTGGATGCAAAATTGCTAATGCGAAACTCTAGTCAATGTTGATAATTCTATGTGGCATGCTCGTAGTTAAGGTGAACAATTTTTTCAATTTTTTTTTTCTTTTTTCCCTTTTTCTTTTCTTTTCATATTCTTTTATTTTGCCTTCCATCGGCCTTGGGCGAGGAACGTCCGAGTTTTTGGATTGATGAGGGCCACCCTTGCTAGGGCCGCCATGCTGCAATTATTTTAAAATCAAATAGTATCAAATTTTCATATGCATTCGACTTTACTGATTGCTCGTAGTATAACCGAGAGATAAAAGATTAGATTATTCGTGTTCCAGGGGAATTTACGGTATTTATGATTTTGTATTATTTGTGGCCACGTGATTTTAACGGCAAATTTTCATATGCATTCGACTTTACTGATTGCTCGTAGTCTAGCCAAGAGATAAAATATTAGATTATTCGTGTTCCAGGGGAATTTATGGGATTTATGATTTTGTATTATTTGTGGCCACGTGATTTTAACGGCAAATTGACTTTGCTGCACGGCCTTGGGAGATCTAGGGAGCTGACGGGCTTCCATTATCCGTTTCTCAAGCTTTTGCAGATTCTTTAGACATTTTCTCAACTAGCTGAGGTGCAAGGCCTCCCGAAACTGAACTTCTTTTCTAATTCATCCAATGGCAAAAACACAGGCACGTGCCACAGGTATAATCTGTCGAGAGCAGGTGTTTCTTCATACTAATCAAAATCAGATCACGTTATTCTGTCAATGTAGACCTTTGTGCCATTTCTAGAACAGATTGAATGCATCACGTGCCGCCGCGTGTTTTCTGTTCCACTAGAAAAAAACATCATTTTCATGTTGCTTTTGGCTTTGTTTTTATTTTTTACGGGACTTGAGTCCTGCTAAATGGAAAAAAGAACATATGCTTAATTCATTCTCGTCGTGAGGCACCAAATCACCTTGAAAACGAACGAGATTGTCGATGCAAATTATGCCCAAATGTACCTTTTCACTCTTTCTGGTATCATGGGCTTGTAATCTTTTTCTTTCACTTGTTTAGAAATGAGTCGGATAGTCGAGGAAGTTGCGGTTACCCTAAAGACGAACATGGACACCTTGCCTACCGTGTCCACCGAGTGTTCCATCTATCGAGTGCCTGAGAAGTTGCGTAGAGCAAACGCAGAGGCCTACACGCCTCAAGTCATCTCCATCGGGCCGTTCCACCATGGTAAGAAAGAGCTTCAGTTGATGGAGGAGATCAAACTGAGGTACTTGAAAGGCTTCCCCCGCCGTTGCATGGCCGACCTCCCAGCTTGTTCCAGAATGATCAGTGAATCGGAAGACCGCATTCGGCAATGCTACCAAGAAAAGCTCACCCAAGGCAGCTATGAGCTCGTGGAAATTATCTTGGTGGACGCAGTTTTTTTAGTTGAGCTGTTCATAACGAACCATTACTGGAACCACGACCCTGAGCACCGAGACCTGAACGACGAGATATTCAACAAGCATTGGATTTGTCACACCCCAAAACCTTAAATAATGGGAATGACACGACCGTCCTTCTTTACAAAGAACGCAGCCTCAAACACAACCAACAAACTAATATTAACTTATATATATCTCAAACCATATATATATCAGATAAACCAATAAATTGATTGCAACATCAGAGTTTCTATAATCCACCAAAAGAAAAAAAGATATACGTTTAAAACTCAGACGATCCAACTACTAGTAAGTATCATTTGCACCACTTTCTTAAACCATACCAAAAACAAAATAGAATTCCCCAAAAGCTTCCCACCGACTATGCACTCGCTCTATTCACCGCTAGTTGAGGAACCTGAAAAGATTAAAGGAGGAATGGGATGAGCAACCACAGCTCAGTGAGTAATACATATATTCTAAGCAGATCGAACAACCACTATGCACGTGTACAAAGCAATACCAAACTTCATAACGCCAACTCAATATATAAAATAAGTATTGAATCTTATAAGAGTTATTTCTTATCATCAAAGATTTATAGTAATAGGGAAAACTCATTTGAATTGTCATCAAAAGTCAAGTATCAATGGTCTATCCATTGATCAATCTTTTGCTCAATAACTAACCATGGTCACGACACAATGCCTTGTGACAAGGCGACCAAGATTCTCCCCTTGGTAAGGTCTCCACCTACAAAGCCGGTGGCTAGGCCCAGAAGGATATCCTAAACTTGGTATGCATACCTCAAAAACCCATCACTGGATTCACAGTCATATTGAGCATATATAACCATTCTCCAATACCAGAAATCCAATCCAAAAATCAATATCTTAAACCAAACAAATAACATTTTGCAACATAGCCCATCATCCATTTCATATCCATTTCTCAAATCATCATAAATTTTTCCATAAATCAGTTGCAAAGTAATTTCATATATATTTCTCCACAAACCTTATATAACATGCTTTTCAAAGATTCACAATTAACCAAAAGGTAGCAATTGCTCGATTTCGCTTTTATGCAATAAAAATGCTCTTCTCAATTCAGTATATAAACATATATATATACTTCAAGACATGATTTTATAAAATCAAAGAAGATATAGTACCACTCACCTCGTCGTCGACGACCAAACGACGAACGATACTCGTATCGTCGAATTCAAGGTCCTATCAAATAACCGAGAAAAATGTTAAAATCTAATAAAAATTTGTCTCCACTATGAAACAACTAAATTATGCCTTAACTCTAACAAAAAGATTTCTACGTGCTAACAAATCACATAACCAAAGCGATTGTTCAAGCCATTCATAACACGAAATTTAAGTGCAAAACTTGATTGCCCTTAACTTTCTCTTCCGAACTCCGATCCGAACGTACTTATATTCAATAGAGAGCCCTTGAAACATATCACAAGAATCCCAACTTGGCCATCCCAAAATCAAGCCGAAAAATGACAAAATACGGGCCCAAAGCTGCTGGACGCGTACTGTTCACTGCGCGCGGAAACTTTGAAATTTTGTTTTGGACAAACCATAAGCTCAAATCACAATCCGTAAAATCCCACGGCTCCACAACACCCTAAATTACCATTCTTGAAAAAATACACGGCTCAACGACTCCAAAATTAGAATTCGCCGCTCAGTTTTCCAAAAATTTCGAATTTAAGTGCTAAATCCAAAAATTACTTCAATCGGACGAACGATGGCTTGATCTCTTACCGGGTGCTGTGTTATGGAGTCGAGTCAGCTTGGCGAGGCATCCGAGATGTGCACATGCCAAGATTCCTTTCCTTTCTTCCCCCTTCCTCTCCTTCTTCTTCTTTTCTTTCTTTTCTTTTTGGTTGAGGGAACTCTCAGCTTCTATTTAGCCAAGCCCTCTCCCCTCTCCTTTTTGCTTTGCTGACTTTTCAATTTCTTTTTCAGTTTCTTCTTTTGGGGTCCACTAACATAATATTACATTATTGCATAATATTACATTCTACCATCCTTATAAAAATTTCGTCCTCGAAATTTACATGTACTTTAATCAGGAAACAAGTGAGGGTATTTGTGTCTTGCCTCCTCCTCGAGTTCCCAAGTAGCCTCCCTCTCGGTATGGTTTTGCCATTGTATTTTTACATAAGGAATGGTTCGTCACCGCAATACCTGATCCTTCCTATCGACAATGCGAATAGGCTGCTCCTCATATGTCAAGTTCTCCCGTAATCTCAATGGTGTAAAGTCTAGCACATGCTTAGGATTTGGCACATATTTCCGCAACAAAGAGATATGGAACACATTATGGACACCTGATAATGCCGGTGGCAAAGCCAATTTATAAGCGACTTCACCAATTTTCTCTAAGATCAAGAATGGTCCCACGTACCTTGGACTTAACTTCCCACGTGTGTCAAATCTCATTACACCCTTCGTAGGAGAAACTTTTAAGAATACGTGATCCCCCACATTAAATTCTAACTTGCGTCTTTTCAGATCCGCATAACTTTTCTGACGACTTTGAGCCGTTCTGAGACGTTCCCGAACCAACCTAACTTTCTCTTCTGACTGTTGAATGAACTCAGGGCTAGTTAGTCTTTTCTCACCAACGTCGTCCCAACAAATAGGACTTCTGCATTTTCGGCCATATAAAGCTTCAAAGGGTGCCATCTTAATGCTGGAGTGATAACTATTGTTATAAGAAAATTCTACCAAATGTAGATGTTCTTCCCAAGAACCGCCGAAGTCAATGATGCATGATCTCAACATATCCTTTAATGTCTGGATCGTTCTCTCTGACTGTCCATCTGTTTGTGGATGGAAAGCTGTACTCAAGTTGAGTTTAGTGCCCAATGCTCCTTGCAAACTCTTCCAAAAGTTAGACACGAACCTAGAATCCCTATCAGAAACAATGCTTACGGGACTCCATGAAGCTTCACTATCTCATTAACATATCGCTTTGCCATATCTTCCATTGAAAGGCCAAATCGATATGACAAAAAGTGAGCGGACTTAGTCAATCGATCAACAATCACCCATATAGCATTCTTACCACTTGGCATCCTCGGTAGACCGACTACAAAGTCCATGGCAATATGCTCCCACTTCCATTTAGGTATCTCTAGGGGTTGCAACTGTCCACCTGGTTTCTGATGCTCAATTTTCACTTACTGGCAAACTAAACATTGATCGACAAATTTTATAATATTCTTTTTCATGTTGATCCACCAAAAGTTTTCTCTCAAGTCTTTATACATTTTAGTGCTTCCTGGATGAATTGAAAATCTAGTACTGTGAGCTTCTTGTAGGATCTCCTTTTTCAGATTTGAGTCCTTAGGAACACATAGTCAACCACGAAACCTTAAGGATCCATCTACGTGTAAACCAAAATCCGCTTGTCTTCCAGCTTCCACACCTTCTCTAATTTTTTGTAATTGTGGATCTTCATTCTATTTAGCCTTAATTCTGTCAATCAACATAGGTTGTACTTGAAGATTAGCTAATTGAGCACCAAGCTGCTGCACCAACACCTCCAAGTCTAACTTCCTCATATCTTCAAGAATAGATTTCGAGAAGTGAGCAAAGCTGCCATATTTCCAAATGATTTACGACTCAAAGCATCCGCTACCACATTAGCTTTACCCGGATGGTAATTAATGGACAAGTCATAATCCTTCAAAAGTTCTAGCCATCTTCTTTGCCTCATGTTTAGTTCTTTTTGAGTAAAGATATACTTCAGACTCTTGTGGTCAGTAAAGACTTCACATTTTTCACCATACAAATAGTGTTGCCATATCTTCAAGGCAAACACAACCGCCGCTAATTCCAAATCATGAGTGGGGTAGTTCTTCTCATATAATTTCAATTGTCTCGAAGCGTAGGCAACAACTTTGCCATCTTGCATAAGAACACAACCCAAACCTTCTTTGGATGCATCGCAGTAGATTACGGAGCCACCACTTCCAGACGGTAGAGTTAGAATAGGAGCCGACACCAGCCGTCTCTTCAACTCTTGAAAACTGCGTTCACATTGATCTGACCATTCAAATTTAACTTTTTTCTGAGTTAGACGGGTAAGTGGACCACCAATCTTTGAGAACCCCTCTACAAATCGCCTATAGTAGCCGGCTAGCCCAAGAAAACTTCTCACTTCTGTAACATTTGTTGGACGATTCCACTTAACAACTGCTTTAACCTTCTTTGGGTCCACTGATATGCCATCTTTCGAAATCACATGACCCAAGAATTCTATATGATTAAGCCAGAAGTCACACTTACTAAATTTGGCATACAACTTCTTTTCATGCAAAGTTTGCAAGACAAATCTCAAGTGTTGTTCGTGTTCCTCTACACTCTTCGAATATACTAGGATGTCATCAATGAACACCACAATAAATTTGTCTAGATATTCCCTGAACACCCTGTTCATCAAGTCCATGAAGGCAGCAGGCGCATTTGTTAATCCAAAAGGCATGACGAGAAATTCATAATGGCCATACCTTGTTCTAAAGCGGTTTTAGGCACATCATCTATCTTTATCTTCAATTGATGATACCCAGAACGAAGGTCGATCTTGGAAAATACCTGAGCTCCCTGAAGTTGATCAAATAAATCCTCAATCCGGGGCAAAGGATATTTGTTTTTGACCGTTACCTTGTTAAGGTCTCGATAATCTATGCAAAGCCGCATACTACCATCCTTCTTTTTCACAAATAGAACAGGAGCTCCCCAAGGTGAAACACTGGGTTTGATGAAACCCTTATCCAAAAGCTCTTGTAGCTGCGTTTTCAACTCTTTTAATTCAGTGGGTGCCATCCGATATGGTGCCTTAGAGATTGGTGCTGTACCGGGCATCAATTCAATACAAAACTCAATTTCTCTATCAAGAGGCAAGCCTGGTAAATCCTCAGGAAATACACTTGGAAACTCTCTAACGACAGGAACATCTTCCAACTTTACTACAACCTTACTTGTGTCTTTTACACAAGCTAAATAACCACAACAACCTTTTCTCAAAAGTTTCCTCACTTGCAAACCCGAGATCAACCTTGGAGAAGTGTTTTCACAACTTCCCGAAAAAGAGAATTCGGGTTGATTCGAAAGTCTAAATATCACTTTCTTTGAAAAACAGTCAACAATAGCACGATAGGTAGATAACCAATCCATCCCTATAATAACATCGAAATCTCGAATATTTAACTCCACTAGATCCATAGGCATTTCAACATTGTTAATCTGAATCACACATCTTTTGAACACATGATGACCAACTAAGAAATCGCCAGTAGGAGTATCAACACACAATTCACATTCAAGAGGGTCAGGCAACACATCAAGCTTCTTTGCAAATTCAGTTGAAATGAAGGAGTGCGTAGCACCAGGGTCAAATAACGCATAAGCACAATGCGAGGCAATATAAATATTACCTGCAACCATTGCGTTAGATGCTGCTGCATCCTCCTTCGTCATTGCAAAAACTTTCCCACTTGTACTTTGTCTTTGTTGGTTTTCTTGGGGCCTACCAACAATAGGGGTATTCCTCTGCCTGAAACACTGGTGCGCTAGGTGCCCTTGTCGCCCACATAGATTACATGATCTATTGCCAATAGGAGGATTCCTTCGTGTAGGACAATCTCGCAGCATGTGTCCCGCTTTCCCACATGAGAAGCATACTCCAATTTTCCGATAACACTCACCGTGATGATAATTTCCACATGTACTACAGGAGCCTTGGTTACTTGGATTTCTGAACTGTCCTGGCCAGCTGAAGCCTCTTCGCCTTCCACTACCATCAGTATGGCTACCTTGCACATTTGTGGGCTTAAACCTTTTGGGTTGAGGCGCTCCTTGTGTGCCATGCTTCAGAATGCTTTGTTCCACCTTGATTGCTCGTTCTAGCACATCCTTATAAGTTGTTAATACGAAAGGTGCAAGTGCGGAATTAATTTCAGGTCGGAGCCCTCCTAGAAAATGGTCGGCCTTATCTTCCTCATTTGCTACCAAGTGCTCTGCAAATCTACTCAACTGATTAAAACGGACTGAATACTCCAAAACAGTGGAGTCACCCTGAGATACATGTACAAAGTCACCCTTCATCTTTGCCTGGAATGACTTTGGGAAGAATTGAGCATTGAACGCCTTTTTAAAGTCCTCCCAAGATATAATAACATCCCTACCTCCAAGACTTGGCTTCATTCCATCCCACCAAAACTATGCTTCACCTTCCAAGTATTGGGTGGCAAATTTAACTTTCCGATCCTCGGGAACCTCTTCAGCTTCAAAGATCCCATCAATCTTTTTAATCCAACGCTCAGCCGCAAGAGGATTAGCTTTCCCATCAAAAGTGGGTGGTTTCGCCTTTCTAAAATGGGCAAAAGTGCCTGAACCTGTCGTTCCATCTCCAGTTAATTCCTTTGCTTGGCGATACCAATGGATCATTGCCTGTTCAAATTCAATTGAACGGGTTGGCTCTTGATCCTCTTCTCTGACTTCGTGCAAGTCAGGACTCCTATCATAGTGGTCCTCAAGTCTCCTTCTCAAAGACGCACCTCAAGAAGCTTGAGGCATGTCGCTAGCCTCAGGGGTAGCGACTCGTTTGCCTCTACGACTCCTACGAAGTGAGGCAAGTGTCTCAGAGTCGGTACTCATGATCACCTGAATCCAAGAATGAAACTACATCTTAGAATCTAGAAGACTAACGCAAAAAAAAAAAAAAAAAAAAAAATCTATCACACAACCTCACAACGTCCCATAACTACACCCAAAAAGATCACAACTTAGGCTCTGATGCTACTTGTAACATCCCGGGCCCCACTGTGTAATATTGTCCGCTTTGGGTCACCCGCCCTGGCGCGGACGAACCGCCATCCCAGCCACGGTCTTTTCCCTCACGGCTCTGATACCAAAGTGTAACAACCTCCTCTCTTGTCCCACATCGCCTAGGGAGGGAGGTCTTGGTTAGCTTATAAGGCTTGGGTCCCTCTCACTTGTGTAACGCGTTTTAAAGCCGTGAGGGAAGAGACCGTGGCTGGGATGGCGGTTCGTCCGCGCCAAGGTGGGTGACCCAAAGCAGACAATATTACACAGTGGGGCCCGGGATGTTACAAGTGGTACCAGAGCCGACTCCCGATCAGCGTGTGGGACCACGGCTTAAATGCTTTGTTCGATGCCGTGGGGCCATAGTGAGGACGCTATTCTGTTAAGAGGTGGAGAGTGTAACAACCTCCTCTCTTGTCCCACATTGCCTAGGGAGGGAGGTCTTGGTTAGCTTATAAGGCTTGGGTCCCTCTCACTTGTGTAACGCGTTTTAAAGCCGTGAGGGAAGAGACCGTGGCTAGGATGGCGGTTCGTCCGCGCCAGGGCAGGTGACCCAAAGCGGACAATATTACACAGTGGGGCCCGGGATGTTACAGGATTAGCAACGTTGTATTCCACGACCTCCTGCTGCTGGAAAATGAAGTCCCGTTCTTTGTCCTCGAGAATCTATACAGCCTCACGACATTGAGTACCACTGTTACATTCTTCAAGCTTAGCTACGAGTACTTCAGAGACGTCCTGCACGGGCATGAGCTTTCAAGCACGAGAGTTCAGGTGAAGCACCTGGTGGACTATGTGCGAGCCCTGCAACTGCCTGCATTCCCTCAGCGCGTGACGCACAAAGAGGGCAAGAAATTCCAGCTGACTCGGAGTGCAAAGGAGCTGCAAGAGGCCGGGGTCAAGTTCAGACACGACGAGGGAACCTCCTCCGTGCTCGATATTGACTTCAAGGATGGTATCCTTATGATGCGGCATGTGGTTGTGCACGAGTGGACCGAGCCGTACTTCAGGAACATGATTGCGTATGAGCAGTGCCACCATGATGAAAAGTACATCAGCAGCTACGCCATTCTCATGGACAGCCTCATTGACACGCCTGAAGACTCGACATTCTAATCAGCTGTGGAATTTTGGAAAATTGGCTTGGAAGCGTGGATGATGTGGCTCATCTCTTCAACAGCATGTACAAGGAGACCATGAGGGACTCTAGTGAGTTCGTCTACTCGAGCCAGTGCCAGAAATTGAACGCGTACAGCAGGAACCGGTGGCACCAGTGGAAGGCTGCTTGGTACCGGTGGAGGGTCATCCTCTACCGAGACTACTTCAGCAACCCATGGTCCACGTTCTCGTGGTTGCTGCTGCGGTGCTGCTCGTGCTCACCTTGTTGCAAACTGCATGCTCCTTGATGGATGTTTACGCAGGCGACCCAGGGCGATTGTTCCGCTGGCACAAGTAATGCCTGTCAGAATGAACCTCGCTCAACTACTCTCCATTTTGCTAGTTCTTTTTTTTTTCGTTTCCTCATTGTTGTTGTTGTTGTTTCCTTATTTCCTTCTTTTTTTCTTTTTGTTGTAAAATAATACGTTGCAAATATATAATAGAGAGAATAGAGAGATTGAGTAGAGAAAGCTAGAGGAGAAAATTTTTATTTTCACTATGTCACCTTATATCTATGACAAAAACTAAGCTCATATTTATAAGAAAACAAGAATGCACTTATCATTATATCAATGTATTAAATAATACATACATTAGATAAGGACATGAACATTCATTGTATAAGGAGATGTACTTAGAATATATAATACAAATGTACCATAATAAATACATTAGATAAGATGAATATAATGAATATTCATTCATGTATTTCATAACACTCCCCCCTGAATATTCATTATAGTCATTATATTACAAATGTACATCAAATGATATTGTTTTATTAAAACCTTAAGTCAGAAAAATCTAGTAGGACAAAAACTGGACAAAATGGAAAAAGAGTGTAGGGCACAAATTTTATGATTTTTCCCTTTTATGGATGCATTAATTATTTTAAGCTGGAAAAACCCTATGGGAAAAAACCTAACAGAAAGAAAAAAGAGTGCAATGCATAGTTCATAATATCTTCCTCTTAAGTGAGCCATATAACTACTACTAGGGCTAGCCAATCTTACATCTTGTGAACTCGCCACATACCAATGCCATATACTAATTTCTTAAAAGTTAACATTGGCGATGATTTGGTAAAAAGATCTGCAAGATTATTTATGGATCGAATCTGTTTAACATCAATTTGTCGACTTTCTTGGAGTTCATGAGTATAGAAAAATTTTGGCGAGATATGCTTGGTCCTATCACCTTTGATATATCCTCCCATAACTTGTGCAACACAAGCAACATTATCTTCATAAATTATAGTGGGAGAATTTGTAACCGGTATTAAACAACAAGATTTATGAATATGCGTTATAATGGATCTTAACCAAACACACTCTTCTAGCTTCATATAAAACAATAACCTCTGAGTGGTTAGAAGATATAACTACTAGTGATTGCTTTGTAGAACGCCAAGAAATAGCGGTGCCATTATAACAAAATAAATAACCGGTATGAGAACGAGCCTTATGTGGATTGGATCTATATCCAGTAACGGCATATCCAACTAAACCAGAGTTAGTAGAATCCTCGGAATAATATAATATCAAATCTATGGTTCCTCGGAGATAACAGAAAATATGTTTAACTCAATTCCAATGTCTCCGAATTGGTGCAGAACTAAAACGTGCCAATAAATTTACCAGAAAAGTAATATCTGGTCTTGTACATTATACCAAGTACATCAAAACCCCAATTGTATTAAGATATGATACTTCAGGATCAAGTATTTCTTCATCAGATTCTTTAGGAAGAAGTGGATCTTTTTGGTGCCGAGATCCTGTTGTATAGTTTCTTGGTGCTTTTTGGCTTTAGTCAATTTAATACTTACCTTTTACAAAAAAAAAAAAGAAAAAGAAAAAGAGAGAGGGCCTTACAACCATAGGGATGCTCAATGGGTAAGCTTTGTCCATGTTGAAATGTTTAAGTAATCTTTCAATGTATGCTGATTGATGGACGATTATTCCACTTGCTTTATGCTCAAACTTTAGACCAAGACAAAGTTTGGTTTTACCCAAATCTTTAACTTCAAACTCCCTTTTCAAATAGTCAGCAGTTTTAGCTAACTCTTTTAGAGTTCTAATTAAATTTATTTGTGAACATAAACTGCTACAATAGCAAATCCAGTTTATGATTTCTTAATAAACACATATGAGCAGATATGATCATTTTTGTACATTTCCTTAATTAGGTATTCACTTAGGCATTGTTACCAAATGCGATTGGATTGCTTTAACCCGTACAAGGATCTTTGCAATTTTATCGAGAATAAATTGCGAGGAGTGCATGCATAAGGCATTTTGAATCCCTCAGGAATTTTCATATATATATATTAAAGTCTAATTAGCCATATAGATATGCCGTCATAACGTCCATAAGATGCATTTCCAATCTTTTAGAGAGTACTAAGCTAATGAGAAAATGAAATGTAATCATATTCATCACAGGTGAATATGTCTCATTATAATCAATCTCAAGTCTCTGGGAGAATCCTTGGACAACGAGTCGGGCTTTATACCTAATAACCTCATTTTTCCTCATTTCGTTTCTGGACAAATATCTATTTATATCCAACAGGCTTTACATTATTAGAGATTCGAGCTACGGGTTCAAAAACCTCTCGTTTAGCTAGAGAAGCTAATTTAGCTTTAATTGCTTTCTCCAACTTATGTCAATCTTGCATTTGACGGCATTTAATAATAGATTGCGGCTCACAATCATTATCCATAATTTTATGAGCAACTGAGAATGAAAAAGTATTATCAATGATGATTTCATTTCGATCCCAAATTTCATTACAATATGTAATGGAATTCTCAGTATTCCCAGGGTTGGTGTTCCTTTAATGGGTTTTCATCTCTTCAGGGACAATAAGCTCTTTGGTAGTAAGCATAACGCTAGGCTCTTTTGGAGCATATTATTGATTCTTTCCCCTTCATTTTCGAGGAACAATATCTTTTGATCCTATCGATCTACCACGCTTCAAGTGCATGGGTATTTTGATCCATTTTAGCCTATCCTTCGGGACCAACTATCCTAGCTGCTGCATTTGTAGCTGGAAAATGAAACTTTGTTACCTTAGTAACATCATTAAATGCGTTAGGAAGTTTATTGGCCATAACTTGTAAATAGATTATACGCTGCACCTAGTTTTCACTTTCAAGAGTTATTGGGTCTAATTGAGATAAATTTTTCTCATTCCAAGAAAAATCTTAATTGATTTTTGTTTTGTAGTAATGGAAGTTGTTGGTGTCACAATTGATGAAAACTTAGTCTCATCGAAATGATAATCTGCAAATTTGGCAGTAAAAAGATCATCGGTACTTGGTTCAAAGAACCTAAAGATGGACGATAAATTAAACCCAACATAAATGTCCAAATGGCGTTAGGGACCCCTTTTCGTTCTTTTTGGCGGTGCTATAGGCACATGTACTGCACAACCAGAGGTACGTAAATGTGGAATATCTAGTTCATAACTAAGTACCATTTGAATGCGAGATTGTAAAAGACTAGCAGTAGAGCGTAATCTTATTAGGGTTATCGCATGCAAAACTGCATGACCCCATACTGTATCGTTGAGATTCGTTCTCAATAATAAAGTGCAGATAATGATTTAGATATGTTTAATCAATGATTTTGCCAATCCATTTTGAGTATGAACATATGTAACCGGGTGCTCAACCTCGATTCCAAGTGAAGTACAATAGATATCAAAACTCTTTGATGTAAATTCACAAACATTATCCATCATTATGCTCTTAATTAGATAATCAAGGAACTGTGCTCGAAGCTTTATAATTTGCACGAATA
Organism: Eucalyptus leucophloia subsp. euroa; assembly: GCA_017140325.1. Taxonomy (NCBI): domain Eukaryota; kingdom Viridiplantae; phylum Streptophyta; class Magnoliopsida; order Myrtales; family Myrtaceae; genus Eucalyptus; species Eucalyptus leucophloia. The sequence continues at coordinate 23,350,044 of CM029470.1, read as the reverse complement.
AACATGTAAATGTGATATTGCGCGTAGATAATAGGGAAACATGGTATCATCTACACGATGCGTCCACTAGTATCATAAAATATTGAAATGATCCACTTGGTGGTTGTATTGGTCCATAAATATCACCCTAAATTCTTTACAAGAATAAATGGAATTCAACATCAATCTTTGTTATAGAAGGTCTGATAATGAGTTTTCTCTTATGAACAAATCTCACAATCATAATTTTTGGACAACAATACATTTGTATCCTTTAAATTGTGTCATTTTGTATTCTAAATTATTCTACGCATCATTGAAGCACCAGGGTGACCAAGGCAATTATGCCACAATCCAAACTTATCAGGGTTTACTAATCTTCAAGATGTTGTGGCATAAGTTTCAACGACCTTAATCATGACAATACAAACCTATAGAAGAAGCTTCTAGCTTCTTATGGATGTTCTTCAGGCTCATCTTATAAGAGGTAATGCCAATATATTCTTTATCTTGCTCATAAATAGTCTTAATATGGTACCTATTACGGTGTACATCTTTGAAGTTGAGCAGATTCCTTTTTGATCTACTGCTTAGAAACACATCCTCAATATGTAGAATGGTTCCATTTGGCAAAATAATTATGGCATTCCTAAAACCATCAATAATTGGAACATGACCTAATATTGTATGGGTTTGTGCCTTACACAATGTCATACTCGAGAAAAAGTGTTCTACTATGAAATATGGTATGTGTTGTTCCACTATCAAGCAAACAAACATCTTCATTTTCTCGGTATTTTCCATTTGCATTTATGTTGACAACTTCAGGTGTTAAGTATCATAAAATTTGCATATTAGTTATATAGTCAAATAAAATTTAAAATAATAAATATATATTACATAACCATATTAGAGAACAATAAAAGGTAACACATTTAAAAAATTAGAAAAGAAATTATTATAATCATAAAATTCGAAATCCAAGTTATCATCCACCAATCTGATGTCTCATCAAAGTAATCAAAAGTCCTCAAAGAAATCAGAGACATCCAATGATGCATTTGCTACTTCAAGAGCAAGAGAAGTCCCACTAACAGATATATTATTGGCATCAATAGTGGTTATGACAGTAGGATTGATTTCAATGGCATGAGATTCACCATGCTTCCCCGCATTTTTTAAAGATGCTTGGTATAGATTAACAAAGTGCTTTGGCGTATGACAAGTATGTGACCAGTGACCACTCATGTCACATCGATGACAAATACTTTCATTAATCACATTCTTTGGCTTCTTTTCTTTGTCATGATTCGAGCTAAAGTTAGATTTCCTATGGTGGTTACATTTCTTGTCATCCTTTCTAGAATTATGTTCTTGCTTGTGCTTATAGTCCTTAAAATGGCCAATATTTTTCTCAGAGTTAGCATGTGCTTCAAGCAATACTTTTGAGCCAGCAAGTCTAAGATCATGATTTTTAGCAGTAATTCATTAGTTTGTTCGGCCATAAAGAGCACAAAAATTAATTTAGAGTATGTGGCAAATTGACGCTGCCCGTATTGCTGTTGCAATACAATATTTGAAGCATGGAAGTTGGAGAAAGTTTTCTCTAACAATTTCGCATCAGTGAGTTTAATACCGCATAACTCAAGCCACGAAACAATATCAAATAAAGTAGAGTTATAGTTAGACACTGATTTAAAATCTTGCAGTTTGAGATTTTGCGAGTCCTATTGTGCTTGAGAGAGGATAACAGTTTTAGCATGATCATGTTTATCTTTCAACCTCCTTCACAAGATCTGAGGGTCTCGAACGGATAAATATTGAGTCTGCATACTCTCATGCAAATGACGGCAAATAAAAATTAATGTATTTGCTTTATCTTTTGCATTTGAGGTTCTGTCTTTTGTAATTGCATTAGCGAGACCTTGTCCTTGAAGGTGCATTTCCATGTCAAGGCATCGGGATAGATATTTTTTCAACTCACTTCCAAGATGTGGAATTTAGGCTTTTCAATATTTGCCATAATTCTTACAAAAATAAATCCTTAAATTAATTAAAAGGATTTTCATATATCCACCGCCACTTCAGGAGCAGAATGATACTTTTAGATTTGAAATTAACTTCAGGCCAAAAAAAATAAAAATGAGGAATTGATATGAGAAGATGAAGTATAAGTTGATTAATAAAAAGAACACTTACCTTGCAAAAATTACTTACTCAGTTGGTAGATCTTCGCGTTAATAACGTGTTGTAAAATATTACATTGCAAATATATAATAGAGTGAATAGAGAGATTCAGTAGAGAAAGCTAGAGGAGAAAATTTTATTTTCAATATGTCACCTTATATCTATGACAAAAACTAGGCTCCTATTTATAAGAAAATAAGGATGCACTTATCATTAATATTAATATATTCAGTAGTACATACATTGGATAGGGAGATGAACATTCATTATATAGGGAGATGCACTTAGAATATATGATACAAATGTATCATAATAAGTACATTATATAAGATGAATATAATGAATATTCATTTATGTATTTCATAACATTTTTAAATTTTTTGAAATTTTTATTATTTTAGTTTTTAAATTAATTATTTAAAAATCATTTTATATTCTGGAAGAAGGAGACATGGGGCGGGCCCTTGGGCTCAGTCCGAATATGGCCCATTCGCTATTCAAGACCAATTTAAAAGCAAATTAAGCCCAACTCATCAACAACCCAATGCTTCCATCAAAGCATGTCAAAGCCCAGAAAACATCAATACAATTATGACTAGAATTAAGCCCAAACTTCCTAAAAAAAAAACAACTAAGGTCTGTGTCTCCACTCTCCCCTCTTTCTCCACATACTTATCTTCTTCCTTATTCAGTTTTATCGCCTTTCTTCACATTGCAGACCAAGAACTCTCAAAACTGAACATTAAATTCAGAATATTTAAAGCTTTTAATCAACGGATAACGTTTTCTACTTTCAAGCAAAGCACAGCCAAAACATCACCGCGAGTTATATTAGTCCACCACCACTGGACCATCATTGGTGAATCTGACTCACAGCTAATGAAATCACCATCTCCATATTATCACGAACTTTTGAAAAACTCACGGCTTATGAATAAGGAGGCGAGATGTAACCCAACAAATCATCATGAATCATCACTGATAAATAGTTCAGGGTCATTTTTTCTCATCACCCACCACTGTCAATTACACTCGAAATCATGGTTAATAATTAATGAACAAATCAGCAAGGTATAAACCATATCAACACTCATTCAGTTCGAACGCTTTGAGGACCTATTTTATGAAAATGCCATGGACGCATTTCGTCTAACAGGTCATAGTCAACGAGTTAAGGAGTAGCCTTTAAATACCCAAATCTCAAACACCATGGACGATAGCTTCGTTTCACCATTCATTCAGAAGCTTCCCGAAGTCCCAAAAGCGCACATGTGCTGCATGCCAAGTCGCTAAAATCCCCCAAAAAGTTACCCTTAGAATACAATAGATAGACTGAATCTCACTAAATTATTCTCTAAACCACCAGGGGAGAATACAATGAATGAAAACATCTGATCAACCTCCGCCAGGACTACACGATGAGCACGTAAATCAGACTGTGATTTGGGCCATAGAACTTGCAAGTTCTAAACAAAACTTGCCATTCCAACTACAAGGGCCGCGTCGCACTTGTCACATGGATATCCATGTAACGAAGTGGCATTGACACAATTCTATGTCGGCATTTCTGTTCACATATTTGATGGGAGGACTAACTTAAACAAAAGAAGTTATAGTTCAAGGATTTAGTTGGACCGAAAAAAAAAAAAAAAAAAGAGAGTTCAAAGAATCAAATTGAACAAATTGAAAATGTATATAATTCAAACCTTAAACTGTTTATTATCAAAGAAATTTGTCATAATGTTCTTTTTTTTTTAATTATAAATAAGAGTATTTATTGATACGGAATAAGCACGGGGAGCTAATCTTTTTCATAAGCCTTATTAAATTAGGGATATGGGTATATGGAACCACAAAGAAAGTCTTAGGACAAACATTATGCCAAGAAGAATTTTGCTTTTGCTGTTGCGATATTGGGAATAACTTGAATATTTCACAGTTACAGTGTAACTGTGACCAGAGTATTATCATTTTTTCTGCATCAAAAACTTCTCTAACATTCTAGATAAAGTTAGATCAAGAGATCTTTTCGGCTCAATGGCAAAGAAACCAATTAACTCTATTCTGTGTTCTTTTCCCCTTCTCCTTTTTCTTTGGGGTTAAAAGTAAAGGGCAGACCTTTTGTGCGCATAGAATAATATTGCTTCATAGAAGGTTAAAGAATATAATATCTTTCTTTTCTCCCTCCATAGATGCTGTCTTCATGGTTTGCATGGTTTCTCACTATATAGTCTGGGAAGCAAACGGGATTTCTCCAGTGACGACAAGAAAGAAGAGCACATCAATCTCGAATATCAGGTAAGCCTTCTTTGTTTTTCTCTCAACATCTTTCAGCTCATTGCTCCTTGTAGACATAAGAAAATTATGTTTACTAACGGGAAAATTGTCTAAAAAGTCCTAAACCTATTTTACCGTGACCAAATTCGTCATAAACTTTTAAATTATGCCTTGTCATGAACCTATTAATTGTGCCTATGCATTGTGTTCATTCAATTAATTTCAAATAAATTGTATCTTGGTCAGACCAATAAAGAAAGTGGAGGTTATAGTTAAAGCTACTAGTAGAAAACCAAAATAACTAGTTATAGTAAGCATGAAGATTAAGGAGCTAAATGAAATGTGTTCTTTTTATACATATATTTAGAAAGCACTTCCCTAAGTTTCAATATACAAAGATAAGCAAACATACCGATTAGTCCTCAATCTTATAATAATTTATTAAATTAGTTTTAAACCTTTTAATGATTTGTCAATTTAGTCATTTCAATCAAGTTTGGATGCAAAATTGCTAACGCGAAACTCTAGTCAATGTTGATCATTCTATGTGGCGTGTTCGTAGTTAAGATGAACAACTTTTTCATTTTTTTTTTCTTTTTTCTCTTTTTCCTTTCTTTTCATATTCTTTTATTTTCCTTCCATCGGCCTTGGGCGAGGAACGTCCGAGTTTTTGGATTGATGAGGGCCACCCTTGCTAGGGCCGCCATGCTGCAATTATTTTAAAATCAAATAGTTTCAAATTTTCATATGCATTCGACTTTACTGATTGCTCGTAGTATAGCCAAGAGATAAAATATTAGATTATTCGTGTTCCAGGGGAATTTATGGGATTTATGATTTTGTATTATTTGTGGCCACGTGATTTTAACAGCAAATTGACTTTGCTGCACGGCCTTGGGAGATCTAGGGAGCTGACGGGCTTCCATTATTCGTTTCTCAAGCTTTTGCAGATTCTTTAGACATTTTCTCAACTAGCTGAGGTGCAAGGCCTCCCGAAACTGAACTTCTTTTCTGATTCATCCAATGGCAAAAACACAGGCACGTGCCACAGGTATAATCTTTCGAGAGCAGGTGTTTCTTCATAATAATCAAAATCAGATCACGTTATTCTGTCAATATAAACCTTTGTGCCATTTCTAGAACAGATTGAATGCATCACGAGCCGCAGCGTGTTTTCTGTTCTACTAGAAAAAAAAAAAATCATTTTCATGTTGCTTTTGGCTTTGTTTTTTTTTTTTTTTGACGAGACTTGAGTCCTGTTAAATGGAAAAAAGAACATATGCTTAATTCATTCTCGTCGTGAGGCACCAAATCACCTTGAAAACGAACGAGATTGTCGACAGAATTATGCCCAAATGTACCTTTTCACTCTTTCTGGTTTCACGGGCTTGTAATCTTTTTCTTTCACTTGTTTAGAAATGAGTCAGATAGTCGAGGAAGTTGCGGTTACCCTAAAGACCAACATGGACACCTTGCCTGCCGTGTCCACCGAGTGTTGCATCTATCGAGTGCCTGAGAAGTTGCGCAGAACAAATGCAGAGGCCTACACACCTCAAGTCATCTCCATCGGGCCGTTCCACCGTGATAAGACAGCAATTCAGATGACGGCGATCAAACTGAGGTACTTGAAAGGCTTCTTCCGCCACTGCAAGGCCGACCTCCCAGCTTGTGTCAGAATGATCAGCGAATCGGAAGACTGCATTCGGCAATGCTACCAAGAAAAACTCACCCAAAGCAGCAGGGAGCTCGTGGAAATGATCTTAGTGGACGCAGTTTTTGTAGTTGAGCTGTTCATAAGGAACCATTTCCTGGAGCACCGAGACGAGGACGACGAAATATTCAGCAAGCAGTGGATGAGCAACGCCGTATTCCACGACCTCCTGCTCCTGGAAAATCAAGTCCCATTCTTTGTCCTCGAGACTCTCTATAATCTCACCACATTGAGTACCACTGACACGTTCTTCAAGCTTAGCTACGAGTACTTCAAAGACGTCCTGCACGGGCATGAGCTTGCAAGCACGGGAGTTCGGGTAAAGCACGTGGTGGAGTACGTGCGAGCCCTGCAACTGCCTGCGTTCCAACGGCGCATGACGTCCAAACAGGATAAGAAATTCCAGCTGACTCGTCGTGCAAAGGAGCTGCAAGAGGCCGGTGTTGAGTTCAGACGGGGCAACCTCGGTGAGGGAACCTCCTTCCTGCTCGATGTCCACTTGAAGGCTGGGACCCTCGTGATGCGGCACGTGGTTGTGCACCAGTGGACCGAGGCGTGGTTCAGGAACATGATTGCGTACGAGCAGTGCCACCACGTGGAAAAGTACATCAGCAGCTACGCCATTCTCATGGACAGCCTCATCGACACGCCCGAAGACATCGACATTCTAATCAGCTGCGGAATTTTGGAAAATCGGCTCGGTAGGAAGGAAGACGTGGCCAGTCTCTTCAACAGCTTGTACAAGGAGACCATGAGGGACTCCAGCGAGTTCCTCTACTCAAGCCTGTGTCAGAGCCTGAATGAGTGTCATCCTCGATCGAGAGTATTCAAATTAGTCAAGGAAGTTGCGGTTAACCTAAAGACGAACATGGACACCTTGCCTGCCGTGTCCACCAAGTGTTGCATCTATCGAGTGCCTGAGAAGTTGCGCAGAGCAAATGCAGAGGCCTACACACCTCAAGTCATCTCCATCGGGCCATTCCACCGTGATAAGACGGCAATTCAGTTGATGGCGATCAAACTGAGGTACTTGACAGGCTTCCTCCGCCGCAGCAAGGCTGACCTCCCAGCTTGTATCAGAATCATCAGCGAATTGGAAGACCGCATTCGGCAATGCTACCAAGAAGATCTCACCCAAGCCAGCAAGGAGTTCGTGGAAATGATCTTAGTGGACGCAGTTTTTGTAGTTGAGCTATTCATAAGAAGCCAATACCTCGAGCACCGAGACGAGGACGACGAAATATTCAGCAAGCAGTGGATGAGCAACGCCGTATTCCACGACCTCCTGCTCCTGGAAAATCAAGTCCCATTCTTTGTCCTCGAGATTCTCTATGATCTCACCGCATTGAGTACCCCTGTCACGTTCTTCAAGCTTAGCTACGAGTACTTCAAAGACGTCCTGGAGGGGCAAGAGCTTCCAAGCACGAGCTTTCAGATGAAGCACCTGGTGGACTACGTGCGAGCCCTGCAACTGCCCTCGTTCCCACGGGGTGCGACGTCCAAACATGGCAAGAAATTCGAGCTGACTCGGAGTGCAAAGGAGCTGCATGAGGCCGGTGTTGAGTTCAAACCAGGCAAGGGAAACTTCTCCCTGCCCGATGTCCACTTCAAGGCTGAGACCCTCAGGATGCGGCACGTGGTTGTGCACGAGTGGACCGAGGCGTGGTTCAGGAACATGATTGCGTACGAGCAGTACCAACACGTGGAAAAGTACATCACCAGCTACGCCATTCTCATGGACAGCCTCATCGACACGCCCGAAGACATCGACATTCTAGTCAGCTGCGGAATTTTGGAAAATCGGCTCGGTAGCAAGGAAGACGTGGCCAGTCTCTTCAACAGCTTGTACAAGGAGACCATGAGGGACTCCAGCGAGTTCCTCTACTCAAACGTGTGTCGGGACCTGAATGAGTACAGCAGAAACCCGTGGAACCAGTGGAAGGCCGCCCGGTACCGGTGGAGGGTCATCCTCTACCGACAGTACTTCAGCAACCCGTGGTCCGCGATCTCCGTGGTTGCCGCTGCGGTGCTGCTCATGCTCACCTTGTTGCAAACTGCGTGTTCTTTGATGGATGTTTACGCAGGCGACCCAGGGCAATTGTTCCGCTGGCACAAGTAATGCCCGTCGGAATGAACATCACCCAACTACTCTCCATTTCGCTAATTTTTTTTTTTCCCGTTTCCTCAATGTCATTGTTGTTGTTTCCTTATTTCCTTATTTTTTCTTTTTGTTGTAAAATATTACGTTGCAAATATATAATAAAGAGAATAGAGAGATTGAGTAGAGAAAATCAGAGGAGAACATTTTATTTTCACTATGTCACCTTATATCTATGATAAAAACTAAGCTCCTATTTATAAGAAAATAAGGATGCACTTATCATTAATATCAATGTATTGAATAATACATACATTGTATATGGAGATGAACATTCATTATATAGGGAGCTCTACTTAGAATGTATGATACAAATGTACCATAATAAGTACATTAGATAAGATGAATATAATGAATATTCATTAATATATTTCATTCATTCATATATTTCATAACACTCCCATTTGAATATTTATTGTATTCATTATATTACGAATATGTATCGAATAATACTGTCTCATTAAAAACATTTAGCCAGAAAAACTCAGTGGGACAAAAACCGGACAAAAGGGAAAAAGAGTGCAAAGTACAAAATTTATGATCTCTTCCTTTTATGGATGCATTAATTGCCTTGTTAAAAACTTTAAGCTAGAAAAACCTTGTGGAAAAAATCGAATAGAAAAAAAAAACATGCAATGAATAGTTCATAATATCTCCCCCTCAATTGAGCCATATAGTCATTGTTAGGGCTCATCAATCTTGCATCTTGTGAACTCACCACATACCAATGCCATATAATAATTTCTCAAAAGTTGACGTTAGCAATGATTTGGTAAAAAGATCTGCAAGATTATTTATGAATTGAATCTGTTTAACATCAATTTGTCGACTTTCTTGGAGTTTATGAGTATTAGAAAAATTTTGGGGAGATATGCTTAGTCCTATCACCTTTGATATATTCTCCCCTAACTTGTGCAACCCAAGCAACATTATCTTCATAAATTATAGTGGGAGAATTTGCAACCGGTATTAAACAACAAGATTTATGAATGTGCGTTATAACGGATCTTAACCAAACACACTCTCTTTCAGCTTCATATAAAGCAATAATCTTAGAGTAGTTAGAAGATGTAACTAATAGCGATTGCTTCGTAGAATGCAAAGAAATAGCAATGCCATTATAATAAAATAAACAACCGATTTGAGAACGAGCCTTATGTGGATCGGATTCATATCCAGCATCAGCATATCCAATTAAACTAGAGTTAGTGGAATCCTTGAAATAATATAATTTTAAATCTATAGTTTCTTGGAGATAATGAAAAATTTGTTTAACTCCATTCTAGTGTCTCCAAGTTGGCTCAGAACTAAAACATGTCAATAAATTTACCGTAAAAGCGATATCTGATCTCGTACATTGTGCCAAGTACATCAAAGCCCAAATTGTATTGAGCTATTGTACTTCAGGACCAAATATCTTTTCATCAGATTCTCTAGGACGTGATAGGTTCTTTAGTGGGTTACAAAAAAAAAAAGGGTTTTTTAGGAGATCTAGAGATCTTACAACCATATAGATGCTCAATGGGTGAGCTTTGTCCATGTTGAAGCGTTTAAGTAATCTTTCAATATATGTTGATTGATGGACAATTATTCCATTTGCTTTATGCTCAAGTTCTAGACCAAGACAAAGTTTGGTTTTACCCAAATTTTTAACTTTAAACTCTATTTTTAAATACTTAGCTGTTTTAGTTAACTCTTCTGGAGTTCTAATTAAATTTATATCGTCAACATAAACTGATATAATAGCAAATCCGATTCTTAATTTATTAATAAACATGTATAGGCAAATATGATCATTCACTTAGGTGTTGATACCACATACGATCGGATTGCTTTAACCCATATAAATATCTTTGCAATTTTATTGAGAATAAATTGTGAGGAGTGCATGCATCAGACATTTTGAATCTCTTAGGAATTTTCATATAAATATCAGGGTCTAATGAGCCATATAGATTTGCCGTCACAATGTCCATAAGACGCATTTCCAACCTTTCAGAGAGTACTAGGCTAATGAGAAAATAAAATGTAATCATATCAATCACAAGTGAATATATTTCATTATAATCAATCCTAAGTCTTTAGGAGAACCTTTGAGCAACGAGTCGGGCTTTAAACCTGATAACCTCATTTTTCTCATTTTATTTCTGGACAAATACCCATTTATATCAAACACGCTTTACATTATCGGGGATTCAAATTACGGGTCTAAAAACCTCTCGTTTAGCTAGAGAAGCTAACTTAACCTTAATTACTTCCTCCCACATAGGCCAATCTTGCATTTGATGACTTTCAATAATAAATTGCGGTTCATAATCATCATTCATAATTTTTTGAGTAACTGAGAATGCAAAAGTATTCGATCCTAAATTTCATTACAATATGTAATGGAATTCTCAATATTCCTGATGTTGGTGTTCCTTTCATGGGTTTTCGTCTCTTCAGAGATAATAAGCTCTTCGGGAGCAAGCACAATGCTTGGCTCTTCTAGCGCATATTCTTGATTCTTTCGCATTTGTTTATGAGGAACAGTATCTTTTGATCCTATCGGTCTACCACGCTTCAAGTGCAGGGAATTTTAATCCATTTTAGCTTGTCATTCAAGAACAGCTATTCTAGTTGGAGCATTTGTAACTGGAATATGTTAGTAGCATCATTAAATGCATCAAGAAGTCTATTGGCCATAGCTTGTAAATGGTATGCGCTGCACTTCGTTTTCACACTTAGGAGTCATCGGGTCTAATTGAGATAAATTTTTTTCATTCCAAGAGAAAACCTTAACTGGTTTTTGTTTTGCAATCATGGAAGTTGTAGGTGTCCCAATTGATGAAAACCCAGTCTCATCAAAATGACAATATGCAAATCTGCAGTAAAAAGATCATCGGTAGTTGATTCCAAGGGCCTAATGATGGACAGTGAATTAAACTCAACATAAATGCCCAAACGGTGTTAGGGACACATTTCGTTCTTTTTGGCGGTGCTATAGGCACTTGTATTGCACAACCAAAGGTGCATAAATGTGAAATATCTGGTTCATAATCAAGAACCATTTGAAGGGAAGATTGTAAAAGACTAGTAGTGGGGCGTAATCTTATTAAGGCTACCGCATACAAAACTACATAACCCCATGTTGTATCGTTGAGATTCGTTCTCAATAATAGAGTGCAAGCAATGATTTTAATATGTTTAATCAAGGATTTTGCCCATCCATTTTGAATATGAACATATGCAACCGAGTACTCAATCTTGATTTTGAGTGAAGCATAATAAGTGTCAAAACTCTTTGATATAAATTCACCAACATTATCCTTCCTTATGTTCTTAATTGGATAATCAGAGAATTGTGCCCAGAGCTTTATAATATGCACAAGTAAACATGCAAATGTGACATTGCGCGTAGATAATAGGCAAATATGTGACCATCTACAGGATGTGTCCACTAGTACTATAAAATATCGAAATAGTCCACTTGGTAGTTGTATTGGTTCACAAATATCACCTTGAATTCTTTGCAAGAATAAAGAGGATTTAAGATTAACATTTATTATAGAAGGTTTGATAATGAATTTTCCTTGTAAACAAACCTCACAATTATAATCTTTGGACAACAATACATTTGTATCCTTTAAAAGGTGTCCTTTTGTATTATGAATTATTTTTCACATCATTGAAGCGTCAGGGTGACCAAGGCGATCATGCCACAATCTAAACTGATCAGGGTTTACTAATCTCTAGGTTGTGGTGGTGTAGGTTTCAACAGCCTTAATCATGACACAATACAAACCCATAGAAGAAGCTTCTAGCTTCTCATGGATGGTCTTTAGGCCCATCTTATAAAAGGTAATGCCAATATATTCCTTATCTTGCTCAAAAATAGTCTCAATATGGTATCTATTATAGTGTACATCTTTGAAGCTTAGTAGATTCCTTTTTGATTTACTGCTTAGAAACGCATCCTCAATATGTAAGATGGTGCCATTTGGTAAAACAATTATGGCATTCCCAAAACCATCAATAATCGGAACATGACTTGATATTGTATGGATTTGTATCTTACACATTGTCATACTCGAGAAAAAGTGTTTACTACGAAATATGGTATGTGTTGTTGCACTATTAAAGTAAACATACATCTTCATTTTTCTTGATATTTTTCATTTGCATTTATGTTAACAACTTTAGGTGTCAAGTATCATAAAATTTTTATATTAGTTATATAGTCAAATAAAATTTCAAAATTTCAAAGTATATATTATATAACCATATTAGAGAACAATAAAAGGTAATACATTTAAACAACTAGAAAAGAAATTATTAGAATCATAAAATTCGAAATCCAAGTTATCATCCACCAGTTTGATGTCTCATCAAAGTAATCAGAGGTCCTCAAAGAAATCATAGATATTCAGGAATGCATTTGCTACTTTAGGAGCAAGAGGAGTTCCACCAATAGAGATATTGTTGGCATCAACAGTGGTTATGACAGTAGGATTGATTTAATGGCATGAGATTCACCACGTTTGCCCTATTTTTTAAAGATGTCTGATATAGATCAACAAAGTGCTTTGGAGTACGACAAGTATGTGATCAGTGCCTAGTCATGTCATAACAATGACAAATACTTTTATTAATCACATTCTTTGGCTTATTTTTTTTGCCATAATTCGGGCCAAAGTTAGATTTCCTAGAGCAGTTAAATTTCTTGCCATCCCTTCTAGATTATGTTCTTGCCTGTGCTTATAGCCCTTAAAATGACAAGTATTTTTCTCAGAGTTAGCATGTGTTTCAAGCAATAATTTTGAGCCAGTAGGTCTAAGATCATGATTTTTTAACAGCAATTCATTAGTTTACTCGGTAATGAGGAGCACAAAAATTAATTCAGAGTATGTAGCAAACTGACGTTGTTGATATTGTTGTTGTAATACAAAATTCGAAGCATGAAACGTGGAGAAAGTTTTCTCTAACAATTCTGCATCAGTGAGTTTAATATTGCATAATTCAAGTCGAGAAATAATATCAAATAAAGCAAAGCTATAGTCAGACACTGATTTAAAATTTTGCAGACTAAGATTTTACTAGTCATATTGTGCTTGAGGGAGGATAACAATCTTGGTATGATCATACTTATCTTTTAACCTCCTTTACAAGATCTGAGGATTTCGAACGGATAAATTTTGAGTCTACAGGCTCTCATGCAAATGACAGCAAATAAAAATCAATGCATTTACTTTATCTTTTGCATTTTAGGTTTTGTCCTCTATAATTGCATTAATGAGACCTTGCCCTTGGAGATGCATTTTCATGTCAAGGCACCATGATAGATAATTCTTTCTACTCACTTCTAGGATGTGGAATTTGGGCTTTTCAATATTTGCCATAATCCTTGCAAAAATAAATCCTTAAATTAATTTAAAGGACTTCCAAATATCCATTGCCACTTTAGGAGTAGAATGATACTTTTGGATTTAAAATTGGCTTCGGGCCAAGAAAAATAAAAATGAAGAATTGATAGGAGAAGATGAAGTATAAGTTGATTAATAGAAAGAACACCCACTTAGCAAAAATTACTTACTCAGTTGGTAGGTCTTTATGCTGATAACGTGTTGTAAAATATTACGTTGCAAGTATATAATAGCGATAATAGAGAGATTGAGTAGGGAAAGCAAGAGGAGAAAATTTTATTTTTACTATGTCACCTTATATCTATGACAAAAACTAAGTTTCTATTTATAAGAAAACAATGATGGACTTATCATTAATATCAATATATTGAATAATACATACATTGAATAGAAAGATGAACATTCATTGTACACGGAGATGTACTTAGAATGTATGATTAGATAAGATGAATATAACGAATATTTATTCATGTATTTCATTTATTCATGTATTTTATAACACTTTTAAAATTTTTGAAATTTTTGAAATTTTTATTTTTATTTTTGAAATTAACTTTTTAAAAATCATTTTATATTCTGGAAGAAGGAGACGTGGGGTGGGCCCTTGAGCTTGGTTTGAATATGGCCCATGCGCTATTCAAGCCCAATTTAAAAGCAAATTAAGCCCAACTCATCAACAATCCAATGCTTCCATCAAAGTAGATCAAAGCCCAAAAAACATTAATACAGTTATGACTAGAATTAAGCCCAAACTTCCTAAAAAAAACAACTAAGGTTTGTGTCTCCACTCTCCCCTCTTTCTCCACATACTTATCTTCTTCCTTATTTAGTTTTATCGCCTTTCTTCACATTGCAGACCAAGAACTCTCAAAACTGAACACTAAATTCAGAATAGTTAAAGCTTTTAATCAACAGATAACGTTTTCCACTTTCAAGCAGAGCACAGCCAAGACATCACCGTGAGTTATATCAATCCACCACCACTGGACCGTTGTTGACACATAATTTTTATCTTTCTTAAAATATATATATAAATATATATAAACAAATCAATCAAAATCAAAATCAAAAATTTTAATTATTAATTTTTCTTTAAAAAAAAAAAAGAGTCGTGCGGGTCCGGGTCGGGTCGGATTCGGCCTTGGCCCGACCCGGCCCTTTTTCCCTTTATTTCCCCCCGCATGAGCCTAGGGCCAATCCCTCTCCTATCCTTTTTTCTTTTTTCTTTTCCCTCATGCGACCTAGACCTCTTTTTCTCTCCGGCCCAGCCCGCTCCATTGTCTTCTCCCTCAGCCGCTTCTTTGCATGGGGAACCGAAGAGAAAGCGGAAAAACAGCCGTCCGCATTGGGGAAATGCGAAGCCAAAAGCGGGACAGCGAGGACGAGGAGACAGGATCATCTCGCTGGCTGGTCGGCAGGAAGCAGGGAGAAGAGGTCGGAGGCACGCACACGCGAGCCAAAGGATCAAGGGAGACATCCGGAGAGATCCCGGCGGGGGAGGAAAAAGACAAAAAAAGAGGAAAACGGAGGACGAAGAAAAGGAAGGGGAGATCGAGAAAAACCTGAAAAGAAAAAACAAAGAACGAGAAGGAAAATAGAAGGAGACAGAGAGAGAACAAGGTGAGGGCGAGAGAAAAACAGAGAGGAAGGAGGGGGAATTCGCCGAGGCCACCGCCGTCGACGTGTCTCCCAACCGCTGCAACCGCCGCTAACACATCTCCGGGCCGCCATCCGTCGCCGCCACCGCAGACGCGTCTTTCAAGCTGCCATTCCCGTCTAAAACCGGGTAGGCCTTTCATCGAAATTCTGGTGTGCGTTTCTGGAAATGAGTCGGCTGGAGCTCATCCCGATTAGTTCGGGCGAGCTCCGGCCGCCTTCCTATCCTTGTTACCCCGCTTGTTGTTCTACCATGTCGCCTTCGAAGTTTGGATAGGTGCTCGGGTTGCGACCGAGACAAAGTATGTTAGTTTTATTAGTGTATACAACCTGTTTGTGGAATTGTCCGAGCGAACTCCGCCCCCCAATTGCTCCCGTAGGGCCCCTTAGGACTGCTGGTGGCCGGAGGGACGCCGTCGCGACTAGAGAGCTTGAGCCATGACCCCCGTCTGCCCGAGACGTCACCGCCGCAGGCTTTCGCCGTTCCAGCATCCTTAGTCGCGATCGAGAACCGGGGATTGCAGTCGAGTTGGGCCGATCGTGGTCTGGCCCACTCGACCTTTGTCCCGACTTGGGCTCGTTGTTTGGGCCCAAGTTAGGTTGAGTGAAGGCCCGATCAAAGGTGATCGGGCCTAGCCTCCGCTCGGACCGGCCGGGTCCCGGTCTCCGAAAAAATTAAAATAAAAAATTAAAAAAATTAATATTTATTTTAAAAAAAATTAAAAAATTTAAAAAATCGGAATATCGAAAAAAAAAAAAATTAAAAAAATTAATAATTTTTTTTTGAAAAAATTAAAAAAATTAAATTAAAAATTAAAAAAAAAAAAATAAAAAATTTCGAAAATTAAAAAATGATGGGGTTTGGTTAGGAATTGCTATGCTTTGCATTTTAGTATAATTAAGCCTTTTAGTTGCTTGTATTTTGATTATATGTTGCATGTTTAATTTGCGTATCTAATTATGTTTAATTGCACGTATTTAATTCTATTACAATTAGGATCTTGATAGCTATGATTGTTATTTCAATGTTTGTGCACTTGCATGATCACTTCATATGTTAGTGGATAGGTATAAAATCAATCCAAACTGCTTGCCAAAAATTCATTTTGTTAAAATGAACAAGATTAGGTACCGAAAGGGCATTAATTGATCAATTAATGTAATCAAGTCCTCGATCCTAGATTCTCTGGTTGCGTAGAAAGTGAGGTACACTCCCATACCTCACTTGGTTCCTAGCTGACCCCAATAGGCTAGTGGTGACTCCTTTGGTGCAAAATTCTTGAAAAATATCCCAATGTCACGCGGGGTATGGGCTTGGGAGAGCCCGCGCCCAATCATGGGCCTTAGGCCCGTCCTTTAAGCAATACCCCTAAACCTGTTCCCTCCCCCCGAGGGTAGGTCGCGACAGCTTGGCGACTCCGTTGGGGACTTGGTTTTAAACCTTAGAGGATTTAGGCCAAAATTAATCTTGTTCAAAAATATTTTTGTTTGGCAGCGTGTTAAATGTTTTTGTAAAATGGGAGGTATAAGGGGAAGTGTTTGCTCACCTTTGTCTTGTAGGGAGGTGAAGGAATGTATGGTTTATTGTTCATGTATGAAGTGTTGATTGCTTATAAATTGTTATGCCTGCGTTTCTTGCATTGCACTACACCATAGCACACACAACCTGCCGCCGGACCCGGGCCTCATAGGATCACTTAGGATGGTGTTGAGGTGGATACCACTCCGACTACAACCGTGTAGTACGAGTCGCCCATCTTAACCCCGAAATTCCTTTCTTCATGTTGAAGGTGCCCACCCCGGTCTTCAACCGTGCGACACGGGTTGGTTCTTTGACAAGGCCAGAGTCATGGGTAGCCCGACCTAGCCGCGACCTTGCTGGTTCAGTCTGGTGATCCCATGGCTCCATTTTGAGCCGTCTAGAGTAGAAATCGAACCACCGCCCATGCGCATGTCTTTGGCATTGCTACTCAATGAATAGGGTAAGTCTTCCAAAATTCTTTTCTGCGCAATTTATTTATTTGTTTTCTTTTTGGTCGGTCCATGACAAATTAGGTTTGTCGTAACTTTGGTTGACATACGATGGGAGTACCTGAGCTTCACATCTTTTCCGCCCCGAAGGCCGAGCTCCGCACGTGGTGGGATGGACTGGATCTGACTGGCCGTGATTGGGTGCGATCTTATGTTGGACGATTACTCCCCCTATTGGAGATAGAGACCCATTATGGTGTCGTGCGAGCGTTAGCACATGTTTGGTGCCCCGCAACTTGCACGTTCATATTCGGTGATCACGAGCTCACTCCAACCTTGGAGGAATACAGTATTGCCATTGGAAAGCCCTTAGCGTCAGAGTTGGTTAGCCCACCTGTAGGAACTGAGCATGCATCGACCTTATCTGATTTCCTTAAAATTAAAGAAGATGAAGTGAGAAAAGTTTTGAAAGCCAATCGCAAAACTTGCCCATTTTCATTTCTAAATGAGCTTTTTCAAAATGCCCATCTTTCCAAAAGAATAAGATATTCCTGCTAGCTTTCTTCGGGTTTGTGATATTCCCACATTGTAGAAATGCTATTAGCCCTTCCGTAGCGTGGGTAGTTCGTGAAGTATGTATGGGAAAGGGTTTTATTAATGCTATCCTGACCAAAACTTTTCTTTCCCTTACTCGTTTTAAAGAAAATAAAGACAAAGTTTTCCATGCTCCTCCTGCACTCTTGCAAATTTGGTTTTCCTCTCACATTAAGGGGTTCGGTAGCTTGATGACTGTGAGCGACATTTCTGACTCTAGCCACCCTATCCTAAAGTTTAGAGATAGGAAAAAGTTCGCCCCTGATTATCATTATTCTGAGTGGCTAGTTTTCATGACCAACCCTAGGCCTGAGGATTTCCAATGGCATGCCAAATGGCTCCGAGTTCGAGAAGCGCGGTTCGTGTGTGGGCTTACTAGACCTATTCCTTTGTTGGGAATCACTGGAGTCACCGAATATTACCCGACTCGAGTCACCCGTCAGTTCCAAGAGATTCAACAACTTCCATCGGCGATCCAGGAAGACCCGCTCAGGATAGACTTCCCTGATGGATGCCAAGACCACGAAGACTCCGTCGCGTTGGTGAAGTCGATGTGGGATATGTGTCACCCCCGAAAGCTGATATGGCCCAAAGAAGAGTTGGAGGGGCAAGAGAAGACTTATTATGCCTCGAAAGAGTACATCCTTAGGCACAAGATTCCAGAGAGCCTCCGCCCGAAGATTCCTAAAGTGCCATTAAAGATCACCCACCGAGCCGAGATCAAGCGCCTCAAAAGGGAGCTCGAGGAGGCCGAAGAGCGTGCTTTGAAGTTAACCCGAGTTAGTGGAGCTGCCACAAGCGGAAGCCGTCCTCATTAGTTAGATTGAGTCAAATGCGATTTGTAGCGAGACCATACTCACATGCATTACAATGTTAAAGAATTTGTCTCGAGTCTCAATGTTGGGAGTTAAAAGAATGTCTTTTCATTTTAGAAGTAGCTTCGTTTGTAGGGGTTTTCTATCATGTTTTTCTTGTATTATGTGGCAACCTAGCTTTGAATGAAACGAACAAATTGGGGCAATTAGATCTTTGTCGTGGGCCGACCGCCTAATTATTACTTGTACTTATATATGCTTATCTACCTTTGCTTCAGGTACTAACCGATCGATTGTCTTCTACTGATCGTCGACACGGCCAAGCGGAGATCCCCAATTCGCACGCGCGCAAAAGTCAGAATGGAGAACGATGACACCAACGTGCGCATGGCCAAGATGGAGGACTAGCTGGCCCAACTCACCGCAATGATGCTTGAAATAAGCCAGAAGCTTAAGGAGTCCCCCGTTGTAGCTGTCACTGGAACATCCACTCCTACGTTATCAGGACACGCTTCCCCGTCGACGGGAGGCACGCACGTTGCTGATCTCCCCGGGAAAGAAATTGCCGGAGAAGCTCCTTCTGTCACGCCAATCATCGTTAATCTGGATCCTCCTCCGAAGGAAAACCCAACACCCCGCCTAAGTGAAGAGAGTGAAAAACGTTTGGCAAAGATGGAAGAGCGACTATGTGTCTTGCAAGGTTACGAGCTGAAAGGAGCTGATAGGCTATCTCCATACACCAAGACGAGCTTTCCTGAGAATTTCCAAGAGCCTGAGTTCACAAGAAAGTATGACGGAACGGGATGCCCAAGGACCCACCTTAGGTATTACATGAGGAAAATGGCTCGCTATGCTGACAACGTGCCATTCCTCATACACACATTCCAAGATAGTTTGGAAGGCATTGCCCTGACGTGGTTCATTGTGCTGGACATTAAAGAATTCACTAGTTGGGATGACTTAACCAATGAGTTCTTGCAGCAATACCAATTTAACACTGAGCTTGCCCCCACGAGGGAAGAGTTGACTCATGTTGAGAAGAAGAGGAATGAGTCATTCAAGGCCTTCGCGCAAAGGTGGAGGACCATGGCCTCACAAGTGAAGCCGGCCTTGAATGAGAGGGAGATGAAACATCTGTTTCCTCAAAACATTGCCCTCTGAATACTTCCAAGGGTTAGTGTTCTCGGGTTGCCAAACATTTTCACAGCTAGTTGAGGTAGGTGAAGGAGTTGAATGGGCGATGGTTGAGGGAAAGATTTCAACCGGAGGCGCGAAGAAATTCCCAGCAAGAAAAGATAAGGAGGCCGCAATTGAAGTAGCGCTTGTGCAAGAGCCACATTTCCCTCGGCCAACCGCAACACCCGTGCACAAGCCTACGATGGTTCCAGGTAGTTCATCACAAGCATACGATAATGGCAAGAGGCCATTTCGAAAGGGGTTTTCTCCACTACCACGCCCGCTGTCAAAGTTATTGCCCATGCTTCTTGAAAAGAGGATGGTCACAAAGGAGGTGCCTAGAGATAACCCCCCGAGGTTCGCCGGGTTCGATATAACCAAGACCTGTGAATACCACATGGGAGAAAGGGGGCATGATGTAGATAATTGTCACATGCTGAGATACAAAATTCAATAGCTTTTAGACAAGAACATCTTGACTTTCAGGGAGGCTCAGCCCAACATGCAACAGAACCCTCTACCAAATCATGTAGGGGGAGTGAACTCAATTTCCAAGGACATGCGGGCGAGTCAACAGCCTCTAGTGTTGGATGCTTCCGAGTTATATGAATCCCTAGTGCTAGCGGGATACTATGAAGGCCAAGAGAATGTGACCCTAGAAGAGAAATTGAACCGCGTCCGTAGGATGGTAGCCATGGGAGTAATTAGACGCGGAGAAGAGGAAGAGAAGGTCATATCCATGACAATGCCATCGTCATTCCGCTCATCTTTTGCAACTTTGCTGGTATGTCTCGAGCGAAGAAGGTTATGCATGGAATTTCGAAGACCCCAGCTTTGTACGAGGAAGGGGTGATAGCTATGATTACCCCGATGGTGATTGAACTATCCGATGAGAAGCTCGCCGGCAATATCGAGCTAGAAATTGCTGAACCCAAAGTGATCGACCTTATGGTCGAAGAGATGTCGACAATCGAAGTCACGGGAGGAAACACAATGCCAGTCACGATTGAATTGCCTCCCCAGGAGGAAGACGGAATGATAATGCTATAGTATCCTCCCAAATTCGATCCCAAAGCTGTACCTTGGGGTTACGGAACAAATGAGGTAGATGCTGTCACGCGATCAGGCCGTTATTATGCACCTGATAAGGGAGTAGAAAATAAGGCTGTGATCGAGGAAGAGGCAAAGCAATTTTTGGCTATAGTAAAGTCCAGTGAGTTCAACGTGATGGATCAACTTCGGAAGTTGCCAGCTCAAATCTCTCTCTTAGAATTATTCAAATCTTCCGAGAAGCATAGGGACATCTTGCTGAAAGTCCTTAATGAGGTGCACGTGCCAGAATCAATCGATGAAGTCCAATTGGAGGAGTTCGTTGGGGCCGTTCTACTAAAAGACCAAATTTCCTTTACTGATGAAGATCTCCCCCCGATGGTCCTAATCATACCAAAGCACTACACATCTCGGTGAAACATGAAAGCACTCTTGTTTGCAGAGTATTGATTGATAACGGTTCGGCACTCAATATATGCCCGTTGGCTACTCTCCACCGTCTTGGCATTGATCTTGGGAGAATCCATACTAGCAAGTCGACTGTGCGAGCTTTTGACGGGATGAAGAAGGAGGTGATAGGGGAAATTGAACTTGAGCTGCTGATTGGCCCTGTACTTTTCCAAGCCATGTTCCAGGTGTTAGATATACCAAGCGCTTTTAATTTTCTGCTAGGGAGGCCATGGATCCACACAGCAGGTGTTGTTGCCTCCAGCCTCCATCAGAAGGTACGATTTGTGGTGGACAACAGGCTTATCACGGTCCATGGAGAATCCGACTTCAAGATCTATCACGAGACAGCCATCCCTTATGTGGAGCCAGAGTGTACCGAGGAATCCAGCTTTCAAACCCTCGAGCTGGTATCCATGGTCCATGTGCCTGTAGGGTCCTTCACAAAGGCTCCTAAATTGTCTAAGCCGGCCATAGTTGCGGGAAAAATCATGCTGGCAAGCGGGTATAATCTTGGAGAGGGCCTTGGATCACACAATCAAGGTGTGCGAAAGCCCATTGAAGCTCATAAAAACTCGAAGAGGAGAGGCCTAGGATATGTTGAGGGGCGAGAAGGTCGTAGCGAGCAAGGTGATCGTGGCAACCAAGGGGGCCGTGGAAGGTAGAGAGGCCAAAATGCCCGAGGAGGCCGAGGTGGGTATAGAGATTGGAGTGAACGTATTGCCCAAACCGAGGAGGGTGAGGGCGATCAAGGCCCATTTCACCCGTTGTTGGAAGAAACGTTTCCAGGACCTCCAAGGATGTTATTCGAGGAAGAGGTGGACATCTATGGTGTGACTGAGCTATTCGAGGAAGACATCATATGCACCATCCTGGCATGCGAGGAAGCTGAGTCCTCTGAAATCATGGTTGTCCCTTCAAAGTAGGGCGGTTCTCGTCTAGCCTAGTCTTTTGTTTTATGTCTTCTCCCCTGCGTGGGATCTCGTAGTTTTTCTTTCTTTATTTCCCGTTTATGTCATTTGTAATGTGAACTATGGTCAACCCCGATCTTGAGCCGTTGGTCGTGGGTGGTGTGTGTTTAAAATACGGCCTTATCTTTCCTCATTCAATAAAATAGACACATGTTTTATTAAGGACATGTGGAGGCACATCAAACTAGTCCTATGATGGTCACTGAGGCCTAGGTCTCCACATGCTCCCTTATTTGACTACCTTGCAAGGATGAGGAAATCCGAGGATATGAGGATGAGTTCTTGAAACTTTTACAAAGATACTTCAAAAAAATTCTTCGAAAAAAGACATGCATCATTTTTATTGTCAACATTGCTCTAACTCATTTTATCGCATCTCAGGCATTACATTATGCATAATCATAATAAGGACGCATATGACTCAAACGTGCATGAAGAAAGTCTCTCAGGTTCCGATGACACCGACGATGACAATCAGAAGGGGATTGAATGCGAATGGAATCGACATGAAGGATCGAAGCCGTTGATAGAAGAGCGAGCAATCACCATAAATTTAGGTGATGTAGAGAATGTCAGGGAAGTAAGGATCGGGGCATGTCTCTTAGAGTTAGAGGCGGAAAAGATGACTAATCTTTTGAAAGAATATCAAGATGTGTTTGCCTGGACATATGCCGACATGCCGGGATTGGACCCTGAAATTGTGGAGCATGCTCTGCCAACAGATCCTGATATGCCACCCAAGAAGCAAAGACTCAGGAGAACTAAACTAGAGTTGTCCAAGAAGATCAAGAAGAAGTAATGAAGCTGTTGAAAGTAGATTTTATTGAAGTGACACGTTATCCTGATTGGGTAGCAAATATCGTGCCGGTAATGAAGAAAGATGGGCGAATCAGGGTATGTGTTGACTATCGTGACCTAAATCGAGCAAGCCCCAAAGACGATTTTCCACTCCCGCATATCGATGTCTTGGTTGACAGCACGGCGGGATTTGAGTTATTCTCCTTCATGGACGGTTTTTCTAGATATAATCAAATCCATATGAAGAAGGAGGATAGGAGCAAAACATCATTTATAACTCCTTGAGGAACTTTCTACTACAAAGTGATGCCTTTCGGTCTAAAGAATGCTGGGGCAACGTATCAAAGAGCCATGGTCACGTTGTTTCATGACATGATGCACAAGGAGATTGAGGTATACGTGGATGATATGATTGCAAAGTCAAGACAAGGTGAGGACCATGTTGGAGTCTTGCAAAAATTGTTCAAACGTCTTCGGAAATTCAAGTTACGTCTCAATCCCACAAAATGCGTTTTTGGGACAAGATCGGGGAAGCTGTTAGGGTTCATGGTTAGTAACAAGGGCATAGAGATTGATCCGTCAAAGGTTAAGGCTATCTGTGATTTACGATCCCCGACCACCACCAGGGAAGTTCGCAGCTTGATGGGGCGGCTCAATTATGTGGCGAGGTTCATCTGTCAGTTGTCTGAAACAGCGAGACCATTCTTCAAGCTCCTAAAAAAGAATGCAAAGATTGAGTGGGATATCGAGTGCCAGGGTGCCTTCGAGAAGATAAAACACTATCTCACTCACGCACCAGTCTTAGTACCCCTTCTCCCTAAAATTCCCCTAATTTTGTACTTGACCATACATGATGAATCATTGGGAGCCATGTTAGCACAGAAAAGACCAAATGACGGGAGAGAATGCGCGATATACTACTTGAGCAAGAAGTTTACTGTTTCCAAGATGAACTACACAGAAGTTGAGAGAACTTGCGTGGCCTTGATTTGGGTTTTGCACAGGCTGCGGCAATACACACTTCATCACCGAATCCTGTTGGTGACTGAAAATGATCCCATCAGGTACCTCCTTGGAGAAGCCAGCATTAGTTGGCAAGTTGGCCAAGTGGCAAATCTTAATTTCAGAGTTTGACGTTCAGAGCCTGGGGCAGAAGTCCGTTAAAGGTCGCGCCATAGCAGACTTGTTGGCAGAAAGTCCCGAGAGGTCCAGGACATCTGATGAGGATAGTGATGCAGAGGAGCAAATTTTACTTGTATGAAGTGACAAATGGATGATGTACTTCGATGGTGCAGTTAATTTAGCTGGGTCGGGTACCGGGGCAGTTCTTATCTCCCCAGACGGTCAGCACTACCCTATTGCCACTAAATTGACGTTCCCTTGCATGAATAATATTGCCGAATATGAAGCATGCATTCTCGGCCTCCAAGCTGCTATTGACATGAAGATCCGAAAGATGCAAGTTTATGGTGATTCAGCCCTTATCATCTTACAGACTAAAGGCAAATGGCAAACACATGATTCTAAATTGATTCTGTATCATGAGTTCCTGGCGAAGTTGACGGAAGAATTTCAAGAAATAGCATTTGAATACTTTCCAAGGTCTCAAAATCAGTTTGCTAATGCCCTAGCTACCTTGTCTTCAATGTTACAAGTAGCTGGAGGCTTGGACATTGAACCATTAAGAATTGAAATCTTTAGCGCCCAGCTTATTGCATGACGATTGAAGAAGAACCGGACGGACAGCCTTGGTATCATGACATCTTGAAGTATCTGCAGAATGGTGAATTTCCCGAAGGAAGTGAAGCAACAAATAGAAAGCATTTAATAAAGTTAGCATCGAAATTCTTCGCCAGTGGAGATGTCATCTACAAAAGGTCCTTCGACTCGACATTGCTAAGGTGTGTCGACGCTAAAGAAGCCGACCGTTTGATGAAGGAGATACATGAAGGGGAGTGTGGCCCCCATATGAATGGACACTTCTTGGTGAGAAAAGATCATGCGACTCGGTTATTATTGGCTGACCATGGAGTCCGATTGCATTCAGCACGTACGATGGTGTCACCAGTGCCAGATTTATGGAGATAGGATAAATGCCCCTCCAAATGAACTTCACCAAATGTCTCAACCTTGGCCCTTTTCAATGTGGGGAATTGACGTGATTGGGCCCATTAACCCCAAAGCTTCAAATGGGCATCGATTTATCCTGGTGGCGATAGACTATTTTACCAAGTGGATCGAGGCCAATTCATATGTTAATGTTACTGCCAAGAATGTGGCGAAGTTCATTCGTCGCAACATTGTCGCTCGTTACGGGGTGCCGGAGGCGATCATTACCAACAATGGCACTAATTTGAACAACAAAGTCGTAGATGGATTGTTTAGTGAGTTTCGAATTAAGCATTTGAACTCGTCACCGTATTGTCCTCAAATGAATGGAGCAGTCGAGGCGGCGAACAAGAACATAAAGAAAATCCTATCGAAGACTGCTGAAAATTATCGTGATTGGCACGATAGACTCTCTTACGCGCTAATGGCGTATCGAACTTCTATCCGTACCTCCACAGGGGCAACTCCTTTTTCACTCGTGTATGGGATTGAGGCAGTTTTACCTGTTGAAGTTGAGGTCCCTTCTCTAAGGGTCCTTTCCCAATCTATGCTCGATGAGACTGAGTGGATGCAACAGAGGCATGAGCAGTTAAACTTGATTGATGAGAAGAGATTGCAAGCTGTGTGTCATGGCTAATGCTATCAAAGACGAGTTGCAAAAGCCTTCAATCAAAGGGTACGTCCTAGATACTTTGAAGTCAACGACCTGGTGCTGAGGAAAGTGCTTCCGATTATACCAGACCCTCGTGGCAAATTCACCTCGAACTATGAAGGGCCGTATGTCATTAAAAAGATTATGCCTGGTGGTGCTATGATTTTAGTTGAAATGGATGGCAATGAATTGCCTAGACCTATAAACTCAGATGCAGTCAAGAAATACTTTCCATGATTGAAATCAAGGTTGAAGAACCACTTCATGCGCAATCAGTCACATGGCATCATGCATAGCATCATAGATATCATACATATATCACATACACGCATATCTATTTGTGTTTCGGGCACCTTACCGTTCGATGAAGAAAATGGCGGAGGGAAAAGTCGATTCAAAAGACCCATCAAGTCTCCGCACAAATGGTTGAATATCTCTTTTTCTTAAATGAGAGGTGAAAAAAATAAAGGCAAAAAAAAAAGCCGGGGGGCATAGCGTCATTCGTACCACCTATTTTCTGGTGCCACTATACGTGCTTCATGTCGGTAATTCTCAAAGGGGGGAGCTCGTAAGAACGATTTTATTCGGATAAAAAGTTGAAACATTAATCATGCCAAACAAGGAGTGCTTAGGATGAAGAAAGGTAAGACATTTCCAAACACATCCTTTGAACACTTTCAAGAGTTGAGTGAAAAATAACCTTCTCTTAGGACGGAGGATCCATTCGCATTGAGCGTGAAGATCGAAATGATAAAGGCATTTCCTTCATCAATCCCAAACGCCAAGCTGACATATTGCTAGCCCTTTAGGCCAAATAGAGATGATCCTCCAAAATACCCCTTTCGAGGACAACCCGAAATTGGGGCAGCATAGGAGGTTACAGTCGTGTTGTAAAGCAAACGATTGGGAAAGATCCTATTACTTTCACTTGCATCAATCTTCTGGTGATAGCTTCAAAGGAATTCTCATTAGATCTTGACTCATCCCAATGTGAAGAAGAGCATTTCATTCTCCACCCAAACACTAATATCCATTGCTTTAACCAATTTGGGCCTGATTATTCATTTCTAAACCCCGAGCGGTGATCATCTCCCTTCACTGGGGCAAAGCATAAGAATTGATCAAAAACAATTGACAATTACGAGAACAATGTGAAAAGCATCTCGAAAGTCATAAGAGCTCCAAAAGTTCAAAAGCAAAAGTTCGACAAACTAGGGGGCATAAAAAGCAAAGTGTGCCTGGTAAAAGCAAGGCCAATGCCAAAAAAAAAAAAAAAGAAGGCCAAAAGGCATCTTATGTGAAAAAAATCATCAAAGTCCAAGTGCTTGTGCAAAAAAATCATATCAAAGAGCAAAGGAAATTAGAGAAAGGAGCAAAGCTCCCATGCACAAATGATTAATCAAGGGACTTTCGAGATGCGTTGTATTTCAAAAGCCAAATGATTTGGAAAGATCAAGTGACCTGGTCATGATGCCATGATGATCACCGACTCTTAAAGACCCTATTGAAAGTTTTAAGCCTTTCGAGCCTTTCCCGAGCCAACATTATAACCCTTTTCCGAAGCCTCTTCTAATTGGGATAATTTGAGTGAAATTGAGAATACCACAAAGAAGCTACTGCTTGAAGGAGTTGAAGTAATTCTATCTTGTCTTATCTTCCAAGCTCTCGACTTGTAAACCCAATGAAGATAATGACAAATGTTCATTTATTGGCCTCAAAGCAATAATTCCTTTGTGTAAGCCCTAACCGAGCCTATATTGCGGTCCTTTCAAAAGACCTTTTTGATCGATCAGATTGTGCTCATTGCGAATGTTTCCGGAAGCCTTCGACATAGGTTATGTGAGATACCTTCAGCAACCAATTATCTCCCACATGAATGGATGGGATCAAGTAGCCATTTTATTGAGAGTGCGTGAGAAACCCTTTCTGACTAAGAAGCTTTAGTTTGGCATGCTTAATGAACCTTTTTCTCGAGTCGTAGCCGTTCTGATGAGAACTTATCTCCTAGAAAATTTGATGATTAATATTATCCACGAGCAAGATGACAATTTTGTGCCACATGACGCTGATGGACATCGAATGTTTTTCTAAAGCAATCGGACTCAGCTTGATTATTTTGTTCAATTAATGTTACAATATTGCCAATACATCTCTTGATGATGTCTCTAATGATATTTGCTCGAGTTGAGTTTGACAAGATTCATCAGTGAAGCCATGCAGTTTTCTAAGGGGTTAGCGGGTGCTTCCCTAAAACTAAAAAGGTTCATGGTCAGCTTTAAACTATGTCATCTCCAAAGGTTTATGGTTAACCTTAAACCATGTCATTTCCAAGATTGATGGGTTCATTTGTAAACCACGCTGGTCCGCCTCCTAGTCAATGCTCGTTTGTACATAGGTGAGACTATCACACCCGGTCAAAACTCTTTTTACACGATGAGACCTTAGTCATATCATTTCTTATGACCCAGAGAGCTTTGTATCCTGGAGTCTTTCACCTTTCTTATGACCCGGAGAGCTTTGTATCCTGGAGTCTTCCACATTTCTTATGACCCGGAGAGCTTTGTATCCTAGAGTCTTTCCTTACTTCTTATGACCCGGAGAGCTTTGTATCCTGGAGTTTTCCTCACTTCTTATGACTCGGAGAGCCTTGTATCCTGGAGTCTTCCTCACTTCTTATGACCCGGAGAGCCTTGTATCCTGGAGTCTTCCACCCTTCTTATGACCCGGAGAGCTTTGTATCCTGGAGTCTTCCTCACCTCTTATGACCCGGAGAGCCTTGTATCCTGGAGTCTTCCACCCTTCTTATGACCCGGAGAGCTTTGTATCCTAGAGTCTTCCTCACTTCTTATGACCCGGAGAGCTTTGTATCCTGGAGTCTTCCACCCTTCTTATGACCCGGAGAGCTTTGTATCCTGGAGTCTTCCACCTTTCTTATGACCCGGAGAGCCTTGTATCCTAGAGTCTTCATCACTTTTTATGACTCGATGGGCTTTTGCAGCCCGAAATCTTTCTTCACCTGATTGACAAGACGCATTTCCATAGTTATGAGTCCTTTTCGTCGACCTAATGCATGCATTTGCATCTAGGGTCTTTCTATCACCGAAATAATTTATGTGTCTTCTATCTTTGATTGCAACCTCTTCGAGGCTACATTCAAAGAGCGGCAGCTGTTGACATATAATTTTTGTCTTTCAAATAGTAAAAAAAAATAAAAAATATATAAAAAAAAATCAAAAAAACAAAATCAATCAAAATCAAAATCAAAAAATTTTTAATTATTAATTTTTCTTTTAAAAAAAAAAAAGAAAGAGTCGTGTGGGTCCGGGTTGGGTCGGATCGGCCTTGGCCCGGACCCGCCCTTTTTTTCCTTTATTTCCCCTTTGAGCTTTTTCCCAATCCCTCTCCTCTCCTTTTTCTTTTTTTTTTTCTTTTCCCTCGCACGACCCAGCCTTTTCTTCCCTCCGGCCCGGCCCACCCCATTGTCTTCTTCCTCAGCCACTTACTGCACGGGGAACCAACGAAGAGAAATGCGAAAAGTAGCCGTTCGCGTGGGGAAATGGCGAGGCCGAAAGCAGGGGCAAAGGGCGAAGGGGACATGATCATCTCGCTGGTAGGTCGGCGGGTTGGGGAAGCGGAGGGCACGCACGCACGCGAGGTTTCGGAAATGAGTTGGCCGGAGCTCATCCCGACTAGTTCGGCGAGCTCGGCCGCCTTCTTATCCTTGTTACCCCGCTTGTTGTTCCCGCCATGTTGCCTTCGAAGTCTGGATAGGTGCTCGGGCTGTGACCGAGACAAAGTTTGTTAGTTTTGTTAGTGTATACAACCTGTTTGTGAAATTATCCGAGCGAACTCCGTCCCCCAATTGCTCCACGTAGGGCCCCCTTAGGATTGCTGGTGGCCGGAGGGACGCCGCCGCGACTGGAGAGCTCGAGCCATGTCCCCCGTCTGCCCGAGACGTCGCCGCAGCAGGCGTTCGCCGTTCCGGCATCCTTGGTCGCGACCGAGCGAGCATGGGATTGCAGGTCGAGTTGGGCCGATCCGTGGTCCGGCCCACTCGACCTTTGTCCCCAACTTGGGCCCGTCGTTTGGGCCCAAGTCAGCCGAGCGAAGGCCCGATCAAAGGCGACGGGCCTAGCCCCCGGACGACCCCGGTCCGGTCGGAGACCGGACTTGACTTCCGTAGATCGGGCCGAACCAGTCCGATCTAACCAGCCTGACCGACCCGACCCGATCCGGCCCCTAATTTTATTTTAGTTTACTTTATTATTTTTTTAAATAAAAAAAACAATTTCGAAAAAATCCAAAAAAACATAAAAAAAAAATTAAAAATTAAAAAGATTAATATATATTTTTAAAAAAAAAAAATTTTAAAAAAATCCAAAAAATAAATATCGAAAAAAAAAAATTAAAATTAAAAAATTAAAAAAAAAAACTTAATTTTTTTTAAAAATTAATTAATTAAAAAATATTAAAAAAATTAATTAAAAATTTCGAAAATAAAAAAAAATGATGGGGTTTGGTTAGGAATTGCTATGCTTTGCATTTTTAGTATGATTAAGCCTTTTAGTTGCTTATATTTTGATTATACGTTGTGTGTTTAATTTACATATCTAATTATGTTTAATTGCACGTATTTAATTTTACTACAATTAGGATCTTGATAGCTATGATTGTTATTTCAATGTTTGTACACCTGCATGATCACTTCATATGTTAGTGGATAGGTATAAAATCAATCCAAATTGCTTGCCAAAAATTCATTTTGTTAAAATGAACAAGATTAGGTACCGAAAGACATTAATTGATCAATTAATGTAATCAAGTCCCCGACCCTAGATTCTCTAGTTGCGTAGAAAGTGAGGTATACTCCCATACCTCACTTGGTTTCTAGCCGACCCCAATAGGCTAGTGGCGACTCCTTTTGTGCAAAAATTCTAAAGAATATCCCAATGTCACCCTGGGTATGGGCTTGGGAGAGCCCGTGCCTGATCATGGGCCTTAGGCTCGTCCTTTAGGCAATATCCCTAAACCTGTTCCCTCCTCCCGAGGGTAGGTCGCGACAACCGTCATTGGAGAATCTAACTCACAGCTAATGAAATCACCATCTCCATATTATCACCAACTTTTGAAAGACTCATGGCTTATGAATAAGGAAGCGGATGTGACCCAACAAATCATCATGAATCATCACTGATAAATAGCTCTGGGTCATTTTTGCTCATCAGCCACCACCGTTAATTACACTCGAAATCATGGTTAATAATTAATAACAAATTAGCAAGTATAAACTATATCAACACTCATTCAGTTCGAACGCTTTGAAGACCTATTTTATGAAAATACCATGGACGCATTTCGTCAAACAGGTCATAGTCAACGAGTTAAGGAGGAGGCTTCAAATACCCAAATCTCAAACAGCATGGACGATAGCTTCATTTCACCATTCATTCAGAAGCTTCTCGAAGTCCCAAAAGCGCACATGTGCTGCATGCCAAGTCGCTAAAATCCCCCAAAAAGTTGCCCTTAGAATACAATATATAGATTGAATCTCACTAAATTATTCTCCAAACCACCAGGGTAGAATACAATGAATGAAAACATCTGATCAACGTCCGTCAGGACTACACGATGAGCACGTAAATCAGACTGTGATTCGGGCCATAGAACTTGCAAGTTCTAAACAAAACTTGCCATTCCAACTACAAGGGCCGCGTCACACTTGTCACATGGATATCCATGTAATGAAGTGGCATTGACACGATTCTATGTTAGCATTTCTGTTCACATATTTGACGGGAGGACTAACTTAAACAAAAGAAGTTATAGTTCAAGGATTTAGTTGGACCACAAAAAGAAAAAAAAATAGTTCAAGAATCAAATTGAACAAATTGAAAATGTATATAATTCAAGCCTTAAACCGTTTATTATCGAAGAAACTTGTCATAATGTTCTTTTTTTTTAAAATTATAAATAAGAGTATTTATTGATACGGAATATGCACGGGGAGCTAATCCCTTTCATAAGCCTTATTAAATTAGGGATATGGGTATATGGAACCATAGAGAAAGTTTTAGGACAAACAATATGCCAAGAAGAATTTTGCTTTCGCTGTCGCGATATTGAGAATAACTTGAATGCTTCACAGTTGGAGTGTAATTGTGACCAAAGTATTATCACTTTTTCTACATCAAAAACTTCTCTAACAGTCTAGATAAAGTTAGATCAAGAGATCTTTTCAGCTCAATGGCAAAGTAACCAATTAACTCTGTTTTGTGTTCTTTTCCCCTTCCCCTTTTTCTTAGGGGTTAACAGTAATGGGCAGACATTCTTTTGTGCGCACAAGTTAATATTGCTTCATAGAAGGTTAAAGAATATCATATCTTTCTTCTGTCCCTCCATAGCTGCTGCTTTCATGGTTTGCATGGTTTCTCGGTATATAGTTTGGGAAGCAAACAGGATTTCTCCAGTGACAACAAGAAAGAAGAACATACTGATCTCCAATTTCAGGTAAGCCTTCTTTGTTATTCTCTCAACATCTTTCAACTCAGTGCTCCTTCTGCAGACATAAGAGAATTATGCTTAGTGATGGGAAAATTATCCAAAAAGTGTTAACTCTATTTTACGGTGGCCAAATTTGTCATAAACTTTTAAATTATGCCTGTTATAAACCTGTCAACTGTGTCAATTTAGTCCTCAATCTTATGATAATTTCGTCTTAAATCTTTTGATTATTTGTCAATTTAGTCATTTTCGGTCAATTTTGGATAGTTATTGCTGACATGGAGGTTTAGTCAACGTTGACCATTCTTTGTGGCATGTTTGCCGTTAAGGTGAACACAACTTTTACAAGTTTTTTCTTTGCTTTTCGTATGCTTCTCTCCCCCCACCCCCCCCCCTCTCCCAGCCTCGGGCGAGGGACATCCGAGTTGCATGCTGCAATTGTTTTAAAATCAAATAGTATCAAGATTTCATATGCATTTGACTTTAGTGATTACTCGTAGAATAGCCGAGAGATGAAAGATTAGATTCTTCGTGTTCCAATGGAATTTATGGGAGTTATGATCTTGTATCACATGTGACCACCTGATTTTAACGGCAAATTGACTTTGCTGCACGGCCGTAGGAGATCTAGGGAGCTGACGGTCTTCCATTATTCGTTTCTCAAGGTTTTTGTAGATTCTTCAGATATTTTCTCAACTAGCTGAGGTGCAAGGCCTCCTGAAACTGAACTTCTTTTCCAATTCACCCAATGGCAAAAGCACAGCCAAGTGCCACAGGTAAAATCTTTCGAGGGCAGGTGTTTCTTCATGACAATCAATATCAGATCACGCTTTTCTGTCAATGTAAACGCTGTGCCATTTTTAGAACAGATTGAATGCATCACGAGCTGCGGCTGTTCTACTAGAAATAAAACATCATTTTCATGTTGCTTTTGGTTTTGTTTCTCTTTTTGACGAGACTTGATTCCTGTTAGATGGAAAAAAGAACATATGCCTAATTCATTCTCGTCGTGAGGCACCAAATCACACTTGACACGAACAAGAATGTTGACAGAATTATGCCCAAATGTACCTTTTCACTCTTTCTGGTTTCATGGGCTTGTAATCGTTTTCTTTCACTTGTTCAGAAATGAGTCAGATAGTCAAGGAAGTTGCAGTTACCATAAAGACGAAGATGGACAACTTGCCTGCCGTGTCCACCGAGTGTTGCATCTATCGAGTGCCTGAGAAGTTGCGTAAAGCAAATGCAGAGGCCTACACACCTCAAGTCATATCCATTGGGCCATTTCACCGTGGTAAGAAAGAGCTTCAGTTGATGGAGGAGATCAAACTGAGGTACTTGACAGGCTTCCTCTGCCGCGGCAAGGCTGACCTCCCAGCTTGTACCAGAATGATCAGCAAATCGGAAGACCACATTCGACAATGCTACCATGAAAAGCTTACCCAAAGCAGCTGTGAGCTCGTAGAAATTATCTTAGTGGACGCAGTTTTTATAGTTGAGCTGTTCATAAGGAACCGTAACTGGAACCATGACCCCAAGCACCGAGACCAGAACGACGAGGTATTCAGCAAGCAGTGGATGAGCAATGCTGTATTCCACGACGTCCTGCTGCTGGAAAATCAAGTCCCGTTCTTTGTCCTCGAGAATCTCTATAATCTCACCGCATTAAGGACCACTGTCACGTTCTTCAAGCTTAGCTACGAGTACTTCAAAGACATCCTATACGGGCACGAGCTTGCAAGCACGAGAGTTCAGATGAAGCACCTCGTGGACTACGTGCGAGCCCTGCAACTGCCCTCGTTCCCAAGGGGTGTGACGTCCAAAAATGGCAAGAAATTTGAGCTGACTCGGAGTGCAAAGGAGCTGCAAGAGGCTGGTGTCAAGTTCAGATGCGGGGAGGGAACCTCCTCCCTGCTTGATGTCGACTTCAGGGACGGGACCCTCGTGATGCGGCATGTGGTTGTGCACGAGTGGACTGAGGCATACTTCAGGAACATGATTGCGTACGAGCAGTGCCACCACGACAACAAGTGCATCAGCAGCTATGCCATCCTCATGGACAGCCTCATCAACACGCCCGAAGACATCGACATTCTAATTAGCTGCGGAATTGTGGAAAATCAGCTTGGGAGTGTGGACAACGTGGCTCGTCTCTTCAACAACATGTACAAGGAGACCATGAGGGAGTCCAGCGAGTTCCTCTACACGAACCAGTGCCAGAGCCTGAACACGTACAGCAGGACCCAGTGGAACCGGTGGAAGGCTGCCTGGTACCGGTGGAGGATCATCCTGCACCGAGACTACTTCAGCAACCCGTGGTCTGGGATCTCCGTGGTCGTTGCGGTGTTCCTGCTCGTTCTGACCTTGTTTCAAACTGCGTGTTCCTTTCTGGATATTTATGCGGGCGACGCCTGGAGATTATTCCGTAGGCGCAAGTAGTGATATAAAAGGCATTACTGGTACCAAGGAATGGAAAGTCTCAAACTAAATTTCCAATCCTAAACGCTCTTGTCAATGGCCGCTTCATTTATGAAGTAAAGCGTAAAGACCACAAAGGAAATCTTAATGAGGCCCGGGATAACTATTGACTCGAGTCTCTCTCCTGCCAGAAAGGTTGACTAAACACTAGAGCACACAAACCGTTGGCCAGATAAATTTGCCAAGTCAAGACAAGATTTAGGATTAAAGTCCAAAATGTAATAGTTATATTTACCAGAAAAATCATAGGCTATGTTTAACAACTACATTGTACTCTTCTTTATTTGAGGAAAATGAATCTCTCGCAAGAGGCTAAGAAATATGGGGATTTCTACCGTGGAGGTAGGCTTCTAAGGATTCTTTTTTGGTAGACTGAACCCATAAAACCTTTGTTTATCTTTTCTTTTCTTTGTCTATTCCCCTCTTTATATTAATGCACTATATGGCCGAGGCACCCTGCCCTTATAATCAGTTAAATTCTCTTATTTTCGTTCGTTTTGCACAATGACCGGCATCTCTATTACCATCGATTTGGGTCGTTTGGGCTCGGACAAAATGGGCACTTGACTTGCCTTTATCATTTTTATTGGTCGCAATTACCTCCCATGGCTTCGAGCGGTTAAAATCGCTTTAGAGGCAGATCAAAGTTGGGGCATGTTAATGGCTTGATCGAACCCCTTCCTATTTCTAATTCTAAATATGCCGAATGGCAAGCTATTTACAATTTCGTCATGTAATGGATTTTTGACTCCATGAACCTCAGACCTAGAAGATTTTTGCATATTCTCAGATTGCAAAAGCCTTGTGGGACTCTCTTCGTGATATGTATGGACATAAAGACAATGCTTTCCAGATTTTGAGTTGCAGTAGGAGATTGCTCATACTGAGCAAGCCTATGGTCAATCCTTCGCTGAACATCTTTGCGATTTTAAGCAAAAATGGGATGCACTTGGACAGTAACATCCCCTAGTTTAATCTATTGATGTGTATACTCAGTGAGAAGAACAAGATCACGTATTTCAGTTGCTTGCTGGTATTCGTCCTGGATATGAAGATGTTAAGAGATGGATTCTTATGAGCGCTACTCTACCATCGCTTGCTAATGTCTGTGCCATTATTCAACGAGAAGACACTTGTCGAAGGTTGATGGATATTGAACCCAAATCGAGGGATAGACTGGTAGAGAGTTTGGCTGATAAAATTAATTTTGGCAACCAAACTAGTATCAACACTTGTTTTAATGGTGTCAAAGGGAAGGCTGCGGTCGTAATACCAAGTTTCACTGTCGTATTGTAGCAAAAATGGGCATATATAGGACTGTTGTTGGGGTTTTTACCCTCACTTGCGACCTAATGAGGACAGGGCTACAGATCCTAGAGTTGTTAGTTAGGTCATTATTACATATATGCAAACATCTCTAGGATAAATAACTTTGCAACTCCAAAAACTAATGTCCTCCAGTGGTGTGTCTCAGCAGAGTTTTGACTCAAGAAACATGGTTTAAACTTTTGGTAATGTATTTGCTGAGATAAACAGTGCAAGTGCCATAACTTTTATATGGCGCTTACTTGAGTAATATAACTTTTTTTTTTTCACTTAGTTCAATGCCACAAATTTGAAAAATCAATCACTTGAGTGCCATCAACAATTTATCTCGCCAAAAAATCTAATGTGAATGCCGAGCATATTTTGTGGCATTGTTGGCGTTGACGAAGACAATTAATAAAAAAATCAAAATAAAAAATAAATCCACATCAAAATGGGAAATTAATATAAAAAAATCCACATAGGATGATTTGTTGGAAATGACATTCAAATGATTAATTTTATTCAAATGTGGCACGTAAGTGAGTGAATATATATCTAACACTCAAGTGAATGCCGTACAAAAGTTATGACATTTTTGCTATTTTCATCCCAAGCATTTTTATTTACGAGTGAAGGTTAGGGAGGGCCAATCAATGTAGTTATCCCTCTAAACTTTATCATAAGGGTCTTACGTAGACATATGTCTTGCATTAATTAATTCTTTGTAAGACATATTAATAGAAGTGGATGCCATATATATAAAACTAGGCACTTCTCAAAAATTAGGCCCCTTACATGTAAAATCCAAAAATATTTTAAATTTAATTTTCAATAAAGATTGAAATTAACTACCACCAAAACAATTTTTATGCACTAATACATAAGTAATATTAATTATAAATTACCTCCTTCACCTCTCCTTTTTCCCAATCACCATATGCCCTTGACTCTGAAAATCTATCATACTCTCTCCTTATTTTACTCGCATTAACTCAAATATAAATAAATAGATTAAGTTTAACATTTAAATGAGCAATTATGTGAAAATGATAAATGCATACAGGCTCGCGCTTTTTCCATCCATTTTTTGACTTCTGATGCCCCTTATTACCTCAAATTGACTTTAATATCTCTTACATGTGCCAAATTTAAGATTTTTTTTTAAAACCTTTTTCTTCCCTTTCTTTGGAAATTCTGATGCATTTAGAATTGGCAAAAAAATATTGTATTTGCGAATAGATTGATTGGATGGTCTTATAATGCAATTACGATTGTCATAATTTCTTGTCAATAACTAATTATTCCACTTAATTAGCTCTACTTTTAAGTTTTGTAAATGTAGTCCTAAACTTTTAGGTGATATTTCAATGTAGTCTTTTTCACCAATTACCATTGAAAATCACTAACATGGAGTCTAGTTATTGCCGGCCATCCTAAATGGCATGCTAACATAGGCAATTGGTTGATTTCCATGTCACAATTTGGAACGAGAACAGGCAAGAAAGACTACATTTAAATATTGCGCAAATGTGTAGCACTATATTGATAAAATTAGAAAGTTAAAATTGAATTGACATCCTTAAATTAGGTTTAAGACTAAATTGAGAATTTTCTTAAATATTCAAATAATCATTTCTTCAATGGACACATGTATAAGCATTTTTGGGATGAGTACACTGGGAGTACCATAACTTTCGTACTACGTTCACTTGAGGGCGACAATTTTAAAAATTCAATCACTTAAGTGCTATAAGCAATTTGCCTTTTTGAAAAATTCGATATGGATGTTGGTTGTCTTACATGGCACCACCACCACTAATGTGGCAAATCAATAAAAAATTCTAAAATAAAATATAAATCCATGTCTGGATGGCAAATTAATAAAAAAATTTCACAAAGGATAATTTGTCTGAAATGACACTCGAATGATCGATTTTACTTTGATGTGATAATTAAGTGAATAAAAAGAAGTTATGGCACTCAAATAAGCGCTGTACAAAAGCTATGGTGCTCATATTGTATTTGTGTAAGTCTTTGTCTTATTTACATCATTTGTGGACTGTTTTATAATTGATTCAAGAGCTATTAACTAGATGTGTGGTAGTGCTCGTTAGATAACTTGCTAGCATGAGATTCCTACTAGTTTCTACTCTCCTATTATGGTTGTCAGTGGTGAAAAGGTCCCTATTCACGGGGATAGGAAATTGGATTTATTTTCTAATTCTTCTTATATGTTTTTTGTGCCCTCAATATCGTCTAACTTATTGTCTATTAGCAAAATTACTGGATCTAAATTGCAACATTATCTTTTCCAGTGATAAGGTTATCTTTCGGGACAGAACCGCAGGAAGGAAGATTGGTGAAGTCTGGTTTCAAAAGGGGCTATGCACTCTTTGATTTTTTTAGTACAGTTTTGGTTGCTAGTTAGAATAAAGGCTCGCCATCTCAATTATGGCATTGGTATATGAGGCATCCATCAAATCGGGTGTTATAGTCTATTGATCTTATATTTTCTCTAGATTCAAGTTCTCATAAAACTTGTCATTTTGCTAAACAGCATAGATAGCCTTTTTATCAAAGGCCAAATTATGCATATGCACTATCTGAGTTGATTCATTATGATGTTCGGGTAATGCACCAATTGAATCTCGAGATAGTTTTAAGTACTTTATTATGTTTACAGATGATAAATCTCAAACTATTCATTGTATTTGCTTACCTCTAAAAGTGAAGTATAGATTTTCTTCAAGAAATTTACTTGGATAATACATAGTGTGGTGCTTAAATTAAAATACTGCACACTGACAATGAGACTAAATACACCAATCACCCATTTGAGTCTTTCCTCAAAAGTCTAGGTATTGTATATAGACTTCTTGTGTCAAAACTGTCCAACACAATAGGGTTGCGAAGAGGCAAAATTGTCATCTTCTTAAGGTAACACGATCCCTTCCATGGAAACTTACCTACATTTTTGGTCGGATTCGGTTCTAACAAGCTGCTATTTGACCAATCATATTCCTAGTAAAGTGTTGCAATACAAATCTCCCATGGAAGTGCTCCTTGGCTGGTCGATTAATCTCTCCTATATTCGTGTATTCTGTAGTATGTGCTACACTCACACTTCGTTGGGGAGTAAATTAGATTCTCGTGCACACAAATGCATATTTCGGGATATTCTAGTGTTAAAAAGGTTCATAAATGTTTTGATCTCTTCATCGAAAATAATGCTTCTTTCTCAAGATGTTACGTTTGATGAAACTCGTGTATTTTCCTCCCATGGATCAAATTCAAGGGGAGAATAGTGGTGGCAATACTAACAACTATGATTATAGTAGATTTGATAGGGATTTTGCTCCCTTACAAATTTTTTCTGATGATTTTGTGATTGACAAGAACTGGAGAGAGAGGGAAGATGCTCTTAATCTAGACATAGCTGCTTTACTTCCAACCCTATCCAGGATATACCTCCAGTTTATCAATCAATTTGAGCTTCTCAACCCTCGACTTGTCTTTGGATTTTGTCACATATCATTTGTTGACAATCCATCCCATACAGGATTACGTTTGTTATAATTAAATTTCTTCAGATTTTTGTACCTTTCTATCAGCTATAGTTACAAACATTGAGTCTACAAACTTTCTTAAGGGGTAACAATCAGCTGTGTGGAGAAAGATCACGGATAAGGAATTCCAACCCCTTGACATAAATCAAACTCGAGATATTATTCCATAACTTAATGAGAAATGTCCCTGTAGGCTATCGATGGATTTACAAGAACAAGTACAAAAGTGATGGTTGAATTGAAAGGCACAAAATTAGATTGGTAACATCAAAACATACCGAATAAACTACAAAGAAACATTTGCTACTATAGTAAAGATTAACCATCAAAGTTCTCACGACAATTATTACGCATTTCTTCATAGAGAATTAGTATACATTAACCGCTCAATACAATACCAATTCTCTAATATGGATAACTTTAATACAACTCATACATGCATCCTAACAATCTTCACCTCACATATGAGCTCAGTGTTAGATCTGCTACCCTTTAATTTAGGAATCATTTTACATCAACTTATCTCAACTTGAATTATATATCAATGCCCAACTTCATCCCTAGTCTTTTTCTCCAAATCAAACCATGAACTTGACTATTGAGCCCGTATTACTACACTACAATGCCTACCTACCTAGAAACCGCATTGGTCACTAGACTCTCCTTGAGATATACATCAAACATCTATACACATTGGGAGTAGGCTACCGATCAACAACTTGTATCTCTCAAAGTAACTACGGGTCTAGATTTGTTGGTAAGTTTGTTGGTAAGCTAATCTCTAATACTAGTGTTGGGTAATCTTGGGCCTCTCTTATCCTAGAAACTAGCTTAAAGAGTGAGATTTTCTCTCACACTTATAAACCAAGCACAAGCCATTCCATAATCAATGTGGGATAACCCAACAATCTCTCTCTCTCACATATTGGGTCTTGGGTTGAAGTTTGACAATTCTTATCTCCCATATGATTGTTGGGTCTATACTTATTGATAAGTAATATAATCTCCACCTTAAATATTGGGCCCTAGGTTGGAGCAGCAACTACTTGTATCTCATGTATGACATTTAGATCCAACCTCGTTGGTAACCTAGACTGCAATACTAGTGTTAGGTAGTCTTGGGTTTCTCTCCAAAAATTAGCTCAAAAAGTAAGATCTTTTCTTATACTTATAAATTGACTATTCGCTTCTTTCACAACTGATATGGGATAAACCCCAACAAGAAGTATAGAGAGAGAGAGAGTGAACACTTGTTGAAGAAGGAGGAGAAGCTTATGCGTCTCTCCTCTCTCTATATCTCTCTAGCATCAGTCTTTCTGTTCCAGCTATTACTCAATGCTTGTATTTTCGTCATCATTTTTGTTTCTGCTCTTTTTAAATTCTTAGTAAATTAGGGGTCGGTTTTTTTTTCTTTTGACCATGGGAGCAGGTAGCCCGTAGTGGCGCTTGACATTGTCTCTCTCTCAATATTCAATTCTACGAATTTATGTCTAATAACAAATTTACTCGATTGCATGAGTAGTCGATGATTTATCCAAAAAGTCAAGAGATGTCACATCTGCCGACGAAAGATAACTTTTTCGTTTGTTCTTTTATGATAATTCGACCCCAGTTAAATGCTATAATGACAGTTTGCGGGTCATTATTCATCTTAAATATGTACGAGACACATAAATCTTTACTTATAGGATTCACCGAGGAGAAAGCATACACTTACATGATGCTATATACTAAGCTAAATTTAAAAAGTGTCGCTTATTGCGAGATACAATATAGCGAAACCTAATAACTTATTATATTTTTTCAAGAGTTCAATTCGATTCATTAGTAGCATGGATGCTCATCTTAAATCTGATATTTTGTTGGATAAGGCGGCCCTTGCCCAGTGTGGCTGCAAAGGCCTTGGATGAGGGGGGCATCGCGGCCTCATTGGCCGTGGTTGAGGGGGAGGGTTGTTAGTGACATACCCTAAAACAAGGAAAACCAAAAATAAAAAAATAGATAATTCAATTTTTTAAAATAAAAAATTCACATTGGATGGGAAATTAATAAAAATATCCATGTACGATGATTTATTAGAAATGATACTCAAATGATCGATTTATTTCAATGGGGTACTTAAGCAAGTGAAAAAAGGTTATGCCACTCAAGTGAGAATCATATAAAAGTAGTAGTCTTTGTGCTGTTCTTCTTCTCTGAAAAGTTGCACACTAATTAAGATGATATGTACTATGATCAAGAAATAAAACATTTACTGATGGATTGGATAAGAAATCAACTAAAAAGAACGCCGAACGTATGGGAAGTGCAAAGAAAAAAAAATAGTAACCCCTTTTGTAATAAAGCTTAGGAATGATGTCACGTGAGTTCTCGAGCTTTTCTGAGTTTTGCAAAATTGAGTACTTCAGATTTTTCGATTTGTGCAATGTTAGTCCATCCGTGAGAAGGTTGGATAAACACTAACGTGGTAGCCAAATGGTCATTAAGTGCTTATGTGGCAATCCCATGTGGCTAGCGCGGGGCCTACATTGCTTTTTACAAATTTCAAAAATTAAAAAAAGAAAAAAAATTACGTTGAGGTTTCTGAATGAAGAAGATTGAAGATAAAAATAAAGAGAACCGTATTCAGCTTGCCCCCACAAATAAAGAATGCTCACGGCGTCGCCAGCCACTGGCGACGGTGGCCAGACCCTCGCCGGCACCTAGACGCCTGCTCTCGTCGCTTGTAAACACTACGAGCAACAAACAGAAATGGAAGGCAACGCACATAGGAGAGACGGATGAAGTGCGTGCGCGAGAAAGAGAGGTTGCGCTAGGTAAGGCTATGGCCCTGATCGGCGTCTCTATTGGCGGTTGCCGGTAAGGGTGGCAAGCTCTTGGCAAACATTCATGACGGCTGCCGCCCTCTCCACTTCGTGTGATCTATGACGGGGATGCCACCATGGCTTGTGGCCAGCAATGGTTTGGCCACCCTCGTCGATGGCTGGTAAAATAGTGATCAACCCTCTCTTGTTGAAGCGAGCTGAAGATGGTTTTTCCTCTATCTAATTTTCAATTATCTTTTTTCAAAATCCTTGACTTTATTGTTTAAATTCCTTAAATTCATAAAAGCCACGTAAGCAGTGTGTTAGTGGCATGAAGCCACCATGTAAGTGCTTTACACGTAATTAATTGTCACATAAGCATTTTTGTCTTAGCACCTACCGGAAGGATTACTAATGGGAAAATTCGAAGAAGTTCAAGGATGGAATTGTAAACAACAACAACAACAACAACAACAACAACAACAATAATAATAATAATAATAATAATAATTCAAAGACGAGGTTGCACAAACCCAAAAAAGTTGGAAGGTCCCGTGCCTTTATCCCTAAAACTTTTGCAGTCAAAGTTGAAACGTTGTTGGGTACTGCTCGTAGACTCTGCTTGTTCATATAATTACCGTTGGGGGACTCAATTTTCGCTTTTTAACAAATTTCAGGTGGAATAATAGCGTGGATTTCGCTTTTGTCTGCCAACAATAAATTTAATTATAATAAACAAACCAGTTACTTATAGATTTTGTAAATAATATTATTATTTCCCCACTGCCGGAACTAGAGTTTCCGAAAAATCTAGACGATATTTTATTTTTTTGCCAAAATTAAAGAATGAACAGGGTGTAAAAAAAGAAGCTTTTTCCAGAGTATAAGGGAGTCAGGAGAGAAATTATATTGCTTTTGTTTGAAAAGAGAAGTAACAGGGATAGAAAAACAATACAAGCAGTTCGATTTTATCACGTCTTTGTCTCTTCATGTCTTTAGAATAGAAATACATAAAATCCTTCGGCAACAGCTACATACATTTTACACGTTCGGGAAAAAAGAAGGAAGATATGAGATTCAAGCTTTATTCCTTTTGCGGAAAACAATTGCTAAAGATAATATTTTTCAAATTTTCGGGCATTCGATTCACGGAAAATCGATAAGTCAATGAAACATTTTCCATCTAGAAAAAATACCTTCAAAAATAGGGAAAATGATTTATTCTTTTTGAAAAGAGGAAATCATTTTCCTTCCTTTTTTTTTCACCTAGATCAAATTTGTTCCCCTTTGTGAACTCTTTTTAATAATTTTTTTTCTATTT
The DNA here is from genome assembly GCA_017140325.1 of Eucalyptus leucophloia subsp. euroa. NCBI lineage: Eukaryota > Viridiplantae > Streptophyta > Magnoliopsida > Myrtales > Myrtaceae > Eucalyptus > Eucalyptus leucophloia. The sequence goes on along the minus strand of CM029470.1, from coordinate 23,306,113 downwards.
ATTTTATTTTATTTTTTGCTTTTGCTTTTTCTTTTTCCTTTTCTTTTTCTTTTATTAGAAGGTTTGGAAGGTTGATCTCCTTCCTCTTTCACTCTCAACCTCACTGCTGGTTGGACGTCCGTCGGTGGCAAACAAAGCTTCGTGGGGTGCACGGCCCTGCAGGGCGGCGGTCCCCACCATCGCTGCCACCGCCACAACCGGAAGAATCTCCGACTATCGATATCGTCATCTATTGTCGCAAGCCTTCATCACTGAAGGCATCGGACACGCTCCCATTGCTGTTGTACCTCATGAACGCTGTCTTCTTCACGCTCTTCTTCTCCGTCCATACTATCTCCTCCAATGATGGCACAACAAGATCCGCAGCTTCATCCTCCATCCTTAAGATCACTGCCACCATCCACCTCCTCGGCTTCTTCTGCATCCACTTCGTCCAGTCCTAACTTAAACAAAAAATTTATAGTTCAAGGATTCAATTGGACAATAAAAAGGAGTTCAAGGATCAAATTGAATAAATTGAAAAAATATATAATTCAAGCCTTAAATCATTTATTAACAAAAAAAACTTGTCATAATTTTCTCTTTTATAAATAAGTAAGAGTATTTACTTATACACAACAAGCACAGGGGAGCTAATCCCTGTCATAAGCCTTAAAAGTAGTCATAAGGGTAAACTACAGAGAAAAGTGTTAGAAAAAACATTACAACAAGAAGAATTTTGCTTTCGCTGTTGTATCACTAAGAATAACTAAAGCACTTCATAGTTGCAGTGTAATCGTGACAAAAGAATTATGCCATTTTCTGCATCAAAAACTTCTCTTACGGTCTAGATAAAGTCGGCCCAATAGGAATCTTTACGCCTTAATGGCAAAGAAACCAAATAACTCGGTTCTGTGTGTTTTGCCCCGTCTTTTCCTTTGTGGTTAACGGTAATTGTCAGACCTTCTTTCGTGTGTGCATAAGCTAATAATACTTCATAGAAGGTTAAAGAATATTGTACCTTTCTTTTGTCCCCTCATAGCTACTGTTTCATGGATTGCGTGGTTTCTCACTATATAAGTCTGGGAAGCAAGCCGGAGTTCTCCAGTGACAGCAAGAAGGAAGAGTGCATTCTTAATCTTGATTCTCAGGTAAGCCTTCTTAATTTTTCATTCAACATCATTCAACTCTGTTCTTCTTGTGCAGATAGAGTATTATGTTTAGTGCCAAGAGAATTATTTAAAAGTCCTAAACTTATTGTATGAGGGCCAAATTAGTCATAAACATTAAATTATGCTAATTTAGTCATAAAACTTTCGATAACTTGCCAATTTAGCTCTAAATCTTTCAATTGTGCCCAATGAGTACTCAATATTTTGATGATTTATCAATTTAGTCTCGAACCTTTTGACGATTTGTCAATTTGGTTATTTTGATTAATGATGGCTAGAAATTGTTGATGTGATAGTCTATTCAGTAGAGACCATCGATGATATGGACAATTTTTCTATCTAATGATTTTTTTTTTAATCTTTATACTTTTTCTTTTTTTCATATATATTTTTTTTTAATTCCCTTTTCCCCTCCATTGGCCTCAAGCAAGGGACCTTTGCGCTTGGGTTGTGACGGCCACCCTCACCACCTTTACCAAGGGATGATGAGGGCAGCCCTTTCTTAAGGCTGGTGGAGGGAAAAAGGGGAAAAAAGGAAAAGAAAAGATTAGAAAAGGAAAGGAAAAAAAAAAGAAAAACTCATAAAATACAAAAATTGTAAGTATTGTACTAGTGTTGATCGTATCATGTAGAATGGCTAATGTTGATTAGACCACCATGTTAGCGATTTTTAGCCAAAATTGATCGGAATGATGAAATTGACAAATTGTGAAAATATTTATGACTAAATTGACAAATTATTAAAAATTTTATAGCTAAAGTAGTACAATTGAAAGATTTAGGACAATTGGCTGCCGTATAATAAATTTAGGGCTTTTTGGACAATTTTCTTGTTTAGTAACTACATGCTGCAAGTATTTTCAAATCAAATAATATAGAAACTATGTATGCATTTGACAGAGAAATAGAAGGTTAGATCATGCATGTTCCGGTAGAATTTATAGGAGTTATGATTTTGTATTATTTGCGGCCACGTGATTTTAACGGCAAATTGGCTTTGCTGCACGGCCTTGGGAGATCTGGGGAGCTGACGTCTTCCGTTACTCATTTCTCACGCTTTGCAGATTCTTCAGATATTTCCTCAATTAGTTGAGGCGCAAGGCCTCCTAAAACTGAACGACTTTTCCGATTCGCCTAATGGCAAAACCACAGCCCGCAGGTAAAATCTTTCGAGAGCAAAAAGGTTTCTTCATGACAATCAAAATCAGATCACATTATTCTGTCAATACAGACCTTTGTGCCATTTCTAGAGTAGAGTGAATGCATCGCGATCTGGGCATGTTGTCTGTTCTACTAGAAAAGAACATCATTTTCATGTTGTTTTTGGTTTTGTTTTTCTTTTTGACGGATCTCGAGTCCTGTTAAATGGATTAAAAGAACACGTGCTTAATTTATTCTCGCCATTGGGCACCACCGTGACACAAACGAGAATGTTGATAGAAATATGCCCAGATTTACCCTTTCACTCTTTCTAGTTTCATGAGCTTGTAACCTTTTTCTTTCACTTGTTTAGAAATGAATCAGATTGTCAAGGAAGTTGTGCTTACCATGAAGACGAAGATGGACAGCTTGCCTCCATTGTCCGCCGAGCGTTGCATCTATCGAGTGCCTGAGAAGTTGCGTAGAGCAAACGCAGAGGCCTACACGCCTCAAGTCATCTCCATCGGGCCGTTCCACTATGGTAAGAAAGAGCTTCAGTTGACGGAGGAGATCAAACTGAGGTACGTGACAGGCTTCCTTCGCCATTGCAAGTTCGACCTCCCAGCTTGTACCAGAATGATCAGCGAATCGGAAGACCGCATTCGGCAATGCTACCAAGAAAAGCTCACCCAAGGCAGCTATGAGCTCGTAGAAATTATCTTAGTGGACGCAATTTTTTTAGTTGAGCTGTTCATAACGAACCATTACTGGAACCACGACCCTGAGCACCGAGACCTGAACGACGAGATATTCAGCAAGCAGTGGATGAGCAACGCTGTATTCCACGACCTCCTGCTGCTGGAAAATCAAGTCCCGTTCTTTGTCCTCGAGTATCTATACAGCCTCACGACATTGAGTGCCACTGTCACATTCTTCAAGCTTAGCTACGAGTACTTCAGAGACGTCCTGCACGGGCATGAGCTTGTAAGCACGAGAGTTCAGGTGAAGCACCTGGTGGACTACGTGCGAGCCCTGCAACTGCCTGCATTCCCTCGGCGCATGACGCTCAAAGAGGGCAGGAAATTCCAGCTGACTCGGAGTGCAAAGGAGCTGCAAGAGGCTGGGGTCAAGTTCAGACAGGGCGAGGGAACCTCCTCCGTGCTCGATGTTGACTTCAAGGATGGTATCCTTGTGATGCGGCGTGTGATTGTGCACGAGTGGACCGAGCCGTACTTCAGGAACATGATTGCGTATGAGCAGTGCCACCATGATGAAAAGTACATCAGCAGCTACGCCATTCTCATGGACAGCCTCATTGACACGCCCGAAGACGTCGACATTCTAATCAGCTGTGGAATTTTGGAAAATCGGCTTGGAAGCGCGGATGATGTGGCTCATCTCTTCAACAGCATGTACAAGGAGACCATGAGGGACTCTAGCGAGTTTGTCTACTCGAGCCAGTGCCTGGGCCTGAACGCGTACAGCAGGAACCGGTGGCACCAGTGGAAGGCTGCTTGGTACCGGTGGAGGGTCATCCTCCACCGAGACTACTTCAGCAACCCGTGGTCTGGGATCTCCGTGGTCGCTGCGGTGGTGCTGCTCGTTCTGACCTTGTTTCAAACTGCGTGTTCCTTTTTGGATATATACGCGGGTGACGCCCGGAGATTGTTCCGTAGGCGCAAAAGCCATTACTAGATCCATGGAATAGAAAGTCTCAAACTAGATTTGCATATTCTAAACACACTTATCAATGGCCGCATCATTTACGAAATAGAGTGTAAAGACCACGAAAGAGATCTTAATGAAGCCCGGCATAACTATTGACTTAAGTTTCGTCGCTGCCAGAAAGGTTGACTATACACTAGAACACAATAACGCTCATGAACGGAACGAGCAATCACCAGAAAGAGAACAATCAAAATGTCAGGTCATTGACCAGAGAAGCAGGATCACTGACGATCTAATGGAAGGAATGGAGAATGCTGATTCAGATCCAGAACAGTAATTACCAGAAATGCTCGGTCTTTCCAATAATGCTTGTAAGGAGTTGCTGATCTTCGGAAAGTAGGCTCCACCACTAGAGTTTCCAATAATTTATGGGAGTCTCGGAACTAATTCAACAGCAATGCCGGGATCTAGACTGCTAGCTTCAAATTTTAAAGCAGACCAAACCAAAATTGAAGCGAAAGAAGAAGCTTGGAAACAAACAAAAGACACAAACAAAAATGCAGATAGAGCAACCACGTTTTAGTATATTTACGAGATTTTGTATACTTTCCTTGATTGGTACATAGTAATTGTAATTGATATTGTGCTACATTAGATAGTTATCTAGTAAAGCTTATAAACCACTCAGTACTCCATATTCGATAATATATAAAATATTACATTTTTTTTTTCTCATCACAATTTTCATCTGGTGTCAAAGTCTCATTGTGTTTTGAGGGAGCGTCCATCGAGTCTGAATCATAATAATGCCAGCTGAATCGGCCATAGTTTTCTCCACGGTGGTCATCACAAAGGTAACCACATCGGCCACGTCACTCTCATTTCTTTGCCAAGCCCTCAACTTCAGCTGCTGTTCGTAACTCTTTTCGTTGCTCATCTGGGAAGACATACAACACCACCAGACTCACCGGCCTTAGACGAACCAGATCCTAATCTACTGAGCCTACCACATTTCAGCACTATTTTGACGCATTTTGGTTGTTCTTTCGAAATGGTAACACCACTACTAGACTCGCCATCGTCACCAGAGCCCGCCACTCAAATTTTGTTGCCATAAACCGTCGCACACGCCATATGCACCGCCAGAAGCCATTGCACGTGAGATCCATGCATCATCAGAGCTCTACGAGACAAAAGCTCCTCCTGCGTGCTGATTTCATCCGCCACATCAGCACCGCCACGTCAACATGTGACCGTTGATTGTTGATAGGACCGGTGATGACCAGTTCAGTTAGACCCAATTTACCGGTTCTGAGGCACTTTTCTTACCGGTTTGAGAACTTTTTGACCGATTCTTGGCGATCTAAGACTAGTTCCCAAGGTATTTTGAAGTTTTGAGTCCATCTTTTGCCTTATTTTCTCCAAACCTGCTCTTTGGGTACTAGTTTCTTCACATTTCTCGTCCACCCGCTGTGTTGAAACTAGTAAAGTGCATCTTACGGACAAATTAGACGTTTTAATGCCCGATTGCAATGGGCTACGATTTAAGCAACTTACGAGGACAGACAATTGACCTCGAAACTGAGGTCCACATGCAAGTCTATTCTATTGCTAACATAAAGGCTTCTTCCGATATCAACAAAAGTCACCGATGAATTTCATTATAATAAAAATTTAATTACCGGTAAGAGAAAAATATTTACATGCAGGAAAATTCCCAGGCCAGGCTCAATGTTACCGACATAGCTTGACGAAGTGCATTTTTTTGGGCCAAAATCAATCGACATAGCTTGACCCAATTTTTTATGAGTTTTGTGTGTGTGTGTGTGTAAAAGGAAGCCAGGAGAGAAAATATATTTTTTTCTTATAAATAGAGAAGTAAAGTAAAGGAAAAACAATAGAAGTGCTATTCTTCAACTTTAGAGGTACTTCAATCTTATTTTGTTTATGTTAACGATATATTTAAGGTATTCTATGATTCTGTGATTTTTTATATTCTCCTTAATTCATTCTTGTTTGTCTCTTTAAATAGTTGTTATGTAAGGTCTTTAAATAAACACATGCACTATTCAACAGTTAATGAACATAATATTATTTTTCTCTTCATTTATAAATCTCAACTCTATATTAGAGCTATTATTACCTAAGGTATGCTTATTGAGTCTGCTACAAGATGGCTGCTACGATGCCAGTTGCATCTCTATCAATTTTCCTTCAAGACTGAAGCTTTGAATTACTATTCAGCACACTTCCATTGTTCATTTCAGTCTACTGCATCTACTATCAAGCCTTGAGGAGGATCAGTTGTGCCTTTTCCAAAAGCGACTTTTAAAGCGTACAGAGGAATCTTAGACTCCGGAATAGGACCCTCTCTTTGGCCATCTCGAGCTCGGCGATACCACAATTTGTATCGATGGGGCACCTTAAGGGTGAGATTCGCATCGACCCAGACTATGGACCTTACCAACTTGGAGTCCCAACCCCTAGGGTCCTAATTCATCAGAATATAGGATGTTTGCTCTTTAACACTCTTGGGTCGTCCAAAAAACTAAGGAGCAGCCATCTAAGGACTTGAAAAGTTATCCCACAGCAGGGTGAGACGACGTCTTAGCGAGTTCCACCCCTTAAGACTCGATTAGGAAGAAAATATATTCTAAAGGTTGCCTAAATGCATATTAAGGCCCGTAAACCCTAATTATATGATGGAACAGGCCCGAAAAATTCCGAGACTCATTAAATAAATATTAGTGTGACAGCCTAAATTTTCAAAATTCGTTTTTGATTAAATAAATCGGACCTTTCGTCGATGCGTAGATAGTACTATTCTTTGAGCCAATCATTCACGAGATAATTGGACTATCTGGGGAAGCAATCAAGAATCTAAATGCAATGAACTTGATAATTTGACCAGGAATTAACTACTCGACCGTGTTGATCTACAAGGGTCATTATGGCACTGCCGAAATCGATTAGAAACTAGAGATAGATTGATTTGACTAAGATATGTGATTAGAGTGTGGGTGATTCCACCTGATTTCAAAATACTTGTCGATCGGCACTAGATCGATTTTTCTATCGTTTTGGTACTCGTGCTCGTAATTGAAATATTGGGATTTTCATGACAACCGAGGGTTGCCGATGTGTCGGAGATGTACATTGTGACTCGAGATAAATCGATCATGGGTCAATTGCACCAAAGATTCATAAAAGCTATTCAATAGATTAGGTCATGCTAAAATCGCATCGGATTGAAATTAACCGCAGATTTGAACCCGATTTCAAAAATCGAAAGTTCTGTCATTTCACGATCTATTTTAGGAACGTTGACTCATCCTCTAAAAAACTTTCAGAGAATCCAGGATTTTTGCGGAAAATCGATTTTGACATTGCGGAAAATTAACGGAAATTCGGATGAGCTAAATCGAAGGAAATTTGGACTTTCAAGCCGAGCTATATAATGTCAGAGATTTGCAGAAAATTATACGGGATTTTTCTTCATCAAAATTTCGACCTCAATTTGGGAAATTGAGTGATGAGATTGAAATTAAAGTTGTGAAATTTGGTTTTGAGTAAGGGGCAGGAATTTTGGGCATTTAATTGGATAATGTATGGATTTATTAAGTGGAAAGAAATAGGAGACAAGTGAGTTAGTGTAATGGCTAAGGTTGATAATATTGGGCCCCTCCTCCGTGGCTTCTCGGACACGCTAGTCGGCACCCCCCATCCGCTCGCTGCTCCTGCTTCGATTCCTTTTTCTTCCTTCGGTCTCTCAATTTGGCACATCTCTTTCTCTCTCTCACGCCTGCTTCTCTCTCTCCGTGCGCGAGCACCCCCTACCAACGCCATCAGCTGCTCCTTTCTTCATTGCCAGCTGCCTCACGCCAACTGCAAGCCTCCCACACGTCCGCACGCCACTGCAGCTCACTGAAACCCCACGTTCCGGTCAACGGTGCTTCCCCCTCCATCGGTTTGTTGACCGTAAACCCCCACTCATCCATTTCAATTTCACCGAAGCTCTCCACCCAATCTCTCTCTCTCGCGTTGTTGCTTCTTCGTTCAGTCCACGTCCGCACGTCCTCCACCAGCGATTTCTTTCATCTGCCACGTCCGAAGTCCCTCACCGAAGAAGACCGAGCAATCTTCCACCGAACCGAAGCCACACGAAGCAGCTGCTCCTTCGCCGTTGATCTTCACGAAGCGGGCCCAACATCTTCGAGAATTATAGCAGCCCAGTACAGCAGTCAGCCCATCAAGTGAGCCCAGCGTCTTGGGCCTGGTTCAACAGCCTGCGAAATTTTCTGGTTCAGCCCGCGAAGTCCACAAGCCCAGCCTGCAACGTCAGTTTTTGGTCCAGCCCAACTCAAGAATAAACCTCAGCTTGGGCTGAGATTTATTGGGCTGGTTCTAGGCCAGTCTTGAGCTCCATTGATGCCGTCACAAACCCGAGTTTTGGCTGTTGTCACACTGTCGTTGTGGTGAACCGGTTTCCGCAATTTGCCGGTGAGTTTATTTACTAAACTCTTCTTAGTAGGTTAATGACATCTGAGGGGTGTTTAGATTTATTTAATTAGGAATTAGGTGGTTAGTTAGATTAATTTAGTAATTTAATTATGCAATTATGTATGTTAGGTGGTTAGATTAGATTAAGTGAAGCCTAGATAAATTGTGTTATTTATCTAGAAGGTTCGAGAATTTTCCGGGTTCGTATTGGTATTTAATTTAGTGATTTTGGCCTAGGTTGGCATTTTAGTATTTAAATTGATTTATTTAATTAATTTTAGAAATTAATTAATAATTAAATATTTTCCGGAAATTAGGCCGGGATAGCTGGTCACCGGAATTTCGTGCTGATTTCAATGGTATGATTAATTTCTACAATCGAGTGTTAAATTACACAAATTGAGCATTGATTGGATTTTTGGACATTTATTCCAAAAATTTATAAATTTCGTTATTTATTCAGAAAATCTTAGGCGTCGGGTTTTAAACACCAAAAATGGTTTTATATACTATATAAACCATGGGATTTTGAAAAGAATGTTATGAATTTTCCGGGTCCAATCTGACCGTGTACCTATACACCACTATTTTCCGAGATGTTTTTAATACGGAGAAAATAGGTCAGGATCACCATTTTAATCAAGGCATTTGTGTACAATGCACAATGTCTTGAGCCGAGATTGAGTGGTCGTGTATTGATTAAAGTGAACCCGTCCTAGTGTTTACATCGGACATGACTAAATCCCACTTTCAGGTTACCCATGCATTAGGGTAGTGGGTTGTAGTAGATTATGGACCAAAGCTCTTTCGAGATAGCCATCTTTGTGACATAGCCATGTTCTATGGGGGAAGAGACGATGCCTAGCTATGCTAGTAGACTACCGAACATGGATGTTGACAATGTCTTGAGTGGCTTGATTAACAATTGGAATGCATGATTGTTTGAGTTTCATGGACCTATTATGAGACAAAAAGATGTGGCATGATATGGGTTAGGTCATAATGGTTTGGTTTTATAATCGAGACTTCTGTGATGATTGAGTTGAGACCCTTGTAGTTGATTGAGAAAAGTAAGGCGTTTCAATTGTCATATGCATAAATTGTATGCATTTGAGATATGAACTGTGCTGACTTGCAGGAAGGAACTGAGGCGAGGTAAGTTCCCTGTTCTAATTGTGTGATTGTGTGATTGTGTGACTAGAGTGCCCTGAAGCATATTTCCCTTATAATTGGGGTTTAATGGGTGGACTTGCTGAGATATTGTCTCACTGGTTATTGAATAACCATTTTCAGGTCCTTAGAAGATGGTCGTGGAAGACCAAGGTCTTGAAGTCTAAGGAGGAGTATTGAGGATCGATGAATATGTCCTATCAATATGTCGTAGGACAGTCTCTTGTGAGAGTCGACCATTTTGTAGGCTTTTGACTAAACTCGTTTTGTGCTTGAATCTCGTTGTTTATAAAAGTGTGCTTTTATGAATTGATATCTTGCTTTTCTATCTTGAGATGATTATTGTTAGGGGATTATTTTCGCTTCCGCATGTGCTTAAAAATCAATGGATCGACGACTTGTCCTAGGAAGTTACAAAATTTTATCGACTAGAGAGGGATGGGCATGCGCTCGGGGTTCGGGGTGTGACAATTAGAGCCTATCTACTTGCTAATTACACAAAGCTAACCACCTAACATGCATTGGTAATTAACTAATTCACTAAACCGTTCTAATTATCCACTAAACCAATCTTAGTCTAACTAATCAATCCTTAAGTGTCATTAACCTACTAAGCAAGGATTAGTGAGTTAAACTCACTTGATAACGAATTATTCGGTTCGAAACAACAGGGATGCGACAGGGATCAACTATCTCCAAAGCGGGCTTGTCTTTTGAGGCCGAGAACACCTTTAAAATGAGCCTAAACCATTGCTGGAAACCCACTATTTTTGTTGCTAACTAGGGTTAGTTGAAGGTTGTTTCAGTGGCTAAATGGCGAAGCAAGGATCGGTGGAGTTGCAGCGGGATTAGGCGGCCAATGGCGGGGACTCACAGTGACGGATAGATGGCCAAGTAACTCCGGCAACCTCCACATGGCTCTAGCTAGCTTGTTGGACAGTGAGCAAGGATAGGAACAACGCAGTTGGACATGACTGAGGCGAAGGCACGCACGGGCGAAGGATGGGGCAACAATGGTGCGCGCAAGGAGAGGGTGGCGAACGGTGATGGGCGGTGGCTCATTGTTGGCTTCTGTTGGTGGAGGAGCTTCGAATGACTAGAAGTAGGGTTAAGGGAGTGTTGCTCGACCAGTTGGGGGAAGAGTGATAGATGAGGGAACAAAAAGAGGCCTACTTGGCCTCTTTTTCTCTCAATTTGTAACCCAAGACCATTCTCCACCACCAGCTGTGTTTCAAGGCCTCAATTCATCCATCAAGGCCTCTTATAGAAGGCTTGAATTGGTCCATAAGTCATGGGTGGTGGGGGGCTACGAATTTCATTTATTTTATCATCCATTGGACACTAAATGCCTCTTAAATCAATACAAATTGGCCTCTATAAATTCAACTAACACCTCATAGATCTAATTGGTATTTTTCTCACTAATTGATCCCACATGTATCCCAATTTCGCGATAAAAAACGGTCCCTAACATTTTCTAAACAAAAACGGCCATAGGATGACTTTTTCACAAAAAGTCTCGGTTTGCAGAAAAATCTTTGGAGACTGAGTCGATGTTCCTAAAATGACTTATGACATGAAAGAACTTTCAATTTCTGAAATCGGATTCAAATTCACGGTTAATTTCACTCCGGCGTGTTTTTAGCGTAACCTAGGCTACCAAGTAGTTTTTAGAAATTTTTAATACAAATGACCCGTAGTCGATTTTCTTCGAACCATAATGAAGCCACTCGACACATTGGTGACTCTTGGTTGTCGTGAAAATCTCAAGAATTCAAATGTAGACATAGGGTACCAAAACGATAGAAAAATTAGTCTAGTGCCGGCCGACGAGAATTTCCCAATTTAGTAGAGTCACCCACGTTTAGCCACATCTCAGTCGAACCGACCTATCTCTATTCTCAAATCGATTTTTAATTGTGCTATAATGATCTCAGCACATGAGTACGATCAAGTAGTCGAGTCTTGGTCGAATCCTCAAGTCTATTGCATTCAAATTCCTTAATGGTTTCTTCAAATAATCTAGTTATCTCAAGAGTGATCAGCTCTGAGAATATAGGGGCGTCGATGAAATGTCTGATTAATTTAATTTGAAAGCAGAACTGTAAAATTCAGGATGTCACAACTCTTCCCTCTTATAAATCTTTTGTCTTGAAATTTAAACCTTTATAAAATTTAAGCAAAAAGGTGGGGGCACAATTGTCTCATCAACTCTTCACTCTCCTAGGTTGCTTCTTCAGTGCCATGGTGTTGTCAGACCAGTTTGACCAACATAATGGTTTTTGTACGCAAAACTTGCCTTTTTCTATCCACAATTGGAACAAAGCTTTTAACGTATGACACATGATCATCCATGACCAATTCTTCAAAATTAAGCATGTGGATCGGGTTAGGCTTGTACTTCCTCATCATTGACATGTGAAAAACGTTGTGCACTTTCTCAAGACAATACGCTAGGGTCCTAATTCTTTCTAAAATTTCAAATGAACCTACGTACCTCGGACTCAGTTTCCCTTTCTTACCAAAACGTGAAGTTTCCCGCATTGGCGACATATTCAGAAAAACGTGATCACCAACTTGGAATTCCAATGGCCTCCGGTACTTATCTACGTAGCTTTTCTATTTGCTATGAACGGTCTTTAGTCTGCCTCTGATTAGTTTAACGGCATCCACTGATTGCTGAACCAACTCTAGGCCTGTAATCTTTCTTTCCCCGACTTCATCCTAACACACTAGTGTCCTACACGCTTTCCATACAATGCTTCAAAATGAGCCATTTGGATGCTTTGCTGATAACTATTATTGTAGGCAAATTCCACAATATGAAGTTGTTTTTCCCAACTTCCTTTAAAATCTAGCATGCAAGCCCATAGCGCATCCTCAAGTGTCACGCCCTGATCCTCGAGTGTGTACCCATCTTTTTCTGGTCGATAAAACTTTGTGACTTCTCAGGACTAGTTGTTGACCCTTTTCATTTTATTGCATATGCGGAAGCGAATAATAAATCTCCTGACAATAACCATTTAGAGATAGAAAAGCATGACAACAAATTCACAATAAAATACACTTTTATATACACATTGAGTCATGTACAAAGTTTGTGATCAAAAGACTACAAAAGATTATCTTTCCAAAAAGAAGCGGTCCTAACTGATCTACACTTTGAATCACTTGAGCACGGCTCCAAGTCCTCAGCTCTACGATCTTGAAAATTGAGCCGACAACGGGGTGAGATATAAACCTCAGCGAGTTCACACTCTAAATCCCCGATTTTGAGGGAAATACACTAAGAAGCATCATAACCACACAATCATATAATCATAGAGACTTACCTCGTTTCAGATCTATCTTGCAAGTTAGTACAATTTATATCATAGACAGCACGAGAGCATGAGCAATGAATAAGCTCCAAGAACTTGAATGTCACACTCAATTCTCAAACTAGTACAAAGGTCCATATTATAGGGCCAAATCGTTATGACACGTCCCATTCCGTGCCACACAATTTTGTCCCATAATCCAACACATTCACTCAATTAATCATGCATTCCTAGTTTTGACCTCGACATATAGCATGGCTTACTCTTTGTTCAACGGTCTTTTGGCGTTGCTAGGCATCGTCTCACCCCATTGAGTATTGCACGTCTCCATTAAATGACTTTCTAGAAGGAGCACGGGTCTAGAATCTACTGCGACCGGCTTCCCGTTATCTAGGGGCGTCCCAAATAGGGGTAACGTCCAGTTTAACAGCCCGGGACGGGTTCTCTTAACCAACACACGACTACTCAATCTTAGCCCATGATACCGTGCCTTGCACTCAAATGTCTCAATTAAAATGGTAAACCTGGCATTTTTCTTCATATTATAAATATACGATAAAATAGTTGTGTGTGGGTACACGGTCAACTCAACCTAGAAAGATTGATATCTTTTCTTTTAAACTCCGCTATTTTATATAGTATATAAAACTATTTTCGGTGTCAAAATTTGACACTTGGGATTTTTTGAATAAATATTGGAAATTCATAAACTCTTGAATTAAATACTCAAATTTTAATTAGCACTCAATTGGCATAATTTAACACTCAATTGTAGAAACTAATCACACCATTACAATTAGCGGTCTAATTTCCGGAAAAATAATTAATAATTAAATAATTTCTAAAATTAATTAAATAGGTACATTAAACATTTAAAAATGCTAACTTAGGCTAAATAATTCTAATCTAACCACCTATTGAACTAATTAAATTGTCCCAACCATTCTAACTATAGAGCTACCTAATGGTCTAACTAAATTTAAGCTCTAACCACCTAATTTACTAATCTAACTAACTTAAATTAATTAAATAAACTAATTTACACTAATCTAAACTTAAATAAATCTAAACACCCCTTAAACGTCGTTTAGCCTAAACTCACCGAGAAGAGTTTAGTGCATAAACTCAAATTTTTAGTACGTCGATGGACACTCGGTTTAAAAGCGCGATGGTGGCTTAGACTTGGGTTTGGGCCTGCTTCTTGGGCTTTAAGTGAGCTGGAATTGGGCTGGACTTCAAGTGGGCTTGTCTTTGGATGGGTTGGGAAATTCGCGGACTTCACTTGGTTGGGCTGTTGGACCAAAACTTGGGCTGACCAGGACAATTGCGAGCTGGGCTTGAAGATTTCGCTAGGTTGGACTCCACTGGTTTGTGGGTTGAACAAGCTCGAAGATGGGCTGCTGCTTTGACCAAGGAAGACACGCGAAGGAAGAGAGTTCGCTGAAGAAGAAGCTTGAATGGACAAGCTGGATGGAGGGGCAGGTGGCCGAAGTTGCTGGAGTCGAAGGGAGATGCGTGCGGCTTCGCTGGCAGCAGGATTCGAAGGGGAGGGGAGAAGACGCGTGGCTGAAGCTGTTGTAGACAATGGGCCAAGAAGGAGTCAACGCCCGCGGCTCCTTGCTGGGCTTGACTCGACGCTGTTGCACTTTGATGGAGGCAGCGTGAAAAGGGTGTTGGAGAAATCTTTCGAATATTTTGAAGCCGACAAAACGTTTCTATCGCCTAGTCTGCGGATAATTGCAAGCCTTCATTTAGAGTCTCGAAGACTTTCGGATCACCGGACTCGGACTCAAGACTCAAGACTCAAGACTATTCTCATTGACGTTTTCTAATCCGAAGACGAAGGCAATCCGAGCCGAAGTATTTGGTTGAGGATTTAGTCCCATCCTCTCGGAGAAGATCTCTTGGCTAGATTAATATAACAGATTCTTTCATTCGTAATCAAGATCGTTTGAAGATCCGATGGTCGACGAAATATTCTTGGAAGGTTCTATTCTTGGAAACCAAGATCCTGATTGTATGGGTGAACAGGATTGATGGGCTATTGACAGGTTCCTTTAATAGCTCGAATGATCTTCTTGATTGATTCCGTTCAACGGGTAGATTGGAGGAATTCCTTTAGTAAGTGCCAATGGGTATGATGACATAAAGGAGTATAAAAGGAAGTCGTTCTAGTTGCTTTTGTGCATGATTGATAGAGAAATTCCAGAGTCTGAAGCACCTTGATTATTAGTCGATATATTTTGAGTGAAATTGTATACTCAAAGAGTGTCTATACTTAATGATACCTTGAGCGAGTGTGGTAGATCATCTACACGAGAAATCAAGGAAGAACATCGCTGTAACATCTCTTTGTTCATAGTGGAATCCAGCCAATAGGCATCGGTGCGAAAGAGTGGACGTAGGCTTGAAATAAGCTGAACCACTATAAACCGCGTGTTCAATTTTCTCTTCCCCTCTCTCAGTCTTACTTTGATTATTGTTTGTCTCAAATCTATCAACTGTCTAGTATTGTGCAATTATCGAGACAAATCTTGCATATACCTATTCACCCCCCTCTAGGTACTTATTCTAGCTATATCAAAGGGGACGCGGGGCAGCAAAAGGGAATGTCTTCAATGGAGTTTTGGGTTGACTTGTGGGGAACAACTGGTGGTGGAGAGCAGGCATGGGGCGCGGATGGCAGCAAAATGAAAATAAACAATTGAAGAGAGATGGGGTGGCTTCAAAGTAAAATGAAATAAAAGCAAAGCTGAAGCCAGCGGAGAGGATGGGGTTGCGGGGGATGTGCACGGAAGCTAAAGAAAAAGGGAAGAAAGGTCAATAATCCTTAGCCAACTAATTGAGTGTTTGGTCCCTTAAAGCCCACACAAGATTATCCTCTTGTCTCAAATACTTTCTTGCTCTAATTTCCCACAACAATATCCAATTTAAAGCCAAAAATGCAGCCTCTAAAATGGCATACGAATTTCACCATATACACTTCAATTTCTTCTTCGATTATCCAAATTGAGGTTCGATTTTGCTGAAGAAAAATCTCGAACTATTTTCTGTAAATACCTGACACTTAAAGGCTTGGCTTAAAGTCCAAATTTCATTCAATTAAGCCCATCTAGATTTCCGCTAATTTTCCGCAACATCCGAATCGATCTTCCGTAAAAATCCCAGAATCTCCGAAAATTCTTTGGAGGATGAGTTGATGTTCCTAAAATAGATTGTGACAGGACGGAACTTTCAATTTTTGAAATCGGGTTCAAAGTTGCAGTTAATTCAATCCGGCGCGCTTTTAGTGTGACCTAGACTACCGGATAACTTTTAGGAATTTTTGGTGCAATTAACCTGTGATCGATTTATCTTGAGTCATAATGTACATCTTCGACACATTGACGACTCTTGGTTGTCGTAAAAATCTCGAGGTTTCAATTACAGGCACCGAGTACCAAAACGATAGAAAAATCAGTCTAGTACCGATCGATGAGTATTTTGCAATCAGGTGGAATCACTCACATTCTAATCACATATCTCAATCAAAAATTGACCTATATTCGGTCTTTGATCAATTTTGACAGTGCCATAATGACCCTTGTAGATAAACACGATCAAGCAGTTGATTCTTGGTCGAATTTTTAAGTCCATTGCATTTAGATTTCTTAATTGCTTCTTTAGATAATCTAGTTATTTCGTAAGTGATCAGCTTAGAGAATAGCATTATCGGCGCGTTGACGAAATGCCCGATTTATTTAATCGAAAACAAATTTTGAAAATTCAGACAGTCACATTAAGGGTCTGAATCGGCCTCTCAAATTGGCCATCCGTCTGAGAATGATATGCCGTACTGTATTGCAGCTTTGTACTTAAAGCACTATGCAAGCTCTTCTGAACGTCTGGGTTTGTCGGCTGAAGTAGCTTGATCTTAATCTGAACATTCAACTCAATTCTGAGGGTGGCCATAAGATTAGAAATGTGACTTACCTCAAATTTGAACACCGAATCCCGTGCTCTGTCAATTAAATTTCACTTCTTAACCAGTATATGAGCAACTGAAGACTTTTGACTCAAAGCATCGACGACCTTATTTGCCTTTCCAGGGTGATATACGATATCATAGTCATAATCCTTCAGAAGTTTCATCCATTGGTGCTATCTCATATTCAACTCCTTCTGAGAGAATAGGTACTTGAGATTTTGATGGTCCATGAAGATATGAAATCTCTCTCTACACAAATAGTGTATCCAAATCTTCAACGAGAAAATAATTGCCGCAAGTTCTAAGTCATGCGTCGGGTAATTTTGTTCATGAGGTCTCAACTAACGGGATGCGTATGCAATAACTTGGCCATATTGCATCAGTATGCAACCCAACCCTTTGAATGACGCATCACTATAAATCTCGAATTCTCTAGGACCAAATGGAATGGTCAGCACAAGTGTGGTAGTCAGCTTTTGCTTAAGCTCTTGAAAATTACGCTCGCACTTGTTTGTCCACACAAACTTCTCTTCTTTCTTTAGGAGTCTAGTCATTGGCGACGCTAAAGCTGCAAACCCTTCCACAAACCGTTTGTAATAACTTGCCAAACTCAAAAAACTTTTGATCTTTGTCACTGTAGTCGGTCTCGGCTAGTTGATCACTACTTCAATCTTACTTGGGTCCACAGAGATTCCTTTGCTTGAAATCACGTAACCTAAGAAAGCAACACGAGTCAATCAAAACTCACACTTGCTGAACTTGGTGTACAATTGATGAACTCTTAGAGTTTGTAGTACCAATCTCAGATGACTCTCACGCTCTTCCTCATTCCTTGAATACACTAGAATATCATTGATGAACACGATCACAAACTGATTTAGATATTCCTTGAGCACCTAGTTCATCAAATCCATAAAAGCAGCTGGAGCATTCATCAACCCGAACGGCATCACAGTGAACTCATAATGACCATATCGAGTACGAAATGCTGACTTCGGTATATCCTCTTTTCTGATCCTCAGCTGATGATATCTTGTCCTTAAATTGATCTTTGAAAATATCGACATTGCTTCTAATTGATCAAACAAGTCATCGATCCTCAGGAGCGTATATTTGTTCTTGATCGTCATTTGATTGAGTTGGCGATAGTCGATGCACAGACACAACGAATCATCCTTCTTCTTTACAAACAAGACCGGTGCTCCCCAATGTGATGCACTAGGATAGATGAATCATTTATCTAAAAACTCCTGCATCTACACTTTCAATTCCTTCAATTTAAACAATGCCATCCAGTAAGGAGCCTTAGAGATCGGCTTTGTCCTGGGGGCTAACTCAATCACGAACTCTATCTCTCTTTCCGGCGGCAAACATGGCAATTCCTTTGGAAACACATCTGGAAATTCTTGCACCACTATAATGTCTTCCATCTTCAGCTCCTCAATTGTCGTATCCATGACAGTTGCCAAGTAACCTTGACAACCCTCGTCTAACAAACGAGTGGCTGCTTTAACTCTTGTCAAAGGCCATTCTTGAATCTTCGAGCCTTCTCTTCAGGATCTTTAATCAGCGTCGGAACATACTGAGAAAGCTCCGCGAATTTGACCACATACTAGTCAACGGTCATTGTCCCCTGATGGATATGCTGAAAGTCTTCCATTTTTTGCTCTCTAGCGCTCCTCGAGAAGTACTGTTCATTGAATGCCATTAGGAGGCAACCCATAGCGGGACCACTCCTCTAAGAAATACAGTCTCTTTGGCGGCTCTCCACTAGGTATTGGCGTTACCTTGCAACTGATAGACTGCTAGGGTTACCTTCTCTACCTCGGTGTACATCAAGAGTGGATCCAAAGAGACGCGGCCTCGGGGTCTCCAGTACCCATGAACCTTAGTGGGTTCAATTTCAAGAATTGTTCTACCAGCTTATGTATCGGTCTCTCTCTCTACACCACTGCATTCTCAAGCTGAACTTTGGTAGGTGCGGCAATAGGTGCGGCCTTAGCGGCGGTGGCAACGGCAGCAATAGTAGCAGTAGCTATAATAGTGGCTTGATTTTGTGCCTGCTGTCTTATCACATCTCCTATGGCTTCAAGCGCTTGCATGATCCCTTTAATTCTGGGATCACCAAAGGTTGCTACCCCAGCACCAACAAGAGGTGGTGCCACTCCACTCGCGTTAGCCTGAGTTGGCATTCTACCTGGGCCTCATCGGGTACCGACCCTAGTCAATGTCCTATCCCGAGTCACGGCCCTGATGGTCCTCTTACTAGGAGTCCTCGGCTCTTGATCACTCATGGCTCAGCTTTCTCTACTGAAGCCTGCTTCCAATTCCACTAGAGTGATCTAAATAATAAGCAATTCTACCAATCGGTTACCATAGACATGCACCAGTATGAATTTAAAGGCTATTCCTATTACTATCCCATAAACCATTGCACCTTATCACTCCAATCCTTAACCATTGATCTGATACCATTTAAATGGGGATTTCACACCCCGATCCTCGAGTGCGTGCCTATTCCTCACTAGTCGATTAAATAGTGATGTCCTAAGACGCATCGCCTACCCTTTCATTTTAGTATGTATGCGAAAGCATATAAATAATCCTTAGACAATAAAGCAATGAGATACGAAAGTAGGACCATAAATTTTAAACATGAAACAACCACACATATATACATTGCACACCATAATGTATATAGTACGATACAAACTATTAAAGTCGGGTTCTACTTAAGCCAGTTCAAAAACAAAGCCTATAAGCAGGGGGTGGGGGTTTTCCAATCTACTCTAGATCATCATCATCCTCGATCTCTTCTTGTTCCACACTCCATCTGGAGCCTTTAGCAAATTGCACTAGAGACTCTAGTACTGCAAGAGCCAGGTCTACTGCATCTATTATTGAGCCTTGAGGAGGATCGGCTGTGCCTTTCCCAAAGGCGACTTCCAAAGCATATAGAGGAATCTCAGACTCTAGAATAGGACCCTTTCTTTGGCCATCTCGAACCTAGCGGTATCGTGATTTGTATTGATGGGGCACCTTATGGGTGAGACCCGCATCAACATAGACTACGGACCTTACCAACTCGTAGTCCCAACCTCTAGGGCCTTGATTCATCGGAATATAGGATTTCTGTCTGTAATGCTCTTGGGTCATCCAAAAAACTCAAGAGTGGCCATCTAAGGACTTGAAATATTATCCCACAATGGGGTGAGATGACGTCTCAACGAATTCCACCCCCTAAGACTTGATTAGGAAGAAAATACGCTCTGAAGACTGCCTAAGCACAACATAGGTTTGAGGGCTTACCTTGGCCTTTGTTCCTTCCTATAGGTCGTTTAATTTAAACAAGTACTAACAAACCATACCATCCAATCAAATCAGATTGAACCATTGATCAATCGACTCAGTCGATTACATGTCACCAAGATCATCACACGATCATTTCGATTATTCATTCTAGACTCTTAGTCACGGCTCAACAAGCACGACTTAGATTAAGTGATAATCATGGCCCCATAGGCATAATTTAGGTTAAGTGGTCATCACGGCCCCATTGGCATAATTTAGATTTAGTGGTAATCATGACTCCACTGGCATAATTTAGGTTAAGTGGTCATCACGACCCCACCGGCATAATCTAGATTTAGTGGTAATCACGGCCCCACTGGCATAACCATACTTTGGCGGTTTTCTTGATCTAACTCATAGTCTCACACCGCAATTTCTCAATCAATTACCAAAGTTGTCCATTTTTGGAATAATGACCCATAATCACTACTCACACTCAAATTGCATAATCTGGTACTCAATTAAATAAATAGAAAGCACTACTGCAATTAGCACAAAATTTTGGACACCGGCTGTCTTGGTTTAATTTCTGAAAAATAATTAATTAATTAATTACGGAAGTTAATTAAATAATGCCAATATATACTAAAAATGCATGCTTAGGCCCGTAAAACCTAATTATATGCTAGAACGGGCTCACAAAAATTACAAGACTTGTTAAATTAATATTAGTGCCTATCTACTCGCTAATTACATAAAACTAGCCACCTACAATGCATCGGTAATTAACTAATTCACTAAACCGTTCTAATTATCCATTAAACCAATCTTAGTCTAACTAATCAACCCTTAAGCATCATTAACCTACTAAGCGAGGATTAATGAGTTAAACTCACTTAATTAATGAACTGCTCGGTTCAAAATGATGGGGATGCAACGGGATCAACTATCTCCAAAGTAGACTTGTCTTTTGAGGCTGGGAACACCTCTAAAATGAGCTTAAACCACTACTAGAAACCCACTATTTTCGCTGTTGACTAGGGCAAGTTAAACACTATTCCAATGGCTAAACGACGAAGCAAGGATCGGTGGAGCTGTAGTGGGGTTAGGTGGCCAATGGTGGGGACTCACGGCAATGGACAGATGGCCATGCAGCTCTAGCGACCTCCACATGGCTCTAGCAGCTCATTGGACGGTGAACAAGGACATGAATGACGTAGCTGGACACGGCTGAGGCGGAAGGCACACGTGGGCGAAGATGGGGCAGCGATGGCGCGTGCGAGGCTGGAGTAGTGGCCATGGCTGGCTTTTGCTTGCTGAGAAGCTTCAAACGGCTGGAAGGAGGGTTGAGAGAGTGCTGTTTGACTAGCTGGGGGAGAGAGATAGATGAGGGAACAAAAATGGGCCTATTTAGTCTCTTTTTCTCTCAATTTGTCCCCTAAGATCATTCTCCACCACCAATTGTGTTTCAAGGCCTCAATTCATCCATCAAGGCCGGCCTCTTCTAGAAGGCTTGAATTGGTCCATAAGTCATGGGTGTTGGGGGGCTATGAACTTCATGTATTTTCTCCTCCATTGGACACAAAATACCTCTTAAATCAACACAAATTGGCCTTTATAGATTCAACCAACATCTCATAGATCCAATTGGTATTTCTCATCACCAATTGATCCCACTTGTATCCCAATTTCATGATAAAAAAATGGACCCTGACATTTTCTGAACAAAAACAGCCCTATGATGACCTTTTCCAAAAAAGTCTCTGTTTGCAAAAAAATCTTCGATGACTGAGTCGACATTCCTAAAATAACTTGTGACATGACAAAACTTTTAATTTCTGAAATCAGATTCAAATTTGCTGTTAATTTCACTCTAGCGTGGTTTAGCATGACCTAGGTTACCGGGTAGTTTTTAGAAATTTTTAGTACAAATGACCCGTGGTCGATTTTTTTTTTTTTGAACCACAATTAACCCATTCGATACATTAGTGACTCTCGGTTATTGTGAAAATCTCAATAATTCAAATACAAACACATGATACCAAAATGATTAAAAAATCAGTCTAGTCCTTGCCGACGAGGATTTTTCAATTTAATGAAGTCACCCATGTTTAGCCATACATCTCAATCAAACCGACCTATCTTTGATCTCAAATTGATTTTTAATTGTGTCATAATGATCTCAGTAGATAAGCATGATCAAGTAGTCAAGTCTTAGTCAAATCCTTAAGTCTATTATATTAAAATTCCTTAATGGCTTCCTCAGATAATCTAGTTATTTCAAAAGTGATGAGCTTTGAGTTAACATTATAAGCTCGTCGATGAAATGCCCAATTAATTTAATTTGAAAGCAAAGTTGTAAAATTCATGATGTCACAAAGGGTGCATATTGCCATTGTTTTATTTTAAGAGGGTGATGAACCATCAATGATTAAAGAGTGAAGTCAGACATGTTTTGAACTTTATAAAGAATCAATCAATGTCAATAGCAATAATTGTTTTTGTTATTTTCCCTTGTGTTGGTTTCGGCTAGTAATGCTAGCAAGATAGTTATCAATTATGTTGTATAATTTTTTGCTGTTGGTGTAATGTTCTTATGAGGTTGATATTGTTTTTAGAAGTGATGTATGCATATACTGTTGCTAGTTGAAGTTGTGGATGTTAATGAATTTGTGGGTTATGGTTGTATGTGCTAGTGTAAGAACAAAATGCACCAGCTCACCTTGGTGTAGTTGTGGGAGCTGCATCTTCTTGCATGAGCAATTTTGGGTGCTAGTGCATCTTATTACATCAACACTTGTATTGGCTAGTGTAAGAACAAGATGCATTAGAACCTAAATGGTGTAAAAACAAGATACACCAACAACCCAATTGGTGTAACAAGATGCAAGATGTACCACGACTGGTGCAAGTCAAGTGACGTTTGAAACTAACATGTTCTTTTTTTTTCTATTTTAAACTTGTGCAACACAAGTGATCACTTTGTAATCGCGACTAGCACTTAAATGATCAATTTTATAAAAACTTGGCATTCAAGCGATCACTATTTACAACTTATAACACTGAAATAGTTAATCGTGAATTTGCCACTATCTCTTAATTTTGCCATAGTTTGTAATAATAAGTTGCAGCAAACTAGCAAACTATTACCAAATAAAAAATGCAGTAAACCATTATATCTGAAGCAAAAACTAACCAAAACAAATAATGACAATACACAACTAGGCAAAAAAACTTCTAAGTGCTCACAACTAATGCATTCCAACTCCAATTTTCATTTCTACCATAAATTACAAAAAAACCTTATACTCCATACATAAATTGCAGCAAAATAAAAACACACTTTACTTATAAATAATCCAATAGAAGTGCATATTCCATGTCTTCGACTATGGTAGATATACAAACATATTCTCATTACTCCCTTCACATTTGAATATACTACACAAGAAAATAACAACACAATCAATGTTCAATCAAAGTTTCTTTCAATTTTTAGCCTTAAAACCTCCTTCTTCAAATAGTCAACTAGAGATGTTAAACCATTCATTTGAGTTTGCATTGAGTTAACATCTTCCAAATTGTTCATTAATGTAGGTGGAGGTTGATGTTGGCTTTCAAGTAACTCCAAGATCACCTCCGTTGCTGGATTAGAGAATTTCTTATCAACTCATTTGAAATATTTTCACTTTAAGCCTTTTCTATATCTGCCACACTCATGGAATCTTCTTTTCAAATTCAACCAAGTCCAAGATGTTCTTCTCGGACTTGGTAACCCATTATAACAGTAACAATCACCATCTAATTCATTTTTTTTTTTTATAGGAATGTGATTCATTGCTGAAACTTTTACCCTCCATTTGCAAAAGCAAGCTGATAATTTTGAGAGAAAATCAAGTATGCACTCAAATTGGGCATTTAGGGTTTTGAACTTCCGGTTCTCTCTCAATTTGGGGATTTATGATTCTTACTTGGGGGAAGCGATGTCATTTAGTGTCATTTTTTGTTTGTATATTGATTGTACTCTCCGGCGATCCACGTTGGTTTCAAAAATTAATAAAAAAACTGTCATGTTAGATTTCCGGCTAACCAGATTGGCGTTGGCACTGAAATGATCATTTTTCAAAAGTTTTGGCACTTGAGTGATCAAAAACAAAGTTTTGACACTAAAGTGAATGCTGTACACAAGTTTTGGCATTGAGAGTGTACTTACCTCCATCTTTTGGGGGTAAAAAAATCATTTTTGACCTGGAGTTGACTTTTGGTTAAATGATTGATGAAAAAGTCAATTCAAAGATCAATCATTTAACTTTTTGGATTTTTCTTTAGAAATGAATTGGAAATTGCTTAAGAGCAGCAACGCAAAAGAAAGAAATGAAAGACAACATTTTTTGATCGAGAAACGGAATTTGTTGCAATTAGAAATCAAAATGTCGATTTTTACATTTTTCTAAAAATTAGGTATCAATAGCCTTATTCCATTTTCATTACTTTGGTTACACTTACGTCTATGAGTAAAAGGAGATAAGCGGTGATAGAAGGAAAATGTGACCATGACTAGGGGTGATTGGTTCTTGGTCTAGTTCGACTCCTAAGTAGAACTAGTTCCTCATTTCTAAGACCAAGCACCAGAACAACTAGTCACAAAATCAGAAACTAATGATAATCTATTTCCCATCCCCTTTAAAAAAAGCATTTGCTCTTTTACTCACGAAAAGATCAAAATGCTACAAAAATTGTGTGAACTTCACGCACTTAACAAATATTATATTTAATTTGTGACATTCTGAATTTCAACCCCGTCTCAATAAAATGAAATGGGCTTTTCATCGATGCGCCTACGGTTCTTTTTCTCTGAGCTGATCACTCACAAGTTAACTAACCTATTAGGTGAAGCAGTTAAGGGATATAACCATGGTAAAATCCCTAAAAGCTACATGGTAGGTTGGATTGGACTAAAATCGCGTCCAGCTGATTTTAACCACGAAATTGACTTCGATTTTAGGATTCAAACATTTGAGCGTGTCATGATTTATTTTTAAGATCTCATTTCATCTTTTGAAGAAATTTTGTTGAGCCAGGAATTTTGGTGGAAAATCAAAATTGGACAATTTTAATTCAAGAAATTCGGAGGGGCATTTTGAAGTGAATTTTTGACACTCAAAATGGATTGTTTGGTGATGCATGGAATTTGTATAGGCTGAGTGGGTGTGGTTTTTGACCACCAAATTGATTTGCTTTTGTGAAGAATTAAGAGAAAATGAAGATAAAATTCGTATGGCTGCTACATGGATCTTTCTTGGCCTTCAATTTGGCTTCTTGGGGAAGTTTTGGGAGTGAAAATGACTTGTGGCTGCAGCTTGGACTTTAGAGGCTTGTTAATCATAATTTTGATATTTGGAAAGCTAAAGGATTGGCTTAAGGCTTGACTTTCTCTCCCCTTTCTCTCCCCTCTCTCCCTCTCTCTTCTCACGTTCATCCCTCCCCTCCCCTCTCACACGCACGTTCAGCCTTCCATCAGCAGAGAACAACCTTCACTTTCTTTCTTCTTCCATCCCTCACGCTCACCCCTTTCCCCTTCACCTTTCTTCTTCCTATTTCCCCTCCCCTCAATGTCTCCACCATCTTCATCTCTCCACGCTAGCAACAATTCCACAAACCTCACACCGCCAGCAACACCGTCCACTTCTCCTCAATCCTACACATCCCCTCATGCCAACAACTCCTTCATTTTGTTGTCGCACCATCGAAGCCAGCAGCTTCACCGAGCAACCGGCTAGCAACCACCACTGTCCAGCCCGCCAACAGCTGCCCAAATCCTCCGACCAACAGCCACCAAAGCCTCAAAATAGAACTAAGAATAGTAGTTCCAAAGCAGAGCAGAAGTAGAACCTACTCCAGCAGCAAGTAGAGGCTTGTGAGGTGTTTTTTGGCATTTTCCAGGCCTCCTTTGGAGTCGCCATAGACATGGGATCTCACCTCCATCACTATGAACCCGTTTATTTGCTAATCTGATGAGTTAAATCCTAATCCTTGATTAGGTTGTTAATTGCACTTAGGATGTTAGATTAGTGTTAATTAGCTTAGTTAAATTAGTAAGAAGTGAGATTAGACTTAAGATGGATTATGTTAATCTAATATGGTTAGATTAGCCGTAAAATGGATTAGTGTTGATCTAATTGGTGATATTAGCATTAATGAAGGTGGTTTAACCCAATTTGGTGGATTTCTCCCGGATTAGTTCACTGGACCCTTGCCATTTGCCATTTTTGTAGATCAAAATGTGTTGCGATTTTGAGATTGATTCCTTATTGAGAAATTTTTTAGACATCCTTAGAGATGACATATATTTTACTCAATATTTTTAGAGATTTAAAAGAATGAGATTTCAGCTTCATCATTTGCAAATAGAATCAAAGATTGTGCTGGAATCTGTGATCTTTTGGTGTTCAAAAGATTTTTATCAACTCTTAAGGTTCTATTTTTTAAATGATTTCTTCACAAAAGTTGTTTCTTACATCTTTTAGTTTAATATGGTCAAATTTTAGATCAAATGGACATGTTTGGACTATGAACCAAACTGATTTTAGAAAAACAGAATTTTTGGAAATGGACCTAGTTTTTGTATTGGATTGAACTATTTACTAGACTTAATCTAGAAAGATCTATGTTAAGGTGTCTTCATTTATGTGTCCCATACAAAATATTCAAATTTGAGAATTTTTGGAACTCTTTTGATTAAGTTTCTGGATTTAAACTCGGAGATGCGTGAGTGGACTGTTTCTGCTTGTCGGTTATGGTTTTGTGGTGTTCTTGGTGCAATGCTTGCTAGTTTGTGCATATTTGATGATATGGTTGTTTGTGACATGCTTGGAACTTGTCCATGATGATGTGTGAAAAGTTGTGCCATGGCAATGGTTTATGGTCATGGCAAAAGATGGCTGTTGAGGGGAGATAAGGATCTATTTGAAAAAGATTTGCTTTGGATAATATCTGATTGACAAAAATATATATTGTAATTGTGTCATTCAAGAAAATCAAATGGAGCGATTCTTTCTTTCTTCAAACTTTGAAAGATAGATAAGATACAATTAGCGAATAAGAGATGTTCTCAATCAATTAATGAAATTTTCAAAAACATTATCAGAAAAAAATGAAATGAAGTTTTTTTTTTTTCAAAATCGGGAAAATTTATTTATTTTTTATTTAGACAAATAAAATATTATGAAAGCTTAATAAGGATCCCCTTGTCTTGATATGTGAATGTGATTATGTGAGAACTTTTGAAAGATGAGGTGATGTGTTGAGGCAATCACATGTGTTGTGTGGAGGAAACCAAATAGGTGGTGAGCCGGTAAAAGACTAAGTGCTACATGATAATGTAACTTCATGTAAGCCTCCTTTAGAATCTTGTATCGTCACTTATTATAGTCAAGGGCTAAGTGCTACACAACAGCATGACTTCATGGAGCCACCTCTAGAACCTTGTATTGTTGTTGATTGTGGTTAGGGACTAAGTGCCACACGTTAACGAAACTTCATGGGGGTCACCTCTAGAACCTTGAGTTGGAATATGGAGTTTGGATATTGAGAGTAGATATTGGGTGTGGATTAAACCACCGATATGAGTTATCCGTGCCTAATTAAGACACAAAATTGCGTGGCACGAATGGAACGTGTCATAACAATTTGGCCCTATAATCAGACCTCTATGAATATTTGATGAGTGATGTGACATAATCTTAGCCAAAAGGCCAAGAAAGGTATGCTTTGATTGGAGCATGATTTGGCTTTTATGCACAACTTCTCTTATGGTCTTTGCATGCCTATTTGATGAGGGGCTCTTGGTGTATGGCTTGTTTCTTTGGTTTCTTGTGGTATCCAGCCTTCTATGCCTATTGTTGTGTCTAGCGAATGTCAAGAGTCCCACATCAAATGAGCACACAAAGAATATGAGATGAGTTGTGCATAAAATTCACCAAGCCTTGCTCCAACCAAATCATGCCTCTCTTGACTTTTTATCTAAATGTTTGCATCTCAACAACATTTAGAAAACTCTTAATAATTAAGAGTTACAATTATTAAAGAAATAAAAAAAAGTTTTCACAAATAATAGGTCCAATCTAGGCAGCTCTTTGGGTTTTGTCCACCAATGCTCATCATTTCTGATCTGGGTGAAGGATTGAAGATAGGTAGGTCTTTGCTCAATCTTGCTAAGTTTTAGAGTATTTTGTTTAGGCGATGAGTTCATAAAGAGTCTAGTTGAAGCTAAGATCATTTTACCACGACTTATGGTCATTTCAAGGTTGATGCATCATGTTTAGGCCTAATGTAGTGTTAAACTTGCTTTTGGGGCTTCTTTGACATTCACATTTATCACTTGGGTTATCTAAGCAGGCTATAGTTGCGGATCTCTTCTCCATATCGGGCCAATCTACCAAGGCTATTTTGGAGTTGTGAGCATATCCCCTACCTATTCTCTCACAGAACCCAAACCGGTTCCTTTGGCTAGAGAACTCCTCTAGTTCCTTTTTGATAGCATCCACGTGGGAAGCCATTGAATTGAGAAGAAGCCTCGTCCCTTGATTTTCTTTATTTGGAGTAGATCACTCGCACCATGGCATCAATTCAATCTTTTGCTCATTGTCAAGAACTGGTTACCTACCCAAGTTCTTTTACTATCCTATGGTAGGATTGTGGGTGCGTCATGTGCTTTCTGCAATGTTAGATCAGATTCTATTGATCACTTATATTTTGGATGTCACATTTCTGCTGGCCTTGCTATGTTTTGGGCTGCTAGATGCAACCTTCCATGGCAAAATAGGTTTTGGTTGGACAATCTATAGTGGGCTTTGAAAATTCTCTCTGGCAATAAATGCTATCAATGCATTGGTTGTTTCTCTTTTGGAGCCTTGTGCTATTTGGTCTTGAAGATGAGGAACAATATTCTTTTTCAGGACCAAGCCTTGTTTGTGCCAGCCTTGAAGAACCATATTGTCAAAGTCATCAAGGACAAGGCCTTGACGTTTAGCAATGTTGCAGACACTCTAAGAAATAGGAGGATTCAACTCAGTTGGGAGCTTGACCCTTCCATTTTCTCTCTTGTAGTGTCGGATATTCTTTTGTAGCTTCTGTCTTGCTGGTTGCCGCCATTGGCTTTCCTGTTGTATTTGCGTTCTTGTGGAAGACGTGCAACCTTTGGGGTGTCAGGTTCTTTCCTTCTTTTTTGTTTTGAGGGTCTCCACTATTTGGCTTCCCCCTCTTCTTCTTTTCTTTTTTCTCAGCAGCCTTCCACTAGATTTGACTTGTTTGTCTTCTTGAGTTCAAGTTTTGTTGGTGCTGAGTCTCTTTTGTTGTATAGCTTTCTTGGTTAAAACTCAATATATATCTTACCCTTACCAAAAAAAAAAAAAAAAAAACTTGCTTTTGGGGTCAATAGACAATCGTGCACACTACGAGTTGGATGATTTGCTTAAATAAACTGTAGAAACTTAGTTCACAAAACCAAATTTCTAAGCTATATTGATGCGTGATTTCTCTATGGATTGTGGAGAATATGCCTAATGCCGCATTTTATTCCGTTTTATGTCATGATCCGTGTATTAACAAGTCGACATTGTCGCCAGAATCCATTCCCCTCGTTGGCGTTGTCCACGATTCAAAGCTGCTTTGGTAAGCTCTCTATATCTCGCTCCTTGATCATCTGTGTATCTGTCTAGTGTATGTAAATCGCCATTATTTTTTTTTTGTAGTTGGAAAACAAGCGTTGTTCAAAGGCGTGCTCGTTTTGATCATCGCTGGTGATAAAGTGATTACGGCCGGTGGTATGGCCGAGTGGGCTGGGTCTGGCGTCAACGCTGGCACCTATCGTTGACAGCTGATGTAGGACAACGACTAGAGCGATGGTGGCGGCATACATCAGTTGAGGTTACTGGTATGGTTAGAGTCGCGGGTGAGGAGAGCGTTGAAGAAGATGATGCAGGGAATGGAATGAAGAAATAAAATAAAATAGAAGAAAAAGAAAAAAAGAATTAAAAAATCAATAGAAAAGGGAAAAAAATGTTTAAAAATTTAGGTTTACAATTTGGTCTGGGTAAAATCGGGGAAAAAAATGTTTAAAAATTTATCTTTTCTTTGCTGATGATGTACTACTTTTCACTGAAGCTGCAGGTTTCTCAAGAATGGTCTTTTCTAGCTGGAGTGGCCTGATTCCGACTTCGGAAGAGTGAAGTCCTTTCTGGGTTAGAGGATATCCTCAATAAGGGGCTATCGGGGCACCTTTCCTTTCCGCTATTTAGGTTTATTTCAGCTAGATTAAGGAAAGCTCAATTCAATCACGTTTCAGTCTTGGACCAATATATTTCTCTCCTTTGAACTTATAATATTTTTGGGCTAATGTGTTCTTTCTGCCATGAAATCACAAATAAAAAGATGGGTGTTAGTGGTGCTTTAGAAAATCAGAAAAATCGCTAAAATATTTGGATTCTAAAAGAATCCATGTGGTGTAAATTCATTCCAATTTCCTGAAAAAATTTTTTGATTCAAAGAATCCAGAAAATCATAAAAAAAGATAAAAAATCGCTCGGGTATCCAGAAAATCATAAAAATAAATAAAATAAAAAATAAATCCGGAAAAATGTCATCTCGTAAAATTTCATTTTGAAAAATTTGCTCATTTAGAAAAAGTCTTATTTCATTTTGGAATTCAACCTTTTGGGTGGATAAAATTTTGCTAGTTTTGGTGCTTCATTTGGAATGTGATTTTTCTTTTTTCTTCTTAAAGTTTAAGGAAAATCTTTAAAAAAGACTTAAAATTCCTTCTAAAATTTTCTAGAGCAACCCCTTTTTCTCTTCTTGAGTGTTTGTTTTTGTTGGTGCCAGCTTTATAAAATAAAAAATAAAAAATAAAGGAAAAATCGTATTTAGAAAAATTGGAGTTCCTTAAAAGTTTTGCTAGTTCTTCGAATACTTTTTCTCTTAAAGTTTGGAAAATCTTTAAAAAATTAAAATTCCAAAATTGAGCAACTCCTTAGAGCTTTATAATAGGAGTTTTTAGATTGTCATTTTCTTTTAGAGACAATATTGGGTTACTTGTGTGTTTTTACTTTGCTTATACTTGGTTGTGCATCTTAATATCATGAGTATTATTTTCATTTTAGAATAGTTAGGATGAATCCTAAAAATCTTTATTAAGCTACCTAGACTTTTTGGTTAGCACATAATCGAGTTCCAAATCGAAAGGGCAATAGTCTTAGGACTAATATAACCAAGTCCCCGTTTCAAGATCTCTAGTTGTGCATGAAATTAGATACTTTCCCATATCTCATCAGGTTTCCAGTTGACCTAAATATGTTATTGACGACTCATTACATATAAATTTGTATAGAATTAATTGAATGAAAACAAAACGTTCAACATCGTGTGAGGTATGGGTTTGGGGGAATTCGAGTGAACTCAAGGTCATTGGCTCGAATTTGGCAATATCCCTAAATCTAATTCCGTCCATACTAAGGGGTAGGTTGCGACAGTGGTAAGTAATATTTGTGCTTTGAAATGAGCTTTATTTTGGGTTAGTTTAATCATCAATGCTGCTGAGCTACAGAAGATCTATTGGTTCGCACGAATATATAGCCAAACCATGTCACTGTCCCGATCTTTATTAATCTCTTCGAAGTAAACACAAATAACTCGTTGCCAGAATAAATCTTTATTATTCCTTCCGTGACTTGAGTAGACAAGTTGCTTAGCACAGTTGCTTTTGACTATTTAAAAGGTGCTTGGATCATCTAGAAATTCATTTTGGTTCTTTAATGTTTTTGTGGAACTAGATCGATTAATTTCATAGGATTGGTTCAAAAGATGAACAGCATCATCAAATGATGTCTTTCAGTTGTCTGTACAATAAAGGTATAGTAGAGACATGGGTTATCAAGCTATACAAACGTTATCGTTCTAGTTTTGATTCTTTAATGAAACTGAAGCTTAAAAATACCACGTGACAGAAAACTTGTGCTGCAACCTTGTATCACATCTTTTCCTTGGTGGAAGTCCATGAAACCAAAATGATACAATGAAGTTCAGTAAGAAAAATGAATATATCACCCAACAAAGAAAGCATCTATTTGTTACTAAGATCTTTGCTGTTCCAAAGTTTATGAATAATTCAGGTTACAAGATCTAGGAACAGCAATTGCCACAAAGTGAAACTGGAAAACTTGTAGTAGGCACACAAGACAGAATAAAGTCTGCATTATTATGGAGCAAATCAAGCAAACTTTTCTGTTGGTAGTATCGGAATGTAACGTCAACCAGTCATGGGGGTTCCTATCAGGCAAAGAGGAGTCCTCTTGTGAGTCGAAAGGCCATAAGCTTCTTCCATGTCAATATCTTCAACACTCATCCCTTTAGGCAGTTTCCAATCGAACCGATGAAGGAGATTTGCCAATGCAAGCTCAACTATCACGACACCAAAGTTTCTGCCAGGGCATCCCCGCCTGCCAGAACCAAATGGTAGATACTCATAGTTCTGTCCCGTGAAATCAATGGAGCTGTTCAAGAACCTCCCGGGCCTAAACTCTTCTGGGTTTTCCCAAGATTTTGGGTCTGTGGCAATTGCTGCCACATTGACGAATACAGTAGTTCCTCTAGGAACTGTGTATCCCCTTATCTTGCAATCCTCGATCGTTGCTCTTGGAACTAGAAGAGGAAGCGGTGGATGGAGTCTTAATGTCTCTTTGATGACTGATCTTAGGTAGGTGAGTCCTAGAAGGTCAGTCTCTTCAACATATAACTTTCCTTTTGCTACTTCTCGAACCTCTTCTTGTGCTTTTCTCATCACAGCTGGATTGCGGGCGAGTTCTGCCATTGCCCAGAGTACAGTGGTTGCAGAGGTACCTGTTCCTGCATTGAAAATGTTCTGAAACAAAATCCCAGGAAATTAGTCCCAATCTTTTTCTTTTTTGATCTAGTTTGTAACAGAGTGATAAGAAGGTGAACAGAAGGAAATATATGCTGAACAAATAAGGCAAGAGGAACATACAGTTAATACTCCTTTAAATTGTTCCTTAGTGAGGGCATTCATTTGATTTGGATCCCTTTGTAACCGAAGCAACACGTCAACAAGATCTTCATGATCGGGTTTAGGCCTCTGAGGGTCTTGGTGCTGCTCGATCACTTCATCGTAAAACTTGTCTAACTCCATGAAATTCTTTTCAACCTTTGCCCTGAAGCCATTGAGCCTGTTAAACCAAGCCATATATGGGAACAGATCTGCAACACAAAAGCCGCCTAAAATTTTCTGTATTCCACGGATTGTCTCGTGAAATTTGCTCTTTACACTGCTACCATCAGCCTGATATTTGCTACCAAAAGCCACTCGGCACACGATGTTGTTACTCAATAGAAGTGACAGTTCACCAATATTAACAGGACCTGGAGAAGAAGCGATTGCATCGAGCATGAGCATGACCTCATCCTTCCTCACAGATTCAAACGACTTGACTCTCTTATTGTTCAGGAGTTCTTGGGTCACTAATTTCTTGAGTTCTTTCCAGGATTCGCCATAGGTGCTGAAAGTTATATCCGATTGATTGTACGCTAACTTCTTTCCCGCATAAAAGAGGGGTCTGCCGGAGAAAGCGGTGTCGTGGTCTTTGAATACTTCTCTGGCGACATCTTCGGATGAGATGACTAATGTGGGAATAGAGCCAAGGTGGAGTAACATGATCTGGCCATACTGTTTTGAGAGGCGTGCGAGCGATCGGTGAGGCAAGGAGCCAAGCTGGTGCAAATTCCCAATGATCGGCAACTTCCTAGGACCGGGAGGGAGATTCCTAAATGCTTGTGTCTTCTTTTTCGTGTCAATCAAAAAGACTGCTAACAGCGGTATCACAAGAGCGCATATGAGGGCCACAATGAGCTGAACACCCATGGCTTGATCTCCCTAGAAAATTTTTATCAAATATGGAACGAACGTGTGAAAATGTTTCGTAGGGGGTATGGTGATTAAATAGTCTGAAGTCGATGGAAGTGGGAGATTTACATGAGCGTATAGGAAGCTTCGGATGTGCCCTTTCCATCATTCTATTTACCACAATAAGGACTCAGGACTTTTTTGTTAGATTGATAGAGCAAAAGTCGAGATGCGGACATTTGAAGTGTCAAAACTTAGTATGGGAGAATAATTTAGTGTCAAAAGTTAGGAAATGTATACTTTAAGTGCCAAAATCAGAGTAAAATGGATCAGTTAAGTGATGTCGGTGAGAAAATTCGACCAAAATGTTGACGTGGCGTTTTTCCGGCACGAGAAGTATAAAATGACGTCATTTTGCATGTCGACATGACTAACTAAGCCGAAAACGATTTCATTTTGCATCCTGACGTGATTAGATAAACAAAAAATAACCTTGTTTTGCTTGAGATTTGAATTTTAATATAAATATAATTAAATTAAATTTACAACTAAAATATTCAAAAAAAGGAAGAAGAAGTTGTAGAAGACATTGGGCAAGGGCTATGCATGCCCTCGCCATTCTGCAATCTCCTCCTCATTTTATTTATTTATTTAAATAATTTGGTTTTAAATTTAATTTAATTAATATTTATATTAAAATTCAAAGAAGCAGCCCTCATCATTCTACAATCTCCTCCTCCTTTTATTTATTTATTTAAAGAATTTAGTTGTAAATTAAAATTAATTAATATTTATACTAAAATTCAAAGAAGAGGCAAAATGACATCGTTTTGGCTCTTCTTTGCTAACTTAGCTCTCCATGTGAGCCATGTAAACAAGTTATACCATTAAAAGAATGCCATGTATGATTTTCGGGAGCCTTCACTTGACTTGGCACTCACATGTCCCAATTTTTTTTAAAAATGTGGCACTCTTTTGTAATTTTTCACACTTAAGTGTCCCCAAGCACCAAGTTTTGGCACTTTTGCTATACTTCTACCAACAAAAGTTTGATAAATCCTTCTTTATTCAAAACTTTAGATCAATGGATTATGTGTCAATCATGATTATTTCCTACTCCACATTAAATTACATCCTAACATTGGATTTTTTCACCTAACACCTCACACATGCACCTCTAACACTTTTTGTCAAAGTATTATAAGGCACATGGATCATTAAACTAGCTTGCCTACAATATAGGAGTTGGTGACATTTATGTTTGAAATGGCCCCCTACTTAATAAATAGGCATGTTGACATGATACTATTTGCTGAATATTTAGGTCGACGATCATGAAAAATTAGTCTGTTTGGTAGCATGCCAAACAATGTCTATTTATATTCTTTTGTTTCCTAGAATCAAAGAAAAGAACAAAAGTCCATTTGACAACATTTTTGTGGAAATCTTATATGACACTTGGATCATTAAACTAGCTTGGCCTACACGATAGGAGTTGGTGACATTTATGTTTGAACATGGCCCCCCACTTAATATATAGGCATTTTGACTTGATACTATTTGCCGAATATTTAGGTCTACGCACATAAAAAATTAGTCCGTTTGGTAACGTGCCAGACACTGTCTATTTATATTCTTTTGTTCCTCGGAACAAAAAAGGAACAAAAATCCATTTGATAACATTTTTGTTGAAGTATTATATGGCACATGGATCATTAAACTAGCTTGCCTATACCATAGGAGTTAGTGACATTTATGTTTGAACATGGCCCCCCACTTAATATATAGGCATGTCGACTTGACACTATTTGCTGAATATTTAGGTCGGCGCACATGAAAAATTAGAGCTTATTTGGTAACTTGCCAAATATTGTCTATTTCTATTCTTTTGTTCTCCAGAACATAAAAAGAACAAAAATCTATTTGATAATGTTTTTGTGGAAGTATTATATGGCACATGGATCATTAAACTAGCTTGCCTACAACATAGGAGTTGGAGACTATTTGAACATGGCCCCCACTTAATATATAGACATGTTGACTTGATACAATTTGCTAAACATTTAGGTTGGCGCACATGAAAAATCAGAGTTTATTTGGTAACGTGCCAAACAATGTCTATTTCTTTTGTTCCCTAGAACAAAAAAAAGAACAAAAACCCGATTGATAATGCTTTTGTTTCCAGGAATATATTTGCAAAAAAAATAAGATGTAAAAAAGGATGATTCTTTGTTCTCGTAAACAATTCTAGAATCAAACCTTTTCCTTTTCTCTTTTCTTTTTCTTCTTTTCTTTTCTTCTTATTCTTCCTTTAGCCAGTCGAGCCTCATGGTGGCTACGCGAGCTCATTGGCCCTTGTCTAGCAAGTTGCCGACCATGGCCGAGGTCGACGATCAGCTAGAGGAAGAAGAAGAAGAAGAAGAAGAAGAAGAAGAAGAAAAGAAGAAAATGAAAAAAAAAAAGAGAGAGAAAAAAAGATAAAAAAGATAAAAGATAAAATTATTAAAAAATTAAAAGAAAATTTAATTTACAAAAAAAATTGAGGGTTGTACCAAATTCATTTCTACTTTGGGAATAAAAATTTTGTCCAATTACAAAACCTTTTTGAATGCTAAGAAAGTTGTCTAGGGAATAGAATAAAAAAAAAAAAATTTCTAAGTAGAAATTGTTCCCAAACACCGAATGGTTACCAAACGCACCCTTAGTTTAATGTTTGCAGTCATCGGATAGGTAAGTACCAAATGCATTGTTTAACTTTTATTGCACTAATTATTAATTATACCAATGTCCGTGTTGTTATATATTGATGCAGAAGCTGACTAGATCCTAACAATTGAATTTAAGAGCAAGAGAAATTGCCAGAAAAATAAAATGAGAAACAATAAAAGACACAAAAGACTTGTGTGGTTCGGTCTGGGCATATATATTTATCTCCGTAGGGAAGGCCAATTGCAAATAACCCACTAATCAATTAAAGAATTGCACAATTGCAATTGCTTATATACTAGAATATTTCCCCATTTGTAAAAAACCCAAAAATGGAGAGTAAAACTCTAAACTAGTATACCTATCAATTGTTACGTGTCATCCAATTTAGCAATTTGATGGCAAATTTAACGAAGACTAATGAAGGGAAAATTTATTATAGGTGTACTGAGTTGGGGTTTTTGGTGGTAAAAAAATTAGTTTATGGTAAATTTGTCATAATAGAACTAATTTAGGATTTTTTCTGATGTTAACTCTAAAATTAATGTCGGAGGAAAAACAATATCTAAGACCTAACGAAAGTCCAACTTAGACTTTATTTATTTGTATGCTTTGGACTGTCTTTATTCAATGATTTCAAACTTGAGACATAATTTAACAATGCTATAACTTTACTCAACATCTGTAGTCAAGTTATAGTGTTCATTATCTATGCTAGCTCTCCTAACGCCCTAATAGGCATTCACTCACTAGAAATGCCAATTAAACTCCATCAAAACTCGGGCTTCTCCAAAGGAATGGGCTTTGTCATCATGTTTCTTGAGTTCTTCGCTGTCACAATTTTCTTCACAACAACATCGCCCTTTACTATGACATCTTTAGATGGAATGGTACATGATATTGATATGTTTTGTTGGCTCACGATAAATCCAATTATAAGTTAGATATATGGCACCTTAATATTGATATGTTTTGTTGGCTCGCGATAAACCTGTGTACTTAAACTCAATTGAAGACAAGGCAACATCATTTTGTAAGGATGCTTTCCAAAACTCATTGCACCACTTGCCATCGCAAACACATAACATTCTAAAAATATATTAGTAATATCTACTAAAATGAATGATTTGGACAACATCTTAAAAGATGATTGCTTGTGTCACGCCCCAAACCCCAGGTATGCACACATCCCTTAGCAATTGACTAAAAATGCGACGTCGTAGGACGCATCGTTGACCCATTCATTTTATGCACATGCGGAAGTGAATTAATAATTACCCAGACAATAAACAACACAGGGATAGTAAAACAACAACTTTTCATAAAAAAAACACTTTATATACATATCAAGTTAAACCTATAGGTCTATACACATAAGTCTCGTTTCAAAAAGAAACTACCAGGCCACCCACACTCCAGACCCTTCCACCTCAGGCTCTGGGTTTACCACGACACCATCTAGGATGTCGATGTCCATGGGGTTCCCTATTTCCCACTTTCCTGTATTGATGGGAGGCTCGTTAAAACCCTACAAAGGACCCTCCCGAGCCTTGTTAGGATAGTGTCACGACCTCTTTTTTTCTTTTAGCACCCGATCGGGGTGGGCACCTTACAGAGGCTAATAGTTGGCTAGGTCTATTTTAGCCTGAACTCTCCCAAGTCCACCAATTCATGACTTAATGGTTTGATGTTTTTAACCTGTAAGTTGATTTTAAAACGGAGTCGCCGCTAATCGATTTGGGGCGAGTTGATTAGAAACCCTAGAGAAGTATTGGGAGAAATACTTGCTATTGCGCAACCAGAGATATTAAGATCGGGGACTTGATTACACTAGTTAATCACTAATGCCCTTTTGATACCTAATCTTGTTTGAACCCTAAGACTTCTTGGATTTTGAGGGATTTTCCATGCATTTGTGGAAGAAAAACATTTTTGTCTTTTTGTCTTTTTTTAACATATAAATCATTTTTAGCTTTTTCTAACTTTTTTTGGCTTTTTTGGGAAAATATGGATATTTTTGATATTTTTGGTTTTTTTGGAAAATAATTTTTTTTATTTTTTATTAAAAATATTATTATATTATAAATGACTTAGGTCGGATCCAAAGTTGGGTCCGACCCGGATATCTGCCCAAGACACAGATGGGCCTGCAATGCAGACCCAGCCCGGTTTTTTTTTTTTTAAATAACAGGAATGCCTGGCTCGTGTGACGAAAATGGGCTCGCATTTGAAAATGACCTGGCCCGACTTGATGACCTGGTCCTAGCGAAACCCTACCTGACCCGACGACTCGGCTTCATGGGAACCCTAGAGCTCGACGATTCACGGCGCCGAGAGGGAGGAAGCTGCGATGTCACTCGGCAATGACTCGGCGGCAAAGGCACAGACGAATGGTGGCTAGGGTTCGATGGTGACGGCGTGAGCAAGACCCGTCGTTACCGACCTGTAGAGAAGGCAAGGCACGGCATGACGACGAACGGTGGCAGGATGGCATCGTTGGTAGTGGAGGCGACTGCCCATAGCAACTTTACCCTTTACTAGTTTGCAAATGATTGAGTTGACTTGGAGTATGAGGAGGACATGAAGTCCTACGTCTTTCGTTTCGTCACGTTGGTTATTCTCCTTAATTGGCTCATGGATGACAC
The DNA here is from genome assembly GCA_017140325.1 of Eucalyptus leucophloia subsp. euroa. Lineage (NCBI taxonomy): Eukaryota > Viridiplantae > Streptophyta > Magnoliopsida > Myrtales > Myrtaceae > Eucalyptus > Eucalyptus leucophloia. The sequence goes on along the minus strand of CM029470.1, from coordinate 23,266,643 downwards.
GTTCTTTGACACAAAGTTAGGTGAATTTGATACGGGTCATTTCCATGTACTAGCTTGACCAAGATTTACCGAAATTGACCATTGATTTTGGTTAATGAATCCCAATGTTTCCTATCAATAGGAGAAAATATGTCCAGAGCAAGTTTAGAGAGAGAGTATTGGAAACGATACCGAATTACCCTTCTTCAAAGTTTGTATTTGCTAATTCCTAAGGACCTCTGAATGTTAATAACAACTTCTTCGTCTTGACTTAGTTCAACATCTCCTTCGATTGGCCTTTCTCATTTGTGGCTATGTATGCATGATTGATGGTTGTTGATTTATTTTCAATGCCTTCTTTCTAGGGAATTTTTCTTCTCCAATTCTCTGTGGCAATCACCTCTTGGGAGAGCATGCGTCTAGAACAAGAATTCAAGTTTCTAGGTCCCAGTGTCACCATTTTGAATAGGGGGCTAGAGACCGCTTCAATTGTTTGGATTTCTTCCCTATTGATAGTAGCCAATTCAAAGGGATTGAAGAAATTTCTTCCTTGTGCTTCTTGGCTTGTCGAAGAAAGGGTGACGGCTGAATGCAACATGGAGGAGACTATCTCGCCTTGAACTACCATGGTGTGTGTGCGTCGAATTTTAACCGTATGCCCATGCCTATTATGTCATATCTTTTGTCTCCTATAAATAGAAGAGAGAGGATGTTATTTTCAAAATTTTGTTCAATGGATAAGACTTACCCTTTTTGGAAGTGGGATAATCCTTTCTATTTGCCCTTGCTTTCTTGGAAGGGTATCTTTGAATTTGGCCAGTTCATATGATGTGTTGGCTTCAAATGCCTCCTATCAATTAAGTCAAAGGGGATAATAATTCCGAGACATGAAGTAAACATGATAAAATTTAACATTTTGTTTTGACAAAAGTTTTGGTAATGAAATGTTTTTTTTGTTTTCAAAAGTATATATCTTTGGGGGGAAGAAAGCATGAATTGCAACAAATTTTGAAAAAGACTTTTATCCTTTTTTTAAGCAAACAAAAATTCTTGTGAAAAAGAACTTTGTAACATGCTTGAGGAAAAATAAAGACACCAACTGAAAGTAATTTCCTTTGCCAATTTTTTTTTATATAACTTTTATGTCAATTACTTCCAAATTTAATAACCGTGGTATTAAACATGGACTGCTCAATACATACAGGAAGGTAAGTAAATTGCAAAGTACACAAAAAACTTACATTACTCGAGAAAACTGATGACAATCACATAGACATGCGCATGATATGTGTGGCTCCATTCTAACTAAGAAGGTTTATTGAGATTCAAAGGGTGTCCTCCTGTCACAGTCTCGCGTTGGCAACATAGCCCCTTAACCTCGGCTAAAGAAATTCGGGGAAAAGAAAGGCAACCTCTACAACTTAGTCTCGCATTTGAAGCCATATCTTTCTTAACAACATCCTAAATATCTTATGGCAGCCTAGGTCTGATGGCTGGGTTGTGTGTGCCACGTGTAGTGCTAAAATAGTAAAGTATGCACAACAGTTTATGATCACAAAAAAAAAATTATTTTAACGGAATAAAAAAGCTACTAACCTACATAGAAAAAAAAAACCAAGTCAGCAAAGCAATTAAACAAGATAAAAAAAAAAAAGGCCTAAGTCTTCAATTCTCCCCAATGGAGTCGCCAAGTTTGTCGTGACCTCTTTTTTTTATAGGTTTTTATAAAAAAAAATTTGTTGTTTTTATCATTTGTTTTTTTATCCAAAAATGAGGAAAAATACATAAATAAAGAAACTTAATTAAAAACCTAATCAAAATTTAGGTGTCAATAGATAGTGAAGGTACCACGCTCTAAAACGATGGGGTACCCAGTGACGAAGACCATCATCAACCCAAAATAGTGATCTCAAATAATTCACAAGTCAAATTGGTCCCAAGAATAGGGAAATATGAGGGCTCATAGTCTATCTTCTTCGGTACCCCAAAAGGAACATGTAGCCTCTATATACCAAGGGCCTAAAAAATTTTAAACCATGACGGGGTGAGGTAAAAATCTCGGCAAGTCAACACCCTCAACTCGATTAGGATGTAAATTCACTCAAAGGTGTCCTAAACATGCACCATATAGGACTTACCTCACCTTGGCGTGTTCCTGCACGTTAGCTCATCATATATATCATATGAATATAACAAGCGTATTTAATAACTAGAACACCTCAATTTATCTTTCAAACAATCTTAAGGGTCCCGATTATAAGATCAAACCGTTATGACATGTCACATTCCATGTCACACAATTTTGTCCCATAATCAGGCGCAGTTATCTCAGTCCCTCAGGTGTGTCCCAGTTATTTATGACCCATCGGCCATGCCCAACTCAATAGTCGGCGGTCATCCAGTATAACTGAGCATCATCCTGCTCCGTTAGGTGCGGCAATGTCTACATCTAGATAACATTTTATAAAGGAGCATCAGCCCAGCCTTCACTGCGATCGGCATTTGTTGACATGGGGCATTCAAACTTAATCAAGCATCGCATTCCCAACTCTTGTTGGGTGACGGGTTCCGATAATGATCACATGCACATCCATACTTGGCCAAGATTACCTTGCTTTGCACTCAAATACCTCAATTTCAAGTAATAGACTTGACCAATTTTCTTCTTATTAAAAATTCCGGGTAAAATAATTGTGCATGGTCATACATTTAAATTGGACCAATAAATATGGTACTCTCCCAATTTAAAAATCCACGATTTTATATACTATATAAAATTTCTAGCATAAAAAACCAACACCCGGTATTTTTCTAATTAAATACCAAAAAAATCGAATTTTGCAATATAATCAATAATCATCACAAAGCACTCAATTGCACAAATAAGCAATTAGATTCACATATAAATGCAACCACAAAGATCGGTGTAAAATTTCACTAACCGGCTATCTCAGGCACAATTTACGCTAATTATAATTAATTAAATAAATTGTAAATTATTTAAACTAACTCACTTAATTAATTTAAATAAACTAACCGAACTAACCTACTTGAGCTAACTAAATTAATCTAACTAGGCTAACTATATTAATCTAATTAAGCTAACTAACTAACCAAACTAGCCTAGGTAACTAATCCACCTAACTAACTAGTTACACTAACTAAATTAGCATTAATCTTAATTAAGGCTAAACTAACCTACTAAGTGCAATTAACTTCCTAATTCGATATTAGGGCGTTAACTCATCGGATTAAGGCGGCAACGGGTTCACGGTGACAGCAATGCGTGAAGATGGTGAAGACCCAAGCCTATGGTGTCTCCAATGGAGGACCGACTGAGGCTGAAAATAGCCCTTCAAACTCACGGCTTCAGGGATGATTCGGAGGCTGTTGGACTGTGGCTACTTGAGGGGCTATGGTGGTTGGAATGGGCGGTTAGGCAGTCAAACAGGAGCTGGCAGCCTACTAGTGGACGGACAGGCTAAGCTGGATGGCTAGAGGCGTTGGATTGTGAAGTGGTGCTGGTAGTTCGGCGAAGCGGTTGAGCTAGCAAACATGGAGCGGTGGTGGTGCTGGTGCCGAAGTAGGGACTACCGATGTTGGATGCGGGGGACGGCACGGCTAGTGGGGGAGCTAAGTGGGTTGGAGTTGGACGAACATCAAGGAAAATGGAGATAGAGTAGAACCAGAGGGGAAATAAAATGAAGAAGAAGAAGGAGAAGCATCATGGGAGGTCGGCTAGGTGCGCTACACAGGCACAAAGGAAGAAGAGGTAAGAAGGAGGGAGAGAGAGGCGGGCAATAGCAAGCCAAGCCAAATATCTTTTTGGTGGCCAAAAGTCCCATGGCAGCAACCCATACGAATTTCCCTTCAATTCTTCACAAAACAAACCAAATTGGTGGCCAAATAACCAAATGAAGGTGCCCATCCGAATTTCTTCTATCTTCTCTTTGCCAAATTTGATTTTCTGCAAAAATTCTAGGCTCGACATAATTTCTCCAAATGATGAGACAATATCCCAAAAATAAATTGTGACATGCTCGAACGTTCGATTCCAGAAATCGAGTTCAATTTCATGGTGAAAATTGACCGAAGGCGATTTTAGTACAACCTAACCTACTATGTAGCTTTTAGAGATTTTATGTGTTTGACCCGTGGTCGATAATTCTCAATCCACATTTGTGCATCTCTGACTTGTAGATGACTCTTAGTTGTCATAAAAATCGCAAGGTTTCAATTACATGTACCGAGTATAAAATCAACAGAAAATCAAGTTAGTACCATTCAACGTGAATTTCGTAATCATGTGGAATCACCCGTAATTTAATTGCGTGTTTTTGTCGAATCGACGTATATCGGATTACTAATTGATTATAATGGTGTCGTATTTGTCATGCCCAAACCTCGGGCACACAACAACCCTTTCCTTAGTCGATAGAAAGTGATGTCCTAGGACTCATTGCCAACCATTTCTTTTAATTGCACATGCGGAAGCATATAATAAAATCTCCAGACAACAAAAATATGGGATATAAAAGAAGGATACCATTTTCACCAAAACACTTTTCATAAACAAACTAGTTTATACATAGAGGCCAACTCTAAGGTCTATGTACAAGAAATCTATCTCCAAGAAGAACTACTAAGCCATCCGTGCTCCTGACCTTTCCGCCTCAAGCTCCGGGTTCTTCATACTAGAGACCTAAAAATGGTTATATAATAACTAGTGAGATTAAAATCTTAGTGAGTCTTTCCCTAAGCCCGATTAGAACACCAACTCAACTCAGGATATCTCTCCAGAACCACCCCATAAACATGCCCCGTCTAACAACCAATAGTCAACAAATCAATTCACATGCAACCTTACCTGGTTTGCCATACCCTACACATTGAATCTCAGCACAATACACGCAATGCATATGGCCATTAGATGATATAGTTTATCAATCAATATACGAGTCGTGTCACAAGCGATCTCACCTGACCATTACCATACCCTGCATATTATTGATTCATGTATACGTGCCATAAACAATATGCTCAACTCATGCATAATCGGAACTAATGATGCTATCATTATAATGCATTCTTGTACTTTGGTGTGCCACCTTACACATATCAATCAATCACACAAGTCTCGATTATAAGGTAAAATCGTTATAACACGTCCCATACCACACCACACAATTTTACCTCATAATAAGGCCCAACCATTTCAACCCTCACGCTTGCTTTAGTTATTAATGACCTATTGGCCATAGCTAACTTTCTAGTTAGCGATCATCTAACTTCTGTTGGGCCAATCGATAAAAATCGGGCTTCGTCCCCTCCCACGTCGGGCACGGCTACATCTAAAACTTCCATTTAGATAGTATCCCAAAAGGGACTTTGGTCCAAAATCTAGTGCGACCAGCTTCTGACTCCCATCAAGTATCGCCCCCAAACTTCCGTTAGGTGATGGTTCAACTTAGCGATCACGTAAACATACCTCCTCAAATCCTTATCTCATAAAAGCGCTCCATCTCCAATGTCTCTTGGACAATCCATTATTCATTTTTTGTAAAAATCACTTGATTCATGCGGATGCCCATGCATTTGTATACTCAAATCACCTCATAAGGTCAAAACACAAAATTTAGACAATTTTTCATTCTTGGGTGAACAGTGCACGTGAACAGTGCGCACGAATAGTACTTCATGAACAGTGTTTTGTGAATTATGTTTCGTGAATAGTTAAATTTCAAAATTAAATAACTAATAAATTAAATCCAAAATTCATTAAAAACACTAATTAAAGTAAACAATTAATCAATTAAAGTTAACCAAGCTTAATTAAGCACATAAGCCACAATTAAGCAAATAAAGCAAGATTAAATTAAACTAATCTTAGCCATTCATCTAACCACCTATCTTAGGACTAATATAAGTTAATTAAATCTCCTAAACTAGAATTAACACTAATTAGACCAACCCTAAGCAAGTTTAGGCACTAATCAAGGGATTATGTGTTAAACTCACTCGTTAAACGAGCCGAAGACACGGACGCGATGGTGACGATAGAGGCTACGCTCATGGACCTTAACCACAATGATCTAAGGCAGTCTTGGGGCTAGAATAGCAACAACAAACACTACCTCCCATTGCAACTGTGGAAACCGAACATCAAAGAAGGAAAAGGAGATGGACAATTAATCAAAACTCTAGAGAGGGGATGGCTAATGACCGGTGGCTCTTGGAGGTTGAGGGGGACTTAGTGGTAGCTGGGCTTGGTGGAGGAATGGTTGGAATGTGAAAAAACGGGCTGAAATCGCGAAATAGTGTAGTTGGGCAGGCGAATTGACAGACCGGCGAGCGGTGACTTCTGGCCGACCAGCAAGTCAATTGGTAGCTCCATCCGGCGAACAGCCAAGTCCTCTTGTACGGTTTGGGTGTCTTGAAGATGATGGTGAGTGGCTTGAGGGCTGATTCTCATGGGAAGGCAACTATTATTTCAATTTTTGACAAGATGGCCAACTAGAGCAAAAATAGAAAGAAGAGGAAAACAGGGGAGAAAGGACTACAAATTTGTTTGGGGCTAAAGAGGGGAGAGAGGGTGATGTGAGGGCTAGTTTCTCTAATTCTCTCAAGCTCTCAAATGTCTCAACAATGGATAAATGAAGAACAAGGAGGAAGAAGATGGCTGCTTAGCTGAAGGGGACCACCATTTGGCCTCAAAAGTCCATGCCTTCTATCCATTTCACTCATTGCATGCCCCCACCACCTTGGCTATCATCCAAGACCAAGTTGTAGCCCTCAATCTTCCCCCACACACTTCCCAAATGGTCCAAAATATTGAGTCCCCTAAGGCCTACGAATTTTGGACGCGATTCCCCCAAATCCACTCCAATTCCTCATCGATTGGACTTAGTTCGGTCCCTATAAATTCAGCTAAGATGCCATCGTGCCTCTTAGGATTTTTCATCATTGATTTGTCTAACTTGGATCCCAAAAATGTGGTAAAAAACAGTCCTCTGATTTTCCCGGTCAAAAATGGCTCTACTTAGAATTTTCACCAAAAATCTCGGTTTGCAGAAAAATTTTCGGAGGATGAGTCGACGTTCCTAAAATGAATCGCGATATGACAGAAATTTCAATTTTTACAATTGGGTTTAAATTTGTAGTTAATTTCAATCTAATGTGATTTTAGTGTGACCTAACCTATCAGGTAACTTTTAGGAATTTTTGGTGCAATTGAACTGTGGTCGATTATTTTTTAGCCTCATTGTACATCTTTGACACATTGGTGACTTTCGGTTGTTGTGAAAATCCCAAGGTTTCAAATATGGGCATAAGGTATAGAAATAACAAAAAAAATCATTCTAGTGCCGTTCGACAATAATTTTGCAATTAGGTAGAATCACCCACACATTAATCACATACCTTTGTCGAATCGACCTATATCTAGTTTTTGGTCAATTTTGACAATGCCGTAATGACTCTTGCAGATTAGCATGGTTGAGTAGTTGATTCCTAATCGAATTCTTGAGTCTATTGCGTTTAGATTCCTTAACGGCTTCACCTAATAGACTAGTTATCTCATGAGTGGCCAATTCAGAGAAAAGAATTATCGGCACGTCGATGAAAAGTCTAGCTTATTCAATCGAAAACATAACTCAAAAATCAAGATGTCACAGTATTGACCCTTGCCGATTATCACGGTTGAGCGATAGATTTCTGATTGAATTCTCAAGTTTGCCATATTTATATCTCTTAATGGCTTCACCTAATAGGTTAGTTAACTCGTGAGTGTCCAACGTAGAGAAATAGGACCATAAGGCGTGTTGATGAAATGCCCATTTCATATATTCGAGAAGGGTCAAATTTCAGGATGTCACAGCTTGTATTATGGATTTATGTAAAATTAATTTTGAATTTCAAATGGAAAATAAATGGAAAAGAAAAAAATTTACACTATGGTCACCCTAGAACCTGGGAGTGTCTTTAGTAATGCATGTTTAATATCTGCAATACTTAAAAGCTAAAATAGGGGAATTTCTTAAAATCTGTATGTGACTATAAAGGTATTATAATTTATAAGGTGTTTGTAAAACAAAATTTACCTCACTCATTCTTTTTAGTAGTTAAAGCTGTTGTTAAAAGATATGCCAAATAGGTTCTCTTTCATATGATATCTAGAGTATTTTTTTTTTCCGTATAAGTGAGTTATGTGCTTCATTCCAATTCTTCAATAGAAATGTGGGATTAATGCCACTACATGGCCATATTCACAACAATTCAACTAAACCAATCTCAACTTAGGAAAAGCAAGAGCGACAAAGGCCAAATTACTGGACCACAAAGCAACTAACAGGCTAGCCTTTAGCAAGGAAATGCCCTTATTTCAATCCACATTCCACATGATGTGCCAATTAGCCCATAGGTGCTTATGCCTTGCAGTAGTATTCTTGGAGCTAAGGCCCTGCAACTCCCCAAACCGACAATCAATAGCAAAGTCACGGCAACGGAAATCCTCACCTGCAATGGACCAAGTAGATGTAAAGAAATGAGCAGTAGAACCATCTGGACGAGGGGTCTGATCTCCATTCATAGACATTAAAGCTTCTTTACTTTCTTCCCGAGTTATGGGCATCGTTAAACTTTGCTGCAGATCGTCTACTAGCTTACAATTCAGTACAGCATTCAGACAAGATACAGAGATAAGTGTACATTGCCCAAGAGACATTTTGAGAAGTCAATAGCATTCAAAACTAACATATATTTGCTCTTCTATTTCCCCTCCCCTTCATCCATGGTGAGATACCTGACGGTCCCCATGGATGTTTTTAACTGCTCTATGAAGATAAGCGGTGTCTTGATCCCCCAATTTAGCCCGTTGCACTCTCGATTTATGCCTACAAAAAGATTCTTCATAGGATTGACGTTTCCAAAGTTTAGATCTCAAAAGATATTCCTCCCACAGAATGGAAGGATATGGATTGCCCGAGTGTATTGTCTGCTATAGACGCAAGAAATCCACTTTAAGATGATTCATATTCTGAGGAAACTAATGGGAATGCTCCGTTTTAAAAGCTTCAGGGCATCTTTAACATTGGAAAGTAATTGACAAAAAGCAAAAACTGGTGCCCCATGTTCCTTACAGTGCAAAGCTCTATTCACAACCTCCATAAAGAGAGGATCCTACTTACTCCAGAAATTAAAGAACTTACATGGATGTCCAGGATCAAGTTCTTGAAGCTTCATTAAACCAATAATCCGCTGCTGCTAGTGAATCGAAATCGGCATATAAATTTACAAAGTAACTCATCCATGCATCATTAACAAGAACCATGTCCCACTTCCTTTCTACAAATTCAACAGGCCTCCTATTTGTCCCTATAAAGAAATAACCATTATACTGCCAGATCAAGCAAACCAGCCTCAGAGAGCTACATTTAAAGTCATCCATCTCATGACCAACAGCTTCATCAAAATTACTTTATTGAAGAAAACGTTGCACCTGTCTCTTGTACCATAATTATGGATTTTTTAGGTTACTAAAATATCTACATATTTTCTTGTAAGATATTTTAAGTAGAAATGTGTGGCTAATAGATTGGCCACATCTAGCATTCTCTTAAAATATAAGGGAAGAAATTTTCTCTAGAAATATCTTGGCCTCCTTCTTAGGCTTATAAATAGCCAAGAAGTGCTCCTATTTGGGCGTGCACTTAGTTCCTCTAGTGTGTGTATCAATTCTCCCAATTGATATTGTGGAAAGTGTCTCTAATAAAAAGAATGTGTTTTCTTTAAGAGAGCTTTGTGTCTTCCTCAACATACTTGATTTGGAAATGCATGGAAGCCCCATACCATCATGTCGATGGAGAGAACGAACCACGCCCCAATGTGTAGTAGCAGAAGAGGTATTAGTACTCACATTGAACATGTCCCGAGCACCCAAAAGATTGGAATACTCAATAATTTAGAAAAAGGACGGAAAAAATACAGATCAAGAGATATTGGATACTTGGTGCAAGAGATGCATATAGTTAATACACCTTTATGTTATTGCTACTGAGGGAGATTGCTTGATTTGGATCCTTTTGCAAAAGAAGCAACACATTGACAAGATCTTCATGATTGGGTTTAGGCCTTGGGTCGCGGTGCTTCTCGATCATTTTGTTGTACAGCTCATCTAGATCCGTAAAGCTCTTCTAAAGCCTTGCTTCCAATCCACTGAGCTTTTTGAACCAGGACATCCATGGAAAGATATCAGTAAAACTAACCCTCCTGTAAGGTTTTGTATTTCACGAATGGTCTCGTGAAATTTGCGCTTAAAACCGCCAGCTTCGACTTGACATTTCTTCTCCAAAGTGACCCGGCACATGATGTTGTTCACTTCTTCCCCCCTCACTTACTCAAATGCCTGAACTCTCTAAGTATTGAGTAGCTCTAGGTTCACTATTTTCCTGAGCTCTCTCCGGGAATCACCAAAAGCATTGGACCCGACATCCGAAATATTATATGATATCTTCTTGGCGACATGAAGTGCTGGTCTGCTAGAGAAGGCGCGATCATTGGTCTTGATTACTTCCATAGCCACATCATCTGATGAGATCACCAAAGCTCGGACTGAGCCGAGCTGGAGGAACATGATTGGTCCATGTTCCTTTTAGAGGCGCATGAGTGAGCGATGGAGTGAGGAGCCGAGTAGATGTAGGTATCCAATCATAGCCAACTTAATAAGTGAGTAGATGGAGTGAGGACCGGGAGGGGGGATTCCAGGCATATCATGTTGGAAGTTTATTTGTAGAACAAACAAAGGGTGGTTTTCCTTATTCCACATAGGAAATTTGGGAGGAGATGGACCTATTAATAAATGTGAGCCTTCTCTAGTGTGTTAAAGAAAAGGATGAGTGTGAGCTAGACCCCATAATATCCATGTGTGGGTGCACAAATAATTGTGTGATTTTGGTGCAATTATTAGATGCACTTAACATTTGTGTGCCTGCGACTAAACCTTTATTTTTTTTTATGTACAGTTAACTTATTAAGCTTTCTTAGTTCAACAGTTTTTTTTCTTTTTTTTTTGTTTATTAAGTATGTTTGTATATTAAGAAAATTCAGAATTTTATTTATTAAAAAATTAAAAATTATTTTTTATTATTTTGATTTTTTATATATGTGTCTTTTCAAGACAACTTTTAGAAATTATACTAATTTAGTTTGCAACTTTTCATGAAAGGTTGCTTTCATTCATTTTAGGGTTAATACCTTAAAAATCCCAAACCTGGTACATTGTGACAAATTTACCCCCAAACTAATTTTTTGACTGTGAAAAACTCCAAACTGGTAGACTTGTGACAAATTTACCCAACTGATTATAAAAAACCCTAAACTGGTACATTTACGACAAATTTACCCCAATCTAATTTATTCGACTGCAAAAAATTCTAAACTGGTAAATTTGTGACAAATATACCCTATGCTAAATTGGATTAATACCACAAAAAAATCATAAAAATTGTAAACTGTAACAAACGGAACGTAAAATCTTAAATTGGTATACTGGTTAACTGTCACGTGTCATTTAACTTAATAATTTGAGAATAAAATTTAATGAAAACTAATATAGGGTAAATTTGTCACAAGTGTACCAGTTTGGGATAAATTTGTCAAAAGTATACCAGTTTGGGGTTTTTGGTGGTCAAAAAAATAGTTTGGGGTAAATTTGTCACAAGTGTACCAGCTTGGGGTTTTTTAGGGTATTATCCCTTCATTTTACAACTTCTTGATACCTTTGTTCATTTTACAACTTTTTTTGAAGTGATACCTTTGTTTACTTTGCAACCTTTTGTGAAGAGTTGCCTATATTCTTTAAGACCGATTTATATATATGTCAATTTTTGGATGAACGAGTATGAAATCATTTTTCAAGTCTTCTTTCCAACACTACAACCATCTTTTTAACTTTTTACTAGAGAGACATTGAAATATACTATAATTGCTATTTAGTATTCTCATTTGAGAATTTGTTGTATCATGAACAATATTTGTCGGTGACCATTAGCAATATTATAGAGCAAATAAATCTTTAAATAAAATAATATCGAGCTTCAAAGTCAGACTTGATTGCTTTATTGATTTGAAGCTATATTTTTCCAACATCTCTCATCTTCTTTTTCTTATCAATCAAAAGCAATAACAAGACTATTATGATGAGAGGAATTGCAAGGGTGATAATGAGCTGAAAATTCATGGTGTAATAATCTCCCTTGAGTAAGAAAGATAAGATAGTCATATGAAAGGATGATGATTCTCCGTCGTTGTATGGTTTTAGATTACATGAGACAATAGGCAAGTTTCTTACAGCGTTACATTTGGTTAAATTGAGCTTCCTTAATGTAACAAGTGAAGATAAAAATTTTTGCTTGTATTCAGAAGCAGCTAGCGTCAATTTGCCACGCTAAATTTCCTATATAAAACGGGAGATGGTGACAGTTGATTGTAGATGATTCGCGATGGAGATAAAGAGATTCATTGATACTCTATTGGCAAATCATTGGCAACGAGGCTAGTTCCACCTTTCCAGAAGCCCCAAGAACAATTCAAGTGAAGTTCTGGTGCAAAGGTTTCTCCCAACTACATGAAAATTCTATATCCACGTTTGGAACACATACAGCTCTGAAACTCTGGTTATGCCGTTTCACTTTTCCTGAGGATTCTATCCCATGTATGCAAATCAATTTTCGTCAACACCCAGGGGTAGTTAAGTAAACCAGGTGACAAGACAACATGCTAAAACTCGTGAGTGGCTTGGCTTCATCACTGACTTGTGCCCAGGGAAAAGGCAACATGGAAATTGCGAATCGAATTTCTATTCTTTCTAGAGCTTCTGAGATTCCAATAACCCGATGCACCCCATGAATTGAACATGGTATATGTTGACCAAACTCGACTACCACAGAAACTTATTTCCGTTGCTCCTTCTTGGATTATGTGAAGATTTGTTTGGGTTATTCTGCTTCATTTTGGGTAATCTTTCCTTTCTCTATTAAATTAACATTTGCTCATTATAAGACCCTGCAATGGATGGTAATCAGATTGATTAACAGTCTACTGTCTCAGCATCCAGATAAGTATGAATAAAGAGTTTTATCTAGTCCACTAGGCAGACAAAAAGGCAAAGTATTTCATTACGTGGTTAGTTGTGTAATCTGGAAATATTCTGTCATCTGGATCTATTATGTACTTCTTATCGATTCCCATGTATCTTATACTTGCTGCAAAGAGGGTGAAATGGTCTATTCCTCTCTTGTCTAACCAAAAGAGATCTGTATGTCGAACAAATGATCAACACAAATAATAAACATTTCCAGTATATATCTATCTATTAGATAGAAGACAATTATGTTGAATTGACATGCAAAGCTACAGCCATAATCACTGGTATAAAAAGATAAAAGCACTGAAAGCAAAAAGTAGGTATCCATTAAAGCATATCTTTTGCACATGACAAAAACTACCAAAGTCAAATATTTCTTTGGTCTTTATCCATATAATATATCCAAGAATAGCTGATGGTAGGAAAATTCGAAATCATATCTTTCTTTGAAGGTGGTTTGCTGATGCCCGATTTTTGTCGGTCTTGTAGGCATTCGTTTATTTCGCACAAAAAAGAAGTAATATAATAATAACAACAAATTCGGGTAGGGGTCTGACTCATTTTTTAAAATAGGTTTTGGATTGGGATAAGCCGATGCGTCCAGCCTTTTTTTTTTTTTAAAAATTCCCTCGGCCCATCTCTTTATTTCCTTCTAAGCTCATTTCTGTCCTCTTATTTTTTTTTTTTTTTGCTTTCTTGAAAGCCTAGCAGAGCTTAAACAAAGCCCAGCCTTATTCCCTTTTCATTACTTTGCATACGCTTACGTCTGTGAGCAGAAGGAGATATGCAGTGACAGGAAAACGTGACCATGACTGGAATGATTGGTTCCCGGCCTGGTTCCTGAGTAGGACCAGTTCCCCTTTGTAAGACTGAGAACCAGAACGACTAGTCACGAAACCGGAAAGTGATGATAATCTATTTTCTATTCCGTTAAAAAAATGCATTCTCTCTTTTACCCACGAAAAGATCAAAATGCTACAAACATTGTGTGAACTTCACAAACTTAAAAAAATTATACTTAATCTTAACCAAAAGGCCAAGAAAGTTATGCTTTGGTTGGAACATGACCTGGCTTTTATACACAACTAGTCTTACGGTCTTTGCGTGCCTATTTGATGTGCGACTCTTGGTGTATGGCTTGTCTCTCTGGTTTCGTGTGGTATCCAGCTTTTTATGCCTATTGTTGTGTCTAGTGAATGCCAAGAGTCCCACATCGAATGAGCACACAAAGAATGTGAGATGAGTTGTACATAAAACCCACCAAGCCTTGCTCCAACCAAATCATGCCTCTCTTGGCTTTTTGTCTAAATGTTTGCATCTCAGCAACATTTAGAAAACTCTTAATAAAATAAAAGTTTTCACAAATAATTTGTGACATCTGGATTTTGCCGGACCTCGAGTGCGTAATGATCCGTGACAAGTTGTCGTAGTCCACATGTTGACAAGTTGTCGTTGGACTACGTTGTTGGCACCATGCACTACTATTTCTGTGTCTGACGTTTTGACACTACTATTTCTGTGTCGAAACGTCACCTTTCGTCACATTTTTATGGCCTACCACCGTTATGCCTTTGCCGCATCATATGACGATCCGATCACCATTTAGCTTATCGTCTCGTCTAAGAATTTTCTCACGTAACGCTACAAGCGAGACCAACCTTCGCTTTCGTGGTACGTCACCAAGTTGTCCCTCATGCAGCCTCCGCCGCCCCATGCATACGTACAAGCAATGAGCGTAGAGCCAAGAAATTCCCCCCACCTTCAGCACGTTAATTTCCCAACCCATTCGGCGGTCAACAAAAAGGAAGATGTTGACCATGCAGCCACGTCAAGCTGCCCCTTCCTCATGCAAGCTGAGACCGTTGACTCCAATTGCTTCAGCCACGCCTTCTTCTTCTTTGTCAACCCAGCAAGCAGCCACGTCATTTTTCCCTTCGGTGGCCAGCAAACGAAGACCAAGACATACAGAAGGCCGCGTCCATGCATGCAGGGGAGAAGGTGGCAGCTGAAGACTTCAGCTGATGGCCACGTCTCTTCCAGCTGCTCTTCGTCCAAGCTGCCATCGGCTAAGAGAAAGGTTGACTTAATTAGTCAAGAATTGGAACTCACGAAGCTGAAGCAGAGGACCGTCCCTTCTTCTTCTTCTTTGCGCTCAGCCTTTGCTTCATTCACAACAGCAAAGTCTCCAGCAAACTTCACCCAAACTCCCGTGCCGTTTCGCTTGTGCTTAGCTGCCGACTGCCGCACACCAGCTCCATCACCATCTCACCTCAGCCCGCTGCCAGCCAGGAGAGCTCGCCGCGTGCCGTTCCTCAGCCGTGTAGCTAGCAGCTCAGCCCACAGCTTGCTTTACCGTCGCATTGCCTCGCCACAGTCGTGCCTGCCACTCACGTTCCAAGGACTCGAGGCAAGTGGCAGTCCTATTATTCTATATTGCGTGACGAAATCCTACTCGCATGTCCATTTTTGGATCACATAGAGTCCGGGTCCGAATATGGTAGGCAGTTCAGAATTAAGTTCGTTTGTCGATCGGGATTGAGTTGGACGACAGACGTGCGTGAGCTGTCGCGTGTGTGATGGCTGGTGCCGTATGCATGCGGTTGAGGAAATGTGCTGATCGTCGCATAGATGGTGCAAAATTAGCATTAGTCGATTTTTGTAGGTGGTCCGGTTTGAATTGTTGCTGTTCGATTCTTGAAAAGCGCAACTTCTAGACAGTACAGACCTGTTCTGGGCGAGATCAGCCGAATTCAGTGTCGATTTGCTTTGTTGTGCATGTGATGACCATTGCCACGGTCGGCATGGGTTCGGGTGTGAAACCATGGGTTCTAACAGTCGTAGGATGGATTGCACCGGTTTTTAGTATAGCCGAGTCATCGCTGGTCAGTCTGGCTTCGTTTTTGCTTTGCTCGGATTCGAGGATTAACGTGAAAGTATCGAAATGTTACGGCAATTGGACGTGTATCGCTTAGGGTCAGATGCTAGAAAACCTTAGGAGCGTTGTTGGAATCGAGTCGAACATAGAATGGTACAAACCTCGATTTGATGGTCGATTTTGATTTAAGTGTCCATAGTAGTTCGGGTTAGATGTGCATGATGGCTTTAATAAAACCTGTTAGGTGTTGCGTCATGGTTGAACTGATATTGATACCGTCGAACCCTTGTGGCGACGATGCCCCGGGTGTCGGGTTGCCTAGAGGGTCGTGAAAACGATGCCTCTGGATGCCTGGGGATAGTGATGAGCCTTGGAGGTACCCCAGGTGTCGAGATGCCTGAAGGTGTGATGCAACATGCTTTGGATGCCTAGGGACTGAAATATGAAACTGGAGATCCTCTTGATGCTAGGTGAGATTCGAGATGCCTGGAGATGTGATGTAACATGCTCCGGATGCCCGGGTATTGAAATATGAAATCGGAGGTCCTCGTGATGCCAGGTAGGTTGCAAGATGCCTGGAGGGGTGCAAACACGGGTCCTTCTGGAAGATGGCGATAGTTAGAATTAAAGTCAAGTTGATTATCGAAGTCGTTCTAAGTGTTGATTCAGGTTCTGGCATGTTATGTTGCATTATCCTTTTAGAATCATGATTATACGAGTTTTGTCGTTCTTTCTATATTGCATGTTTAGAATGTCATCCGTTGAGTAGAGGTAGACTTGTGTAATATAGTCTTACATGCTTCCAAGTGATGAGTAGTCATACTCACCCCTTGTGGGACTATCATATTTCAAAGACATGACCTTAACTTTCCGAGCATCACATTCATCCAGATCATGGTGATCCTCATAGTGGATGCCGGTCTCACCACCGGCCTCGTACTTATTAGGTTTATTGAATTGTATGCCCGGGTCAACGGGTGTACAGTGGGGACCACTTCCATTGCCGGATGAGGACAACGGCGGTTCGAGTGGGGTCAAGTAGGTGGAGGACCCGGGAGGAGGATAGTAGCATTTTTGTATCAACAGGTCATGACCAAAAGATGACGATGTAAATAGACAGCAGGATGGTTGGACAAATTTTGGTCTAGCAAAAAATAGGAACTTTTGGCCTATATGTACTGACGAAGTCGTTTGAAAACATAAATAAATACGAGTGCCAAGTTTATAATTCATGTGCATCGATCTAAGTTATGATGAAGTTTAGATACTCACTTCTGCAATGAAACAAGCACAAGGACCAAGAAAGGGGAGTGGCGGACCTTAAGGGACGAGGATCATCATGGTCAAGGTTGTCACAACTCGAGTGGTATCAGGTCTATTTGGAGTGATAAGGTGCGCTAGTAGAAAAAAAAAGGTTATGATGATCACACACGATAATGCACTAGGTGTATGTAGTTGATTGACAGTGAATAACGGGTGACTAATTTTCACTAGTAAAGTACTGGTAACAATTGTGAGTTACCTATGCATGCCAATAACATTTCTATGTTACTTATATGATCTCAGCAATGTGTGCACGTTACTTTTTCTTTCTTAGTCAATTAGTGGCACTAGGTCACTAATTGTTCTTGAGGTAAATGCTTGATAACTTGCAGCAAAGTATGGTATGAATAGGAAGTTCTCCCTCATCAAGGACTGAAGCCACTACTTCAAAGGTAGAACCCCAGATGGAAGATATTCTAGAGGTGCTGGCTAATGTAGGAAATTTGATGGAAAGACAAACTCAACAACAACCAACAGCGGAACATTGTACATAGGGATTGGTGGAACAATTCCTGAAGTTGAAGCCACCCATGTTTACTGGAATGGGTAGTCCTGTGGAGGTGGAACAATGGATCAATGGGCTAGAAAGGATATTTCAGTTGTTGAACTATAATGATATAGAGAAGATAACCCTGGTGGAGTACCAATTGGAGGGTAATGCCAAATATCGGTGGAGAGCTTCTAGAGACACAATCTTTCTGCCATGTACTGCCATAACCTAGGATGAGTTTGTCAAGGCTTTTAATAGAAAGCATTTTTTTTTTGACTATGCTAAGGATAAGAAAATAATAGAATTTGTTCAACTGGAACAAAAGGAACTGACGATAGACCAATATGAAGTGAAATTTTTTGAACTATTAAGGTATGCCCCTAGATTGGTAGATGACCATGAGGAAAAGGCTAAGAGATTTTTGAAGGACCTAAGATCGGACATCAGGAGACAAGTGGTGCCTCTAATATAAGAGATAATGAAATTTATGAACGGGTCCAGTTTGTGAAGCAAGAAGTAATAAGGGAGCGAATGGAGTTAGGACGAAAAATGACATTAACTGATACCCGACGTGGTAAGAGACCCTATCCAAACCGAGAGCTACCTTGGGATTTTAAGAATAAACGAAATTTTGGAAATTTTGGAAAGGCCATGAGTGGTCACACTCCAGGTAAAGTGCCATATCAAAATAATTCCTGTCAAAAGTGTGGTAGACAACATGGGCCAGGACCTACCTAGATCACTAGAGGTGTTTCGGGTGTGGGCAGAGAGGTCACTTTAGGAGAGACTGTCCACGAGGAGGTACATGCACTTCTTGACGAAGGATGTCAAGGATACCTAGTGGTAGTATAGGACCATACTAAGGAAGAAGCCAAACTTGATGAAATTCAAGTGGTTCAGGAGTTTCTAGATGTATTTCCTTAAGAATTACCTAGATTACCACAGGAACAGGAAATCAAGTTCGTAATTGAATTGATTCTTGGAACTGAACCTATAGGATGGCTTTAGCGGAACTAAAAGAGTTGAAAGTGCAACTGCAAGAATTACTTGATAGGTGATCTATTAGGCCAAGTGCATCCCCAAGGGGTGCACCGGTCCTATTTGTAAAGAAGAAAGATAGACTTAAGGTCTGGGTATCATTAGCTAAGTATCAAGAAAGGAAGACATCCCTAAGATTGCCTTTAGGAATCGTTATGGACATTATGAGTTCCTAGTTATGTCATTTGAATTGACGAATACCCCAGTTGCATTCATGAACCTAATGAATAGGGTATTCAAACCCTATTTGGATTAGTCGTAATTGTCTTCATTGATGATATTCTGATATACTCGAAGGGACTAGAAGAACATAAGCAACACTTGAGAATAATACTACAAACCCATAGAGAACATAAATTGTATGCCAAATTTAGTAAGTGTGAATTTTGGTTGTACTGGGTGATATTCCTTGGGCATGTGGTATCAAGGAAAGGAATCTCGATAGACGCAGCGAAGGTTGAGATTGTAGTAAATTGGCCAAGAATGACAACACCAATGGAAATACGTAGTTTCTTAGGACTTCCAAGTTATTATAGGAGATTTATAAGAGGATTCTCACGATTTGCAGGTTCGTTGACTCAATTGACAAGGAAAAACGTAAAGTTTGAATGGAGTGGTGAACATGAAAGAAGTTTCCAAGAACTCAAGGGAAGATTGACCACGACTCCAATACTAACTATTTCGTTTAGATCTAGTGGATTCACGGTATATAGCAATGCTTCCAAAAAGGATCGGGATGTGTTCTAATGCAATACGGTAAGGTCATAGCCTATACATCGAGACAACTGAAACCCTACTAATTGAACTATCCGACTCATGATTTAGAATTAGTGGCTATAATTTTTGCATTATAAATATGGAGACATTGTATGTATGGAGAGAAATTTGAAATCTATGCATATCACAAAAGTTTGAAGTATATATTTTCTCAAAAAGGAATTAAATATAAGGTAGAGGAGATGAGTGGAATTGCTAAAGGATTACGACTATAAGATACTGTATCATCTAGGAAGGGTGAATAAGGTGGCAGATGCTCTTACTCATAAGTTAGCAATAGATATGGCAAGTATAGGGGTAATAAAATGGAATATGTTAGAAATGGTAGCAAATTCAAAGTTTAAGTTGGAAATAGACCATCTCACCAGTGTATTAATCATATTAACAATTGAACTAGAAATTATTCGGAAAATTAGAACGTTACAACAGTTTGACTTGGAAATTGTGAAATTTCGAGACTTAGTATCTTTAGGGAAAAGACCAGAGTTCCAAGTTTCTAAGGATAGAATAGTGAGATACCAGGGAAGACTATGTGTTCCCAATAATGAAGAGATAAGGAAGGAAATTATGTTGGAAGCACATAGGAGTAATTATAATATTCACCCTGGAAATACAAAGATGTATCAAAACTTACGTCCACAATATTGGTGGAATCGTATGAAGGCAGATATTGCTAAGCATGTTTCTCAATGCTTAACTTGCCAACAAGTGAAGGTGGAACATTGCAAGCCTGTAGGAATGCTAAGACCACTGGATATACCAGAGTGGAAATGAGAGCACGTAATGATGGATTTCGTGCAAGGATTACCAAGGACCTCAAGTGGCCACAATGCCATCTAGGTAATAATGGATCATCTGACTAAGTTTGCTCATTTCCTAGCAGTACGCATGGATTATCCGATGGATAAATATGCTGAAATATATGTAAGCCGGGTAGTACGCTTACATGGTGTTCTTGTAACAATTACATCAGATCGAGATTCGAGATTTACCTCAAATTTTTCATGAGGTCTCCAAATCACATTAGGGACCAAGTTTCAGTTTAGTACTGCCTTTCAATTGTAAAGGGATGGACAGACCAAAAGAGTGATCCAAATACTGGAAGATATGTTGCAAGCTTGCATAATTGATTTTAAAGGAAGTTGAGATGAGGAGTTATATCTGGTGGAGTTCGCGTATAATAATAGTTTCCAGCAAAGTATCTGCATGGCTACCTATGAGGCACTATATGGGAGAAGCTATAGGACACCAATTTGCTGGAATGAGGTAGGTGAGAAAAGACTGACAGGACCCAAGTTGGTACAAGCTACTATGGGTGCGGTGGAAATCATCAGAAATAGACTCAAAACAGCCCAGAGTCAACAGAAAAAGTTAGGCAGATAATTGTAGAAGACCGTTAGAATTTGACGTAGGAGATCATGTACTTCTAAAAGTATCCCCGATGAAGGGTATATTGCGATTCGGAAGAAGGGCAAGTTGAGCTCAAGGTTTGTTGGACCTTTCGAGATCCTCGAAAGGATAGGGGACGTAGCCTATCGATTGGCATTGCCCCTTAAATTGTCTATTCTACATGATATCTTCCATGTGTCAATGCTAAGGAAGTATCAGCCCGATCCTGCTCATGTACTCGATCATGAGATTATTGGAGTAGATGAAAAAGTGCGATATGTGGAGGAGCTGATCTAGATATTGGATCAGAAAGAGCAAGTCCTTCGAACAAAGGTGATTCCACTAGTTAAAGTCTTGTGGCAACACTACAACGTGGAAGAGGCCACATGGGAAAGCGAAAATGAAATGAGGCAAAAGTACCCTTATCTTTTCAATGAGACGTTAGAGATGCTCAATTTTGAGGATGAAATTCTCTAAGGAGGGTAGAATTGTGACATTTGGATTTCGCCGGACCTCAAGTGTGTAACGGTCCATGACGTGTTGATGAGTTGTCGTTAGACTACGTCATTGGCACCATACACAGCTGGCGTTTTGACACTACTTTTTCCATGTTGAAACATCACCTTTTGTCATGTCTTTACAGCTTGCCCCTCACTGTTATGCCTTCGTTGCATTATGACGATTCGATCACCATTTAGCTTATCGTCTCGTTTAAGAATTTTCTCACGTAACACTACAAGCGAGACCAACCTTCGCTCTTGTGGTACGTCACCAAGTTGTCCCTCATGCAGCCTCTGCCGTGACATGTTGACAAGTTGTCGTTGGACTATATCGTTTGTGTAAATGCTAGTACGAGCACCTAGAGGGGGTGAATAGGTGCAAAAACAACCTTTTGTGAAGTATAGTGTAAAACTTCACTTTTAATCTGAATCTATTTAACAATAGACTTTAAAAGAGAAAGAGACTCTGACAATTAAATAAAGTTACGAGTGAAGTAAAAGAGTTTAGGGAAGAGAATAACAACACAAGGTTTATAATAGTTCGGCTTAATCTAAGCCTACGTCCACTCTCTTGCATTGACAACCCATCGGCTGGATTTCACTATGAATCAAAAGAGTCATTATAGTATCACGTCCTTGATTCCATAGTGTAGAGGCTTTGCTACACTTCCTTAAGGTCTCACAAATGTATAAACTCTCTTTTGAGTACAAGTTTCGCTCAACAATTGAATTGGCAAAGAATAAGGAGCTTTAGACTTTGGAATTTATTTATTGTGCACACACTCGAATAACTAGAGCGGCTTCTTTAGATACTCCTCCATGCCTTTATAACCATTGGCACTTTCCAAAGGAGCTCTTCCAATCTACCTATTGGACAGAATCAATTAAGGAGATCTCGAGTTATTTAAGGAATATAACGATAGTCCATCAATCATGCTCGCCCATACAATTAGGATCTAGGTTTCCATAAGTAAAACCTTCCAAGTATGTTTCGCCATTCAACGGATCTAAATTACCCGAATTAAAATCAAAACGAATAATAGATTTTGAGATGCTATATCCAGCCAAGAGATCTTCTTCAGTCGATAGAATCAAATTCTTAAAGAAATATTGAATTTTGGATAAGTCATCTTCGACGATCTAAAAGCTGTCAATAAGGGTAGACTTTGAATCTTGAGTCTGATCGTTCGACAGTCTTCAGACTTTGACGAAAGAATCTGCAAGTCTTCAAACTAGACTGATGGAAACGTTTTGTCAGCTTCAAAACAAATACGGAAGTTTTCTCCAACAATCTCCCCCTTTTTGATTGTGACAAAACTTTTCTGCAGATTTGGATATTTTTAACCTGCAAGACAATACTCAAGCAAATATGTATATCTCACAAAAGATAATTGGCTTAGTAAATATAGCATTAAATCTGCATCCACAAGAAATAAGTAAGTTAGTCCTATAAATGAACAACTATTTTTGTAATGAATACCAATAGTGCTTAAGATATTGCAGCAAACATTTAAACAATCGAACAATCCAAATCCAAATTTAGTCACAACCAAACATCCAAACAAAAGTAAAGTCAATCAAAAGTCAAGTCAAACAAGAGTCAAATTTCAAGTCTGCACCATCTCCCCCTTTTTGTCAGCATTAAAAAGGTAGAGACGAAAAGAGAATAAAATTAGGATTGTTTTGGAATGCGAACGAGGTAGAAATCTCCCATTAACTGGACAATCCCTTCCAGCTTTTTCGAATCCTCCTTCCGCTGAGCCACTTCTTCACCCTTAACATTTACTTAAACTTGAAGAGTAAGGGCATGAATTTGATCATGCAAAGAAACTGAAGAAGCTTGACCAGCATTCTGCAAGTTTTGAACTTCGCATCCAATAAACTTAGATTAGACTAGAAGTATGCAGTAAGTTCTAGATGAGCCTCTATCGTTTCAGAGCATAATCATTCAAGTTGAAGTAGAGTGAATTTCTCTTGCAACTTCACATTCAAAGAATCAGGAAAATCAAAGTCCACACTTCTTAGGTTAATCACCCCTTGCTTTAGCAACTTAGAATAAAGTCACTTGTGTTCCTCAGAGCGGAACAAATTTGTCCTTTTGCTTCGAATATTTGCCACAATACCCATTTTAGGCTTAAAATGAGTGTACAACTTGTCATAATCATTTCCATCTGGCTAACTAAGACCTCCAACGCATGGATCGCTTGGAATGTTTGCAAATGCTCTTTCTGCTAACCCTGCAGGAGCAACTCCCAATCATACCATCATTCATAGAAAGTGGATTTTATTTCGATACCCTTTCTCTTTAAAAAATTCATCAATAAAATTCAAGGGAGTACCTCCCTCCTTCAAGGCAAAGTAGAGCTTAAACGTAAAAGCGGATTTTTGAGTTCTTACAGGTTCTGCATCTTCAATGATTTCTTCCTTCGCTCGATGATCAATATCCTGAGGTCTAGCTTAAGCAAATTGACGCGATTGAGAATGTTGTGGACTTTGATGCTGTCTTGGAGATTCTTCTTCCTCGGTGAGGTCAAAATGCGTAGGACCCTCACGCATGTGTTGTGGTCCCATGTTCGCAATCCGTAAAGACTTTCTTTGGAAAGACATTCTCACAGTCTTTAAGAGATTCCAAACTCGTTTCACAAGAAAGATGAAAACTTTGAGGATTAAATAAGAGAGTAAAAGAGAGAAAGTGAAGTTCTGTGCTTTCTAGGGTTTTGTGAGTAAAGCGAAAGAAAACAAACGGTATATAAAGCAATTGAAGTGAAGCATATGGAATGTCGTAAAAGGAAAAATAGAAAAATACATTTTAAAAAATAATTGCCCTTTTAAAAAAAATAGATAACTGTCAAAAAGATAACTTCTTTTTCGAAAAGGAATGATTGCAATAATCACGAAAATTGGGGAAGATAACATCAATCAATTACAAATTAATAGATGAACGTACTTTTTTCGAGATTTTATCCATAAGATAAATTTATAAAACAGAAATAACTTACAGTTGTGAATCTTGATATTCTGAGTCTGAGTATCTTTAGATTTTTATCCCTGAATTTGAACTTCTTCAGACTTTAAGATATTGAGTTTGGAACGAATAAGCTTGGATTGACTTTTCTCTAGTGGCTTTGTAAAAATGTTAGCTAGTTGATTATTTGAGTCAACGAATTGAATCAAGACTTCTCCATTTTGAACATGGTTTCTAATAAAATGATGTCGAATCTCTATATGCTTTGCTCTTGAATGAAGAATTGGATTCTTGGTGAGATTAATCGCGTTGGTGTTGTCACATTTGATCTCAGTGCATGAGTTTTTGATTCCAAAGTCTCTTAGTTGTTGTTTTATCCACAAGATTTGAGAATAACTTCCAAGAGCTACATGCTTTGCTTCTGCTGTTGAAAGAGCTACAATACTTTACTTCCTTGAAAACCAAGATACTGTTCTGTCACCAAGTAATTGACAAGTGCCCGAAGTGCTTCTTCTATCAACTTTGTATCCTACAAGGTCTACATCTGAATATCCAAGGAGAGTAAAGTCTCAATTTTTAGGATACCAGAGACCCGAATTAGAGGTTGTTGCAACGTATTTAATGATGCATTTCGCAGCATTTAGATGAGATTATTTGGGATTTGATTGAAATCTGGCACAAATACAAACACTAAACAATATGTCAGGTCTAGAAGTAGTAAGATAAATAAGTGAACCAATGATACTTTTGTATAGCTTCTGGTCAATTTTCTCTCCTCCTTCATCTTTGTTCAACTTTGAGGAACTTGACATTGGTATATTAGTTTTTTTTTCAATTCTCCAAACCGAAATTTTTAACAAGTTCTTTAACATATTTTTCTTGGTGAATGAAAGTTCTTTCATTCAATTGTTTTCTTTGAAGTCCAAGAAAGAAGGATAGTTGACCCATCATGCTCATTTCAAATTCATCATGCATAATCTTAAAGAATTTATTGCACAGATTTTCGTTAGGTGATCCAAAAATAATGTCATCAACATAGATTTGAACAAGTAAAAATTTTTGCTTTCTCTTTTGATAAACAAGGTAGTGTCTACTTTACCTTTAACAAAACCATTTTGAAATAAAAACTTACTTAACCCGTCGTACCAAGCTTGAGGTGCTTGCTTGAAATCATATAAAGCATTTTTCATTCTGAATACAAAGTCTGGTTTCCTTGGGTCTTCAAAACCAAGAGGTTGTTCTACATAGACTTCCTCTTGGATAAATCCATTTAGGAAAGCGCTTTTGACGTCCATTTGGAATAATATGAAATTCTTATAACAAGCAAAAGCAAGTAAGAATCTAATTGTTTCTAACCTTGCTACTAGTGCGTAAATCTCATCATAGTCTATCCCTTGCGTATATCCATTGGCCACGAGTCTTGCTTTGTTCCTTATGACTTTTTCTTTCTCGTTCGTCTTGTTCTTGAAAACCCATTTAGCTCCAATAACATATTAACTTTTGGTTTAGGAGTCAATTGCCAGACATCGTTAATACTGAATTGCCTGAGTTATTCTTGCATAGTTTCAATCCAGCTTTCATCAATTAAAGCTTCTTCTATGCTCTTAGGTTCTATTTCAGAAATAAGACCCACAATGCTAGACTCTTCACGCCTTTTGGATCTTGTACGAATTCCTTTATCATTGTCACCAATAATGAGTTCTATGGGATGACTAGACTTGTGCTTCCAGTTGCTGATTGGTTTGTCAGGCTGTTGATCTTTTTCTTCATTTGATTCTTCAACGATCATTCGTTGCTAGTATTATGAAGTCTGAGCTGCTTCTAGAGATTTAGACTTTCTAGAGTTTGGAGCAGGTTCAGATTCTTCAGGTTAAGTTTGAATCAATGGATTTTGTATAAAGTCTTGAAATTTGACATTCATCGATTCCTCCACAGATTGAGTCTTTTTGTTGTATATTCTGTAAGCTTTGTTGGTGTTGAATATCCAAGGAAGATGCCTTAGTTTGATTTTTCTTTAAACTCCAATACTCTGGGTTCTGGTTGGTCTAAAGAGATATATATGCAGGAGCTGCAGCATACGATTAGTGGAAACTTGATTTATTGGTTTGAAAAAGTTTATAACATGTTTTCCCAATACATACGGTGTGCATAATTCAGATTTTTGGTATGTCAAAGTTGGGTAGTCCACGAACAAGCTTCTTTGCAGAGATCTTGGCTATTTGCTTTACGTTGATGTGGCCAAGGTTTCTATGCCAAAGACTAGCTTCCTCTTGAATTGAAATTAGACATTGGGGTTTTTCTGGTTTGATATCCAAGGGATATATATTCCCATGTCTTTGCCCCGTGAATGTTTGAGAGGAGTCTTTACTGGTTGCTAAACATATTCCTTCTTGAAAGTTGATTTTGTAACCTGTATCGCACAGTTGGCTAATATTCAGCAAGTTGTAGTTGAGTCCATTCACTAAGGAAACATTACTAATTATGAGACTTCCAATCTTTACGGTTCTGTATTCCATAATTCTGCCTTTACTATTTCCTCCAATAGAAATTTTTCCACCATTAACTTGCATAAGCTTTATGAAACAACTTGAGTCTCCTGTTATATCTCTTGAGCATCCACTGTACCATTTAATATTTTTCTTGATAGTGACATCGATTCACTGTCTAAGTCTGTTTCTGATTGTGCCATTAGACAAATATTAGCATAATCATCATCACTCTCTTCACATTTGATATCGCTCCAAGTTTTTGCTTTGAGAGCCTTTCTATAAGAAGAAGCTGTAGGGAAGGGGATGAAGAAATAAAATAAAATAGAATAAAAAGAATAAAGAATAAAAAAATCAATAAAAAAGGAAAAAAAAGCTTTAAAAGTTTAGGTTTAATCCGATGCGGGTTGGGTCCGAGTAGACAGATTGGGTTAGCGGGCTAGGTTGGGTTTACCGCTTGTATTCCTTTTCCCAAATATAGTAATAATAAAAATCACTTAAAAATCATAAAATTCATGAATTCATAAAAATCACTAAAAAATCATTAGAAAATCAGAAAAATCATTAAAAAAAAACTATAAAAAAAGATTCAAAGAATCTAGAAAATCAATAAAAAATGAAAAAAATCTGAAAAATCATAAAAAATAAAAAATAAAAAAATTCAGGAAAAATAAAAAAAATTTCAAAAAAAAAATCTCGTTTAGAAAAATTGGAATTCCTTAAAATTTTTGCTAGTTCTTTGAATAGTTTCCCTTAAAGTTCGAAAAATATTTAAAAAATTGAAATTCCAAAATTGAGCAAGCCTTTAGAGCTTTACAATAAGAGCTTTTAGATTACAATTTTCTTTTAGAGGCAATATTGGTTTATTTGTTCCGCACCTTAATATCTTGAGTATTATTTTCACTTTTAGAACAGTTAGGACAAATCCTAAAAATCTTTGATAGGCTACCTAGACTTTTTGGTTTGCACATAATTGAATTAGGAATCGAAAGGGTATTAGTCTTAGAACTAATGTAATCAAGTTCCCGTTTCAAGATCTCTAGTTGCACATGAAATGAGATATTCTCCTGTATCTCAGTAGGTTTTCAGTCAACCTAAATATGTAAGTGACAACTCATTATGTAGAAATTTGTATAGAATTAATTGAATGAAAACCAAATGTTCAACATCACGAAAGGTATGGATTTGTGAGAACCTGAGTCAACTGAAGGTCATTGGCCCGAATTTGGCAATATCCCTAAATCTAGTTCCATCCATACGGAGGGGTAGTCCTCAAAAGTGGTAAGTAATATTCATGCTTTGAAATGAGCTTTATTTTGGGTTAGTTTAATCATCAATGTTGCTAAGCTGCGGGAGATCTAGGGGTTCACACGAATTTATAACCAAACCATGTCACTGTCCCTGATCTTTATTAATCTCTTAACAAATAACTCGTTGGGAATATAAATGTTTATTGTTCCTTCCGTGACTTGAGTAGACAAGTTGCTTAGCACAGCTGCCTTTGACTATTTAAAAGATGTTTGGAGCATCTAGAAATTCATTGTGGTTCTTAATGCTTTTGTGGAACTAGATCTATTAATTTCCTAGGATTGGTTCAAAAGATGAACGGCCTCATCAAATGATGTCTTTTAGCTGTCGGTACAATAAAAGTACAGTAAAGACATGGATTATCAAGCTATACAAGCACTATCGTTCTAGTTTTAGTTCTTAACTGAAATTGGAGCTCAAAACTACCACATGACAGAAAACTTGTGCTGCAACCTTCTATCGCCTCTTTTCCCTGGTGGAAGTCCATGAAACCAAAATGATACAATGAAGTTCACTAAGAAAAATGAATATATCACCCAAATAAAGAAAGCATCCATTTCTTATTAAGATCTTTGCTGTTCAAAAGTTTTTGAATAATTCAGGTTACAAGATCTAGGAACAGCAATTGCCACAAAGTGAAACCGAAAAACTTGTAGTAGGCATACAAGACAATCAACATGCTAAGACAGAAGAAAGTCTGCATTATTACAGAGCAAATCAAGCAAACTTTTCTGTTGGTATCATTGGAACACAACGTCAACCAGTCACGGGGGTTGCTATCAGGCAAAGAGGATTCCTCTTCTGAACCGAAAGGCCATAAGATTCTTCCATGTCAATATCATCGACACTCTTCCCATCAGGTAGTTTCCAATTGAACCGATGAAGGAGATTTGCCATTGCAAGCTCAACGATCACAACACCAAAGTTTATGCCAGGGCATCCTCGCCTGCCAGAACCAAATGGCAGAAACCCATAGTTTTGTCCCTTATAATCGATGGAGCTGTTCAGGAACCTCTCGGGCCTAAACTCCTCTGGGTTTTCCCAAGATTTTGGGTCTCTGGCGATTGCTGTCAGATTGATGAATGCAGTAGTTCCTCTAGGAACGTCGTATCCCCTTATCTTGCAATCCTCGATTGTCTCTCTTGGAACTAGAAGAGGGAGCGGTGGATGGAGTCTTAATGTCTCTTTGATGACTGATCTTAGATAGGTGAGTCCTAGAAGGTCAATCTCTTCAACCTGTAACTTTCCTTTTGCTGCTTCTCGAACCTCTTCTTGTGCTTTTCTCATAATAGTTGGATTGCGGACGAGTTCTGTCATTGTCCAGAGTATAGCGGCCGCAGAGGTTTCTGATCCTGCATTGAACAGGTTCTGAAACAAAATCCCAAGCAATTAGTCGCAATATTTTTATTTTTTGATCTAGTTTGTGATAGAGTGATACGGAAGTGAACAAAAGGAAATATGTCGAACACTCAAGGTAAGAGGAACATACAGTTAATACTCCTTTCATTTGTTCCCTAGTGAGGGCAAACGATTGATTTGGATCCCTTTGTAACCGAAGCATCACGTCAACAAGATCTTCATGATCGGGTTTAGGCCTTTTAGGGTCTTGGTGCTCCTTGATCACGTCATCGTACAACTTGTCTAGCTCCCTGAAGTACTTTTCCACCTTCGCCTTGAAGCCATTGAGCCTGTTAAACCAAGCCATCTGTGGGAATAGATCTGCAACACAAAGGCCACCTAAAAGCGTCTGTATATCGCGGATTGTCTCGTGAAATTCACTCTTTACTCCGCCACCTATAGCCTGGCATTTGTTACCAAAAGCCACTCGGCACACAAGGTTGTTATTCAATAGAAGCGCCAGTTCACCAATATTGACAGAACCTGGAGAAGAAGTGATTGCATCGAGCATGAGCGTAACCTCTTCCTTCCTCACGGATTCAAACAAATGGACTCTCTTAGTGCTCAGGAGTTCTAGGATCACTAATTTCCTGAGCTCTCTCCAGGAATCACCATAGGCGCTGAATGTTACATCAGAAAGATTGTATGCTAACTTCTTTGCTGCATAAAAGGGAGGTCTGCCGGAGAAAGCGATGTCGTGGACCTTGAATACTTCTCTAGCGACATCTTCAGACGAGATGACTAATGTGGGAACAATGCCGAGTTGGAGTAACATGATCTCGCCATACTGTTTCGAGAGACGTGTGAGCGATTGGTGAGGCAAGGAGCCAAGCTGGTGTAAATTTCCAATGATCGGCAACTTCCTAGGACTGGGAGGGAGATTCCTAGATGCTCGTGTGTTCTTTTTCGTGTCAATCAAAAAGACTAGTAATATCGGTATCACAAGAGCACATATGAGGGCCACAATAAGCTGAACACCCATGGCTTGATCTCCTTCCAAAAAAATTATCAGAGATGAAAACAACGTGTGAAGAGGTTTCATCGGAGGTATGGTGATTAAATAGTCTTAAGTAGATGGAAGTAGGAGATGTACATGAGCGAATAGAAAGCTTCGGATGTGTCATTTTCACCATCCTATTTACCATATTAAAAACTTTGGACTTTTCTGTTAGATTGGTAGACCAAAAGTTGAGATGTGGACAATTGGAGTGCCAGAACTTGACACAAGAGGACATTTAAGTGCCAAAAGTTAGGAAATGTACGCTTAAGTGCCAAAATCGGAGAAAAATGGATTAATTAAGTACTAATGGCAAGAAAATCCAGCCAAAATGCTGATGTGGTAGTTTTTTGGCAAGACAAGTGCAAAACAACGTGATTTGCCACAGTGGCATGGCTAGATAAGCCGAAAACAACGTTGTTTTGCATGCCGACGTGACTAAATAAGCTAAAAATGATGTTGATTTGTCTAGGATTTGAATTTTTATATAAATATTATTAAATTAAATTTACAACTAAATTATTCAAAAAAAAAAAAAGGAAGAAGAAGAATTTGTAGAAGGCAGCTTTCACCATTCTGCAATCTCCTCCTCCTTTTAATTAATTATTTAATAATTTATTTTAAATTGAATTCAATTTATATTTATATTAAAAATCAAAGAAGAGGCAAAACGACATCGTTTTGGCTCTTTTTTGCTTACTTAGCTCTCTAGTGAGCCGCATAGCCGAGTTATATTATTAAAATAATACCATGTAGGATTTCCTAGAGCTTTTGCTGGAATTAGTACTCAGATGTCCCAATTTTTTTATTTTTTTTTAAAAGTGTCACTTATGTGTATCTTTCATAACTTTTTGCACTTAAAGTCCCCCCGTGCCAAGTTTTGACACTTCTGCTAGCAAAAGTCTGATAAATGCTACTTTACTCAAAACTTGAGATCATTGGATTATGTGTCAATCATGATATATTTCCTACTCCACATTAAATTACATTCTAACATTGGATTTTTTTCACCTAACACCTCATGCATGCGCCTCTAATAGTTTTTATGGAAGTATCATATGCCACATGGATCATTAAACTAGCTTGTCGACAACATAGGAGTTGGTGACATTCATGTTTCAACATGGCTCCCCACTTAATCTATAGGCACGTTGACTTGATACCATTTGCTGAATATTTAGGTTGGCGCACATGAAAAGTTAGAGTTTGTTTGGTAATATGCCAAACAATGTCTCTTTCTATTCTTTCGTTCCCTGGAAATAAAAAAGAACAAAAATCCATTTGATAATGCTTTTGTGGAAGTATTATAGGGCACATGGATAATTAAACAAGCTTGCCTACAACATAGGAGTTGGTAACATTTATATTTGAACATGGCCTCCCACTTAATGTATAGGTATGTTGACTTGATGCTATTTGCCGAATATTTAGTTTGACACACATGAAAAATTAGAGTATGTTTGGGAATGTGCCAAACAATGTCTATTTCTATTATTTTGTTCGCTGAAACAAAAAAAGAACAAAAATCCATTTGATAACGTTTTTGTGGAAGTATTATATGGCACATGGACCATTAAACTAGCTTGCCTACAACATAGGAGTTGGTGACATTTATATTTGAACATGGCCCCCCACATAATATATAGGTATGTTGACTTGATGCTATTTGCTGAATATTTAGTTCGACACACATGAAAAATTAGAGTATGTTTGGGAATGTGCCAAACAATATCTATTCTATTCTTTTGTTCGTTGGAACAAAAAAAGAACAAAAATCCATTTGATAACGTTTTTGTGGAAGTATTATATGGCACATGGACCATTACACTAGCTTGCCTACAACATAGGAGTTGGTGACATTTATGTTTGAACATGGCCCCCCAATTAATATATAGGCATGTTGACTTGATGCTATTTGCCAAATATTTAGGTCGACGCACATGAAAAATTAGAGTATGTTTGGAAATGTGCAAACAATGTCTATTTCTATTCTTTTGTTTGTTGAAACAAAAAAAGAAAAAATCCATTTGATAACGTTTTTGTGGAAGTATTATATGCCACATGGACCATTAAACTAGCTTGCCTACAACATAGGAGTTGGTAACATTTATATTTGAACATGGCCTCCCACTTAATGTATAGGTATGTTGACTTGATGCTATTTGCCGAATATTTAGTTTGACACACATGAAAAATTAGAGTATGTTTGGGAATGTGCCAAACAATGTCTATTTCTATTATTTTGTTCGCTGAAACAAAAAAAGAACAAAAATCCATTTGATAACATTTTTGTGGAAGTATTATATGGCACATGGACCATTAAACTAGCTTGCCTACAACATAGGAGTTTGTGACATTTATGTTTGAACATGGCCCCCCACATAATATATAGGTATGTTGACTTGATGCTATTTGCTGAATATTTAGTTCGACACACATGAAAATTAGAGTATGTTTGGGAATGTGCCAAACAATATCTATTCTATTCTTTTGTTCGTTGGAACAAAAAAAGAACAAAAATTCATTTGATAATGTTTTTGTGGAAGTATTATATGGCACATGGACCATTACACTAGCTTGCCTACAACATAGGCGTTGGTGACATTTATGTTTGAACATGGCCCCCAATTAATATATAGGCATGTTGACTTGATGCTATTTGCCAAATATTTAGGTCGACGCACATGAAAAATTAGAGTATGTTTGGAAATGTGCAAACAATGTCTATTTCTATTCTTTTGTTTGTTGAAACAAAAAAAGAAAAAAATCCATTTGATAACGTTTTTGTGGAAGTATTATATGCCACATGGACCATTAAACTAGCTTGCCTACAACATAGGAGTTGGTAACATTTATATTTGAACATGGCCTCCCACTTAATGTATAGGTATGTTGACTTGATGCTATTTGCCGAATATTTAGTTTGACACACATGAAAAATTAGAGTATGTTTGGGAATGTGCCAAACAATGTCTATTTCTATTATTTTGTTCGCTGAAACAAAAAAAGAACAAAAATCCATCTGATAACGTTTTTGTGGAAGTATTATATGGCACATGGACCATTAAACTAGCTTGCCTACAACATAGGAGTTGGTGACATTTATGTTTGAACATGGCCCCCCACATAATATATAGGTATGTTGACTTGATGCTATTTGCTGAATATTTAGTTCAACGCACATGAAAAATTAGAGTATGTTTGGGAATGTGCCAAACAATATCTATTCTATTCTTTTGTTCATTGGAACAAAAAAAGAACAAAAATTCATTTGATAACGTTTTTGTGGAAGTATTATATGGCACATGGACCATTACACTAGCTTGCCTACAACATAGGAGTTGGTGACATTTATGTTTGAACATGGCCCCCCAATTAATATATAGGCATGTTGACTTGATGCTATTTGCCAAATATTTAGGTCGACGCACATGAAAAATTAGAGTATGTTTGGAAATGTGCAAACAATGTCTATTTCTATTCTTTTGTTTGTTGAAACAAAAAAAGAAAAAAATCCATTTGATAACGTTTTTGTGGAAGTATTATATGCCACATGGACCATTTAACTAGCTTGCCTACAACATAGGAGTTGGTGACATTTATGTTTAAACATGGCCTTCACTTAATATATAGGCATGTTGACTTGATACTATTTGCTGAATTTCTAGGTCGGCACACATGAAAAATCAGAGTTTGTATGGTAACGTGCCAAACAATGTCTATTTCTATTATTTTGTTCTCCATAGTAAAAAAAAAAAAAATCTGTTTAATAATGTTTTTTGTTTCTAGGAATATTGTAAACAATGTTGATTCTTTGTTCTTGAAAATAATTCTAGAATCAAACATTTTCTTCTTTTTTTCCCCCTCTTTTCTTTTCTTCTTTCCTTTTCTCCATCTTCCTTTAGCCACTCAAGCCTCGCGGTGGTTGGGTGAGCTCATTGGCCCTCGTTTGTCAGGTTGCTAGCAATGGCCGAGGTCGGGAATTGGTTAGAGGAAGAAGAAGAAGAAAATAAAAAAGGAAACGAAAAAAGAAAAAAAGTCATAAAATTATTAAAAAATTAAAGAAATTCTAAGTCACAAAAAAACATTTGAGGGTCATACCAAATGCATTTCTATTCCGAGAATAGAAATTTTGCACACACAGTTATCAAATGTTTCGAATTCTAAGAAAGTTGTCCATGTAACGGAATCATATAAAATCAATTTTGAGCATAAATTGCTCACGGGAATAGAATGGTTATCAAATGCACCCTTAGTATAATGTTTGAGGTCACAAGCAAGTATGTACTAAATGCATTGTTTAACTTATATTGCATTAATTATCAAATATACCAATGTCCTTGTTGTAATTTTTTGATACAGAAGTTGACTAGATCCTAACAATTGAATTTAAGAGCAAGAGAAATTGATAGAAAAATAAAATGAGAAACAATGAAAGGCATGAAAGACTTGTGTGGTTCGTTCCAAGCGTGGATATTTATCTCCATGGGGAAAGCCAATTGCAAAGAATCCATTAATCAATCAAAGAATTACATGACTACAATCGTTCATGCACTTGAATATTTCCCCTATTGTAAATAACCCAAAAATGGAAAGTAAAACTCCAACCGGTACACCCGTCAACTGTCATGTGCCATTCAATTCAACAATTTGGCAACAAAATTTAATGAAAACTAATGAAGGGTAAATTTGCCACAAGTGTATTGAGTTGGGGTTTTTGGTGGTCAAAAAATTAATATAGGGTAAATTTATCTTAAGTGTGCTAATTTGAGATTTTACGTGGTATTATCTCTAGAATTAATGTCGGAGGAAAAACAATATCTAAGACCTCACAAAAGTCCAACTTAAACTTTATTTATTCGTATACTTTGGACCATCTTTATTCAACAAATTCAAACTCGAGATATAATTTAACAATGGTGTAACTTTACTCAACATTTGTAGTCAAGTTGTTGTCAAGTTATAGTGTTCGTTATCCATGACAGCTGTCTTAACACCCTAATAGGCATTCACTCACTAGAAATGCCAATTAAACTCTAGCAAAATTTGAGCTTCTCCAAAGGAATGGACTTTCTCATCATGTTTCTTGAGTTCTTTGTTGTCATGATTTTCTTCACAACAACATTGGCCTTTACTATGCCATCTTAGATGAAATGGTAGACAATATTGATATGTTTTGTTCACTCATAATAAATCTGATTATGAGATAGATATATCACACTTTAATTGTCATAATGTATAGTGATGCTTTTCTACTCAAATCCAAGGTCCAAGAGAAAATTCTATATCTATATCGCCTTTTTTGCTAAAAGGTCAGTCCCATATACTTAAACCCAATTGAAGACAATGCAACACCGTTTTGTAAGGATGCTTTCCAAAAATCATTGCACCACCTGCCATCATAAATGCATAACCTGTTAAAAATTTATTACTAATATCCGTTAAAATGAATGATTTTGAAAACATCCTAAAAATTGATTGCTTGCATTGCAAATTTATGTAAAATTAATTTTTAATTTCAAATGCAAAATAAATGGAAAAGCAAAAAATTTACACTATGGTCACCCCAGAACATGGGAATGTGTTTGATAATACATGTTTAACATCCACAATACTTAAAAACTAAAATAGGGGAATTTCTTAAAAAAATAAGTGAGGTAAATTTAATATGTTTGTGAAATTAAATTTACCTCACTTTTTTTTTTTTTTAATAATTAAAGCTGTTATGAAAAGATGTGCCAAATACTTCTCTTTTATGTGATATCTAGAGTATTTTTTTCCCGTATAAGTAAGTTAGATGCTTCATCCTAATTCTTCAATAGAAACGTGGAGATTGATCCCATCACATGCCCATATTCACAACAATTCAACTAAACCAATCTCAACTTAGGAAAAGCAAGAGTGACAACGGCCAAAGGACTGGACCGCAAAGAAACTAATAGGCTAGCCTTCAGCAAGGAAATGCCCTTATTTCAATCCACATTCCACATGATGTGCCAATTAGCTCATAAGTGCTTATACCTTGCAGTAGTATTCTCGCAACGAAGGCCCTACAACTCTCCAAATTAACGCTTAATAGCAAAGTCACGGCAAAACGAAAATCCTCGCCTACAGTGGACCAAGTAAATGTAAAGAAATGAGCAGTAGAACCATCTGGACCAGGGGTCTGATCTCCATTCATAGACATTAAAGCTTCTTTACTTTCTTCATGGGTTATGGGCACCGTCAAACTTTGCTGCAGATCGTCTACTAGCTTACAATTTAGTATAGCATTCAGACAAGATACATAGATAAGTGTACATTGCTCATCTGAAGTACCTAAGAGACATTTTGAGAAGTCAATAGTAGTAGAACTAACATATATTTGCTCTTCTATTTCGCCTCCCCTTCATCCATGGTGATATACCTGAGGGTCCTCATGGGTGTTTTTAATTGCTTTATGAAGATAAGCGGTGTCTTGATCCCCCAATTTAGTCCATTGCACTCTCGATTTCTACCTGCAGAAAGATTCTTTATAGGATTGAAGCTTCCAAAGTTTAGATCTCAAAAGAAATTCTTCCTGCAGTATGGAAAGACATGGATTGTGCGAGTGTATTGTCTGGTGTAGACGCAAGAAATCCACTTTAAGATGATTCATATTATGAGGAAGCCGATGGGAATGTTACGTATTTAAAAGGTTCAAGGCGTCTTTAACATTGGAAAGTATTTGACAAAAAAACAAAAACTAACACCCCTTGGTCTTGACAGAGCAAAGCTCTATTCGCAACTTCCAGAAAGAGAGGATCCTACTTCAATAATTAAAGAACTTACATGGATGTCCAAATCAAGTTCTTTTTTTTTTTTTTAGTGACCAAGGAACCGCCGGAGACCCCTCCGGGGTCACACCGCCCTTCGATGCCTGGTGGCAACGTTGGAACGTTGTTGCAAACCACTATTTAGACGTAAACGCCGGGGGAGACTAGCCTAGCAACCCACCGCCGGGCCCCCCCCACTTAAATCATAGAATTGCTTTGGGAGTTGTGGCAAACGTGAGTTGAACCCCTAACCTACGGGATTAGGAGGCCAGTCCTCAACCAGCACAACCATTCGTGGGTGGGTTCCAAATCAAGTTCTTGAAGCTTGATTAAACCAATAATCCGTTGTTGCTAGTGAAATGAAATCAGCATATGAATTTACAAATTAGCTCATCCATGCACCATTAACAAGAACCATGTTCAACTTCCTTTCTACAAATTCAATAGGTAACATCCTTGATTCCGACATCGTAAGGATCGGCCATAAGGTCCTAAAGGGATTGATCATGGGCCATTAGCCACGGATCGATCAGTTTGATCAGCAAGGAATCACGAATCCATCATGGGCCATTGGCCATGGATTGGTCAGTTTGATTACCAAGGAATTGTGGATCGATCATGGGCCATTGGCCATGGATCAATCAATTCGATCAACAAGGAATCATAGATCAATCATGGACCAACCGACCGACTAATCGGTCACAAATCAGTCAAGGTGTTGGCCTTGAATTTTCTATCGACCATACCAATGAGATAGGATCACTAACTCATAAGATAACCTTTTAATCACAAGAATTGGTCAAGTGACGATTTTGGAACAACGGATGTCACGGGTCGATCTGACCAGTCATAGTTTCTAGTCGTGGGTGATTCCGCCTAGTTATGCATCGATACACGGACGATCCAACCATCTTCTAACAAAAAATGCATCATTCTCTATTTAACTCTTAGTGATCAGAACGAAATCTCAAATTAGTGATGTCCAATCATGGATTGGTAATGCACCAATAATGAACCCTACTAGTGAATCGGGTGCTAATTGGAATGAGCCTAGGTATAGACCCGGCTATTCTGTCACTAATTCTAAGGTCCATGAGTGTCTTGGCTTAATGCTAAGCCATGGGTAACCTTAGGATTGGTCTCGAACCAATCAAAGGACAATTAACCCTATTGGCTGATTGACTGTCCAAAGGAACGATTTGGGCAAATATGGGGCATGATGGCCAAACCTCGGGTGTACGTGATTCGATTTTTTGAGGTGTACCTAATGATCCCTTCTCCGGCCGTAAAACCAACATGGGTGATATAATTCTCTGGACTGCCTTATTATTGAAGAAAAATACAAAAGCATGGAAAATTGTAGAAACCCTTCATTAAATGAAGGGGTTGTTCTTTGAATAGTCAAAAGTCATGATGATGGCCAAAATATGTTTTGAAGATTCTAGAAAAAGGCAGCACACAAGTGGACCAATTAGAGGGCAATATGCAAGCCCTCATTAATGACCAAAGTTTCTAGAATTGCCGAGTTGGCAACTATGGTACAATTATTGTCAAATTTCATTAAATGTGGCATATAGGTGGACCAATGGAAGAGCGAAAAGTGGGCCATCGTCGATGATGCCTAGGAGCTTAGATTGCCAAGTAAGGCCTTTAGCTATGCCAAAACATTTTTTGGTGCAATCATGAGGCAAAATAGGCTTGCCATCTAAGGACTTTAGGCGGGACACTTGGAAATTGGAGTGTACCATTTAGCTTGGTAATGATGACTTGAGATTTTCCTTGGAGAATAAGTTGATGACTTATAAGCTTAGATGTCCTCTAGAATCTTAGGTTATTATGAGCCTAAAAGATAGCTTTGGTGAGCAAGGCAAAGGCCAACCAATCAAGAGAGGACATTAGGCATCAAAGGGGCTTATGTGTCCCTCAGGACCATAGGCACATCATGAGCTTAAATTGAGCCTTGGACAGCAAGTCAATAAGTGGTCCAATAAGAAAATGACAAGTGTTCTCTTAGGATCCTAGGCGTGTTACCTTGCAAACTAGGCTTCCCACCTTGATGTTATAGCCGTGCCACTTCAAGGAATGTGATTGAGCTACTTGGATAAGTAATGATGGTGCCGAGTAGTATAAATAGGAGGATCCCTCCTCATTTTTCACCATGCCATTCACTTTCTCCTTTCCTCCTCTATTTCCTTTCTCTCAGCCTTTCATCCTCAATCCATTAAGCTATATAAGTTGGTCATAAAGGTTTGTCGAGGTAAGTAAGATCCCTATGTCTCAACTAGGGCTGTAATCTCCATTGTCAAGTCTAGTTAGGTGCTCACCCGTCAAGCCTAGAATGAGGCCAAGGTTCGTTCAAGTTGAGTTCATCACAAGGCAAGGTTGTGTTAAACCATAAAGCTTTGATTTCGGCATAAATAGGATGCTGGGTCCAAGTCTCGCTTGGTGCGGGAATCACCCAAGGCCGTAAGGTCCTAAATCAACATTGAGGAGTGTCGATCTTATGCCTTGATCGATACGGGAATCACCCCAAATCCATGAGGTTCAGGTAAGGCACCAAGCATGCTGATTTCCATGGTACAAATGGATGTGGGGACTTTGTGCTTGGCGTTGAATGAAATCGCGAGCCAAGGATCGCGAGCCAAGGGTCATTTCAATACATGTATATTCACATCGGGTTGGAGCTAAGGTCCGTCAAGCTTGGGATCATCATTAAAGCAAGGTGTACCCAAGCCTCAAGGTCACAGATCGATATTGAGGCGTACCATTTTCGAGCCTTGTCTGGTGTTGGGATCGATGCTAAGTGATTGATTCAAGTTACAAACCAAAGATCATTCCCAACATATAGTGAAGTATAAGAAACTCATGACACACATGAACGAATGATCATGCCTTTGGGTCATGCATGTGTTGACTAAGTGCAAAGATAAGAACCAACTTGTATGATGCATTTATGCATGCATTTAAAGAGGAAAAAGTGCCCGTCGCAACATAGCATTAGCGGCAATGCCTCTTCATTGAACGGGATGCCTCGATTGAGTTGAGATGCCTTGGTCAATCCAAGAAGCCCAGCAAGAAGCTGGAAGTACCGATCGAGCCGAGAGGGCCTGGTCGAGCTAGGACGATGATAAATGAATTTGCATGAGTACCAATTTATGCATAAACATGATATATTGATATATTTATTGATAAGCCAAAGGTAAGTATGTATTGAAACATGTTGCAATGGCCATCTACATCTAGTCGAAGGTAGCAACAAGTTTGCTATTGATATGTCATGGACATTATTTGCAAGTGCTATACTTGCTTAGCTTTGATGATGAGATGCTTTCCAAGTAGAGAACTAGGAATTTTACTTACTGAGTTTCCCCAAAACTCACCCCATCATCTTTTAGTCTTGTAGATAGGGAAATCTCACGTTAGTTTTGGGAGCTGCAACACACTATAAGAGATAGGATTTCCCTTGGCTTATGTGGAAAACTTGCATTATGATGTAAAAAGAAAAGAGAGACTATAGAAAAAGGGCTTGTAAAAGTATTGTTATAATATAAGTCAGCGTGTTCAGTATGATGTATATCCTAGTCTTCCAGCTATTGTTTGTTCGGGGAGTTGTTCATTCACGTTTCCGCATGTGCATGATAGCAAGATAAAAAGAATCAAGACGTCATAGAAAGCCTGGGACGTTGCAAAAATAACCCTTGTTGCTCGTGACCTTGAAGGTGGAGTTGGGGTCATGACACAATAGGCCTCCTATTTGTCTTTGTAAAGAAATAAGCTTTATATTGCCAAATCAAGCAAACCAGCTTCAAAGAGCTACATTTAAAGTTATCCATATCATGAGCAACAGCTTCATCAAGATTACTTTATTAAGGAAAATGTTGCACCTATCTCTTGTACTATAATTAAGGATTTCTTAGGTTACTACTTAAATATCCATGTTTTTTTTATAAGATATTTTAAGTGGAAATGTGTGGTTAATAGATTGGCCACATCTAGTTTTCTCTTAAAATATATGGGAAGATATTTTCTCTAGAAATATCTAGGCCTCCTTCTTAGGCTTATAAATAGCCAAGAAGTGCTCCTACTTGGGTGTGCACTTAGTTCGTTAATGTGTGTATACGAACTTCTCCCAAATGATATTGTAGAAAGTGTCTCTAATAAAAAGAATGTGTTTTCTTTTAGAGAGCTTTGTGTCTTCCTGAACATACTTGCTTTGGAATGGCATGGAAGACCTAAACCATCTTGTCGATGGAGAGCTTTGTGTTTTCGATACTCGCATTGAACATGTCTTGAGCACCCAAAAGATTGGTATATTTAGGAACTTAGGAAAAGGGCAAGGAAAAAAGTACATATCAAAAGATATTCGATACTTGGTGCAAGAGATGCATACATTTAATACATGTTTATGTTATTGTTGCTAACGGAGATTGCTTGATTTGGATCCTTCTATAAGCGAAGCAACACATTGACAACATATTCATGATTGGGTTTAGGCCTTGGGTCACAGTGCTTCTTGATCAGTTGGTTGTACAGCTCATCTAAGTCCCTAGAGCTCTTTTAAAACCTTGCTTCCAATCCATTGAGCTTGTTGAACTAGGACATACATGGAAAGATACTAGTAAAACATAACCCTCCTATATGGTTTTGTATTTCATGGGTGTTTCTCTACAATGAACGGGCACATGATGTTGTTCACTTCTTCCCCCCTCACTGACTCAAATACTTGAACTCTCTAAGTATTGAGTAGCTCTAGGTTCACTATTTTCCTAAGCTCTCTCCAACAATCACCATAGGCACTAAACCCAACATCCATAATATTATATGATATCTTCTTGGTGACATGAAGTGTTGGTCTGCTAGAGAAGGTGTGATCATAGGCCTTGATTACTTCTGTAGCTGCATCATTTGGTGAGATCACCAAAGCTTGGATTGAGCTGAGTTGGAGGAACATGATTGATCCATATTCTATTTAGAGGCACACAAGTGAGCGATGGAGTGAGGAGCCAAGTAGATGTAGGCATCCAATCATGGGCAACTTGGAGGGAGATTCCTAGTGTATCCTGTGGGAAGTTTGCTTATAAAACAAACATAGTGTGATTTTCCTTGTTCTACATAGGAAAATTGGGAGGAGGTGAGCTAATTAATAAGTGTGAACCTTCTTTAATGTGTTTGAAGATCCTCATTCCGTCATGATTGATCTAGAAACTCTTAATTCTCCTGTTACTCTTGCCTCATCTCTGTCTTCTTCTTCTCTTTCATATTTTCATATATCAAATGCCTCTAAGATTGACTATATTTATGAAGTCTCTCTTAGTGATGAAACTAAGATTTTTGAAACTCAGCTTCCTTTTATGAACTTGTCACACCCCGAACTTCAAGCACACACACATCCCTTGGTGGTTGATCAAATTGTGACGTTCCTAGGACGCATCGCCAACCCAAATGATTCATGCACATGCAGAAGCGAAATAAAAAATCCCTGGACAACAATCAACATGGGATAAAAAAGTAGGACAATCAATTTAAACAAACCACACTTTTAAAAACCAACTAGGTCAGCATGCAGAGTTATATACAAAAATCAAGGCCCCAAAAAAGGACTACCTAGCTAACCCTACCCTGGACCCTCCTACTTGGAATCCAGGTCTACTACGACATCATCGGGAATGTCGATATCTAACGGGTCAACTACGTCCTCAACTTTGGGCTCTTGCTCATCGTCAAGCAACTGGTTCGCCTTGATATTTGCGATAATATCGGCGTCCACAACGGGGTTGAGTACCTCATCATCCTCATCTTTAACGGCGGGTCAGTCGAAACTATCCAAGGGACCTTCTCGTTCCCCATTAGGCTCGTGACGAAACCACGCTAAATCAATGAGGTACCAACTGGGGTAGGCTCTTATCGACCAAGATCGTGGTCACGATGAGTTCACGGGTCCAAGGGTTCCCGGGGACACGAAATACGGTACTTTGCTCACTATACCCTCGTGGCTGCCCAAAACGAATTTTCATCTAGGGACTTATAGAAATGAAACCCATGACGGGGTAAGACAATGTTTCAGTGAGTTCACACTCTAAACCCAGATTAAGAAGATAATACACCTAGAGGCAGTCTAATCATACATCACAAAAGACTTTCCTCACTTGAGCACCTCCCTGCATGTCAGTACGACTCATATAACATTTATAAATGCAACAGATGCAATCAATAACTGGAACGCCTCACTTTCAAATCAATTAATCACAGGGGTCCTGATTATAGGGCCAAATCGTTATAACAAGTCCCATTCCATGCCTCACAATTTTATTCCATAATCTAGTGAGGTTATCTCAATCATTCAAGTGTTCTAATTAATTATGGCCCCACGGCATGGCCTACTCGACGTTCGGCGGTCTTCCGGCATAACTAGGCATCATCTTGCCCCATTGAGCATGGCAACGTCTACCTCTAGACAGCATTCCCGAAGGAGCATCGGCCTAGCCTCTACTGCGACCAGCATCCATTGACAAGGGCATTCCATATAGGAGCATCACCCACCCGACTCTCTTCAGGTGATGTGTTCTTGTAACCATCACACGCACACCCAATCCTAGCCAAGGACATTGTGCTTTGTACTCAAATGCCTCAATTTAAATAATGTGCTTGACTTATTTTATTCATATTAAAAAGACCTAGTAAAATAATTGTGTATGGGTACACAATCAGATTGAGCCATAAAAAGTGATATGCTTCCTTTGAAAAATCCCAATATTCGATATAGTACTTAAAAAACATATTTGGTGTCAAAACCCGACACCCAGTATTTTCTAATTAAGTACCAAAAATCCATAATTTTGGAATAATAAATCAAAATCAACAATCATCATTCAATTGCACAATTTAACACTCAATTGCAAAAACCAATTACACCCCGACAATCA
Organism: Eucalyptus leucophloia subsp. euroa; assembly: GCA_017140325.1. Taxonomy (NCBI): domain Eukaryota; kingdom Viridiplantae; phylum Streptophyta; class Magnoliopsida; order Myrtales; family Myrtaceae; genus Eucalyptus; species Eucalyptus leucophloia. Next base: position 23,222,260 of record CM029470.1, on the reverse strand, counting down.
GCACGAAATTTTGACAACCAGCTATCCTGGTATAATTTTTGAAAATTAATAAATAATTAAATAATTTACAAAATAATTAAATAAATGCAAAATAATTAAATAAAACACTAATTAAGCTATATACATTAATCTAAACATCTAATTTGACTTAAATAAATACTCTACTAAGCTAACTAAATCACACAATCCAATTAACCTCTAATTAAACTAATCTAATCACCTAATTAGCTTAACTAATTAATCTAAATAACTAAACAAGCTAAATAAATACCCTAATCTCACTTAAGCTAATCTAAACCTCCCCTAAGCATAATTAACCTCTTAAGCAAGGTTTAGAGAGTAAACTCACTAGATTACCAAACCGATGAGTTCATAGCAACGGCGACGCGGAGGCGAGTGAGACACAGGCCTACGACGACACTGAATGAGGCTTGGAAGGGCCTAGAAAAGGCCCACAAAGCCCACAGCCCGAGCTAAAACTTCGATTTTGTGGCTGGCTGGAAGGATCGATTGAGGGAGCTAGGACGGTGCAAGAATAGCACGACGGGACCGGGCGGTGGCAGCAGTGGCTCGAGGATGGCTATGGTGGTGGCCAAGTGGGCGGCAATGTGCGACTAGGCAAACGACGAGCTCGGGACACAGGGACGTGCGGGATAGCACGCAAGGCTAGCGGATGGCTCGCTGGCGACCGGTTGGCTTGGGCGTAGCTTGGACGGGCGTGAAGCGGTTTGGTAGTGGCTGGCTTAGCTGCTGCTGGCTTGGTTGGTCTTCTCTGTTGGTTCTCTGGTTTTACAATAACAATAATGGAGGAGAATGACTAAAGAAGAAGAGGATACGGTGGCTGCAGCTAGAGGGGCAACAAGAAGCCTCACAAGTCAATGGAAAATATTCGAAAACTCAAGTGCAAGGCCCCACCGGCCTTTATCCATATCCACAGCCCACTTTCCTCTCCAAAGCTTCCCAAACAAGCCAACAAGGAGGTCTAAAATGTTGTAGCCCCCATGTCCTATGAATTTCATGTGTTTTCTCCTAATTTCAACTCAAATTCACCTCAATTGACTTCAATTAAATGGCCATAATGCCAATAGGGAAGCCCACACTCAATTCCATAATTTTCCTCACCAAATGATCCAACTTAGAGGCCAAAATTGCTCACAAAAATGGCCCTCCGAATTTCCCAGTCCAAAATCGCCCAACTTTGATTTTTCGCCGAAAATCTAGAGTCGCTAAAAATTCTTCGAAGGATGAGTCAATGTTCCTAAAATAAATCGTGACATGCCAAACTTTCGATTCCTAAAATCAAGTTCAATTTGATGGTTAATTTCAACCGAACATGATTTTTGTGTGACCTAACCTATCGAGTAGCTTTTAGGAATTTTTAGTGCAATTAACCCATGGTTGATTATTTTTTATCCACATTGTGCATTTTCGACGCATATGCGACTCTCGGTTATCACAAAAATCTTAAGGTTTCAAATGCGTGCACGGGGTATAGAAACGACAGAAAAATCAGTTTAATATCGTTCGACAAGAATTTTGCAATCAAGTGGAATCATCCACTCTTAATTACATGTCTCTGTTGAATCGACCAATCTCTAGTCTCTAATCGATTTTAACGATCTCGTATTGACCCTTGTAGATTAGAACAGTCGAGTAGTCGATTTCATATTGAAATCTTAAGTCGGTTATGTTTAGATTCCTTAATGACTTCACCAAATAGATTAGTTATCTTGTGAGTGATCGGTTTAGAGAAAAAGACTAGGTGCATCCATGAAAATCCCATAAAATTTAGTCGAAAGTAGGGTTGAAAATCAAGCTGTCACAGAACCCCTATTTTGTTTTTGCTAAACCCTCTTCATCGTTTTCTCCCATCCGCTAGATCAGACATTTTATTCGCCAAACCCACAAAGAGGTGAAAGAATACATGCAATCCTCCAAGTTTGACCAGCATCCTATTATAGCCGCTGAAAAAGAGTATTCTATTACTCTTCAAATTCCACCAAAATTTCTGAAGAAGTGGACGTAATACATATATTCTCATATCCATTATGGACCTGTCCGTCTCGCACTTATCTTTCATGGCCGAAAAGGCTTGCCGGTTGTAGCTAGAATGGCGTTACTGGACACTCGGTTCTTAGAATACTAGTATGCATGTATTGGTATTGTCCAAACTACTTTGATTGCTCTGACAATCTTTGTAACCTTGTATCCAAATTTCAACGTGACCCTTTCAAACCCTGATGTGGACATCAAGCCATATCAAGGAGGAGGTGCTAATGACCCATTATCTATTCCTATTGGTTCGATTACTCGAAGCGTGGGCAAAGCAATTTAGGCAAGCTGTTGGTGTCATGGTTTGTGATCTTTGGCGTGGAAGACGACATTGGATTAGATCTTGAAGAATCTTGGAAATCTTGGCGCAATTTGATTATCTAGTCACCAAATATTTGACCAAGTCAAATAGGAATATTCTACAATATGACACATTAGATTTTTATAGTTGGTTTTAGGGTTTGTGTGGTGGCTAGAAAGCCTATATAAAGGATTTGCCAAATTTCTTTGTGATGGATCGATATTTTATTTTTGAGGAAAAAATTGAGAGATTCTCTTCTACTGTTCTTTTGAGGACTTGACCTAATCAAGATTCTCTTGTGGCAATCGATTCGACTTATCGAGTGAGATAGCGAATTCTTTTGCTTGTGGTGTCTATAATGTTGGTTGGTTGACACGTGTTTGTCAACAAGTCACATTCATACCGAGGTTGTCAATCACAAGTTTGATTGGAGGTCAAGGTTTGCAATTCGCACCATTTGGGCCTTCGTAGAACGATTCTTCCACAACGATTCACATCAGTTGGTACTAGAGCTAGGTTCTAGAAGGTCTATTTATCTTTAATTTTTTGTTGATATTCATAAATTTGAAATTTATTGAGCTAGGGTTTTGGTTCTAGCTAATTTAGGGATCCAACTACTTTTATGCTTCCATGCGTAGTTGTTTGCTGTTAGTTTTAAATTTTCTTTTCTAGCCTCCTAAATTGTATCTGAGTTCGTCAAAAAAAAAAAAAAAAAGAAGAGAAAGAAAACACACACAAAAAAAAAATGCGCAAGAGAAAAAAAAGAGATTAGGCAAAAAAAAAAAACATCAAAAAGGCAACTCGTTTGCTAGTAGACCAAATTGAAACAAAATCAGTAGTGATTTGCGTTTCAATTGGAATTTCGAAGGTTGTACTTGTTGGTTTGAGATTGCTACTTGCTAAATTGATCTAATCTTGTTTGATTAGTTTGATTGGTTGTTGTGAGGGGGTTGAGAGACAGGTTTTGAGTCCGATAAATAGCTTGTGAAAAGAGAATACGAGAGGAAAAAGACAATAGTGTGTAAGCTTAATTGAGGGTGGAAAAAGCCTAAACTTGAGTTAAACACGAGGAGAGTGACAAACACCTTGAGAGAAACACGTGAGGAAGCGATTAGTGAGGATTTTTGTGACTAACGTTTACTTGTAGGTCTAAAATGTCGCATGAAGAAAGCGTGAATCAAAGAGAGGTTGACTCCATATGAAGGAATGAAGCGCTCATGGAAAGCATCCAATAATTGAGGGCCGTCGTGGAGGAGCTTAATGGCCGAATGATGGGGAATGGCATGAGGGTTGATGGTGACGAGAGCTGCCCAGGGGAAGGCCGCAATATCGGCGAGAAACCTCTAGAACACAACATAGAAGGCGGTGGCATTATGATGATGATGAGGCCGACATAGAGGATGATCGAGATGCTCGATTTGGAAGGTGGAATGGAGCTTGAGGGTTTAGACACCGAGAAGATAATGAACTTGGCAATATCATATGAAGATTCATTCTTTCCAAGGGAAGAATGATCCCAATGCATATCTAGAATGGGAGAAACGCATGGAGATGGTATTTGATTGCCAACGATACTCCAAGCTCAAAAAGGTAAAATTGTAGCTGTTGAATTTACTGATTATGCTATAATTTGGTGGGATCAATTTGTGACTAGTAGGAGGTGCAACGGTGAAAGACTGATAGAGACATGGGATAAGATGAAAGCAGTGATGAGGAGGCGTTTTGTACCTAGTCATTACCACTGAGATTTGTTTCAAAAGTTACAAAATCTCACACAAAGCAACAAGAGTGTGGAATAGTATCACAAGGAGATGGAGATTGCCATGATCTGTGCTAATGTGGTGGAGGATCGTGAGGCCATAATGTCAAGATTTTTGAGTGGTTTGAGCCGAGACATAGCAAGGGTGGTGGAGCTGCAACACTATGTTGAATTGGAGGAATTGGTGGACAAAGTTATCAAAGTTGAGTGGTAATTGAAGTTGGATCAAAATCACAATAGTGGAGGAGGTTCAAATCAGAATTGGAGATCCAAATTGGAAAAGAGATGAGAAGCCAAATTGGAGAGGAAACAACCCCAAAACCGAAATCTCAAAGGAGAACGAGAGGGACGGTAAAGTTGGAACGAATCCGGCTTCAGGTAAAACCGAAAACCCTAACACTAGAACTCGTGAGATTAAATGTTTTAAGTGTTTGGGCAGGGGTTATATGGTAAATCAATGCCCTATTATGAGGGGGATGACTAAACATGGTGTTATTGAGTCTGAAAGTGAAAAGGAAGAAGAGGATGATGAGATGCCACCATTGGAGGATTGTAGTGATGGAGAAGTGGCTATCAAAGGAGACTTATTGGTGGTTAGGCATTCTCTGAATGTGCAAGTAAAGGAGGAGGAGCACCACCAACAAAGAGATAACTTGTTTCATATAAGATGCGTGGTGAATGGTAAGATCTGTAGTATGATAATTGATGGAAGTAGTTGTGCAAATGTGGCAAGTTGTATTATGGTGGATAAGTTGGGTTTGAAAATGACAAAGCACCTTAGGTCTTATAGACTTCAATGGTTAAATGATAGTGGTGAGGTGAAAGTATTGAAGAAAGTTAAAATTCCATTTGAGATAGGGAGATATAAGGACAAGGTTGAGTGTGATGTTGCATGGGTCATATCTTGCTTGGAAGACCATGGCAATATGATCGAAAGGTACATCATGATGGATATACTAATCGTTATTCATTGGTGATGAATCAAAAGACTTATACCTTGGTACCAATGACACCTAGTGAGGTGTATCAAGATCAGTTAAAATTACAACGAGAAGCTGAGAGAGAAAGAAAATGTGAGAAATCTGAGGGCTTGCGTGGTGTGTCTGAGACGCAAGGAAAAGGAGAGGCCGACATAAGAATTATGGTAAAAACCAAGGGAAAAGAAGAGAGGAAAGAAAATGGGCAAAATAATTTTTATGCAAAATCAAGTGAAGTGAGGAGAGCTTTAGTTCTAGATCGACCAATGCTTGTACTTGTGTACAAAGAGGTTTTGTTTTCTACTAATGATCTTGACCAGAGTTTGCCTAGTTCTATTGTGTCTTTATTACAGAAATTTGACGATGTCTTTCCTGAAGAACTTCCTGAAGGGATACCACTGATTCGAGGCATAGAACATCAAATTGACTTGATTCCTGGTGTGCCATTACCTAATCGACCCACATATCAAAGTAATCCCGGGGAGACAAAAGAACTTCAGCGGTAAGTTAGCGAACTATTGGAATGGGGGTATGTGAGAAAGAGTCTTAGCCCATGCGCCGTCCCTGTTTTGTTGGTGCCAAAGAAGGATGGAACTTGGCGAATGTGTGTTGTGTCGATTGCCGAGCAATTAATAATATTACGGTAAAGTATTAACATCCTATTCCTAGGTTAGATTACATGTTGGATAAATTGCATGGTTCTTGCATTTTCACTAAGATCAATTTGAAAATAGGCTATCATCAAATTAGGATGAAAGAAGGTGATGAATGAAAAACTGCATTTAAGACTAAGTATGGATTATATGAGTGGTTAGTCATGCCATTTGGATTAACTAATGCACCGAGCACGTTTATGGGACTTATGAATCATGTTTTGCGTGCTTTTATTGGTCGATTTGTGGTTGTCTATTTTGATGACATCTTGATTTATAGCCAAAGTCTTGATGACACCATATTGAGCATGTGCGAGCTGTCTTGCAGGTTTTAAGGGCTGAGCGATTATACGCTAATCTAAAGAAGTGCTCTTTTGTTACCAACAAATTAGTATTTCTAGAATTTGTTGTTAGTGCTAATGGTATACAGGTTGATGAAGAAAATGTCAAAGCAATCTGTGAATGGCCAAACACCTAAGACCGTGGGAGAGGTGCGTAGCTTTCATGGATTGGCGAGTTTTTATCGACAATTTGTGAGAAATTTCAGCACCATTGCTGCACCTTTAACTGAGGTTATTACGAAGCACGTGGGTTTCACATGGGGAGAAGAGCAAGAGAAAGCATTTAATCTTTTAAAAGATAAGTTGACTAATGCTCTTTTGTTATCTTTACCGAATTTCAGTGCTACTTTTGAGATAGAGTGCGATGCTTTTGGTACAAGAATTGGAGCTATGTTGATGCAAAGAGGGCATCCCATAGCTTATTTCAGTGAGAAATTGAGTGGAGCAATATTGAATTATCCTACCTACGATAAGGAGATGTATGCTTTAGTGCGAGCTTTGGAGACTTGGCAACATTATTTATGGCCGAAGGAGTTTGTGATCCACACCGATCATGAGACTTTGAAGTACTTGAAAGGGTAGCAAAAGTTGAATAAAAGACATGCCAAATGGATGGAGTTCATCGAGACTTTTCCATATGTGATCAAGTACAAGAAAGGTAAGGAGAATGTGGTAGCTAATGCACTTTCTCGAAGGTATGCGATTCTAACTATTTTAGAAGCAAAGTATCTAGGTTTTGAACATATTAAGGGCTTATATACTGATGATGATGACTTTGGGAGAGTATATGAAGCATGTGAACACGCTGCATTTGATAAATTCTATAGGCATGAAGGTTATCTTTTCCGTGAAAACAAACTATGTTTGCCTAAGTATTCTTTGCGTGAATTGTTGGTGTGAGAAGTGCATAGTAGTGGTTTAATGAGCTATTTTGGTATTAATAAGACTTATGAAGTGCTACATGAACATTTTTATTGGCCACATACGAAGAGAGATGTCACACGTGTCTATGAGAGATGCATTGTTTGTAAGCAATCGAAGTCTACAACTAAATCGCATGGCTTGTATACACAATTACCTATTCCAATGCATCCTTGGACTGATAATTCTATGGATTTTGTGTTAGGATTGCCTAGGTCTAAGAATGGTAGAGATTCTATTTATGTGGTTGTTGATTGGTTTTCAAAGATGGCTCATTTTATACCTTATCATAAAACTGATAATGCATCTCATGTTGCTGATTTGTTCTTTAGGGAGGTTGTACGTTTGCATGGCATGCCTAGATCGATTGTTTCAGATTGAGATTCTAAATTTCTTAGCTACTTTTGGAAAACATTGTGGAAAAAACTAGGAACAGAGTTGTTATTTTCTACTTGCAAATGTACAATCTCCCTAAAGAACAAATCAGCAATATGAGATGCATCATTGATTTTATGACAAGGTATGTGTCATCTTTGAAAACCGATTAACAACCACATAAAATCTCTACAATGCTTAGACTTAGGCAATCCTAACCCCAAATCCATAGGAATATCAGTCCAATGATGTGTTGAAATAGGTAATGATATATACAAGCCATGCGGTTTAGTTGTAGATTTAGACTGCTTACAAGTAATGCATCTCTCACAGACACGTGTGACATCTCTCTTCATATGTGGCCAATAAAAAAGTATACAACACTTCATAAGTCTTATTAATACCAAAATGCCCATTAAATCATCACTATGCCCTTCTCACACCAACAACTCACGCAAAGAGCACTTAGGCAAACATAATTTATTTTCACAGAAAAGATAACCTTCATGCCTATAGAATTTATCAAATGCAACATGTTCACATGCTTCAGACACTCTCCTAAAGTCATTATCATCAGTATATGAGTCCTTGATATGCTTAAAACCTAGACACTTTGCTCCTAAAGTAGTTAGAATTGCGTACATTCAAGAAAGTGCATTGGCTACCACATTCTCCTTACCCGTGCTTGATTACATATGAAAAAGTCTCAATGAACTCATCCATTTGGCATGTTTTTTATTCAACTTCTACTACCCCTTCAAATACTTCAAGGTCTCATGGTCGGTGTAGATCACAAACTCCTTTGGCCATAGATAATGTTACCAAGTCTTCAAAGCTTGCACTAAAGTATACATCTCCTTATCATAGATAGGATAATTCAATGTTGCTCTACTCAATTTCTCATTAAAATAAGCTATGGGACACCCCCCTTGCATCAACACGGCTCTAATTCTTGTACTACAAGCATTGCACTCTATCTCAAGAGTAGCACTGAAATTTGGAAAAGATAACAAATGAGTATTAGTCAACTTATCTTTTAGCAGAATAAATGCTTGCTCTTGCTCATCTCCCCACGTGAAACCCATGTGATTTTGGATAACCTCGATCAAACGTGCGGCAATGGTGCTGAAATCCCTCAAAATCATTGATAAAAACTCACCATCATGAAAGCTACGCACCTCCATTATGATCTTAGGCATTGGCCATTCACAGATTGCTTTTACATCTTTTTCATCAACCTATATACCATCAACACTAACAACAAATCCTAGAAATACTAATTTATAACAAAAAAACACTTCTTTAGATTTGTGTATAATTGCTCGGCCCTTAAAACTTGCAAGACAGCTCATGTGTGCTCAATATGGTCATCAAGGCTTTGGCTATATATCAAGATGTCATCAAAATAGACAACCACAAATTGACTAATAAAAGCACGTAAAACATTATTCATAAGTTGTATAAACGTGCTTGGTGCATTAGTTAATCCAAATGGCATGACTAACAACTCATATAATCCATACTTGGTCTTAAATGCAGTTATCCATTCATCACCTTCTTTCATCCTAATTTGATGATAGCCACTTTTCAAATCAACCTTAGTGAACATGCAAGAACCATACAACTCATCCAAAGTGTCATCAAACCTAGGAATAAGATGTCGATACTTTACCGTAATGTTATTGATTGCTTAGCAATCGACACACATTTGCAAAGTTGCATCCATCTTTGGCACCAACAAAATAGGGATGGTGCAAGGGCTTAGATCTCTTTCACATACCCTCAATCCAATAGTTTACCAAGTTGCCACTAAAGTTCCTTTGTCTCATCGGGATTGCTTCGATATGCAGGTCAGTTAGGTAATGATGTACCGGGAATCAAGTCGATGTGATGTTCTATGCCTTGAATCGGTGGTAACCCCTAGGAAGCTCATCAAGAATTCTTGCATTGAAGACACAATAGAACTAGGCAAATTTGAGTCAAAATCGTTAGTAGAAAACAAAACCTCATTGTATAAAAGTACAAGCATTGGTCGGTCTAGAACTAAAGCTCTTATCAGCTCACTCAATTTTGCATAAAAATTATTTTGCCTCTTTTCTTTTCCTCTCTTCTTTTCCTCCGTTTTTACCATAATCCTCCTCTCAGCCTCTTCTTTTCCTTGCATCCACGCAAGCCCTAAATTTCTCACCCTTTCTCTCTCTCCCTCTCAGCCTCAATTCTCCTCTTTCTCTCGGCCTCACCTTTTTCATGTCCCTCGGTCTCTCATTTTACTTGTCTCTTGGCCTCACATTGTAACTTTAACTAATCTAGATACACCTCACTATGTGTCATTGGTACCAAGGTATAAGTTTTTTTTTATTCATCATCAATGAACAATAATTAGTATACCCATCATAATGTACCTTTCGATGATATTGTCATGGTCTTCCGAGTAAGATATAGCTTGCTTGCATAAGTACAACATCACACTCTACCTCATCCTTGTATCTCCCTATCTCAAATGAGATTCAAACTTGCTTCGATAACTTCACCTCACCACTATCATTCAACCATTGAAGTCTATAAGGTCTAGGGTGTTTTATCGTATTCAAACCCAACTTATCCACCATAGTCCAACTTGCAATGTTCGCTAAACTATCTCCATCAATTATCAAACTATAGATCTTACCATTCACCATACATCTTGTATGAGACAAGTTATCTATATGTCGGTGATGCTCTTCCGTCTTTTCTTGCACACTAAGTAAACACCTCACCACCAATAAGTCTCATTTTATAGCCACTTCTCCATCACTACAATCCTCCAATGGTGGCATCTCAATATCCTCTTTTTCTCTGTCACTTTCGAACTCAACATTACCATGTCCAGTCATGATCATCACCCTCTTATTAGGGCATCAATTTATCATATGACCCTTGCCTGACTTGAAACATTTAATCTCACGAGTTCTAGTGTTAGGATTTTTGGTTTTACCTGAAGTTGGATTTGTTCTAACTTTACCATCCCTCTCATTCTCCTTTGAGGTTTTGATTTTGGTGTTGTTTTCTCTCTAATTTGGCTTCTCATGTATCTTCCAATTTGTGATCTCTGGATTTTGCCAGACCTCAAGTACGTAACGGATCGTGACAGGTCAACGAGTTTGTCATCAGACAACGTCGTTGGTACCACTTACGACCCCCATTTCATCCTTATCCTCACTGTATCAAAATGTCACGTTTCATCATGTTCTCACAATGGCTCCTCATCTAAGATTTTCTCACTTAATACGGCTGGCTACAAAAGAAACGTTAGCCCGAACTACCCTGCCAACCAATCGAGCTGAAGAATTGGATCACGTGTGCCCCACCATAGCCGTTCCTCTCCTTGGATGGCTATGCGAGCGACCACATCTTCAGCATGTTTTATTTCTTCCGATTGGCCATGCAGCCACGCCATGCATCTCCTATGCATACGTCCACTAGGTGGTCAATGAAAGGGGACCGTTTGATCGCCAAGCAGCCATTACGAGCTGCCCCTCCTTCATGCAGAAATGAGGATCATCAGCCCCAAATTCGACAGCTACACATCCTCCCCTATCGACTCAACTGGCAGCCACGTTAGTCCATGCACCTTCATGCAATAAACGAAGACTTTGACCACACCAAGTGAAACCACGTCTACCTCTCTTTCATGGACAGCAATTGAAGACATGGGCTCTTCAAGGGACACGTCCCTTTGCATGAAACTTCAGGTGGTAGCCGAGACACCCAGCGAACAGCTGCTGTCCCCTGAAGCTACCTTCACCTCCCGCTGCCACCGAATGCATGTTGTCGATTCACGGAGTCAACAGCAAAGAAGGAACGGGCGAAGCTCACGAAGTCACCCCTCCGCTCTTTCTCCCGCAGTTTGCTTCTTCCTCATTTCAACTACACAGCCAGCAGAAGAAATCTAGAAGCTCTCACCTTCTCACCCCCGCCTTGATCGCAAATCCCCGATACGGTACCCGAGCCTCTTTGCCACCGGCATTGCTCCTTGTGACCCGCTTGAGATTGCTGCTGACCACCTCCTCGTTGCTGTTCCGTAGCTAGCCACCAGCCTCCTTCACTGCCGTCCCTCAACTGCTGCCGGACCAGGAGACCTGCAACTCACGGTTTGTCTCGCCATCGATGGTGCTGGACTTGAGGTAAGTTGATATCTACTAACCTATATCGCGTAGACTCTGTCATTGCTTCGTGCAATGTGTCCCATAAATTAATGTTATTTTAAGATATTCGTGTTAAAGTGTGAGTTCGGAGGTTGCCGGGATGACCGCGAGTTATATGAAGGAAAATTTAGTATTTTCTATGGTTAAATCTGAATTGAGGAACCATGCATACATTGACTTTGGTATTTTAAAGCTTCAAGACTTTATGTACGAATTGCTTTAAAATTTTAGGGTCGGGGCAGACGTGCTGATTTCAATGTTGCAAGAAATGTTCACGGCTTTTGATAAAAATTTAGCATGTGGAAATTCCAAGTTTTGAGGCGTGAGGATGCTTTAAGTCCACGCCCGTGAATTTCAAACAATGATAGGAGTGGAACGAGGGAATTTGATTTCACAATATCATAGTATTTAAACTCTTGATTTTATGAAAGGTTTTGTTGTCACGGATTTGGTGCAATTCTAAGATTTCATTGCCCGTTGACTTATACCATGATTTGGGATTTTGAAATCAAAGCAATTTCCTATATTGTTGATACAAAAGTGTTTTGGCATTAAATTGATTAGACTACTACACCATGGTTGAAACGTTATTGATGTCGTCTGGCCCCGGGACGACAATGCCTCGAGTGTCGAGTTGCCTGGAGGATTGTGATGGTGATGCCTCTTGATGCTTGGGGACATGATGAGCCCCGGAGGTTCCCCGAAAGGCGGGATGCCCGAGAGTGTGATGTAACATGTATTTGATGCCCGGGGACATCATACATGGTGAACCCCAGAGGTTCATGTGATGCCAGGTGGGGTGAGAGATGCTTTGTGACATCCAGATTTTTGGGTTTTAATTTGATTGGATAAATAAGATCTTGTCTCATCGCTCGTCAATTTATTGACGGGTCCGAAATTTCAATAAAGAAATTATCGGAGGAAAATTGAAGATCAAAAAGAAAATAAAAAGGGAAAGAGAAGAAAATTCAATAGGAAAAGTAATGTTATTTACTTTTTCTTTTTCTCTCTCTCCATTCTCTTTTCTCTCTCTTCTTTTCTCTCTCTTCTCTCCTCTCCCCTCCCATCCGTGCGAACACCCCCCACCACCTATTCTCTCTCTCTCTTTTCCTCTTTGACTAGTCAAGACTTATCCCTTCTCTCTTATCTCTTCTTCTCTCTCCTCTCTCTTCTCCCTCATCCCACGTGACCTTCTTCTTCTTCTTCGTTCTTCCTGGTGCGGACCAGACAAAAACCAAGAAAGAAGAGCAGCAGCTTGCCGAGGACCACCGTCGCCCGTCCCGCCGCCGCACCGGAGCCGAACCGCCCGCGACGCCTGCCCGCTCAACGCCGCGCGTTCCGCCGGTCATCCCTCGCGCCCGGGCGTACTCCCCGCGCGATCCAGCTGCTGCCCATCCTCTCGTCCAGCTCCGTTCGGCCACGATCCGGCCACCTCCGGCCACCGTGGGCCACCGCTCGGCCTCGCCAAGCCACCACCCACTCTCCCGACCTCTTGCCGCCCCCAACCCTCTCTCTTTCTTGCTGTTTTGCGGCCGAACCAGCAAACCCACGGAGTGGGTATTCAGCTGTTCGTGGGCCGTTTTGGGCCGTTTCCGGGCCCCGAACCCGAGGCCCGCTTTGGGAAGAATTGTTCCTCGCGTCGCCGCCGTCGGATTGATCCGATTTGCGCGCGATTTGGTGAGTAATCTCACTAATCTCGGATTAGTTGGCTAATTATGCTTTAAGTTGGTTTAGTTTTAATTAATTATGTTTAGGTTGTTAGATTAGAAGTAATTAGCAATTATTAGTCAATTGTGATGCGATTTAGATAAATTGATTGTGCAATTAACAAGTAGACGTGGTCTACTATTTACTGGAAGTATCTCGGGAATTTTCCGACCCCTAATCGGGCTTCAATTTGGCGATTCGGGCCTAAGTGAGATTTTTGGGCATTTAAATATTAATTTTCGGAATTAATTAAATAATTATTTAATTTCCGAAAATTCAAGGGAGATGGTCCGGAACCGAATATTATGCTGATGATCGTGGCGAAGTCCGTTTATTTAATCGGACTTTATTTTAAGCTAAATTGAATTTTTTAATATTAATTAATTTTCGAAATTAATTAAATAATTATTTATTTTCTGAAAATTTAACTGGGATGGCACGTGACCGGAAATTTATGCTGATGACCATGGTGCAGTCTGTTTATTTAATTGGGCCTTATTTTGAGCTAATCGGAATTTTTAATATTTAATAATTAATTTTCGAAATTAATTAATTATTTATTTATTTTTCAGAAATTAAGATTGAGATGGCTGACGACCGAAATCTCGTGCTGATTGTCGTGGCGCAGTCCGTTTATTTATTTGAGCTTTGAGTTGTGCCAAATTGATTTAATTGTGGACATTTAGGATATGTTCCTAAATTGATTATTTGGGTGAGAATATGGTATTCTATATCGGCCTTCGGGCGATATGTCGCTTTGGGTGAGCAGCATACCAAGATACTATATCGACCTACGGGCGATATGTCAGCTTTGGGTGAGCAAGATACTTTATTATCACTTTGGGTGAGCATAGGGTATACTATATTGGCCTTCGTGCGATATGTCGCTTTGGGTGAGCAAGATATACAAGATACTATATCGACCTACGGGCGATATGTCAGCTTTGGGTGAGCAAGTATACTTTATTATCAGCTTTGGGTGAGCATAGGGTATACTATATCGGCCTACGGCGATATGTCGCTTTGGGTGAGCAAGATATACTTTATTATCGCTTGAGCGAGTTATACTATCTAATGGTAAGCTTTGGGTGAGCAGTCCTGATTTGATGGGACTTTATAGATAGTATTGAATGTGCCGACCAAGCATGGGTCGTGATGACGTGTAATCGACTAGGTCGATTGATCATTGCTTGATCTGATGTTGTGAATTGATCGATTGATTGGAAATGACCATGAGATGGTCTGATTGACTTGTAATCGACTAGGTCGATTGATCGATGATTCGATCTGAGTGTGACTTGATGTGATTCATTGCTTTGAATTGATGTCGTGGATTGATTGACTGATTAGAAATGACCGTGAGTGGTCTTGTTGGCATTTAATCGACTAGGTCGATTTGATCGATGCTTTGATTAGTGATATGATTGCTTAGGTGCCTATTATGAATTGTACTGACTTGCAGGTGGGATCTGATGCTAAGGTACGTCTTCTGACCTATGCGTGTTTAGGCAGCCTATAGTATAATAGTTTACTAATTGGGCTTAGTGGGGTAGAACTCACTGAGACGTAGTCTCATCCCAGTTTGGGGAAAATCATTTCAGGACCCCGCTAAGGAGCTAAGGAGGAATAGTCGGAGAAGGATTTTTGGGAAAAGAAGATAATCCTGAGAGGGGCCTTGAGTACGGCCCAGATGGACTGAGATTGTATCTTCTTTGATATCTCCATCTTGATGTGAATAGAGTTTAGAATAAAAAGTTGTGAAGTGTTTTGGTTTGTGGTTTGTATAAAAGTTTGGTTATAAATTTCAATATGAAAAATATGGCCCTGCTTTTCTATCCCATTGTTTTATTGTCTGGGGATTTTAACTGCTTCCGCATGTGCTTAAAAAATGAAAGGGTCGGCGATACATTGTCCTGGGATATCGCATTATAAAAATCGACCAAGTGAGACAGATGTGTGCGTGCCTGAGGATCGGGGCGTGACATGCTTGGAGGTGTAACCGGTGTAATGTAACATGCTCCAGATGCCCGGTGACTAAAGTATGGTAGGGTGCGAGAGCCTAGAGGGATGTAAACACTGGTCTTCTGGAAGATGGTGGTAGTGGATTGAGATAAAATGAATTTCTAAATTCTCATTGTTTATGATATGCCATTTTATTATGATATTCTCCTAAATTGATGTCTACTCCTTACTCTGATTGTGTGTTTTGTTTGGATTGTGTGGAGTTGGGTAACGGGAGACGTGCATAATATAGTTTAGTAGAATTTTGACTGCTGAGTAGTCATACTCACCCCTCGTGGGGCTAACATATTATAGAGTTATAGAGATGCTATTGCAGCTCGCGTCCTCCGGTACTTTTTATGGTATCCCCATCGATCTCAGATGAGAGCAGATGGAGCACCTTGACCCCGACCTGCTAGGACTCACATTCATCTGAATTTGGGTGATTCTTACTATAGACGCTAGACTCACCTTGAGTCTAATGCTCATGGAATTCATGGACCCGTACACTTGAGTGAACGGGCGCACCATAGGGCCCTTACCACTACTGGAAGATGATAATGGTGGCTCAAGCGGGGTGGAGTAGTGAAGGACATGGGAAGACGGCAGAAATTTTGGATACCTGCACATGAAGATGGATGACGCTATGAATAGATAGTGGAAAGTCGGTCCAATTTTGGTGTAGCCAAATGTAGGAATTTTGGCCTATTAGTACCGACAAATGTTGTCTAAAACTATCAATAAAAAAAAAAGTGTCTGGTTGATATATATGTGTATATCGTGTGCATCATTTTAAGTTAAGTTGAGGTGGAGTTAGAAACTTGTTTCCGCAATGATATAGTGCAGAGACCAAGATATTGGGCGTGGCAGACCTTAAGGATTAAGGACCATCATGGCCTAGGGACGTCACACAATTGGATCTCCAATTCTGATTTGAACCTCCTCCACTTTTGCGATTTCGGTCCAACTTCAATTGCCACTCAACTTTGATGGCTTTGTTCACCAAATCCTCCAACTCAACATAGTGTTGTAGCTCCACCACCCTTACTATGTCTCGGTTTAAACCAGTCAAAAATCATGACATTGTGGCCTCACGATCCTCCACTACATTAGCACGGATCATGGTAATCTCCATCTCCTTATGATACTCTTCAACGCTCTTATTGCCTTGTGTGGGATTTTGTAACATTTGAAACAAATCTCAATGGTAGTGACACGGTACAAAATGCCTTCTCACCACTACCTTCATCTCATCCCACGTCTCTATCGATCTCTCACCAATGCGCCTCCTATTAGCTACAAGTTGATCCCACTAAATTATATTATAATCAACCTTTTTTAGCTCAGAGTATTGTTAACAATCAATTACCATCTCCATGCGTTTCTCCCACTCTGGATATGCATCAAGATCATTTCCCTCGGCCCCTATTCCACCTTCCAAATCGGGCATCTCAATCATCCTCCATGTCGAACTCATCATCATTGTAATGTCGCTACCATCTTGGTCATGTTCTAGAGGCGTCTCGCTGATGTTGTGGCTTTCCCTATGGTAGCTCTCGGTCACCATCAACCCTCATGACATTCTCCATCGTTTGGTCACTAAGCTCCTCCACTACAACCCTCAATTACTAGATGCCTTCCACGAGCACTTCATCCCTTCATTTGTAGTCAACCTCCCTTTGATTCATGCTTTCTTTGCGCAACATATTTTAGACATGCAAACAAACGTTAGTCACCAAAAAAAAAAAAATCCTCACTAATCACTCCCTCACATGTTTCTCTCAAGGTGTTTGTCACTTCACTTGTGTTTAACTCAAGTCTAAGTTTTTTCCACCCTCAATTAAGCTCACAGACTCTTGCCTTTTCCCTCTTATATTCCCTCATGACAATCAATCAAACCAACCAAATAAGATTAGGTTAATTCAGTAAGTAACAATCTCAAACCAACAAATATAACTTTTGAAAATTCCAATTGAAATCCAAATCACTACTAATTTTGTTTGAATTCAGTCCACAAACAAACGAATCGCCTTCTTTTTTTTTTTTTTACGAACTCAAATACAATTTAAGATGCTAGGACTAACTAAAATTACAAAAAAATTAAAACTAATAGCAAGCAAATACATATGGAAGCATAAAAGTAATCGGAACCCTAAATTGGAGATAATCGAAACCCCAACCCAATAAATCTCAAATTGCCGAATATAAACATAAAAATTAAAGATAAATAGACCTTGTAGAACTAGCTCTGATACCAAATGATGTGAATCGTTGCGAAAAGATCATTCTACGAAGACTTAGATGGTGCGAATTGCGAACCTTGACCTCCAATCAAACCTATGATTGGCGACCTCAGTATGAACGTGACATGTTGATGAACCCATGTCAACTAACCAACATTATAGACACCACGAGCAAAAGAATTTGCTATCTTGCTCGATAAGTAGAATTGACCTCCGCAAGGGAACCTTGATAAGGTCAAGTCCTCAAAAAAACAATAGAAGAGAACCTCTCAATTTTTATTGCACTTCAAAATAATGTATTTTCCAAAGAAATTCGGCCAGTCCTTAATATAAGCCTTCTAGCCACGACACAAACCCTAAAACTAGCCCTAGAGTTCGATTGAACCAGTCCCCAAAGCCCTAATTTAGTTTGGTTATAATTAGGTGATCTAATGCTTCATATTTTAGAATATGCCTAAATAGGAAGACAATTTTATTGATTTGGTCAAATATTTGGCGACCAAATAAAAAAATTATGCCAAGATTCTTCAAGACTTGATCCAAGGTCATCTCCATGCCAAAAATCACAAACCATGTTGACAATAGCTTGCCTTAATTGCTTAGCACGCGCTTGAGTGATTGGACCAGTCGGAATAGACAATAGGTCCCAACACCAACTCCTCGATATGGCTCGATATCCACATCACCATAGCATTGGCCAAGAAGAACTGACCCATGTGCTAGCCTATGAGCCAGTTGGAGGACCGACCGATTAGGCCATGACCTAGCTAGTAACGCCAGTTGCAACCCCTTTTCTCAATAAATGGGAGCTCGAGCTCAGTTTGACCAATCAAGCTAGGTTGTGTCTGGCGTTGTTTGGGCATGGCTTGGCATGAACCTCGGACGAAATAAGGTTGTCCATTGCAGTCAAACTCGATTAATCCCTACCCAATGACGAGGCCTTCAAAACTTAGATATTTTCCTAAGGTGCATTCAATGCCTTTGGCTTGTAGTTAATTGGTATACATTGACTAACGGTGCACATTTGGCATGATATGCTCTTGCCTTCGAAGACAAGTTTGAAACTTGAACTTTGGCTCATTAATGAAGGGACACCTAAGCTTAATTAGAAGGGTTCACACTCAAGGTTTACACTTAGGAATTAGAAACTAAGTGTGAACAAATGTGAACACATATGACCATATGTAATGAAGTGTGGGCTACTAAGGAATGTGTCCCTTTAGCCTATTATAGCTATAACCTTAAACTAAGTAGGAGATCTTGGAGGCCAAGAAAGGGACCGCACACCCATTGGAAGAAGACACAAGCAAGTCAAGCCTTCTTGGACAAGATAAGAGCGAATTAAATACATTTGGCTTCTAGTTATTCAATGCCAAGATCAAGTGTCCAAGCTAACCTAGGACCTAGTTGGAAACTTGGAAGATAAGGATGCCCAACAATTAATGCTTCTTGACCAGGTGGGACGCTTCCTTTTTCCAACAAAGATTGCCACCATTGATTTTCGAAATTACTAGACCATCACCATTTGCCAATTTTACATAGCTTTTTGTTGTTCGAATTTGGAGAAGTTTCCTTCATGAAAGTTGTTCAAAACATCGTGACCTATAGTATACATAAATTTAGAATTTTTTTTTAGGTGAAATGGTTGGGATGAAGGCTCATCATTTACCAGCTGGAACCTACCTGGCGTAGTAAAAACAATGACTAGATTGCCTTCTTGAATTTTTATAAAATTTTTCCTTTCGAATTTGGATATACTTCCTTCACCAAATTTTTAAAGGACATCCATGTACATAACATTTAAAAATTTCAAAGTTTTTTGTAAATATTTGGATTCCAAAATGAGTCTCCCTCTTCGACTGTTGAATATACTTGATGGTCTAATTTTTTTGGGTTGTCTTCAGTGATTTGCTACTCTTTCCACAACACGAATTTCACTTCTTTCATGAAAAATGTTATTTGAGATTTTCTCTATAACTTAAATTTCATGATTTTTCGAGTCTATTTGATAAGGTAAAGACACTGATTTCAAAAACTACTCAAAAATATTTTTCACCCCAGGATAAGAGAGTCACATGTCCCAAGCTACCAAGCTAAAGTGTGACACCCCGAACCCTTCGCAGGTCGTCACCAGCGCCGGTGTTACACTTTATTTCCTTTCACTATCTTGTAATTAAAACAAGCGTCGTTAATCACAGGCATTTTTTTTATAAACGATCGGTCCCAACGCGACTCATAGCGGAAGCAAATTAAACATCACCATCTATCCCCCTACCAATCCATGATACAAATACACACCAGCTAAACATCAGGATTTTATAAACAACTTCGACACTTTGCTTACATATATATTTTCCAGATGGGATCTCTTTTGGGTCGGTACAAAACAAGGAAAAGCTAGGACTCTGCCATGTCAACTCTCGACCCTCAACATCACACGAGTACGAACCCCCATCGAAAGTGTCGATTATCTACATCAAAAGATCCAGCTCCTACTCATCGCGCGCAGGTCTCAAACCCAACCCGGTGCATTAGGCGGTGGCGGGGGCAACATCCCTCGCATCGCTCCATCCCGACGAACGTGCACAGAAATGAACTCCTGAATGACAGGACCCCCAGCCAGGCCCACGTCATACATCACTAAACAATGTACTCGGATAAAAGTCAGTCCGGGAACAGAGGGACAGTCTATCTCAACACACTCGACCTCTACATCGGATGGTATCCCGTAAAATGTACCTCGCGTGACGGCAGGTAGCGGCATACTTGCTAATCTGAAATGTTATCCCCAAAAGGGGTGAGTACAACCACTTAGTAGATAGGGAAATCCAATAACAACTCAATGCATCATGCAATTTCACATGCATTGCAGGCATTACTTACGTTGAAGCCAGGCACACACTATCATGCATCATCATATCACATCACATATTATCATCATCATCATCATGCATATCATCATGCATATCATATCATATCATATCATAGGTGATCATCATATCACATCACATATCATCATCATCATCATCATCATCATCATCATCATCATGCATATCATCATGCATATCATGTATCATATCATAAGTGATTATCATATCACATCACATATCTTCATCATCATTATCATCATGCATATCATCATGCATATCATATCATATCATAGGTGATCATCATATTACATCACATATCATCATCATCATCATCATATCATCATGCATATCATATATCATATCATAGGTGATCATCATATCACATCACATATCATCATCATCATCATCATCATCATGCATATCATCATGCATATCATATATCATATCATAGGTGATCATCATATCATATCACATATCATCATTATCATCATCATCATGCATATCATCATGCATATCACATATCATGGGTGATCATCATATCACATCACATAACATCATCATCATGCATATCATCATGCATATCATCATGCATATCATATATCATGGGTTCATTTTTCATCCTTTATCTTTAAGTTTGATCACCACATCACCCATTTCTCATATCATCAATTTCATCATCCCTTTGGGCAAAGACCTTCGACAGGGTTCCTAGCATTCCAGCCATCCCATGGCCACCGGGCTTCCGGCCCCCCACATTCTGGGCATCTCGCATCTCAACTAGCATCACGAGGCATTCCCTTCGGGCAGAAACCTCCGACAGGGCTTCCAGCCTTTACCCTTCTAGCCAGGCATCCTGAATCTCCCAGGGAACCTCTGGAATTACCCCACTAGGCCACCAGACATCATCATCCACCACAACCTCTTACTCACATATCATTTTCCACATTCACCATCCTTTTAATCTTATTATTACATGTCATATGATTCACACATGCATCACAATTTATGATCATACATACACCAATGTCATATAACAATGCATAACAAATTCAATGAAATTCATGGCCAATAAAATAATCCCTTATTATTTTATTATTATATTTATTTATTTCCATAAATAAATATTAAATTTAATATCTATGATTTTCCCAAAATCATAATATTCAAAAAATCATTAAAAAAATCAATAGGATCACAATTTCATACAAAATTCATTGCCAAATTGGATTTCACATAATTTCACAATTTCCACAAAATAGCACATGATATTCGGATAATGACCAGAATTGCACAGTTTCCAAATAAATTCGATTAAAATACACATATGACCTTCAAAAATTACGAAATTTTACAGGGTGATAGCCAACACATTTTCGTGAACTTTCCATGAAGAACTCTAGGCCAAATTATTTTTAGATTAATTTATACAACCCCACAAAACTTCTGGAACCACTACCGCGTCGTCCAGAACATACATCTCCGAAATTTTTAGATTTCACCCATCTATTCTCTTTCGTTTCCTCTGAAATTTTATTATGTTATGTAACAAGGTGTCATTTACAAGTTTCATGAAGAGATCTAGGTCAAATAACCAAAGTATGGTCACCATTTAAGTCCATGAAATATCGGGTGTCTCGGAATACTTCACCAGAACCATCGTTTCCAAGATCTAGCCGATTCACCAAGCTATACTTGTTCTTTTCGCTTCAAATTCGAGTATATTGTAGTTTAAGGTGTTTCCTACAACTTTTATGAAGACATCGAAGTCAAATATTTAACATAAATTAACATGCAAACAAGAATCTAGCAAGAGGTCAGTGGAAACTTCACAGATCTAGGGTCTCCGTATAATGGAACTTTAACCCCTCATATCCCCATCATTTTCCACGAAATTTCAGTATGTTATAGTAAAAGACGTTAACTACAACTTCCATGAAGACATCAAATCCAAAATCGAACTCCAAACACCCATGCAAGCTCAAACAAACTACTGACTCCAACAAACCGAACAAGAACAGTCACACGGTTTGCAAATAACCAACTCTTACCTCAATTTTTCGCACAAATCACACCTAAAATCGAACATGCTGAGAGTGCTAGTATGAACAAAATAAATGAGTTAGGGAAGAGAATAAGAACACAAGATTTATAGTGGTTCGGCTTAATCCAAGCCTATGTCCACTCTCCCACGCTAACAGCCTTCTTGGCTGGATTCCACTATGCAATCAATAAGAGATTACAACTTCAAGTGCAAACACTTAGTAGTAGATCACACTATCTTACTAAGACACTCTTTTGGTATTTCTCTCACGATTACAAATGTTTAAGCTCTCAAGAGACAAGTATATGATCAAAAGTCGCTCAGACTTTGGAATTATAAATTCTACGCTCCGTCTCTTACTTGCTCATCGGTCATTCATCTTCTTAAATACTCATCCACTTCCAAACTACCCATTGGACAGTATCCCGGAGAATCGTCTTCCAATATACCCATTGGATAGCTCTGTATCTAGAAGATTTAGTAGCCGTTGAGTGACAAAGGTAGAATCCCAAATTGATTCCGATCGCCCATACAAACGAAATCTTGGTTTCCATAAGTAAAGCTTCTTTGTATAGAAAGTTCTTATCTTCAAGATCCAATCGTCAATCAATTAGATTGAATCAATCAAATCAATCTTGATGTGGAATCCAAACCAAATCACTAGCCGTTGTATGATTGGGCTTGAGTTACTATTCATTGAATTTGGATGTAAAGTCTGAGAGTAATAGACTTTACAATCTAAGTCTGTAGACTTTACAATCTGGGTCTGAACATATCTGCTTCTGAACAGATTTAGCTTTAAGGTCTGTACCCAGTTCAGCTTCAGCATAGAGTATGTCTTCTGGTTTAGCTTCAGTATAGAATCTGTCTTCTGGTTCGTCATTCACGTTTAGTCTGGAATTAGTTAGAGTTGACAAACTTCTGATGTAGAACAGACTTTGACACTAAAGTCTGGCAGTCTTCAGACTTTGAGTCTTGAGTCTGGCAGTCTTCAGACTTTGACACAGAAATTTGGAAATCTTCATAATATACTTTGGACATGTGTTACATTCAGTCTTCTGGTCGTTTTCGCACTTTGACAATATTCTTTACATGTTCTATCATCCGCATGGTCTATTACTCAACCATCAAACATGTTGGTAGCCTTTGATTTATTTTGTCATCTTTAAAACATCATAAGAGATTTCCCTAACACATGCAACCACCACAACAAACATGCAAGAGAAGTTACGGACTCCACTTGCCTCTAAGATGAACAAACGACGACGAACGGCGGCGGGACACGGCGATCGGACAGCGAACGAACGGCGGCACCCCTCGGCTCCGCCTCCTCTCCCGTCGGTTTCTCCCTTTCTCTCGAACTCTCTCTCTCTCTCTCACCCTTTCTTTGGACGAATGAAGCAAAGAACCGGCCATCTCTCTCTCCTCATCCCTTTTATACTCCCTAATCCCATGATTGATAATCATTGCTTTGCCAAAAAACTAACCAATGCATGCTCTTGCCATTTGCCACTTGTCACATTGGGTTTTCTTTTTAAATTTGGTTTGGGCTTGGGCTTAGGCCCATCCGGCCACTCCCCTTGGGCTGGTCGAATCCTCTTCTTGGGCTCTAATGGGCTGACTAGCTTGGCCCACCAAGCTTTAGGCCAATGGGTCCAACGCCCATTCGAATTTTAACCCTCTTTTTCCTTCTTTTTTTTTTTGAAATTCCTTCTATAAATATTTCTAAATTTCAATTTTCAATTTTGGCCAAAGTCTTAGGATATTTTTGCTCATTGAAATTTAAATCATATGGCCAAGCATAGATTATTAATCTTATTAAATTTAAATTTCCACTACCACAAGCACAAATCATCAAATTAAAAGACTAATGGCTAAAACATAAGCCATGGAAATTCTATCACCTAATTAAAGACTTTAACACACCTTAAGGCTCGGCTTTGAATTTCTGGGATGCCACATAAAGTCCTGCCCTACTTTGAGACTTGGTTATCAAGTTACCTTGCATTTAATGTTTCCTGACTTAGAGAGGAAGTCTCGATTTTTATGGTTTTGAGAACAAGTTAGGATTGCCTATAAATAGGGAGGCATCCCTTCTTCATTCCCACAACACACCGCCTCCTCTCTTTCTCTTCCTATCAAAGTTTGACCCTTCTTCCCTAGGAATTCTTGTCATTGCTCTTGCTGTCGTGCTTGTCGTCATTGCCAATTCAAGGCCACTGACTTAGAAAGTTGTAAGTGGAACTTTTTAATATTTGGCTAGAACATTGTGTTACACTATTCTGAGCATGTGACAAGTTCTTGATTGAAGTTGATTGGCTTGTTAGTTCTTAAGATTGGGTTGTGTTTGCTTGGATTGGTTTAGACTTTGTTCCTTGATTGAATCTAGTTATTGCTTGTTGAGCTTGGCTCACACTTTGGCATGAATTGCTTTGAAAGAAGTTTGATTTGTGTACTTCTTTCATATGCTTTGGATATGCTTTGACTCAAACCGATTTGAAAATGTTCTTTTGAAAGTTTGTTATTTCCTTACAAAACTATTTAAAACTATTTCATAAGTGCATGTACTAATTCACGCCCCGAGCCCCAAAAGGGGTTTCATTGGTCTTGAACAGATGTGGGATCATGACGGATCAACCGTTTCTTAGTCTCAATGCGATATCAAGGCACATTATTCTTGAGCCAACTTTGGAATTAGGTCCATGAACATGTCATGACGGGCCACTCCTTTCATGATCTCAATGCATTATCAAGGTATATTGTTCTCGAGCCAAGTTAGGTACTAGATCGATGCTGAAACGTGTTGGTTTAGGTCACGATCGTCGATTCGTGCCTGGGATGTTTGACATCTCGACTCCAGCAAGTCATTTCACACACTTACACATGGCACACCTTCGAGCCCTTGAGCTAAAAGTGAAGATAAAAACTGGATTGTGACGTTTGATGCATCGTCACACGAGGCACTAAATTCTAACCGTCGACCAATGGATTTTGGTGACATTGCCCGATTAAGTTTGGACGCCCAATGGACTCATTGTCGTTGGATAGCTGTCACCCTTGGATTAAGGGACATTGTGACATCCTAGATTTTCGACCCTGTCTCGATAAAATGAAATGGATTTTTCATTGACGTGCCTATGGTCCTTTTTCTCCGAGCTAATCATTTACAAGTTAACTAACCTATTAGGTGAAGTTGTTAAGAGATACAATCGTGATAAAATCCCTAAAAGCTACCCGGTAGGTTGGATTGTACTAAAATCACATCCGGTTGATTTTAACCACAAAACTGAACTTGATTCTAGGACTCGAACATTCGAGTGTGTCACGATTTATTTTTAGGACCTCGTCTCATCTTTTAGGAAATTTTTGTTGAGCCTGGAATTTTTATGGAAAATCAAATTCGGCATACTAAAATCAAAGAAATTCGGATGGGCACCTTCAACTGGAATTTTGGCCACCAAATTAGATTATTTGGTGAGGAAATTGGAAGGAATTCATAGGGGTTGTTGCATGGGATTTTTGGGCTGCCAAAATAACTTGATTTGGAGAGGAATTGTGAAGAAATAGCTGGAAATTCATATGGGCGGATGGCTGGGCAGTTTGGGCTGTCAAATTGAAGTTAAATGGTGAAGGAAATAGAGGAAATAACCCATTGGAGGCTGCCAAGACTTCAAGGGAAAAAGACTTTAGGGGAAAAACACTTGAGTGGAAGATATTTTGGCTTCGCTGTCCATTGGTTGCTTGGTGGACTTCCAAGGCCTCTTGTCGTCCCCCCCTTCTCTCTCTCTCTCTCTCTCTCTCTCTCTCTCTCTCTCCCATTCCCTCTCTCACGCACCCCTTCTTCTTTAACCGACTCCCTTATCTTGCTGCATCTCATTTCCAATTGCTGCATGTTCCACCGCCCACACCACAACACTTGCATGCCCAACCACTTGCCACCATCTTCATCATTTCCCCTCCACTTTACTTGCTGCCACTACCGCTGTTGAGGTTTCATGAATCATGTATATGTAAAATTAACAAAAAAAATGCAGTGGAAACAAAGATTATATATTTTATACATGATTCTTTGAAGGCATTGTTCATGCGTTTTAACCAAAAATCTGAATATAAAAAGGAAGTTAAACGAATTACCTCTCGAAGTGCGCTTTCAACGAATTCATTTGGATGTTCTTTAGTTCGAGTCTTACAAATGTCGGACCTCTAGTTTAGACACACCAACAATGGACATCGAGTGGAAGAGGGAACTTTCGGATAATCACAACTATGATCGTGCTAGCAATCTCATGGAGACAATCCGCCATATCCTTGATGTTTTTAGTCATCGCTTGAATGAGAGAGAATCTCTCTTCTTTCTTGCATCTCAAAAAACAAAAGAACATGCACGTTTCTCTCTTTTAAAAAACTATTTTTTTTTTCATTCATGTACACACATGCACACTCACGCTTTTTATAAGAACTATTCTACATGGAGGAAACCACCCACGACCAGCAGCTGTTGCGCAATCAGCAACTATTGTTGATTGTGGGAAACCATCCACGACCAGCAACCATTGCTGGTCATGGGTCATGCATGATCCCACGACCAGCAATCGTTGCTGGTCATGGATTCATGTGTCACGAGCCGATCGATTAGGATCGTGACCGCACGGCGACTCGGGCAACTTTGGATCACCTAATCCAAGCCTTGCTCGATCGAACGCTTACCCGCTCGCTTACCCGAATCATTAAGAGAGAAAGTTTAGAGAGAGGAGCTCTGAGAAGGAATGGAACTTTTATATTTCTGAAATGGTGGGTGATTACAAATGAAGGAGGACACCCCTTTTATAGTTGAGGGCCTCGGCTTACATCCGTTGATCTACTTTTTATCCGACGAGCGAGATCGCACCGCCTCAACTACCGACATAATGGCAACTACCGTCTACCAACTTAAATAACGGAACGGAAAACTAGAATATGACTCAATGACGATTTCGGCCGCCCTTGGAAACTTTGGGGAGAAGTCTTGATGGGAAACCGAGTGAGAGCAAGAGGTCTTCCACGGACGAGTCGAGGTCGTCCTCGGGGAACCTCTCGGGTCGACCAACTTTCGGTCCGTGACATTCTCCCCCACTCATTCGAGCGACGCCCTCATCACTCACAGCTCGGCGGTTGACCTTCTTGGCATGAGCACGGGCTTTGGCGCGGGCTCTTTTGTTCTTGTTTTGTTTGGTGCGGATGCTCTCATATGATGGACCGCAACCTCCGTTGATGAACTCAGGCTTTGCACGTGGCTCGATCTTCGGCTTGGACAGAGTGTGCGGTGCGCACTCAACCTTGGGGAAGAGCGCTTGAATTGGCATGGCATTTGTTGGAGTAAGATCCAACTTGACCTTCGGCTTCACCTCGGACAGCTTGTTGATGCACATGACGGCCTTCAAGCTTTTGTCGAGGTGTTGGATCAACGCGATGGTCTTGGTGTTGACCATCCCTTTGATCATTAGGACCATCGTTGGGTACTCCGGATCGAGGATCACGAGGCATTTGGTCCTCATGTCAATCATGGATCTCACACTATTGAAGAATTGCATGCCAAGAATGAGATCGTAATCGTCAAGGGGGATTACCTCCAAATCCATCTTAACCTCCAATCGCCAATTTTGACGTCCACGTCCGAAGTTGATCCTACGCCACGGACGCCTTCCGAATTGACCGGCTTGAATGTATTCCCAGTCGACTCCACGCAAAGGTTCAAGGCCTTTGCCACTTCCTTCGACATGAACATGTTCGATGCACCCGTGTCGACCAAGGCATATAGCGTTCGGCCGCACACATCGACTTGCACGAAGAACATTTCTGTGTCGACACAACTTCTTTTTCTTTGGACCGAGCTTGGACGGAGTTGTTCATCTTCACGGCTCCAAGTCGGATTTGTCGTCTGTCTTCTTTGGACTCATCCTTTTCTTCCTCGATGGCAAGGAGGGTGTTGATTCGACCCTTTTTCGGGCATTTTTTGGTCCAGTGCGGACCTTGGCAAATGAAACAAGGAGAAGGCGGAGGTTGATCAAACCTGCTCGCGTAGTCCGTTGGTGGTCGACTCCTTTGGAAGGATGGTTTGGAAGTTCCTTCTCCCCATGTCTTGGCTCGGCCACCTTGATCATGCGCGACTCGGGGAGTGTTTCTTCCAGCTTCATCCTCGCAAGGTCGATCCGTCCTCTAATCTCTTGCTCGACTCCTTAGTTCGGTCTTGGTGAGGTTGACAAGTGACTTGGCCACGCTCAGCACTTGCGCAAGACTACTCATGTCCCATCCCTTGAGCTCGAGAAGTGCCCATGGCTTTAATCCATCCATGAACGCTCCGAGTGCCTCCTCTTCGCTTAGGTTGCGAATCTGGAGTTTGAGTTCTGTGAACTCCTTCACGTACTCTCGGATCGTGCCTCTTTGCTCGAGGCGATGGAGCTTGCTACGGGCTTCTTGTTGAGCGAACTCGGGGAAAAAGTAGTCCCGGAACTCTCTCACGAAGTCGTCCCATGTGCACACAGGATCGGCGCCTCGTCTAACCTCATCACACCTATTACGCCACCAAAGCATTGCCGTATCAGACAGGAACATGGAAGCGGTTCGTACCTTGGTCGTCTCGTTGAGCATGTTGACGGCGCCGAAGTATTGCTCCATGCTCCAGACGAAGTTGTCCACCTCCTTGGCAGATCGTTCGCCTTTGAACTCCTTTTGCTTTGGCACTTCAATTTTGGCCACCGCTTGGTTCGGCACAGCACCATTGGTGATGCTAAGTTTGCATAGGGCGAGCTCGGTCTTGAGCTCTTGGATCTCAGCCTTCATGGCTTCAACCTCGTCCCTACGCGGAGCTTCTTCCTCGACCACTTGGACACGCTCCTTCAACACATCGATCGATGCTTCAAGGGCTTCGTCCTTGTTGTGTAACGGCGCGGTAGCTTCGTTGAGGCATGATATGAAGTCTTCACGGAGCGAACTCTCAACCTCCATAATCTGGTCTCGCACATCATCAAGACCTTCCATGAGTTCGAGCACGGCGCTCCGGACCTTCCTAATCTTCTCATCAAACGCAGCTACAATGTCCATCGAGGTGTCTCTTTTCTTTGCACGGCTACGGTTCTCGTTGACTTGTGCGGCCTCTCTAACCATGACCACTTCTTGGCTCGACATTCCTTCGAGCAGTTGGCGCTCCTTGGTCTCTCGAATGGAACTCTCTTTTGCTCGGATACCACTTGTCATGGGCCGATCGATTGGGATTGTGACCGCGCGACAACTCGGGCAACTTTGGATCACCCAAGCCAAGCCTTGCTCGATCGAACGCTTACCCGCTCACTTACCCGGATCGTTAAGAGAGAAAGTTTAGAGAGAGGAGCTCTGAGAAGGAATGAAACTTTTATATTTATGAAATGGTGGGTGTTTACAAATGAAGGAGGACACCCCTTTTATAGTTGAGGGCCTCGGCTTACATCCGTTGATCTACTTTTTATCTGGTGGCGAGATCGCACCGCCTTAACTACCGACATAATGGCAACTACCGTCTACCAACATAAATAACGGAACAGAAAATTAGAATATGACTCAATGACGGTTTCGGCTGCCCTTGGAAACTTCGAGGAGAAGTCTTGATGGGAAACCGAGTGAGAGCAAGAGGTCTTCCACGGACGAGTTGAGGTCGTCCTCGGGGAACCTCTTGGGTCGACCAACTTTTGGTCCGTGACACATGCATGAAAGTCAAGCATGATCCCACGACTAGCAACCGTCGCTGGTCGTGGATTCATGCATGAAAGTCAAGCATGATCCCACGACCAGCAACCGTCGCTGGTCGTGAGTTCATGCATGACTTTCATGCAAGATGGTCAGCAACTTTGCTGACCATCATGCCCTAATTTTTTTTTAAAAAAAAAAACCATGCACAAGATGGGCGTTGCACATGTGCACCTTAATTAATTAACTAATGAAAAATAATTAATCAAACCCCTTTATATATATATATATATATATATATATATATATATATAAAGGACATAATCTTTATGTATGCATTTGGAATACATTGACATTTATTCACTTTGGGCAAGTGTGTGCATCATATGCAAGTAGGCTCACAACTATAATACAAATGAAATTAAATCTAATTTAATTTAATTTCAAATAGACTCTATTCGATTGGAGTAATTGCAAATATATTGGCAACATTAGTTCTCTCTTATTCCATGTTATCTTAATTGTTTATGGTGTGTGACATCCCTAGGTTCATCACTAAGTCGGTAGTAAGACTAGTACTAACAATTTAGTACTCCCATAATAATTAATTGTCTCGAATAATCTTTGGGTCTTACAAGCCATGATTGACATCTAGCAATATATCATGCCTACCCAAATAGTGTGAATGCTTTAAGAACATAATGAACCTGTCAATTTTGGCTACAGTGTAATTCAATCACTCTGTCTTACTATGTCCCGATCAAATAAAAACCATGGAATATTTTTCAAGTCACCAATTTGATCATATGCACAAATCTAATTGACATGCATTTTATTCGAGATATAAACAATTTATTCTCAGTTACAACCACGGCCAAGGATTTTAATGCAGTGTCATAATTAGATTGCATAGGACATCATTAATATACCTTGTATGTAACAAGAAGATAAATTCCATATTACGTACACCTATAACTTCGTATATGAACAAACTATGACCATCAAGTATAAAGACGGATCAATGACTCGTCATTACATGCACTTGTGAACCATAATTGTTCGACACAGAAGTTAACAATGTGTCTCGGGTCTAAGGATTATTTACACAAGTCCAAAGCATGAACAATTAGACATTGACCACGCTAAAAGCTTCCATGTAGCTAATCGTTCCATATGTGTCATGTTCAATGAACTTGTCTAATACAAACACTTGTGTTCTAACTCAGATAGCACAATACCCAATGACTTCAGACTCGTCATTCCCTTAAGCATCCAATACTTAATTTGTGAAGTTAAGAGCTGTGGCACCCCTCTATGGCCCCCGAACCGTTAGAGTCACCATAGTTTGATTACCATTCTCTTGCTTGACCTAAAGGTCTATCAATCCTGCCGGTTTATATCTTTTAGGTCAGTCCTAGTGCAATTTATATGGCGGAAGCGTATCCAACAACTCATTTCCCTATATTCAGAAAAAAGTGCACACCAACTAAACATTTTATAAGTTAAAGCCGAACACTTTTATTTACATAACTAGATGGACATCATTCGTCGGTACACCAAAATGCCGTAGTCTTCTATACTTGGCTATACTTCAAAAGATGATCGATGTCTTTTTTCTTGCAATAGTCGTATACTTAAAGTCCATTGATCAGTGTCGGTGTCCAAACATTC
This sequence comes from Eucalyptus leucophloia subsp. euroa, assembly GCA_017140325.1. NCBI lineage: Eukaryota > Viridiplantae > Streptophyta > Magnoliopsida > Myrtales > Myrtaceae > Eucalyptus > Eucalyptus leucophloia. The sequence goes on along the minus strand of CM029470.1, from coordinate 23,190,466 downwards.
CTTCCTTTGCTGTCCTCCTCCTCGTAGTCATATCCAACCACTCGGTCCATTTGCTGGTGGCGGTGATAGTAGAGGCATCTTATCTAGTATGAAATGTTAGTCCCTAAAAGGGGTGAGTAAAACCACTTAACAGTAAATAACATTGACCACACTAAAAGCTTCCATGTCGCTAATCATCCTATATGTGTCATGTTCAATGAACTTGTCTAATACAAACACTCGTGTTCTAACTCAGGTAGCACAATACCTAATGACTTGAGACTCATCATTCCCATAAGTATCCAATACTTAATTTGTGAAGTTAATAACTACGGCACCCCTCGACGGCCCCCGAACCGTTAGGGTCGCCATAGTTCGATTACCATTCTCTCGCTTGATCTGAAGGTCTATCAATCCTGGCAGTTTATATCATTTAGGTCGGTCCCAGGGCAATTTATATGGTGGAAGCATATCCAGCACTCCCTTCCTTATATTCAGAAAAAAGTGCACACCAACTAAACATTTTATAAGTTAAAAACGAACACTTTTATTTACATAACTAGATGGACATCATCCGTCGGTACACCAAGATGCCATAGTCTTCTATACTTGACTATATTTCGAAAGATGACTGACATCTTTTTCTTTTTTTTTGCAACAGTCGTATACTTCAAGTCCATTGATCAGTGTCAGCATCCGAAAGTTCATTCCTTTGCTATCCTCCTCCTCGTGGTCATATCCAACCACTCGGTCCATTTGCTGGTGGCGGTGATAGCAGAGGCATCTTATTTAGTATGAAATGTTAATACCCAAAAGGGGTGAGTAAAACCACTCAGCAATAAATAACATTGACCACGCTAAAAGCTTCCATGTTGCTAATCGTTCCATATGTGTCATGCTCAATGAACTTGTCTAATACAAACACTCGTGTTCTAACTCAGACAGTACAATACCCAATGACTTGAGACTCATCATTCCATGCCATACAATTTAGTCACATAACCAGACCACACTCACACTTAATATAATCACCAGTTTTAACCATTCAAACGGTTTATCCCCCCCAGAGGACCAACGTTTGCATCCTTCTAGGATTCCACACCCAACCCTGGTGTTGCTGAAGCCTCCGACACACACCTCCGAGCATCTCGCATCCCACCTGGCATCGCAAGGAATTGCCGGGGCTCGCCAAGAAAATGGATTACCCCTGCTTTCCGAAGTTACGTATCGACGTACCACCGGGCCTCCCTTGGAATTACGTACCGATATACCACTGGCATCCCGAAACTCCCTGGCAAAATCCTCTAGGCACGTATTCAAAATACAACCAGGCATCCAAAGGGCATCAACTCATTCGAACCTTTGGGCATCCCGACTCTCAGCGCATCATTGACCCGAGGGTCCAACGGCAACAATTTACATCTTAACTTCAGAAAAACACCTTTCAATGAAATATAGAAATGTCTCTTGAGTCTCATCACATCTCAATATTGCATGATATGCCAATGCCAGTATCATCATGTCACAATGTATATTCACATATATGTCTCACTTTCAAAATAGCATCCGATGCAGTGATGTCAAAGGTTTCAATCAACTTTTGATGTCATATGATATGCTAAATGTCACCACGTATGCTGTATAAATAACAACCCAAGATATCACATCTCATAGAGCAATTCATTTGTTCTTGAAAATAAAACAATTTTTGGATAAAACAAAATACACTCCTTTAATTAAAATTTTGGAAAAGTTAATAAACGATCTTAATAAATTATGAAAATTTAACATGTTATAAATGAGATCTAGAGAAAAAGGTTTCATGAAGAACAACATGTCAAAAGAGCTTCGTACCAGTCACTATGGTCATGCATCACAGCCTTAAAATTTCAAACATCACCATTGCACAATTTTATTCACAAATTCGGTATAACCCCTAAATCAACTCAGAAAATTCTGAAAATTTTATATGTTATAGTAAAAACCTAGAGGTAAAATTTTTGTGAAGAACTCGAAGTCAGATTCACGATAGATCAGAAGCTATAATCACCATAACTCTGCATAACCCTCGGTAACGATTTCCACATTTAACAATTTCAGAGAAAAATCATTTCCCTGACCAATACTTGTCTGTTTCTTCTCAAATTTTAGTATGTTACTTCTCAAGATGTTATCTTCAACTTTTGTCAAGGACACGAGTCAAATTTCAGCTAGATAATTACAGAAAATTTACGGAGTCGCCAAAGATCAGTCTGTTTTTCCATGAAACAGTTTGCCAAGTTGAAGAACTACTCCTATACCTTCGAAATTCCAGCATCCAGCATCATAACTCAAGCATCTCCAAAACCCATTACACTTCACACACAACCACAGCTCAGTCACATTTAGATTTCGAGACATGCAAGCCTCAAATGCAACATGCAATGACTTATAGCCTCACTCTAGAACTTATCTAGCTCAATCAAACACAAAACGGCAACTTCACATTCAATCCTCCACATATTAGCATTTAGTTTTCATCTCAACCCTTCCTCAAGTCTATTGCACTACACTAGACAACAACAACACTACATCACATAGATTGATGAACTTCTACTTGCCTCAAGTCCAAAGCAACCGCAACAAGAAAATCAGCAAATTGGGGCTCCGGGCGTGGCTCGATTGACGGCGGAGCTAGGCGCACGCACGGTGGCAGCTAGGACATGGCGGAAGACGGTCTTCCTCTTCCCCTTCGCGGCCCCCACTTGCGCCCTCTCTCTCTCACTCACTCATCTGAACTCTCTCTCTCTCTCTTGGTCTCAGTCTCTCTTAAAACTGAGCCCCTTGTTTCCTCTAATGTTAGTTAAGCTAATGATGATTTTGCATGTAGGGGTTTTGATGGATGCGTGCATGGATGACAGGTGGAGGAGGTGAGGACAGGTGGGTGGGAATGTGGTTTGCACGCATGTTGGGCTTTCTCCGCTGGCCACCGAAGAGGGAGAGAAAAACCTGAATCCTTGGCGTGGCTTCTTTGGCCAAATACCCCCTTCCGCATTATCTCTTCCATGCATGAGCGTGGCCGTAGCATGTTTCAAGTTTTCCCCTATATTTTACGATTGACACGTCTCGGTCAATCTGTCAAACTTTGGGACTTCGGCTTACAAAGTAGGGTAGAAAACGTGGTTGCCATTCGGTTCTTTTTAGTTAACATTCCCCTTCTTTGTTGACCATCAAAGGGGCTTGCATATGGGCTGTTCTTGGATGCGTGGGCGTAGTTGCATGGGGACTTTATCAAGTGCATGTGGAAGTTGGGGTCAGCTTAATTGTGGCCATGGAAATCGGTGGTCTTCAATCACCACAAATGGGAAGGTAACTTTAGGTGCTGCATGGCCAAAGAATGTAGCTGTTGGTGAGGCCGTTTGCATGACCGTGCGTGGGAAATTTATCCCCAAAAGTTGATGTTTTGGAATGACGGGTAGTGATGAAACGATGGCCTAATGCCATACCGACACTAACGATAACAAAATAGTGTCCGCAAATGGTGCTAATGACGCAGTCCGTTGATACTCCCATCGACCCGTGATGAGCCGTTACTTATTTGAGGTCTGACGAAAACCTGGATGCCACAATTCTCCCCTCCTTAGAGAATTTCATCCTCGAAATTGGACATCTCTTACATGTCCCGGAAAAGATGAGGGTACCTTTGCCTTATTTCTTTTTCACTTTCCCATGTGGTCTCTTCCATATTGTGGTGTCGCCCTAAGGTCTTAACTAACGGAATTTTCTTCATTCGGAGAAGTTGCTTGTTCCGATCCATTATCTAGATAAGTTCTTCCACGTACTTCACTTGCTCATCCACTTTGATGGCTTCATGATCGAGTATGTTCAAGTCGAGCTAATACTTCTTCTAAAGATAAGGATGCAAGCTCTTAACACATCCTCTAGTGTCTAGATCACTCTTTCTGTTTGTCCGTCCATTTGTGGATGAAAAGCGGTACTAAACTAGAGCTTTAGTCCCTAAGGCGGTTTGAAGACTTCGCCAATGGTTTTGAAGTAAATCTCGAATCTCGATCAGACATGATAATTACAAGAACACCATGTAAGCATACTACCTGGCTTACATATATCTTAGCATATTTATTCATCGAGTAGTCTACGCATACCGCTAGAAAATGAGCAGACTTAGTCAAATGATCTACTATTATCCAAATAGAGTCATGACCACTTGATGTCCTTGGCAGTCCTTGCACAAAGTCCATTGTGACATGATCTCATTTCCACTCTAGTACATCCAATGGTCTCAACAATCCTATGGGTTTGTGTTGTTCCGCCCTCATTCCATTCGATTAGTGGTACTAGTGAAGGGTTCTATAATTTGATCCTTTGTATAATTTCAAGCTCTATCCTAAGTCAACCAGCAATCAAATTCAAATTTGAAGAATTCCGCCTCTCGGCTAAAACGAGCACACCATTTAGCCAAATTATTCCTATACCTTCGTCACCATCAATTCAAGCCTAGAACCATCAAAATCAATGTCACCAATAACTCATCTGGTATAGTCAATAGAGACATTCACTACACCTTCACTGCAACATAGATTCAAGCCTAAAATACAACACCATTCATTCGGTTCAAATATCAATAGTCCACCAAGACTTATTCAATTCAAAGATTGACAATCCACTAAGATAAAAACTTGTATAGTTTCCATCGAGTATATCTCATGTCTCACTCTGAAGGATCATCACTTGGACTAATTACTCCTCAAATCCACAACTTGAACTTTCACCATTCCACCTTGGAAAGAGTATAACCACAATTGATCATATCCACTAATTCCATAGAACCTTTTCAAACTGAGATCATCTCCAAAAATTAAAAGTTGACCACCATTGATTAAACCTAGTATTCCAATATATAAACCACAAATAATTTCATGTCTCATGTGACCACTCAAACTCATGACTTCCAAGATCAATTTATACATACTGAATGCTTCTATGTAATGCATCAAGACTTACAATGAGATCCTCTAATAGGAGGTCATTACTTAGCTAAAATGATCATAACTTAATCCTCAAATTCGTAACTCGCTCTCCATAATTCACTTCTCAAACTTTGTTTGCAACACTACACTTAGATGCTACACATGTTCTTCGAGTCCTTTAGAATATATCAGGATATCATCAAATGAAGACAATCACAATTTGATCCAAATAAGGCTTAAATATCCTATTCATTAAATCCATGAATACAGCTAAGGCATTCGTCAATCCAAATAGCATAACTAGGAACTCATAGTGTCCATAGCGAGTCCTAAATACGGTCTTAGGGATGTCTTCTTTCTTAATCCTTAACTAATATCATGATCTCAAGTCAATTTTAGAAAAGACCGAACTTCCTTATAGTTGGTCAAATAGGTCATCTAATTCAATTGCCTATAGTCAATGCACAAACGCATCGACCCATCCTTCCTTTTCACAAACAAGAGTTCTACAAGCTTAACCATGCTTCCATTGCGCCATTATGATAGAATTATCCTAGAAACACTGCATTCCCAGTTCAGTTTATACTTCGGTTCATTCCTGCCCCCTTTTGCCATCCTAGAAGCTTGCTAGGAGATGCTCCTTACTCAGGCGCTCTAGCCTCAGCATCCACTCCCCGCCCTCATCGGACCGGGTCGTTACAGGTACACTAGCTTTTGCCTAGTTTAAACTTGAACTACACATCCACTAGAGGGTCTCGTTTCAATAGGGACTAACTTATAGAGATATTATCTACTAAGCCTATCCCATACTAAGTCTCACAATTTTATTCTTAGCACATGGGTAAGTACTATCTCAGGAGATCCTCCATCCTAGTCCGTTGCTTACGGAGTTAGTTCATTCCTACGATGAGGTCAAAGTTATACATGACTATCACTACCAAGTCCATCTCCAGATCTCGTTCCCCTGGGGTTATCTCACGCTTTTTACATACTAACATGGACAACACCATATTCTTCAGTGGTGTGGAAATACGAAGAAGCATATCTAAAGATTTGGTTCCTACTTCTCACAATCATCTATATTTATCATACACAAATGAATGTGTGTCACTCATGTCAAATAATGCATATACCTTCTTATCATCTATAGAAATTGTACTTGAGAAAACATTTTCGAAAGCTTTTGCTCCCTCTTGGGTTACCGCGTACACCGTCCTTGTGCTGGTGGTCTCTGTGGATTCCATGGTGGATTTAGTCCAGTAGTACGTTGTTGCACTTGTCGCACTGAGTTGACATTCGGCTGCGACCCATCGTGTGGACAATTTCTCTTAAAGTGTCCTATTTGCCCACATCAATTACATCTCAGATGGTTATTACAGGCAATTGAAGTGTCTTGGCCCACGTTGTCTACCACACCTCTAGCAAAAATTACCCTGATAGGATGCTTTCCTAAAAGTTGGGCCACTCCAAGCTCTTCTAAAATTTCCAAAGTTACTCTTTTTCTTAGATTCCTAGGGCTGTCCTTGACCAGGATAGGGTCTCTTACCTCATCTGACACTACTAAAGATCGACTGCTTTCCAGATTCTAATTGTTCCCTCATTAACTCTTGCTCCACTAACTGTGCTCTCTCATAGATTTCATTATAATCCCTTATATTCAGAGGCACTAGTTGTTTTCTAATATCAGTCCTTAATCCTTTCAGGAATCTTTTAGCCTTTGCCTCTTGATCATCAACCAATCTGGAAGCATACCTAGACAATTCAGAAAATTTTACTTCATACCGGTCCACTGTCAGCTCCTTTTGGCCTAACTGAACAAATTCTCTTATCTTCTTATCATTGGCACAATCAGAGAAATGCTTCCTATTGAAAGCTCTAATAAACTCATCCCAGTTTATGTCAGTACCTGGTTGAAAGATTGTATCCTTAAACGCCCTCCACCAAAACTTTGCATTTCCTTCCAATTGGTATTCTGCCAAGGTTATCTTTTTAGCATCACTATAGTTCAACAACCAGAAAATCTATTCCATTCCATCAATCCAATGTTCTGCCTCCTCAAGACTTCTCATTCCACTAAACTTAGGTGGTTTCGGCTTCAGAAATTGTTCCACTAGTCCTTGAGTACGGCATCTGCTCTGGGTTGTTGTTGTGCTTGCCTTTTTATCAAATTTCCTAAATTGGCTAATGCTTGCAGGATATCTTCCATCCGGGGTTCAGCCCTTGAAGCAAAGGCTTCAACCCTCGATTGATGAGAACTCCCAGTTCGCACCATATCTTCCTACAGTTTTCCATGCATTTGCCTCAAGAATAATTTGTGGCTCAAAGTTAGTAGTTAGATAATAAAATAAGGTTACTACTAAAGTCACATAAGTAACATAGAATGTTACTAGCACACAATGGTAACTCACACTAACTACCAGAGATTTACAAGTGAACTCACTCACCCGTTATTCAAAGTTAGTCAACTACTCTTAGTTAGTATCCTATAGTGTGCATCATCCTATCCTCAATTCCATTTGAGGTACCTTATCACTCCAAATAGACCATAGCTTTGATACCATTAATTGTGGCGCCCCTTGATGACCCTTGAACCATTAGGGTCGCCATAGTTCGATTACCATTCTCTTGCTTGACCTGAAGGTCTATCAATCCTTGGAGTTTATATCTTTTAGGTCGGTCCCTGCACAATTTATATGGCGGAAGCATATCCAACAACCCCCTTCCCTATATTCAGAAAACAGTGCACACCAACTTAACATTTTATAAGATAAAACCAAATACTTTTATTTACATAACTAGATGGACATCATTTGTCGGTACACCAAAATGTCGTAGTCTTTTATACTCGGCTATACTTTAAAAGATGACCGACATGTTTTTTTTGCAACGGTCGTATACTTAAAGTCCATCAATCAGTGTCGGCGTCCAAAAGTTCCTTCCTTTGCTGTCCTCCTCCTCGCGGTCATATCCAACCACTCGGTCCATTTACTGGTGGCGATGATAATAGAGGCATCTTATCTAGTCTGAAATGTTATTCCCGAAAAAGGGTGAGTACAACCACTCAGCAGTAAAAGATACAATAAGCTATATTGTGCAGTACCATCAATATCTAGATTCATGCAAGATAGAAAAAACAGTTCATCAAGAAATGAGTATGCATTGGAACCATAAAACTTTTAATGCAATGACTAGTGCATTTCCAACCAATAAAATGCATCATGACTAGTCACACAAGTCCCGATCATAGGGTCAAACTGTTATGACACGTCCCATTCCATGCCATACAATCTAGTCCCATAACCAGACCACACTCACACTTAATATAATCAGTAGTTTTAATCATTCAAATGGTTTTATCCCCCCCAGAGGACCAACGTTTGCATCATTCTGGAATTCCGCACCCAACCTTGGCGTCGCAGAAGCCTCCTGCACACAGCTGCAGGCATTCGGTACACACCTCTGGGCATCTTGCATCCCACCTGGCATCGCAAGGAATCGCCGAGGCTCGCCAGGAAAATGGATTACCACTGGCTTTCGGAATTACGTACCGACATACCACCGGGCCTCCCTCGGAATTACGTACCAATATACCACTAGGCATCCCGAAACTCCCGGGAAAATCCTCTCAGCATGTATTCAAAATACAACTAGGCATCGAAAGGGCATCGACTCATTCGAACCTTTGGGCATCCTAACTCATGGGGCATCGTTAACCCAAGGATCCAATGGCAGCAATTTACATCTTAATTTCAGAAAAACACATTTCAATGAAATGACAAAAAGTCTCTCAAGTCTCATCACATCTCAATATTGCAAGATATGCCATTGCCAGTATCATCATGTCACAATGTATATTCACATATATGTCTCACTTTCAAAATAGTATATGATGCAATAATGTCAATGGTTTCAATGTACTTTTGATGTCATATGATATGCTAATTGTCATCAAGTATGCTGTATAAATAACAACCCAAGATATCACATCTCATAGAGCAATTCATTTGTTCTTGAAAATGAAACAATTTTCGGATAACATAGTATGCACTCCTTTAATTAAAATTCTGGAAAAATTAGTAAACGATCTTAATAAATTCTGAAAATTTAACATGTTATAAATGAGATCTAGAGAAAAAGGTTTTGTGAAGAACAACATGTCAAAAGAGCTTTGTACCAGTCACTATGGTCATGCATCACAACCTTAAAATTTCAAACATCACCATTGCACAGTTTTATTCACAAATTCGGTATAACCCATAAATCAACTCAGAAAATTCTGAAAATTTGATATGTTATAGCAAAAAACTAGAGGTAAAATTTTTATGGAGAACTCGAAGTCATATTCATGATAGATCAAAAGATATAATCACCATAACTCTCCCTAACCCTCAATAACTCTTTCCAGATTTAACAATTTCAGAGAAAATTTATTTCCCTGACCAATACTTGTCTGTTTCTTCTTAAATTTTAGTATGTTATGCCTCCAGATGTTACCTACAACTTTTATCAAGGACACAAAGTCAAATTTCGGCTAGAAAATTACAGAAAATTCACGGAGTCGCCAAAGGTCAGTCTTTTTTTCATCAAATAGTTTGCTAGTTGAAGAACCACTCCTATACCATCGAAATTCCAACATCCAGTATCATAACTCAAGCATCTCCAAAATCTGTTACACTTCACACACAACCACAGCTCACTCACAATTAGATTTCGAGACATGTAAGCCTCAAATGCAACATGCAATGACTTATAGCCTCAATCTAGAACTTATCTAGCTCAATCCAACACAAAACGACAACTTCACATTCAATCCTCCACAGATTGGCATTCAGTTTTCATCTGAACCCTTCCTCAAGTCTATTGCTCTACACTAGATAACAATAGCACTACATCACATAGAATGATGAACTTCTACTTTTCTCAAGTCCAAGGCAACCGCAAAAAGCAAATCGGCAACCTGGTGCTCTGGGCGTGGCTCGATCCATGGCGGAGCTAGGCACACGCACAGCGGCAGCTAGGACATGGTGGAAGACGGTCTTCTTCTTCCCCTTCGCGGCCCGCACTTGTGCCCTCTCTCTCTTGCTCACTCGTCCGAACTCTCCGTCTCTCGATCTCACTGTCTCTTAAAACTGAGCCCCTCATTTCATCTAATGTTAGTTAAGCTAATAATGATTTTGCATGTAGGGGTTTCGATGGATGCATGCATGGAGGATAGGTGGAGGAGGCGAGGACTGGTGAGTGGGAACGTGGCTTGCATGCATGCTGGGCTTTCTCCGCTGGCCACCGAAGAGGGAGAGAAAAACGTGGATCCCTAGCGTGGCTTCTTTGATCAAATACCCCCTTCCACGCTAGCTCTTCCATGCATGAGCGTGGCTACAGCATGCTTCAAGTTTTCCCCTATATTTGACAATTGACACGTCTCGGTCAATCTGTCAAACTTTGGGACTTTGGCTTACTGAGTAGTGTAGAAAACGTGGCTGCCATTCGGTTCTTTTTAGTTAACATTCCCCTTCTTTGTTGACCATCAAAGGGGCTTACATATGGGCTGTTCTTGGATGCGTGGGCATAGTTGCATGGGGACTTTTTCAAGTGCATGGGGAAGTTGGGGTCAGCTTAATCGTGGCCATGCAAATCGGTCGTCTTCAATCGCCGCAAATGGGAAGGTAACTTTAGGTGCTGCATGGCCGAAGAATGTAGCCGTTGGTGAGGCCGTTTGCATGGCTGTGCATGGGAAATTTATCTCCGAAAGTTGATGTTTCGAAATGACTGGTGGTGATGAAACCATGGCCTAATGCCATACCAACTCTGACGATAACAAAATAGTGTCCGCAAATGGTGCTAATGACACAATCTATTGATACTCCCATCAACCTTGTGATGAGCCATTACTTATTCGAGGTCTGACGAAAACCCAGATGCCATAAGAACATACCGGTCTCAGCAAGATTATTAATATCCACTCAATATTCCATCGACTAGGAACAATTTAAAGATTCAGTCTAACTATGAACCTGTCACATATATTGTTAATATCTCAAGAATGGGTCTAGTTGCAATTGATCTTTATTGAATCATTCATAAATATAAAATAATTGGACAAATGAATGAATACATCATTGTCATTTGTTAAATAATAATAATGATAGTATAACTGAAATCCATAATATGTAACCATTACATAGTAACTTTAGGGTATACATCCAACAATCTCCCACTTGCACTAAAGCCAACTTATTTGGTACCTCAAACCCATTTTGTTAATATGTCTTTCAAAAGAAGACTGAAGTAAGCCCTTAGTGAAGGGATCTGCCATGTTTTCCACTAAGGCAATTTTCTGCAAGGCGATATCACCTCTTCCAACAATTTCTCTAATAAGAGGAAAGCGTCTTTCAATGTGCTTAGACTTCTAGTGAGACCTTGGTTCCTTAGCTTGAGTTATCGCCCCATTATTGTCACAAAACAATGTAATTGATTGCTCCATTAAAGGAATGACTTCAAGTTCAAAAATAAACTTCTTCATCCAAGCGGTTTCCTTTGCTGCTTCAAAAATGGCTACATACTTTGCCTTAGTGGTGGAATTAGCAATTATGCTTTGTTTAAAATTCTTCCAACTAACTTTACCATCATTTAATGTAAAGACAAACCTAGATGTAGACTTATATTCATTAGGATCCGATTGAAAATTGAAATCGGTGCAAGTTACAACTTTAAATTCTCATTCTCCATAAATCAAGAATAAATCCTTAGTCCTTCGCAAGTACTTAAGAATATTCCTGACTTCTATCTGGTGCTCTTCTCCTAGATCAGACTAATATCTGATAGTAATACTTATTGCATGTGCAATATCAGGTCTAATACATAGCATATCATGCATTATGCTTCCAATAGCACATGCATGTGGTATCTTTGCCACCCACTCTCTTTCTTTAAGAATGTTAGGACACATCTCTTTAGAAAGATGGATCCCTTACCTAAAAGGCAATAATCCTATTTTGGAACATTGCATGTTAAAACGTGCTAACACATTGTCTATGTACGTAAACTGTGAGAGGCCAATAAATTTTCTTGATCTATTTCTATAGATCTTGATACCTAAAATATATGTTCCCTCTCCTAAATCTTTCACTTGGAGAATTTTGGTGACAATAATAGTTTTATTGATGATATCATCGGTACAACATTTCCAATCAAAAGTATATCATCGATGAACAAAACTAGAAATGTAATTGTACTCCCACTGATCTTCTTGTATACACAAGGTTCATCCATATTTTTAATGAAGCCAAATGATTTGACTACCTCATCAAAACGAATATTCCAGCTTATACATCTTCTGCTTTTCACTACTGGATTCAAAACCCCGTGGTTGTTCCGTATAGATATCCTCCTCGAGAAAACCAATTAGAAAAGCCATTTTGACATCCATTTGGAATATCTCATAATCTAGGTATACAGCTATAGCCAACATAATCCGAATGGATTTTAGCATGACCACAAGTGAGAAAGTTTTGTCATAATCAATTCCTTCATTTTGACGATATCCTTTTGCCACCAGCCATGCTTTGTCGGTTCCAATTTGACCTTTAGCATTCATCTTCCTCTTGAAGATCTATTTATGTGGCATCCTAAAATTTCATGACAACACCTAGATATACCATAAACCTTATAAGTTGGATTTTACTTACTATTGTTGCAATTTTATGGAGATGTGAGTATTTGAGATTATGAAAGTAAGTGGGGATTTAATGTAAATTGTTAAGAGAAATTATGAGCTTATTTAGTATTATTTTTGAGCCATTTAAAAGTTGGACTTTATACCCAAAAGTGTCGGATCCAAAGTGGGCCAAGAAGCCTAGCCCACAAAGCCCAAAGGAGTTACCGTTGACCGAAGGAGGAGAGGGAGAGGCCCGGCCCATTTGGCCCATCAACCTGCATGGGAAAAATGCCAAGTGGCGAGAGGGACTTACCAATTGGTGTCGGCATGCAAAGCTAATGATTGCTAATCATGAGTGGAAGGAAGAAAAGGGGAGAATTGCTCGAGGGTTTGAGCCGAGAGAGAGAGGAGGTGTCACACGCAAGGAAGAGAGGAAGAGAGAAAGCGAGAAAGCGAGCATGCGAGAGAGAAAGAGGAGGAGAAGACCAGCCACCATGCGCTCACCTAGTCCCGCCGTCGAGCTCGCTTTGCCCCGCTTTTGTGCTTGCTGTGATTTTGTTTGGATTAGAGGCAAGTAGAGTCCTTTGATCTACACTTTGCTTGCTATGATCGTGTGTATTGTATGGTGAATTTCGGAGGTGGTGGAAGTGAGAATTTTCGAAGTTATGGGAGTGGTGCCTTAGCCTAGTAATCTGTTTTATAGAAAAACAATCCGACTTTTGGTGATTTCGTGAGCTGCATGCAATTTTCTACTTAGAATATCACTTTGACTTCTTTATGAAAGTTGTAGAGGACTTCTTGAAGATTAACATATAAAAATTTGAGGGAAAACGAACAAGTATTTGTTGGTGAAACCATTTTTCTTCAAAGATACTAGCTCCGGAAACTGTTATGTTGATACCTTGCGATTCTATGAATTTTTTGAAATTATCCAGTCCTAAATTGATCTCATGTCCTTGATAAGAGTTGTAGAGGACATATTGAAGAGCAACATACTGAAATTTGAGAATAAATGGACCAGTATTGATCAGGAAAATGATTTTTCTTTGAAAGGGTTAAATCTGGAGATTAAGTCAAGGGTTAGGGTAAGTTGTAATATTTGTATCTTTTAATAAATAATGAATTAGACTTCAAATTCTTCATGGAACATATTCCTCTAGGTCTTAGCTATAACATATCAAAATTTTAGAATTTATTAATATCATTTGCTCATTTTTCCAGAATTTTAACTAAAGGAGTGCATTCTGTTTTATCCGAAATTTGCTGTATTTTCAAGAATAAATGAATTACTCCATGAAATATGATGTCTTGGGTGGTTAATTATGCTGCATGTGTGGTGACATTTAGCATGTCATATAGCATAAAAAAAAGGGCTGGTTTAGACCTCAGATATTATTTCATCAAATGTTGATTTGAAAATGAGATATATATGTGAATATACATTGTGATGATAATGATACCATCAGAGGTGTGAGCCGATGATGCCTCGAGAGTGTCGGGATGCCCGGAGTGTGTGTGCTAGAGGGTCCTCAGGAGTTTCGGGATGCCCGGTGGTATATTAGTATGTAATTCCAAGGGATGCTTGGTGCTATGTCGGTACGTAATTTCGGAAGGCAAGGGTAACCATTTTCATGGCGAGCCCCGGCGATTCCTCGTGATGCTAGGTGGGATGCGAGATGTCCGGAGTGTGTGTGCCGGAGGTTCCTCGCGACACTAGGTTGGATGCGAGCAATACATGAGAGATGCAAACATTGGTCCCTAGGAATGATTAGATCCTTTTAAATATCAAAATGGGAATTGAATCATGCACGTGTGTGTGTATATGGCATGTGGTATAATTGCCTGTGAAATTGAGTTGATACTATTTAGCATTGAGAATGCGATCATGATGGCATTGAATGGATCTCATGAGGATATATATATATATATATATATATATATATATATATATATGATTGTGTGGATAACATAAATCATGCGTATGGTTATGTGCATATGGCATGAGATATAATTGTCCATGAACTTGAATTGGTATTGTGTGGCATGAGAAATATGATTAGTAAGGTCGTGAATGAATCTCACGGACATATATGTATGATGGCATGGATGATATGTGCATTTCGCTTGAAATTGTGGTGTTTTTGCCTGTTGCATTGTGTAATTTGATGGATCTTTACTGCTAAGTGGTTGTACTCACCCCTTTGGGGATCAACATTTCAGATTGAGCAATGCCTCTAGCACCTGTCACATGTGGTACATTCTATGGCTTACCATATGATGTTAAGGTCAAGTGCACGGAGCACCCCTGTGTCGGTGTTTGTGGTTTGGTGTTTATCCGAGTCCGTGTCTTGGTCATGTATGATGTGGGCCTACCTAATGGCCTTGTAGTTCAGGAGTTCCTTTCTGTACACGTGTGACGCGACAGACTGATGATGGGGATGCTGCTGCCGCCACCGGCTGATGCATCGGGTTGGGTGTGATTAGAGCCTGTGACTGGTGGAGGACGACACTTTTTGGGATGGCCGATACTAGCTGATGGATTGATGTACATGTTACAGTCTTGGCCTTTTGTTGTACCGACTCATGAAATCTATCTTAGTTATGTAAATAAAAGTGATTCGGCCCTAAAGTATATATATATATATATATATATATATGAAAGGTTGTAATTGATGTGTGTTGCATTGTATTATTTGGTTTAAGTACGGGTTAGGGAGATGATGCTTATACTTCCATTATATGAACTACGCTGGGACCAATTAAGGTAATACAAACCCCCAGGTTGTATGGACCCGCTACAATTCATTAGTATCAGAGTGACTTGTCAATAGAGCAAGAAAAAGATAAGTGAACTTTGGCGACCCTAACGGATCGAGGGCCATTCAAGGGGTGCCACAATTTACAACCAATTGGTATAATAGCATCAGGCAGATCAATTAAGGTCCAAACTTCATTGGAATACATTGAATCCATTGCAGATTTCATGGCTTCTAGCCATTTACTAAAATCGATGTCCGACATTGCTCCTTATAAGTTTTAGGATCACTAGGTTGATCACTATCATTCACAACGAATAATGATTCAATATGATTAACCGAGTGTCTATAACGAGCAGGTGGGCGAGATGTTCTCGCACTTCTACTAAAAGGTTGTGTATCAGAAGCTTCCACTAAATCAGAGATTGGTATTTGAACTTGATTGTTTGCTACTTCATTATTTTCTTCTTGTAAAACTATTTTTCGCCCAATACCACCTTCTTGGACAAACTGATTCTCCAAAAAAGAAACATGCTTGCTCACCAAAATTCTTTGGTTTGAATGAAAACAAAAATAATATCCAAGAGTTTCCTTTGGATATCCAATGAAATAGCTTTGTTCAAATCTTGGCTCTAATTTTTTTCTTTTTCATCTTTTTCATGAAAGCTGGACAACCCTAAATCTTAATATGATTAAGACTAGGTTTCCAAATATGTCATATCTCATAGAGCATAGTTGGAACAAATTTGGATGGTACTCTGTTCAGTATATATACAACTGCCTCAAGGGCATATCTCCAAAGGAATATTGGCAAATCGGTGTAACTCATCATAGATCGCATCATACGTAATAAAGTACGATTTCTTCGTTTAGATACATCATTATATTGTGGAGTTCCAAGAGGTGTCTATTGTGATAAAATGTCATTCCTTTTAAAATGGTCCAGGAATTCAATACTAAAGTATTCACCTCCTCGATCTAATTGAAGAGCCTTAATACACTTTCTTTTTTATTTCTTAACTTTGGCCTTGAATTCCTTGAACTTTTCAAACGATTCAAATTTATACTTCATGAGGTATAAATAACCATACCGTGACTAATTATCAATGAAGGTAATGAAGTAATTATAACCACCTCTAGTAGTTTCATGAATTGTCAACATACATTTGTATGTATTAATCCTAATATGTTAGCAACTCGCGCACTACGTCCCACAAAAGGCGATTTGGTCATTTTTTTTTAGAAGACATGCCTTACAAGTTGAATATGACTCAAAATTTGATGGATTAATATACCAATTATTACTCAACTTGTTAATTCTGTTTTCTTTAATATGACCTAAACAGAGATGCCAAACATACTTTTTATTTAGACTATCTTTAGGGCTTTTATTAGTTATGGCATTTTTATGAATTCTGTTTTACTTATTGACATTGGTAATCACATTACTGAACATTGTAATGGTATAAAGATTATTGGTTAATAAGCTAGAATGAACATTTCTTCTATTATGATTAATAGAACATAAATCATTAGCAAAAGAAAATTCATAATTCTTTTTACCCAAACAAAGTATAGAGATGATGTTCCTAACAAAATTCTTATAATGCAAATAGTTCTTTAAAACTAATACATGTCCAGAAGGCAAACATAAACGAAAAGTCCTATAACTAACATAACAACTCTTACTCCATTGGAAAATATCAGGACAATCTCATTTCGCTCTAGCATCTTGCTTGTTTCTAGATTCTGCAAAGACATACAAATATGTGAAGTTACAGTAGAATCTATAACGCATGAGTTGGATTCAGGACTAACCATAAGATTAGTTTCAATAAGCATAAATACCATACCTTTATGAGGTTGGTCCTTGGGCTTAACCTTCAAGCCCGCAATGTACTTCTTACAGTTCCTCCTCTAGTGCCTCTTGACATCATAGTAATGACATTTCCCTTGATCAATCTTAGGTTTTGGTTGCACAATAGGTTTGACAGACCTCTTCCATTTCTTTTTCTTTAAAACAGTCTTACCCCTTGAAGAAGAAACCTTAGCCATAACCATTACATTTGATCTCGTGTTGTGCATTTCCTTCTCATAAACTACTAGCGTGTTATATAACTCAACGAGAGTTTTCTCCATCTTATGCATGTGGAAGTTTTGGATAAAACCAGAGAATGAATCGGGTAAAGATTAGAGGATCAAATCTGTAGCTAACTCGTTGTTCATAACGAGATTCAGCCTAGTCAATTCTTCAATGTGCCAGATCATTTTCAAAGCATGATCATTAACTGATGATCCTTCAGCCATTCTCATACGGTATAATATCTTAGATATCTCATATTTAAAGGTTCGACAATTCTTATCAAAGTATTCTTTTAAGTGCAAAATGATCGACCTAGCATCCTTCTTCTGTAATTCATTATTCATCGAAGCAAACATATATGACCTAACTTTTATGTCATTGTCACGTTACTTATCATAAATGACATGCCTCCTAGGTTCCACCCTCAGGAAAGGAGGTTGGCATCTTTTCATAAAGCACATACTCAATTTTTTCTAAATTGAGAACAATTCTCAAATTCTTCACCCAATCAGTGAAGTTGGGTTCAGTCAAACAATTCTTATCAAATGTAGAAGCAAGTGGGTTTGTGGTCACCATTTTCAGAGTAATAATATATCTGTTGCTGAAAATAAATTGTTAGCCATTATATCTTTCAAAATAATTATTTCATTTTGGCATTTAAATGAAATAGATCCTCCCACTAAATTTATATTGGAATCACATACTCCTTAAGATGGAAAGCGGTAATCTTTGTTGGGTAAAGATTACTAGTGGGGATTGGAATCCCATTAGCCCAAAGCCTACCTCACCTAGTAGTTATTGGTGTTCTCTGAACTTAATGAGTGAACCAACTTATTCAATACATCATAGACGAGTCCTAATCTTAACTTTGGCTTCTAGACCATAAAAATATCATCTAACAGTTATTGGCATCACGATCATAGTTAAGTCTAGCCCATCATCTCACCTGATAGTTATTAGAAATTATTTGGCTCCAACTCCACAACATCACATGCATAATGGAGTGGTCTTATATCATGAATGGTAATTAAAACCTATGTATCCATAGTCAATCAGTTAACCACTCTAATATTGGATCAAACCACGACAATGGAAGGCGATGAGTTCGAAACCTGTTTCGACTTAATATTATTAATAAGGAGATTTTGGTCGTTATTAACCGTCTTACTTTGCACATTAACCGGTTTAACATGCATGATAACATAAACACAATAAATAAATAGATATCACATAAACATCTATCCTACGTGGTGATCATGGAATTATGATTCAATGGGTCTCAAGCCAAAGAGGCCCATTTAGCCATTTTAATGTTTTAATAATAGAGACCTGCCCTTTAATTCTTCTTGAATCTTTGAACTCTTCAAATATTTGTCCCATAGAGCTCACCAGCTTAATGGCTCCTCCAATGGCTCCTCCTCTCTTGTAGCAGTTACATCAAGAATTGATATACTAAATTATGCTAAAATTACATTTCATAAAAATAAATATAAAATGAAGGATGTAGCCTCCATTTAATAATTACAACCCCAAAAAGAATAAATGTAATCATCATACATTCATCCATATAACAATCATAATGATTAGGGATTTTTCCATGATCACCACCCTTCCTTGCTAGCCATAAATTCAAAATTTAAAGCTCCGGAAGGCATAAATAAAATTTTGCATTTAATTAAATTTAAAGCCGAACAACACAAACCACATCAAGAAATCGAAATCAATGAAACAAATTTCACGAGTGTGATTCCGAACGCAAGTTGCGTTGTCAACTTTCAATACATAATCGTGAATCATTCACAGAATATAAACACAAAGTATAACAAGTTATGGATTTTTGATTCAAAATTGATTTAATTCTAATTTTTTCTTAGTTTAGTAAATTTATTGCATAAATTAATCAACTTCTATAGGCCACATAAGAGCAAGAGATTCTCTTAACAAAAAATAAATTGGCCATTAGAATGCAAAAATATATTCGAACTATAAATCAATTAAACACACAAAAAATGCCTAAGGTTGGCTCTGATACCACTGTTGGGGTTTATTGAATTATGTATATGTAAAATTAACAAAAAGAATATAGTGAAAACAAATATGATATATTTTATACATGATTCTCCGAAGGCAATGTTTGTGCGTTTTAATAAAAAATCTGAATATAAAAAGGGAGTTAAATGAATTACCTCTCAAAGCATGCTTTGGCTACAAAACTTGGATGTTCTTCAATTCGAGTCCCACAAACGTCGGACCTCTACTTCAGACACACCAACAATGGACGTCGAATGGAAGAGAGAACTTGTGGATAATCACCACTATGATCATGCTAGCAATCTCATGGAGACAATTCGCTGTATCCTTGATTTTTTAGTCACGGCCCGAATGAAAGAAAATCCCTCGTCTTTCTTGCGTCTCGAAAAACACAAGAACACGCACGTTTCTCTCTTTTATCAAACTGTTTTTTTTTTTTTCATTCACATATGCACACGCACACTCACACATTTTATAAGAACTGTTCTATGTGGCACCCCGAACCCCTCGTAGGTCGCCACAAGTGCCAATGTTACACCTTATTGACTTTTTTCTTAGAAGAGGCGTCGTAATTAGTAGACACATTTTTTTTTCTTATAAAACGGTCCCAGAGCCACTCATCAACGGAAGCAAAATAAAACATCACCATCTCTCCTTCTAGTAACCATGATACAAATACACACCCCTAATCATCATGATTAAAAGACAAGCCACGACACTTATTCACATATATTTTCAAGATGGGACTTCTTTTGGGTCGGTACATCAAAAGGAAAAGTCAGGACTCAGCCACGTCCGGCCTAAAACCCCAAAAAGAACCCTCGACCCACTACATTTCACGTGCACAACCCCCATCATCAGTGTCGGCTAACTATCCAAAAAGATCCAGCTCCTAATCGTCACGCATGGCCCTCACACCCATCCCGGTGCATCAGGCGGTGGCGGCGGCAGGATCCCACGCATCACTCCGTCGCGTCGAACATGGACAGATATGAACTCCTGGACAACAGGGCCCCCTAGCCAGGCCCACGTCGTACATAACTAGATAGTGCACTCGAATATACATAAGACCAAGAACAGAAGGACAGTCAAACTCCTCACACTCGACCTCTACGTCCGAAGGTATGCCGTAAAGTACGCCCCGCGTAATGGCAGGAAGCGGTATGCTGCTAATCTAAAATATTGGTCCCCGAAAGGGGTGAGTACAACTACTCAGCAGGTAAAGGAATCCAATAACCACTTAATGCACCATACAAGTCATATATGCATTGCAGGCATTATTTACCTTGAAGCTATGCATATACTATCATGCATCATCACCACAATCATAACACATACATGTGTATCATCATGTCATACTCATATCATCACAATCATGACATTATTATATCACACACATGTCATCATCATCGTGGCACTATCATGTCATATCATATATCATCATCGTATCATGTCATATCTCATCATCATAATGCATATCATGATGCCATAACATATATCATCATCGTATCATGTCATATATCATCATCATCATGCATTATCATGCCATATCATATCTCATCATCATATCATGTCATATATCATCATCATCATACATATCAACATGCCATGGGTGATCATCATCGTGTCATATCATATCATGCATGGTTCAATTTCCACTTTTAGCTTTCAATTTGATCACCACATCACCCTTCCTTGGATCATCAATTTCATCTCATATTTTACACTCGCATCCCATGTGAGAAAGAAAAACCTCCGGCATTCAGCCATTCAAGGCCACCGGGCATCCGGCCCCCTACATTCTGGGCATCTTGCATCCCAACTAGCATCACGAGGCATCCTCTCGGGCAAAGACCTCCGACGAGGCTTCCAACATTTACACTCCCTGGCCGGGCATGTCACAACCCAACTGGCGTCACGAGGCATCCTCTCGGGCAAAGACCTCCTACGATGCTTTTGGCACCCCCACTTTCCGGGCATCTCGACACTCCCAAGGACCATCCGGCCTTGTATCTCAATGCAATCCGGCTTCCGGCACCCCCCATCCCGGGCATCCTGATACTCCCAGGGCATTATCATCCACCACAACAATCTCCTCATTTTTCATTAACCATGTTCACCAATTTTGGTCTTAATTTAGCATGGCATATGATGTGATGGTAAACAAGTCATATTCAGCATTGAATTCACACATATATCTCAATCCATTGTCATGCATACATCAAGACTTTATCGTACATGCTACATAGTACAATTATTTATGAAATAAAATTTATGGAATTTATGCCGATTAAAATAATCCATTTCTCATGCCCTTTTTACATTTATTTAAATTCCAGCTTGTGCCACTTTCAAAATATTAAATTTAATATCTAGATAATTCTCAAAAATCATAAAAATTAAGGCAAGTGTTAATCTAGAAAATAGGATAATGATTTCATGCAAAATACATGGCCAAATAAAATTCCACACAAATCCATAATTCACACAAAACAGCATATAATTTTCGGATGAAATCAGAATGCACAGTCTCCGAAGAAATTCGATTAAAATATTCATACAACCTCCACAAATTACGAAATTTTACCAAGTTATAGCCAAGACATTTAAGTACATTTTTCATGAAGACTCCCAATTCAGATTCTTTTTAGATTATTTTCTACAGTCACACGAAGCTTCTGGATCCAACACCGAATCGTCCAGTACATGCTTCTCTGTAATACTGAGTTTTCACCTACCTGTTCTTCTTTGTTTCCTCTGAAATTTAGGTATGTTCTACATAAAGATGTTATATACAAGTTTCATGAAGAGATCTAAGTCAAATAAGAAGATTATAGCCGTCATTTAGGTCCATGAATTCTCGGGTGTCCTGTATTACATCTCCAGAATTACCATCTTCAAGCTCTAGTCGATTTACGAGGTTATACTTGTTCATTTTGCTTCAAATTTGAGTATGTTGTAGTTTAAGATGTCCCCTACAACTTGCATGCAGAAATAGAAGAGAGATTCTTAGCACAACGCAACGTGCAACCACAAATTCATCAAGAGGTCAGTGAAATCGTTCCAGATCTGAGGTCTCCGTAGGATGAGTGTTTTACCCCTTAAATCTCCATAATTTTCTGCCAAAGTTTAGTATGTTGTATTTTGATATGTTAGCTACAACCTTCATGCAGATATTGAAGCCAAAATTGAACTCTAAACATGCATGCAAGCTCTCACAACATTCTGACTTGAGCGGATTCAAATGAAAACAGCAACCTTACTCAAAAACAAGTTAACCAAACTTCGGTTTTCTTCTCCTAATCACCCAAAACTCGACATACATGTAACACACACACATGCAAGAGTAGTAAGAGGACTCCAACTTGCCTCTAGACCACACAAACGGCAGCACACAGCGGCGAACACGGCGGCACAGGGCGGCGAACGGGCGGCGCACGGGCGGATGGATGGTGTCTGCTCTTCTTGGCTTCTCCTCCCTCTCGGTCGCTCTCCCTCTCTCTCACACAATCTCTCTCTCTTTGGGCGGTAGCTCAACCGGCCACCCCTCTCTCCTCTTCCCTTTTATTCCCCCCTAAACCTCATCATTAGTAATCATTGTTTGCCACTCCAATTGACCAATGCATGCCATCCCTCTCTAAGCCAATGCATGAAGGTCTCTTGCCACTTGTCTTAATGGGCTTTTGGGCTTGGGCCGGCCACTCTTGGGCCTCCTCTTGGGCTGGTCGACAGCCCCCTTTAGCGGGCCTAATAGGGCCGACTAGCTTGGCCCATCAAGGCTTCGGCCAATGGGCCTAAGGCCCATCCTAATAAAAATTTAAATTTTCCTTTTTATAATTTTGAATTTCAAATTCCACATGGCCAAAGTCTTGTGACATTTTATTTATAGGATTTTAATTTATAAAGTGCATGGCCAAGCATAGACTATTATCATTAATCTATCAAATTTAAAATCTCATAAACACAAGCACAATAACACATAGCCTTAAGAAAACTAATGGCTAAAACCATAAACATAGGAAATTTTTATTACCTAATTATAGGTTTAATTCTTCTAGAGGGTGACTCGAATTTTGGGATGCCACAATTCTCTCCTCCTTGAAGAATTTCGTCCTCGAAATTAGACACCACTTGTGCCTTCTTGAAACAAATAAGGGTACTTTTCCTTCATATGATCCTCACTTTCCCATGTGGCTTCCTCCATATCATGATATCGCCATAATACCTTAACCAATGGGATTTTCTTAGTCCTAAGAATTTGTTCCTTTCAATCCAATATCTGTACAAGCTATTCAATGTACCTCACTTTCTCATCCACTTTGATGGCTTTATGATCGAGTATGTGACCAGGATCTGGCTAGTACTTCCTCAACATCGATATATGAAACACATCATTCAAATTTCCTAACTTAGGGGGGGTAATGCTAAACAATAAGCTACATCCCCTATCATTTCGAGTATTTCAAAAGATCTGACAAATCTAGGGCTTAACTTACCCTTCATCCCAAATCGAGATATTCCTTTCATTGGAATACATTAAGGAATACATGATCTCCCACACTAAATTCCAAAGGCCTTGTACGCCTATCTACGTAGTCTTTTTGTATACTCTGAGCTGTTTTAAGTCTTTCTCTGATAATTTCAATAGCCTCAGTGGTAACTTGTACCTATTCAGGTCCTGTCAATTTCCTTTCACCTACTTCATTCCAACAAATAGGAGTCATACATCTCCTTCCATATAATGCTTCATAGGGAGCCATGCCTATACTTTTCTGGAAACTATTATTATAGGCAAACTCTACCAAATGCAACATTTCATCCCAATTTCCTTTGAAATCAATCACACAAGCTCTCAACATATCCTCTAATGTCTGAATTACTCTTTTTGATTGACCATCTGTTTGGGGATGAAAAGCAATACTAAATTGAAGCTTAGTCCCTAATGCAATTTGAAGACTTCGCCAAAAGTTTGAAGTAAACCTCGAATCCCGATCTGAGGTAATAGTCATTGGAACACCATGTAAGCGTACCACTTGACTTACATACATATCTGCATACTTATCCATTGAATAATCCATGCGAACAGCTAGGAAATGGGCCGATTTAGTCAAACAGTCCACTATAACCCCAATAGAGTCACGACCACTTGATGTCCTTGGCAATTTTTGCACAAAGTCCATCGTTATATGCTCCCACTTCTATTTTGGAATATCTAATGATCTCAAAAGTCCTACGGGTTTACGATGCTCCACTTTTACTTGCTGGCACGTCAAACATTGAGAAACGTACTTAGCCGTATCTGCCTTCATACCATTCCACCAAAATTGCTGATGCAAATTCCTGTACATCTTTATACTACCCGGATGAATACTATAATTACTCTTATGTGCCTTCGACGGAATTTCTTTCCTTAATTCCTCATTGTCGGGAACACAAAGTCGTCCTTGACATCTTACTATTCCATCATCAGAGACTTGAAATTCTGGTCTTTTTCCTAAAGACACTGCATCTTTCACTTTCAAAATCTCTGGGTCAGATTCTTGCAAGATTTTAATTTTCTGAATAATCTCGGGTTCTATTCTTAATGCACTAAGCATGCCAGTAAGACAATCTACCTTCAATGTAAATTATGAGTCTGTAACGGATTTTAACAGGCTCCATTCCGCCATTCTTAAACAAGCCATTTCCACAGCTGACTTACGACTAAGAGCATCCGCTACTCTATTCGCTTTCCATGGATGGTATCTTATCTCATAATCATAATCCTTTAATAACTCCATCCATCTCCTTTGTCTCATGTTCAATTCCTTTTGTGAGAATATATATTTCAAGCTCTTATGATCCTTATAAATCTCAAACTTTTCCCCATATAAATAGTGTCTCCATATCTTCAAGGCAAACACTATAGCTGCTAACTCTAAATCATGCGTCGGGTAATTTAGCTCATGAGATTTCAATTGTCTAGATGCATAGGCTATGACCTTACCATGCTGCATCAAAACACATCCCAGTCCTTTGTGAGATGCATCACTATACACTGTAAAACCATCAGGTCTAGTAGGTATAGTCAGGATTAGAGCTGAGGTCAATTTCCTTTTAAGCTCCTGGAAACTCCTTTCACATTCCCCATTCCATTCAAATTTCACATTCTTTCGGGTTAACTTCGTTAAAGGTCCTGCCAGTCGTGAAAATCCTTCGATAAACCTCCTATAATAACCAACCAGTCCTAAGAAACTTCGTATTTCAGTAGGTGTTGTCGGTCTCGGCCAATTTACTACCATTTCAACTTTTGTCGGGTCTACTGCAATTCCTTCCCCTAATACCACATGCCCTAAAAATATTATCTGGTCCAACCAAAACTCACACTTACTAAACTTGGCATATAACTTATGCTCTCTTAGGGTCTGCAAAACTATTCTCAAATGTTACTCATGCTCTTTAGGCCCTTTTGAATATACCAAAATATCATCAATAAATACAATCACAAACTGGTCTAAATAGGACTTAAATATCCTATTCATTAAATCTATAAATGCAACCGGCGTGTTAATCAATCCAAATGGCATAACAAGGAACTCGTAGTGTCCGTAATGAGTTCTGAACGCAGTTTTAGGAACGTCCTCCTTCTTTATTCTTAACTGATGGTATCCCGACCTCAAGTCAATCTTAGAGAAGACCGAACTTCCTTGGAGTTGGTCAAACAAGTCATCAAATGTAGGCAAAGGATACTTATTCTTAATGGTTACCTGGTTCAACTGCCTATAGTTAATGCACAAGCGCATCGATCCATCTTTCTTTTTCACAAACAAGACCGGTGCACCCCAAGGTGAAGCACTTGGTCTAATGAATCCTTTGTCAAGCAACTCCTGCAGTTGCACTTTCAATTCCTTCAATTCGACTAAGGCCATCCTATATGGGGCTTTTGATATTGGTCCAATTCCAGGCATTAATTCAATTTCAAATTCAACCTCCCGCTCTGGTGGTAATCCAGGCAATTCCTCAGGGAATACATCTTGAAATTCGTTAGCTACACAAACTTCCTCAAGTTTAGGCTCCTCTCTTGCATAATGTTTAACTATGGCTAGTTATCCTTGACATCCCTTTGTCAAGTAACCTACAAGCTTCTATTGCCGAAATAAAAGCTACAGGAAGATGGGTTTGACCTCTTAAAAATTCACAACTAGACTGATCATGCAAGGTAAACTGGATCACTTTCCTATAACAATCCATCTGGGCCCGATACTTATGAAGCCAGTCCATTCCTATAATAACATCAAAATCATACATAGCCATTACAACCAAGTCTATTTCCATATATTTTCCTCCCATTGATATCTTACAATTTCCACACACCAGTGTAGACCATACCATATCCTTTAAAGGCGTGGAAACACACAAAGAGGTGTCTCAAGAGGCATAACTTCTATCTTATTCAAACATCTATATCTTTCAGACACAAATGAATATGTTGCACCCGTATCAAACAATGCATATGCCTTTTCACCATTAATAAGAATTGTACCTAAGATAACATTTTTGGAAGCTTCTGCTTCCTCTTGGGTGACCACATACACCCTTCCTTGTGCAGGTGGCCTCTGAGGATTTTCTTGTAAGTTCGATCTAACGGCACTCTGATATCCCTGTCGCACCGAGTCAACACTCACTTGCGACCTTTATGTGGGCAACTTCTCCTAAGATAACCCACTTGTCCACAACCAAAACACTTTGGTTGTCCATTGCAAGGTCCTGGGCCATGTCGCCCATTACACTTTTGACAAACACCAGGCTGATAGGGTGCTTTCCCTATACTCAGACCACTTCTTGCTCCCCCAAAATTTCCAAAATTACTATTCTTCTTCACATTCCAGGTCTGACCTTGACCAGAATAAGGTCTCTTACCCATTCTCACATCATTAAAATTCAATGGTTTCTTAAACTCTGACCGCTGTCTTAATAGTTCCTATTCCACTAACTGTGCCATTTCATAAATCTCATTATAATCTCTTATGTTCAAAGGCACTAGTTGCTTTTTAATGTCAGTCCTCAGCCCTTTCAGAAATCTCTTAGCCTTTTTCTCCCGATCCTCAATCAATCTAGGAGCATATCTAGACAGTTCAGAAAATCTAGCCTCATACTGATCCACCGTCAGCTCCTTTTGTTCTAATTGAACAAATTATGTAATCTTCCCATCCTTAGCACAGTTAGAAAAATGCTTTCTATTGAAAGCTCTCACAAACTCCTCCTAGTTAGCATCAATACCTGGTGGAAAGATTATGTCCTTCAAAGCTCTCTACCAAAACTTTGCATTACCCTCCAGCTGGTACTATGGTAAAAATATTTTCTCAGCAAAACTGCAGTCCAACAGCTGGAAAATTTGTTCCATCCCATCAATCCATTGCTTCGCCTCCTTAGGACTTCCCATTCCATTGAACTTAGGTGACTTCAGCTTTAAAAACTGCTCCACCAGTCCTTGAGTATGGCGTTCTACTCCAGGCTATTGC
This sequence comes from Eucalyptus leucophloia subsp. euroa, assembly GCA_017140325.1. Lineage (NCBI taxonomy): Eukaryota > Viridiplantae > Streptophyta > Magnoliopsida > Myrtales > Myrtaceae > Eucalyptus > Eucalyptus leucophloia. Next base: position 23,162,495 of record CM029470.1, on the reverse strand, counting down.
TGCGCCTGCCTTTCCATCAGATTTCCAATATTGGCTAATGCCTGTAGGATGTCTTCTTGTCGGGGTTCAGCCCTTGCAACAGAGGCTTCAGCCCTCGAGGGATGAGCACTTCCAGCTCGCACCATGACTTTCCTGCAATTTCCAAGCATTGCCTTAGGAATAATCTGGGACTCACTACCTCCATTCAAAGCAACTACTACTACTACATAAGTAACATATACATGTTACTGGTACCTAAAGGCGACTCAAAAATAAATTACTAGGGATCTACGAGTGAATACTCATCACCCGTTATTCAATTATTTCGTTTTATATCATATGGTGTGCATTGTCATCATGTTCCTCAATTTCCAAATGAGGCTCCTTATCACTCCAACCTATAACCATTCGCTCTGATACCAAAAAGGGCGGCTGCGGCATCTCGAACCCTTCGTAGGTCACCACAAGTGCCAATGTTACACCTTATTACCTTTCTTCTTAGAAGAGGCGTCATAATTAGTAGACACATTTTTTTTTTTTATTTATAAAACGGTCCCAGCGCAACTCAACAGCGGAAGCAAAATAAAACATCACCATCTCTCCCTCCAATAACCATGATACAAATACACACCCCTAATCATCATGATTAAAAGACAAGCCACGACACTTATTCACATATATTTTCAAGATGGGATTTCTTTTGGGCTGGTACATCAAAAGGAAAAGCCAGAACTCAACCACGTTCGGCCTAAAACCCAAAAAAGAACTCTCGACCCACTACATCTCACGTGCACAACCCCCATCATCAGTGTCGGCTAACTATCCAAAAAGATCCAGCTCCTACTCGTCACGCATGGCCTTCACACCCATCCCGGTGCATCAGGCGGTGGCAGCAGCAGCATCCCACGCATCACTCCGTCGCGTCGAACATGGACAGATATGAACTCCTGGACAACAGGGCCCCCAGCTAGGCCCACGTCGTATATAACTAGACAGCACACTCGAATATACATAAGACCAGGAACAGAAGGACAGTCAAACTCCTTACACTCGACCTCCACGTCCGAAGGTATGTCGTAAAATACGCCCCGCATAACAGTAGGAAGCGGCATACTGCTAATCTGAAATGTTGGTCCCCAAAAGGGGTGAGTACAACCATTCAGCAGGTAAATGAATCCAATAACCACTCAATGCGTCATACAAGTCATACATGCATTGCATGCATTACTTACCTTGAAGCCATGCACATACTATCATGCATCATCACCACAATCATAACACATACATGTGTATCATCATGTCATACTCATATCATCACAATCATGACATTATTATATCACACACATGTCATCATCATTGTGGCACTATCATGCCATATCATATATCATCATCGTATCATGTCATATCTCATCATCATCATGCATATCAAGATGTCATATCATATATCATCGTCGTATCATGTCATATATCATCATCATCATGCATATCATGATGCCATATCATATATCATCAGCGTATCATGTCATATATCATCATCATATCATGTCATATATCATCATCATCATCATGCATATCATCATGCCATGGGTGATCATCATCGTGTCATATCATATCATGCATGGTTCAATTTCCACTTTTAGCTTTCAATTTGATCACCACATCACCCTTCCTTGGATCATCAATTTCATCTCATATTTTACACTTGCATCCCATGCAAGAAAGAAAAACCTCCGGCATTTAGCCATTCAAGGCCACCGGGCATCCGGCCCCTTATATTCCGGACATCTTGCATCCCAACTAGCATCACGAGGCATCCTCTTGGGCAAAGACTTCCGACGAGGCTTCCGGCATTTACACTCCTTGGCCGGGCATCTCGCACCCCAACTGACGTCACGAGGCATCCTCTTGGGCAAAGACCTCCGACGAGGCTTTCGGTACCCCCACTTTATGGGCATCTCGACACTCCCGAGGACCATTCGGCCTTGTATCTCAATACAATCCGGCTTCCGAAAGCCCCCATCCCGAGCATCCTGATACTCCCAGGGCATTATCATCCGCCACAACAATCTCCTCATTCTTCATTATCCATGTTCACCAATTTCGGTCTTAATTTAGCATGGCATATGATGTGATGGCAAACAAGTCATATTCAGCATTGAATTCACACATGTATCTCAATCCATTGTTATGCATACATCAAGACCTTATCGTACATGCTACATAGTACAATTATTTATGAAATAAAATTTATGGAATTTATGCCGATTAAAATAATGCATTTCTCATGCCCTTTTTACATTTATTTAAATTCCAGCTTGTGCCACTTTCAAAATATTAAATTTAATATCTATATAATTCTCAAAAATCATAAAAATTAAGGCAAGTGTTAATCCAAAAAATAGGATAATGATTTCATGCAAAATACATGGCCAAATAAAATTCCACACAAATCCATAATTCACACAAAACAGCATATAAATTTCGGATGAAATCAGAATGCACAGTCTCCGTAGAAATTCGATTAAAATATCCATACGACCTCCAAAAATTATGAAATTTTACCAAGTTATAGCCAAGACATTTAAGTACATTTTTCAAGCAGACTCCCAGGTCAGATTCTTTTTAGATTATTTTCTACAGTCATACGAAGCTTCTGGATCCAACACCGAATCGTCCAGTACATGCTTCTCCGAAATACTGAGTTTTCACCTACCTGTTCTTATTCATTTCCTCTGAAATTTAGATATGTTCTACATAAAGATGTTATCTACAAGTTTCATGCAGAGATCTAAGTCAAATAACCAGATTATAGCCATCATTTAGGTCCATGAATTCTCGGGTGTCCTGTATTACATCTCCAGAATTACCGTCTTCAAGATCTAGTCGATTTATGAGGTTATACTTGTTAATTTTGCTTCAAATTTGAGTATGTTGTAGTTTAAGATGTCCCTACAACGTTTATGAAGGAAGCGAAGAGAGATTCTTAGCAAAACTCAACATGCAACCACAAATCCATCAAGAGTCAGTGAAATCGTTCCAGATCTGAGGTCTCCGTAGGATGAGATTTTGACTCCTTAAATCTCCATCATTTTCCACCAAATTTTAGTATATTGTAGTTTAAGATGTTATCTAAAACCTCTATGAAGATATCGAAGCCAAAATCAAACTCTAAACATGCATGCAAGCTCTCACAACATTCTGACTCGAGCGGATTCAAACGAAAACAGCAACCTTACTCAAAAACAAGTTAACAAAACTTCGGTTTTCTTTTCCTAATCACCCAAAACTCGACATACATGTAACACACACACATCCAAGAGCAGTAAGAGGACTCCAACTTACCTCTAGACCACACAAACGGCAGCACACAGCGGCGAACACGGCGGCACACGGCGGCGAACGGGCGGCGCATGGGCGGATGGACGGTGTCTCCTCTTCTTGGCTTCTCCTCCCTCTCGGCCGCTCTTCCCTTCTCTCGCACAATCTCTCTCTCTTTGGGCGGTAGCTCAACCGGCCACCCCTCTCTCTCCTCTTCCCTTTTATTTCCCCCTAAACCTCATCATTAGTAAACATTGTTTGCCACTCCAATTGACCAATGCATGCCATCCCTCTCTAAGCCAATGCATGAAGGTCTCTTGCCACTTGTCTTAATGGGCTTTTGGGCTTGGGCTTTTGGGCTTGGGCTGGCCACTCTTGGGCCTCCTCTTGGGCTGGTCGATAGCCCCCTTTCGCGAGCCTAATTGGGTCGACTAGCTTGGCCCATCAAGGCTTCGGCCAATGGGCCTAAGGCCCATCCTAATAAAAATTTAAATTTTCCTTTTTATAATTTTAAATTTTAAATTCCACATGGCCAAAGTCTTGTGACATTTTATTTATAGGATTTTTATTTATAAAGTGCATGGCCAAGCATAGACTATTATCATTAATCCATCAAATTTAAAATCTCATAAACACAAGCACAATAACATATAGCCTTAAGAAAACTAATGGCTAAAACATAAACATAGGAAATTTTCATTACCTAATTATAGGCTTTAATTCTTCTAGAGGGTGACTCAAATTTTGGGATGCCACATTCTACGTGCGGGAAACCACCCACGATCAGCAACTGTTGATGATCGTGAGAAACCATCCCACGACCAATAACCGTTGCTGGTCATGGGTTCATGCATGATCCCATGACCAACAACCGTTCGCTGGTCGTGAGTTCATGCATGACTTTCATGCATGATGGTCAGCAACTTTGCTGGCCATCATGCCCCAATTTTTTTTATTCAAAATAAAACCACACACAAGATGTGTGTTGCACACGTGCACCTTAATTTACTAATTAAATAAAAAAATAATTAATCAAACCCCTTTATATATATTTATATATATTAAAAAAAAGATAATCTTTATGTGTGCATTTGGAACACAATAACATATATTCACTTTGAGCATACGTGTGCATCATATGCAAGCAGGCTTGTGACTATAATACAAATTAAATTAAATTAAATTAAATTAAATTAAATTTCAAATGGACTCAATTCGATTGGAGTAATTACAAACACAATTACAAAATTATTTCTCTCTTGTTCCACGTTATCCTAATTGTTTATGGTGTGTGACATCCCTAAGTTTGTCACTAAGCTAGTAGTAAGACTTGTACTAACACATTAGTACTCTCATAAGAATTAATTGTCTCGATTAATCTTTGGGTCCTACAAGTCATGATTGACATCTAGCAATATGGCATGGCTTCCCAGATAGTGTGAATGCTTTAAAAACATAATGAATTTATCAGTTTTGACTACAGTGTAATTTAATCCATCTGTCTTACTATGTCCCAATCAAACAAAGATCATGAAATTTTTTGTCAAGTCACCAATTCGATCATATGCACAAATCTAATTGACATGTATTTTATTTGAGACATAAACAATCTATTCTCGGTTACAACCCTGGCCAAGGATTTTAATGCAGTGTCATAATTAGATTGAGTAGGACATCATTAATATACCTTGCATGTAACAAGGAGACAGATTCTATATTGCCTACACCTGCAACTTTGTATATGAACAAACTATGACCATCAGGTATAAAGATGAATCAATGACCCGGCATTACGTGCACTTGTGAACCATAGTTGTTCAACACACAAGTTAACAATGTGCCTCAGGTCTAAGGATTATTTATACAAGTCCAAAGCATGAACAATTAGACATTAACCACGCTAAAAGCTTTCATGTCACTAATCATTCCATATGTGTCACGTTTAGTGAACTTGTCTAATACAAACACTCGTGCTTTAACTCGAGCATCACAATACCCAATGACTTGCGACTCATCATTCCCTTAAGTATCCAATACTTAATGGTGAAGTTAAGAACACACCGGTCTCAACAAAATTGTTAATATCCACTCACTAATCCATTGACCGGAAACGATTTAAAGATTCAGTCTAACTTTGAACCCGTCGCATATATTCTTAATATCTCAAGAATGGGTCTAGTTGGAACTGATATTATGGAATCATTCATAAATATAAAAGAATTGGACAAATAAATGAATGTGTCACTGCCATTAATTAAATAATAATAATGATAGTACAATTGAAATCCCTAATATGTAACAATTACATGATAGCTTTAGGGCATACATCCAACAACCGCCTCACAACTGTCCAACGATCTAAGCTCTTGGCCATAGCAACTCCACGACTCAAGCACCATCTTCGTCGTGCTAATGCCTCTACTCAAGCTCGTCTAGCAGTCCTGTGACATCCCAAATTTCACCAACCATCATTAGTATAATTGGATCATTAGAAACTTGGATTAATTTAGATCGGGCTAGAAAGTGAACCCAACGGACCGTGAGGAATGAGTGGGCTTGAGGAGCAAGCGGGCCGCATGATTATTTTAGAACTAGGCTTGTAAACTTGAATGGAATAGCTGGGCTTGGACTTGGCTTGAAGCAGGCCAAGGTTCGGAATTATCAGATTTGTAGAATTAGTTTAGTGGACCAGATTGTTGTAGGTTGCGCCTGTTGGGCTAGGAATGGATAATTAGGCCCAAGTGATTTTATTTTTGTTTAAGATTCATAGATTATAGTTAAGATGATTTGATTAGTGACTATTTATAATTTTAGCATTTCTTGTGATGAATTCTTTATAGACTAATATTGACTAATCGATATGTTATATATGTCATGACTTTGTATAATTATAAAAGGATTGAAATCAAGTAGAAACAAAAGGAAATTAAATGAAAAATATTAGAAACAAATGAACTAACTAATGATATTGATTAACTGTTAATGGATGGCAAATGACAAATGGCAAGAATTCTCATGCATGAAAGCCATGACCTCACTCTCTCATTTCTCCTTGTACTCGACCCCTACAGTTTTCTTTCCTCTAGAAACCGAAACCATCAACCCAAGAAGACACAATCATGAGCAAGATCTCATCATTAGTCTAGCCTAGGGATGAGCTTGTAGCCTATTTCCCCTCATAAATTTCGAAACTCTCTCTCTCTCCTCATGACCGAAACCCACCTTCATCTTCTTCTTCATTTCTCTTGATTGGGCGGCAAAACCAGAAGCAAAGCAGCAACCTTCTTCCTCTTGCGTGCGAAATTTTGGTGTTGATCTTGACACATCATTGTGTTGTTTAGTAGCTGAAGCAAGGTAAGGAAAGATATAACTCTAAATTAAAGTTATCCATTGTTTGTCAAGAAAACTTGAGGATCTAACCAAATGGTGGAGGAATTGACTTGTAGTTGTTGTTTTGTGTTGATTTAAGCTTGGTAAGTACTAGATTGAAGGTAGAAGCCCATGTTACTTTGAGTCTTACATGTCTCGAAGTCCAAGTGTGAATAAGCTGTATTTGTTGAGTAAAGTGATGAAATGGTTGCCAAGTGGAAGGATGTGGTGATGAGTGAACTTATGGATGCAATTATACTTCGAGCCGAGCTGTGGAAGGGTTATTTGTTAAAGAAAAACTTGCTGAAGGTACTCTTAGTTGATGTGATAAAAGTATTGAAGTGTTGTAGAAGAGATTTGTGGAAAAATAAGTGGTTTGGTCAGGCTAGAAGTGGAGGAATCGTGTATTCCTATTCTGTTCTAGGAGAATACGGTTAGGAAGTCTTCTATTTTGTGTTATTTTCCTTATGTGTGTTGATGAAATAAGAAAGGAACCATTCTACATGATATTACATCCATTAGATTGAATTAGAAACCTAGCTATAACCATATGAATATAAAAACATAGAGATAGAAGTGAATTTAGTAAAACCAGTGAACTGTTTTTGTGAGAAATGGTTTGACCTTTGATGATTATATTAATTTTCTGTAATTATATAGTTAGAATTGGACTTCAAATATTTAAAGAAAGTAGTATAACACATTCTTAGGAATAACATGTCAAAATTTGAGATTTAATGGATAAGATTTGGTTAGTAAAACGATTTTCTTTGTAGATATAAAATCTGGACGTCCGTACAGGGTGCTAGTAAAGATTATGGCGATTGTTACTCTTAATACAATGAGAATCAGACTTAAGTTTCTCCACAGAAAATGTCGATATATGTCTCAAATATAACATAATAAAATTTTTTTGTATTTTGATAAGAATTGATGTACTTTATGTGTCTGAGAACAAAACTGCTCGTTTAGTTGAGACCTGAGAATATTAAATCGTAGTTGTGTCTTTTACATTAGTTTTGATTGACACACATAGAGTCTAGTGAACTCATAATAGATGTTAGTTGTGTAAGAGTAAGTCTCATATATCATTTGAGGTGTAGGTACATATAGTATCATGCGTGTGCAATAAGTGCGGTGCATAGTGCTTGATTATGGGGTAAATATCTTTTCGGCATGGTATGTGACATGTCGTAATGGGTTTTATCTTATAATTTGGACACACACGTGTGCTAGGTTCATGAGAGTTAGATATATAGTTAGATACTTTGGAGTCTTTTTCTTTTGCATATGATAAATGCATTAATCAAAGGTGTGGTGATGTGAAACGTGTGCTAAATTGAGTGAATGAACCCATCGGTACTAAGATACCGGTGATGTCCCTCAGAAGTTGGGATGCCCAAGCTATGTGGTCTTGGATGCCTCGGTAGAGAGATACCATGATTCCTCAGAGTGAGATGCCCTTGTGTGTTATCAAGGATGCCTCAGTTGTGTGATACTGAGATGCCTCGGAGTGAGATGCCCCATGCTGAGTGGTCTTGGGAGGACCTCGGTTGAGTGATGCCGGGATGCCTCAAAGTGAGATGGCCATAATAGAAATATTGTGGAAGTCTGGATAAGGTAACTTCCAGAAGTGACTCGATCAAGCCGGTAGAGTTCTAGTTAGTAACTGATCGAGGGTGGATCATATGCACACTAAATATAATTCTACTTGGCAAGTGAGTTCATTCATTATTGTTGCATTGCATCTTGATATGAAATTGAGCTTGAGAAAGGTAAGCATAGAAATGGATACATGTAAGGTGATTACATACATGATGTGTTAATATCCAATTGTTTATGCTTGTGACAATCCTACCTTAGTATCTTAAATTGTTTGGATCATGATTCTCTTGCAATCTTGATGGCTGTGGATTGTTTAAGTTAGAGTTTTATCATCCTTTACTGGGCAAAGTTGTTGCTCATACCTTACATTTTTCAGATTGATAGCATGGATGTGCTGCCAGTAGCTCGATACAGGGTGGTAGCATGCCTCGATATTTATTTTCATGATGTGTATGATCCTGACATTGACATGACTTTCTCCAAGTATGAGGCTACTTTATGGATGGATGATGATAGAGCTGGCTTAATACTGATAAAGTTCATTGCATGGTTTATCAACCATGAAGGGGAGATATTCGGACCTTTACCCTTTGGTGCAGGAGGACCTGGAGTTGGGACGGATGGCGCCTAGATGCCAATGATCGTGTAGAAGCCGGAGGATCGTCTTTTGTTTTTTGTTAGACGTGGGCTTGTGTGGGAACTTGGGGAGTAGACACCCTCACCCTTTATCCTTCACTTTTGTATGCCTTACTTTTGTTATGTATATGTTGTATATATAGGTGATGAACATGTAAAGAGTCCAGGTTGATTAGTTTTGTAGGCCCTGATGATGGTAAGAAGAAATGAAGCTTCTTGTGATCTTGTTTATGTGCATGAATGAATTGGTCAATATTAATAATCGGTAGAGTGATTACAGGATAAATTCATAATATAAACTTTAGATTTTAAATAATCCATGTTATACATGCTAACCTTCAATGATGAACACTATATATATAAATAAATGGAATTTACAAGTTTTACAAGATTATAATAATAGTTGTAAATTTTGCTTGCGCTTAGTATGTGACGCCCTGGGACATCACAAGTCCTCAGCCAACTCCATCTCAACCGCTGGCATCTCGCGCCATCCAGCACAACCACCTTCACCGAGCACACCAAACAACCTCCCATCCAACTTGTCGATAATGGCCAACAACTCAACTCCTCATAACATAGCCGGTTTTTCCAACAAGCCGTGAGCTTGCAAGGCTGGTTTTTAGCCTCTTCCGAGCCTCCTTTAACGTCGCCATAGACATTGGATCTCACTGCCGTCGCGCCGCCATCACCGTGAACCTATTTCCTCGCTGATCCGATGAGTAAACTCCCTAATCCTTGATTAGGTTGTTAATTGCACTTAGGGAATTAGATTAGTGCTAATTACCTTAGTTAAATTAGTATTAAGTAAGAGTAGCCTTAAGATTAATTAATGTAAATCTAATTTGGTAAGATTAGTCTTAATATGGATTAGTGTTAATCTAATTGCTTAGATTAGCACCTAATTTAGTTGATTTCGCCCAAATCAGTTTACTAAACGCTCGTCGTTTGCCATTTTTCTGGATCGAAATGTGCTACGATTTTAAGATTGATTCTTTCCTGAGAAATATTTTAGACATCTTCAACTATGATATATATTTTACTCAAGATTTTATGGATTTTAAAAAATAAGATTTCAACTTCGTTAAAAACAAAAAAAACATTTGTTTGTGCTAGAACTAGTGACCATTCGGAGTTGAAAGTTTTTTTTTTTTTTAAATCAAATTTTAGAGTTCAATTTTTGAAATGTTTCCTTCAAAAAAGTTACTCATCACATATTTTAGTTTAACATAGTCAAATTTTAGATCAAGCTAACAAGTTTTGGATTTCGAACCAAGCTTTTTTTCAAAAACGTGATTTCTGGAAACGGAACAAATTTGGTAATGAATTGAGCGATTTACTACTCTTAATATAGAAAGATTTGGGCTAAGGTGTCTACATGAAAAGTGTTCACTTAGGTGTCCTTTACAATATATTCAAATTTGAGATTTTTCCAAACTCATTTGATTAGGTTTCGGGATTTAAACTTGGAGACGCGAGAGTGGACCAATTTTTGCTGGTTAGGACCGGTAGTGGCTTTGGGGATTGTTCTTGATGTTGTGTTTGCTGGGCAATGCATATTTGGTGATGTGGTTGAATTTTGGCTTGCTTAGAGTTTATGCTTGATAATATGTGAAATTGAGTGCTTGGTTTTTGTTATGGACGATTATTGCAAAAAATTTGGATTTTTGTATTTTAATAGAAAATTACTTGGTGTCGGTTTTTGATGCCAAAAGTATTTTATGTACTATATAAAATTGTGGGATTTTGAAATGAGAGAGTATCATGTTTTATGGTTCGATTTGATGGTGCGATCACGCACAATTATTTTACCATGTATTTTTAATACGAATAAAATTGGCCAAGTTTATTATTTAAAATGGAAGTATTCGAGTGCAATGTATGATGTTCTTGGCCGAGTTTGGATGTGCGTGTGATCGCTATCAAAACCCATCACCCGGTGAAAGTAAGGGAGGCGATGCTCCTTCAGGAATGCCCTTGATAGTGGATGTCGTTCGCAGTGGAGGTTGGACCGATATTTCTTCAGGAATGCCCTTGACAACGGATGCCAATCGTAATGGAGGCTGGACCGATGTTCCTATGTGGAATGCTGTCTAGATGTAGATGTTGTGCCTGACGAAGCGGTATGATGCTCAGTTATGCCGGATGACCGTTGACTGATGAGTTGGCCGTGGTCGTTGGGTCGTAAATAATTGGAATATGCTTGAGTGATTGAAATAGCCACGCTTGATTATGTGACAAAATTGTGTGGCACGAAATAGGACATGTCATAATGGTTTGGCCTTATAATTGAGACCTCTATGAATATTTGATGGATGATATGAGGTGTTCCAATTATTAAATTACGTTTGTTGTGTGCATATGATTTATGCAATGAGCTAATCTATAGGGAGGTATTGAGGCAAGGTAAGTCATGTATGGTGCATGCTTAGGATGCCTCTAAGTGAATTCTCGTCCTAATCAGGGTTTAGGGTGTTGACTCTTTGAGATTTTTATCTCACCTTATCGTGAGTTACCATTTTCAGGGTTGTAGCATGGATGATCCAGAGTCTGAGGCTGAAGGGTCCAAAGTGTAGATGGCCTAGTGGTTTCTTTTTTAGTAAGACCTCCTGTATATGAACTTGTAGGGTTAACTCGATTTGTATATAAAGTGTTTTGTGAAAATTTGTTGTCGTGCTTTTCTATTCTATATTTGATGGTTGTCTGGAGTTTATTAGTTCACTTCTGCATGTTCGTAAAACAAATGGGTCGGCAATGCATTTTGGGAACGTCGCATTTTAGTCAACTGTCGAGAGATGTGTGCGTGCCCGAGGTTTGGGGCATGACAGACATTGCTCGAAGAATTTTGGATGCCAAGTGGATTCTGGAAGAGTTGATGGATTTCATCCGTTAATAAATAAATCTCGTGTACAAAAGTTCCTAACTTTATGAACTGAATTTTGGTTATACTTTCATATTATTGAGTGAGATGTGAGTTTCTCATATTATGGAATGGATCTTATTTATGCTTGCATAATATTGAGTGAGGCATGAGTTTCTCATGTTGTTGGTGAATATTGGGTTATGCTTGCATATTATTGATTAAGGATTTCTCATATTTCATCCAAGACAAAGCTTTTGTTTTGCTATTGATCTGCCATCAACTAATTTTTTAGATGAGTTATGCGCTTGTTGATAGGTGAGGCATCCTCCTACCCGGAAATTAGTGGGTCTTACTTACTAAGCCCATAACTCACCTCGTTGTTTTTCAAAATTGTAGGCATGGAGGTCTCCTACTAGTGCTGGAATTGCAGTCTCGCTAGAGAAGCTTAGGTTTACTCGGCCTTTGGAGCATAAAAAATTTAGTGACTGTAAATATACTAGCCATGACAAAAGGTTCTGTAAATATGACTAATGTAATTATGTATTTGCAAGCAGTTGCTTTCCTAGCTATTTATTGTTGTTTGGGTGTTGTTTGTAACACTTCCACATATGCTTAATGAAAAGATAAAAGAAACGGGACCCGATGCTTTATTTGCAACAAAAATGCCCATTTTGCCAAGAATTGCTCCCAAGCAAAAAAATGTAAGAATCACCTAATACATCACATTGACATCGAAATTGGTGTTTCTCTTAAAAATGATGATGTTGGATAATTGTTCTCAATTGATGAAAATCCATATGAACAAACCCTCTGTGTTATTCCTTATTATCAAACCCCCAACAAAACTAATTATGATTTAGATACTGAAGATCTTTTCCATAAATCCCTCACTTCTTTAGAACAGGAACCTAGTATATATTCTAATCAAGTTCATTGTCCTCATTTCCCTATTAAAATCTTCACTTTCAAGTTTGCCGAACCTGTCGCAGCTATTGCCCTTATTGTCACTTGTGCTAGTTCATCAATTTTAGCCACTAAAATTCTTCTTGAATAATACTGGAGTTCTTGTGTTCAGTATTTTAATTCTATTTTAGGAGATACTTTTTCTACAAATGCGCGAACTACACTAGTAACCATCCAGTTTTTCCCATAGTGTTCAATAACCACCAAAATCTTTGGATCTAATCTTCCAAACAAAGATCCTATTTATTGGTTGGGATGTGATGACTCAAATTCCTCAACTCTGAATCAATCCTGGAAAATGCCTTGGTGGGATTTATATCTTTATTTTTCTTGAAAAGAAGGCGAACAAAAAACTCTGGATTTTTCCACAAGAGATGAGATTCTAAACAAGATTCTAATAGTTTTTGCACGATCAGATCCAACAAACTCATCTAGGTGAAAAAGAACTTGTGCAGACGCATTAATAATTGCACAATTTTGGCATGATTATTAGGCACACTTAGCACTTTGTGTACCCACGGTTTAATTAACACTAACCCCTTTTATTTTTATTTAATTTTGTATTGTTGTCTTATTAACCTTTATGAAAATTAGGAATTCTATTTATTAATAAAATTAAATTGTCATTTTTTATTATATTTATTATTTTGAATTTTTATATATGTATTTTTTTAAAGACAACCTTTTGAAATTATACTTGTTCCGTTTGTAACCTTTCCCGAAGAGTTGCATTTGTTCATTTTGCAACTTCTTCTCAAGGATTACCTTTGTTCATTTTACAACTTCTTTCAAAGGGATACCTTTGTTTATTTTGCAATCTTCCGTGAAGAGTTGCCTATGTTTTTTGGGACTAATATGTGTGTGTGTGTGTGTGTGTGTGTGTGTGTGTTAGTTTTTGGACGAGCAAATATGAAATCATTTTTGAGTCCTCTTTCCAAAACTACAAACAACTTTTCAATTGTTTTCTAAAGAGACTCTAGAGATATATTAGAATTGCTATATACTTTTCTCATTTGAGATTTTGTTATATCTTGAGGGATATTTACTAGGTAACCATTTGAAACATTGTGGGCAATTAAATTCTTAAAAAAAATGATATCATGCCTCAAAGTTTGACTTGATTGCTCTATCGATTCGAAGCCATAACTTTCCAAGAATTTTCAAGGATTTATATTGTGCAACAATGGAGTTAGAGACAAGCAAAGTCATGAATCAAGACATGGTCAAACTGGACCGATTTGATGGGAACAACTTTGCTCGTTGGAGGGACAAGATGATGTTCCCACTCACTGCCCTGAAGATATCCTAAATACTCCTAACTTGGCGTTTATAAAAGATCCGAAGCCTACTACTAATGGAGGGATTGATTCCAATATGATAAACCCAGACTGCTCCTTGTAAGGAACCCTTGAAGCCAAGAATAGAAGAAGTGCAGAAAACATTGAAATGGTTAACAAAGAGAAGAAGAAACATGCTAAGGATGAATTGTTTTGTGGTGGAAACATACAAAGTGGCAGAGCAAGGTTCCAATAATTATCTAATTGCAAAGTATTTTGATTTCAAGTTTATTGATACCAAACCCTTGTTGGAACAAGTCCACAAGTTGCGAGTGCTAGTGAATAAAATTTGTCCCCTCAAAATTGATATTCCAAAAGCTTTTCAAGTTGGAGCAATTATTGCAAAATTACCTCCGGGGTTGAAAGACTATGGAAAAACACCAATGCACAAGTCAGAGGACATCACCTTAGAGCAAATGATGAAAAATATTCATATTGAGAAAAAGTCATGTTCACATGATAATTCTATTTTGTACAATTCCAAGGCGAATTATGTGGAAAGAAAACCAAAAATTGGCCAATACACCAAAGTAAAGAATGGGCATAAATTTAAGAGAACACCTATTTTGTCTATGGCAAAAAGGGACGCTACACCAAGGATTGCATTCACCACAAAAGCATATCAAAGGACAATAATAGTCCAACGGTGAAGGCATGCAAATTTGGTTGAAGAAATTTATGTGGCCATGATTACAACCATGTTTTCGAACATGAAAATTTATGAAATTAATGATGCGATGGATATGGTTTCTGAAATCAACTCTACTACTGTCCAATCTTGTTGGTGGCTAGATTCTAGAGCAATAATCCATGTGTGTAAGGACAAATATATGTTAAAGCAATTTGAAGAGACTGTTGACTCGAATGTCCAAGAGGTCCTTATGGCGAATAATATTGTTGCAAAGGTTGTTGGAAAAGGCATGGTAGAGATAGACTTTACTTATGGAAAGAATACTACTCTTCTTAATGTGTTATTTGTACATGAAATTAGGAAGAACCTAGTTTCTATTGATTTACTTTGTAGGAGGGGGTTTCGGTTTTTGTTTGAATCCGATAAGGTTATCTTGTCAAAGAATGGGCTATTTATAGGAAAGGGTTATGCCAATTATAGCAAGTATCAATTGAGTATTAATAATAATATCGTTAGTTCTGCTTATATTGTTGAGTCTTCATTTTTATGTCATAGTAGGTTGATACATATAAATATTCATTATTTGAAGAATATGAAGAAGATAGACTTGATAAATTTTAATGGCGAATTTGATAAATGCAAAATATGTGCTAAGTCTGAATTTACTAAAAAATAATTTCTTAGTGTTAAAAGAAACTTGAATTTATTGGATTTGGTTTATAGTAATATATGTGAATTCAATGGCATATTAACACCTGATGGTAAAAGATAGTTTATTACCTTTATGGATGATTATAATAGGTTTTTATATGTTTATCTTATGAGGTCAAAGGATGAAGCATTTACCATGTTTAAGAAATATACAGCTAAAGTAGAAAATCAATTAGAAAGGACAATAAAAGTTCCATGTTTATAGAAAGGTGGAGAATATTTCTTAAATGAATTCTCTTCATGTGACATCATCATTCCAACCCGATTTTTCAAAACGGAATTGTTTCGGCAAGTGATCGTTGGATGAGATGACCTTGAGGATCGATAAACCACAAGGGCATTGGAAAAGGCCACTTCAGGGGAAAAACTCGATTTTTCATTGGCAATGATGTATAAGTGTGGAAAAGTGGAAACGGGCCATGGGTGGGGGACCCAATGGGCTCGAGCCCAAGTGGGAGGGCTAAGGCCCACATGCCCAAGGGGTAGGTGGCCGAAGGAAGCCCATGACCCTTCACGCCCATCAAACTCTCTTTTGACAAGATCTTGCCATTAAATGCATGCAAGGATGTGAATTGTGCATGAATAGTGCAAGATCTTGGTGAAAGGACCGAAATGCCCTTCCATCAAACTAAGTACAAAATGGCAAGGTTGCAAGAAGAGTAGGAAAGGGGTGGCACATGCTTGTGGGTAGCAAAGGACGAGGATTTGAACCCATCCTAGCCTAGACTAGCCTATCCTAACCTATATATTCAAGTGCAATCTCCTCATTAATTGGCTCGATTTTCCCTCTTCAAGAAGCCACCTTCACATCAATTAGATCCTAGATTAGTAGGTTTGAGGAACATAGGATGGGATGGACATTGATAAGGATGGCATGTTCTACTCTCTTTCTCCTTTCTACCTCCCTCACCGTCAGCACTCTCTCTCTCTCTCTCTCCCTCATTCTCTCTCATTTTCCCTCACTTGTTTGTTTTCAAGCTCACTCTTCCTCTCCCTAGCCTTAGCTGAACCACCATTTCCATTTTCACCTTCATTTCAAGCTTGTTTCCTCCATTTTTCCTCTTATTTTCCTTGTCGGCTACTATTCGTCGAACTCCCGAAGCTGGACCGCCCTTCACGCCGTCAAACCACCGCTTCAAGCCAATCGATCAGCCTCCTCAAGAGTTGTTTAGTATTGTGCAACCTTCACCCATGCTCCCTCTCCCTCATTTCTTCTCCAATCCAGTCCATCGTGATGGTTGGAGATCATGCCGACGCCTAATCGCCGTTGAACCACCGTCGTGAGACCGCCAGACCACCGTTTAGCTAGTATCCAGCTCACCCACGCACTATCAATGTGAGACCAGCTACTGTCCGGTCTTGTTGTTCCTTCCCTCAGCATGTTTTGAAGCTCAAATCATTCGTGAGTGGCTTTTTAGCCTTTAATTAGGGCTTTCGTTGTACTTAGGGAGTAGTTTAGGGCTTGTTTATGGTTAAATGATGATTTGTTAATGTGATAAGTTCATGTTGCATGATAAGCAATTATTGGACTTAGATAGGTTATTGGACTTTTGGCAATAGGTTATCAAATTTTAAATGACAAGTTATAGAATTGTTAATTTAAGTTATCGGGTTAAGGTAATAGGCTATCACGTTTAGGTTGATAAGTTCTTGAATTAAGTTATGTAAAGTTAATATATTGTTGTATGTGCCATAATAAGATTGTAGGCTATTATGTATTATATGTGTTATGTACTTAATGTATTATATGGGTTATGTGATATAGGCTTTTATGGGGTATCGATTATACATTAAGCATGTTATATGGAATATGAGTTTTATGTGTTATGTGAGTTACGTATTATGTATTGTACGTGTCACATGTGTCCTATACTGTGACATCTTAGAATTTCAATCATGTTTTCAATTGAATGAGTCAAGCGTTCCATCGACACACCTATAGTGTTATTCTCTGAGTTGATGACTCATGAGATAATTAAACTATCTAGGAAAATCATTAAATGATTTTAATGCAATATACTTGAGAATTCATCTAGAAATTAACTACTCAACCGTGCTCATCTACAGAGATCATTCCGACACAAATAAAAATCGATCTGAGATAGAGATAGGTCATTTTTACTGAGATAGGTGATTAAAGAGTGGGTGATGCCACCAGATCACAAAATTCTCGTCGATTGGTACTAGATCGATTTTTCTGTCGTTTTGGTACCTTGTGTCTGTATTTGAAATCTCAAGATTTTCACAACAACAAAGGGTCAACAATGTGTCAAAGATATATAATATGACTCAAAACGAATCAATTGCGAGTCAATTGCATAAATTTTTTTTAAAAGTTACCTAGGAGACTAAGTCACACTAAAATCGCACCAGATTAAAATTAACCACAAATCTTAATCCGATTTCAGAAATTAAAACTTCTATCATTTCACGAGACATTTTGGAACCATTAATTCACCATCCGAAGATTTTTCTGCAAATCGAGATTTTTGTCGAAAATTCAAAGTAGGGCCTTTTCCACCAGAAAATTTAGTGGATAGTTTTTTATCGCGTTTTTAGCATGTAAGTCGGTTCTATTGGCAAGGAAAAATGTTGATTTGATCATGGACACCTTGGTTGGATTTTTGGACAACAAATTAAGCTCAATTGGATGTCAAATAAAGGGGAATTGAATGGGATTGATGTGTAAATGTGCACAATTCGTAGCCCCTTGGTCCCTCAACCTTTGGACCACTTCCAAGATCTCCCAAGGAAGCTTTGAGGTCCACAAATTTGTTGAGGAAGTAAGCAAACTAGTGGGGCATGGTCAAGGGGACAAGAGGATAGAAGTGAGAACAAGGTGGCCCCCTCTAAAGCCAACAGCCCATCTTCTTCTACCTCTACATTTGCTTTCTCTACTTTCAACCCTTGTAGAGCTCAAGAAGTGCAGAGAAACTGGCCATCTTCCTCCGCTGCTTGTCGCACGTCCGCCCGAAGCTCGCCGGAGCCACCGCTCGTGCCGTAGCTTGCCTACATGCCTGTCTTGCTTGTACGCCTACCTACATGTCCCCACACCTTACTCACCCACCATTCAACATTGCCACCGTATGTGGCTTCCCAAAATTCGAGTCACCCTCTAGAGGAATTAAAGCCTATAATTAGGTAATGAACATTTCCTATGGTTATGTTTAGCCATTAGTTTTCTTAAGGCTATGTGTTATTGTGCTTGTGTTATGAGATTTTAAATTTTATAGATTAATGATAATAATCTATGCTTGGCCATGCACCTTATAAATTAAATTTCTATAAATAAAGTATCACAAGACTTTGGCCATGAAGAATTTAGTAATTTAATTCTTAATATAAAGGATAAGAAAAGGGGATAAAATTGATTAGGATGGGCCTTAAGCCCATTGGCCGAAGCCTTGATGGGCCAAGCTAGTCGGCCCAATTAGGCCCGCGAAAAGGGGCTGTCGACCAGCCCAAGGGGAGGCCCAAGAGTGGCCGGCCCAAGCCCAAAAGCCCAAGCCCATGCATGAGCTTTGCCAAGTGGCAAGAAGGAGCTCATGCATTGGCTAATTGAAAGGCAAAACAATGATTACTAATGATGAGGTTTAGGGGGGAATAAAAGGGAAGAGGAGAGAGAGGGGTGGCCGGTTGAGCTACCGCCCAAAGAGAGAGAGAGATTGTGTGAGAGAGAGGGAGAGTGAGGCCGAGAGGGAGGAGAAGCCAAGAGGAGGAGACGCCGTCCGTTCGCCCATGCGCCGCCCGTTCGCCGCCGTGTGCCGCCGTGTTCGCTGCTGTGTGCCGCCGTTTGTGTGGTCTAGAGGCAAGTTGGAGTCCTCTTACTGCTCTTGCATGTGTGTGTGTTATATGTATGTCAAGTTTTGGGTGATTAGGAGAGGAAAACCGAAGTTTGGATGACTTGTTTTTGAGTAAGGTTGCTGTTTTCGTT
This sequence comes from Eucalyptus leucophloia subsp. euroa, assembly GCA_017140325.1. Classification (NCBI taxonomy): domain Eukaryota; kingdom Viridiplantae; phylum Streptophyta; class Magnoliopsida; order Myrtales; family Myrtaceae; genus Eucalyptus; species Eucalyptus leucophloia. Next base: position 23,143,149 of record CM029470.1, on the reverse strand, counting down.
TGAATCCGCTTGAGTCAGAATGTTGTGAGAGCTTGCATGCATGTTTAGAGTTTGATTTTGGCTTCAATCTCTGCATAAAAATTGTAGCTAACATCTAAAATTACAACATACTCAAATTTGGTGTAAAATGATGGAGATTTAAGGGGTTAAACTCTCATCTTACGGAGACCTCAGATCTGGAACGATTTCACTTATCTCTTGTTGGATTTGTGGTTGAATGTTGAGTTGTGGTAAGAATATCTCTTTGATTTCTTCATGAAAGTTGTAGGGAACATCTTAAAATACAACATACTCAAATTTGAAGCAAAATGAACAAGTATAAACTCGTAAATCGACTAGATCTTGAAGACGGTATTTCTGGAGATGTAATACAGGACACCCGAGACTTCATGGACCTAAATGACGACAATACTCTGGTTATTTTACTTATATCTGTTCATGAAACTTGTAGAGAACATCTTGATGTAGAACATATCTAAATTTCAGAGGAAATGAAGAAGAAAAGGTAGGTGAAAACTCAGTATTTCGGAGAAGCATGTACTGGACGATTCGGTGTTGGATCCAGAAGTTCGTGTGACTGTAGAAAATAATCTAAAAAGAATCTGACTTGGAAGTCTTCATGAAAAATTTACTTTAATATCTTAGCTATAACTTGGTAAAATTTCGTAATTTTTGGGGGTCACATGGATATTTTAATCGAATTTCTTCGGAGACTGTGCATTCTGATTTCATCCGAAAATTATATGTTGTTTTGCGTGAATTATGGATTTGTGTGGAATTCTATTTGGCCATGAATTTTGCATGAAATCATTATCCTATTGTCTTGATTTTCACTTGCCTTAATTTCTTTGATTTTTGAGAATTATATATATGTATATATATTAAATTTAATATTTTGAAAGTGGCACAAGCTGGAATTTAAATAAATGGAAAAAGGGCATGAAAAATGGATTATTTTAATCGGCATAAATTCCATAAATTTTATTTCATAAATAATTGTACTATGTAGCATGTACGATAAGGTCTTGATGTATGCATGACAATGGATTGAGATACATGTGTGAATTCAATGCTGAATATAACTTGTTTGCCATCACATCATATGCCATGCTAAATTAAGACCGAAATTTGTGAACATGGATAATGAAAAAAATGAGGAGGTTGTTGTGGTGGATGATAATGCCCTGGGAGTATCAGGATGCCCGGGATGGGGGGTGCCTGAAGCCGGATTGTATTGAGATACAAGGCCGGATGGTCCTCGGGAGTGTTGAGATGCCCGGAAAGTGGGGGTGCTAGAAGCCTCGTCGGAGGTCTTTGCCCGAGAGGATGCCTCATGACGTCAGTTGGGGTGCGAGATGCCCGGCTAGGGAGTGTAAATGCCGAAAGCCTCGTCGGAGGTTTTTGCTCGAGAGGATGCCTCGTGATGCCAGTTGGGATGCGAGATGCTCGGAATGTGGGGGGGCGGATGCCCGGTGGCCTTGAATGGCTGAATGCCAGAGGTTTTTCTTTCTCACATGGGATGCGAGTGTAAAATATGAGATGAAATTGATGATCCGAGGAAGGGTGATGTGGTGATCAAATTGAAAGCTAAAAGTGGAAATTGAACCATGCATGATATGATATGGCATGATGATATGCATGATGATGATGATATATGACATGATAAGATGACGATCACCCATGGCATGATGATATGCATGATGATGATGATATATGACATGATATGATGATGATCACCCATGTCATGATGATATGCATGATGATGATGATATATGACATGATGTGATGATGATATATGATATGGCATCATGATATGCATGATGATGATGATATATGATATGGCATGATGATATGCATGATGATGATGATGATGATATATGACATGATACGATAATGATATATGATATGGCATGATGATATGCATGATAATGATGAGATATGACATGATATGATGATGATATATGATATGGCATGATAATGCCACGATGATGATGATATGTGTGTGATATAATAATGTCATGATTGTGATGATATGAGTATGACATGATGATACACATGTATGTGTTATGATTGTGGTGATGATGCATGATAGTATATGCATGTATGACTTGTATAATGCATTGAGTGATTATTGAATTCCTTTACCTGCTAAGTGGTTGTACTCACCCCTTTCGGGGACCAACATTTCAGATTAGCAGCATGCCGCTTCCTGTTGTTACGCGAGGCGTATTTTACGGCATACCTTCGGACGTAAAGGTCGAGTGCAAGGAGTTTGACTATCCTTCTGTTCCTAGTCTTATGTATATTCGAGTGCGCTGTCTAGTTATGTACGACGTGGGCTTGGGGCCTTATTGTCTAAGAGTTCATATTTGTCCATGTTCGACGTGACGGAGTGATGCGTGGGATGCTGCCGTCGCCACCGCCTGATGCACTGGGATGGGTGTGAGGGCCGTGCGTGACGAGTAAGAGCTGGATCTTTTTGGATAGTTAACCGACATTGATGATGGGGGTTGTGCACGTGAGATGTAGTGGGTCGAGGGTTCGTTTTGGTGTTTTAGGCCGGACGTGGCTGAGTCCTGGCTTTTCCTTTTGATGTACCGACCCAAAAGAAGTCCCATCATGAAAATATATGTAAATAAAGTGTCGAGGCTTGTCTTTTAATCATGATGATTAGTGGTGTGTATTTGTATCATGGTTGCTGGAGGGAGAGATGGTGATGTTTTATTTTGCTTTCACTGATGAGTCACGCTGGGACCGTTTTATAAAATATATATATATATATATATGTCTACTAATTATGATGCCTCTTCTAAGAAGAAAGGTAATAGGGTGTAACATTGGCGCTTGTGGCAACCTGCGAAGGGTTCGGGGTGCCACACCGTCCTATAGCCGTTTTCACTCATCTAGGCCATAACAGCTTCGTCGGTCCTGTCTTGCCAAACTAGCCACCAATTCAACCCCTACTATCCTAGATAAGAATTGAAGCCCGCTTAGCCAGCCGTGTACTGTTTGGCCCACCTTGGACTGCTTCCGGGCCTCGTAAGGTGCTACCACTTAGGAGTTTGTTGCCCGCCTTCGCGTCCTCGTCATTGTTAACTTATCATATTTGAAAACCAGTGAGTTTACTTACTAATCTCCGCTTAGGGAGTTAATTACACTTAAGGGTTGATTATTTTTGGTTAAGCTTGGAATAGGTGGTTAGTTATAACGGATTAGCAATTTAATTGTTTGGTATTGCATGTTAAATGATTAGAGTAGTATAATTAGCAAGTAGATATGTCATATTATTTATCTAGATAGGCTTGGAAATTTTCTAGGCCCGTTTCAGTATTTAATTAGACTTTTCTAGCCTAAGTTTGCATCTATGGCTTTTATTTGTATTTATTTAATTAACTTTGGTAATTATTTAATTATTTAATATTTTTCGAAAATTATACTAAGATAGCTAGTTACTGGAATTTCGTGCTAATTTCAATGATGTGGTTGGTTTATTTAATTGGATGCTAATTTGTGCTATTTTAGTGATATTTGTAATTTTGGGAATTTATCCCCAAATTGAGTAATTGAAGTATTTAACTGGGAAACATCGGAGGTCAATTTATAACACCAAAAATATCTTTGTGAACTATATTAAATGGTGGGTTTTTTAAAAAGGGAAATATGGTATTTTGGCTAAGGCCGACCATCTACCCATACATGATTATTTTTACCATGTATCATAAAAATGGTGAATTATCAATTGATGAGATCAGTATACTATATTAGCCTGTGAGCCTTGATATATCAGCTTAGGGTGAACAGTATACTATAGTAGCTTTTTGTGAGCATATTAAGTACCGCACAGCTTTGGTGAGCATTATCAATATACTATATTAGCCTGTAGGCCTTGATATATCAACTTAGGGTAAGCAGTATACTATATCAGCTTTTGGTGAGCTATACTATCTATCTTCAGCTTATGGTGAGCAGATCTTGATGTGATCGAATTTTATATATAGTATTGAATGAATTAACTAAGAAATGATATTTGTGGTATGGAGTCGATTGGATCGATTGATCGATGACTTGATTTGATTTGATTCGATTCGAATTGGAGTGATTCATTAAATATATGAATCATACTAACTTGCAGGAAGGAATTGAGGCAAAGGTAGGTCATCTATCTTGTGTGTGCCTAGGTAGCCTTTAGGCATATTACCTTCCTAGTAAGAGTTTATGGAGTGAACTTACTGAGACGTCATCTCACCTCGTTATAGGATAACATTTACAAGTCCTTAGATGGATGTACCTCCCGAGCATTTTCGCTAACTGAAGAAGGTCACCGAGCAGCACTCTCAGATTCCCTTCTTGGGAGCCAAAGAGCCTGGGTCTACAAACTCATGAGATCCACTGTTTGGGTTGATGCGGGTCTACCCCATAAGGTACCCCATAAATGCAGATCATGGTATCGTTACGGTGAGATGGACCTAGAGAAGGCCCCCCTTCAAAGTCTAAGATTCCTAGGTCGGTGCTGGAGATTGCTTTTAGCGAGGGTACGACTGATCCTCCAGGTGGTTCGGTGGTAAACCCGAATCTTTTGGATCCAGGGTCCCTAGAGTATTCAGTTGAAGACTCGAATGCTTAGAGGATCTGTAGCCCTCTACCCCCCATTTTGTAGACCCTGTGTATATCGACTAGTATTGTATATGACTTAGTCTGATGTGTATAAAGTGTGTTCTAGTTTTCAATATTGTGGCCCTACTTTTCTATCACATCTTTGTGTTGTCTGCGGATTTAATTATTTGCTTCCACATACACATTAAAATGAATGGATGGATGACGCATCTTGGGGCGTCACAATTTAATCCACCACCGAGGGATGAGCACATGCTCGGAGGATCAAGGCGTGACATCCCCATTTAGTGGTATCAAAGCAAATTAGTGGTTGGAGTGATAAGGTGCAATAAGTTTATATGATAGTTAGTCTTTATTTCTTGATGCTACATGTCTTTGATAGTTGGTTGGTAGATTTTTTGTTTATGATTACTCAACTTCTAATTATGTGTGGAATTGCAAGGCAGGTTTTAGTAGAAAACTTGAGTCATGAGTGATCACGAGCAGAGGACTCCTAGAAAGCGTACCATAAGACTTGCAACTCGGGGTAAGATGCTGACGAGGGTCGGTACTCAAGGAGGTCGTGGTCGAGCCCTAGCTTAGGCTAGCGCTAGTGGAGTAGTATTGCCTCTTATTGGTGCTAGGGTAGTAGCCCCTAGTAATCCTAGGTTCAAAGGAATCATGCAGATGCTTGAAGCAATGAGAGATCTAATAGGGCAATAGGCCTAAAATCAAGCTGCCGCCACTACCGCCGCTGCTCAAGCTACTGCTACTACTGTCATTGTTGCCTTTGCTATGGTTGCCACCGTTGCCACACCCGTTGAAGTTCCAACTAGGAACATAGTTGTGGAGAGGGAGAGACCAATGCATAAGTTGGTAGAGTAGTTTTTGAAGCTAAACTCGCCGAGGTTCACCGGTGCCGGAGATCCATAAAGTACATCGCTTTGGATTCAAGATCTAGAGAAGGCCTTTGCATTGCTAATGTGCACTGAGGAAAAAAAAGTTGTCCTAGCAATATACCAACCGTAGGGTAATGCAAATATTTGGTGGAGAACTGCTAGAGGTATAATATTTCAAAAGGCGTAGTCCTAGTGTGGAATGCTTTCCTCAGAGCCTTCAATGACAAGTACTTTTCAGGAAGCTCCCAAGTACAGAAGATGGAGGAATTTCAATGCCTTCGCCAAGGGACAATGACCGTCGACCAATACGAGGTCAAGTTTATGGAGCTTTCTCAGTATGCTTCGAGATTGATAGAGGAACCATAAGATAAAGGTCGAAGGTTCAAAAATAGCCTTCGACTAGAGCTGAAAAACCCATTGGTGCCATTTGATCTAAAAGACTATCATGAGGTTTACAACTGAGCCCAGCTGGTAGAAAGATTTGTGGATTTGATGATGTGATTTGATGATTATAAGAATCGTACTGACTTGCAAGAAGGAATTGAGGCAAAGGTAAGCCACCTATCTCTTGTGTGCGTAGGTAACCTTTAGGCATATTTTTTTTCTAGTCGGAGTTTAGGGGGTGAACTTGTTGAGATGTCATCTCACCTTGTTGTTGGACAACATTTTCAGGTCCTTAGATAGCACCTCCTCCCGAGCATTTTGGACAGCCGAAGAAGGTCACCGAGCAGGTATCTTACATTCCGCTTCTTGGGAACCTAAGGGGATGGGTCTATGAGCTCATAATTTCCATGATCTGGGTTGATGCGGGTTCACTGCATAAGGTAACTCATCAATACAGATCGTGGCACCATCGTGAGCGTAATGGATGGAGAGAAGGTCCCATATCGGAATCTGAGGGCCCTTTGTCAGTGTTGGAGATTACTTTTGAAAAAGGCACAACAAACCCTCTTGGCAGAGCAATAATAGACCTAAAGTCCCCAGAGCTTGAGACCCTAGAGTATTCAATTGAAGACTTGAATGCTTAGAGGACTTGTAGCCTCCCCCCCCCCTTTTGCAGACTGTTTACATGTATCCGCTAGTATTGTATATGACATAGTTTGAAATTTGTATATAAGTGTGTTATGGTTGGAAAAATTTGTGACCTTTTTTTTCTATCCCATGTTGTTGTTTGGGGATTATTATTTGCTTCCACATGCTCATTAAAATGAATGGGTTAGTGACTCGTCCTTGGGACATCGCTATTTAATCAACCGCTAAGGGATGGGCACGTGCTCGAAGGATAGGGGCATGACATCCCTATTTAGTGGTATCAGAGTAGGTTACTGGTTGGAGTGATAAGGTGCGATAAGTTATCGGGATTGTAAGTAAGAAAGGCCTTTATTTGTTGATGGTGCATGTTTGTGATAGTTGGTTTGTGGCACCCGAGAATTTCAACAACCAGTGATTGTCCAACCACAGTTACTAATCAATGAAAGTATCACCGAATGGTATCATTAGTATTTTGCATGTACATTGCTTCAATTCCATCGTCGGATTGATAGGTCGCGTTTAGAGTATTTCGATCATCGCATAAGTCATAGTCCCATCCCTGCCCACTATCTCTAATGAGGCAGAGAGTATGCTATAAGATATGTAAACAATTTTATTTTTCTATATTGATTTTGGTCATCCAATTGTGTACCCTACTAATCGGACCCCGGTTCATTGGTGCAACCTTGTGTAGTCACGAAAGTAATTATTTTTCAGCACTTGTATGTGCTGAAATTAAGAGTCGAATATTGGGGGAATTGAACCGTGAGCGAGGACCCAACATGGCCATGCAAGGCCATGTTGTAGATTACAATTAACCCATGCATGTGTGGATACTAAGGCAAATGAATAGAGAGGATGTTGGGCTGTATCATTAGGATAATGAGCCGCAACTCACCGGCCCAAAAGCCCTCCACATTAACCTCTAATTGTCGACATAATTGGTCAACTAGCAAGAAGAAGTTTGACTGGGGCTTGGCAAGATGAAGCCACGTTGCTTCTCTTTGGGCGGACAACAAGATGGATGGAGAGGCCAGCTGAAGACACATACCCCGAGTTGTTTTCGGTCCTTGCTGCCAGCATAGAATTTGCATGCAAATTGCAAATTAATTGCGGACAAACAGGCAGATTGATTGAGAGAGAGTGTGAAGGAGAGAGAGAATGAAACCAGTGAAAGTGAGAGAGAGTCCGTGAGAGGGCGACGAGCAAGTGTGAGGAGAAGGACCATCCTCCATACGTGTGTGTTGCCGCCGTCAACGCCATTCAAGCCCTCTGTCATTGAGCTGCACACTCCTCGCCGTCTCACCACACGTCGTTGAACCGTAGGACATCAAGGCAAGTGGAAGTTCATTAAAACTATGTGATGCAATACCATAGAAATTTGGTATAGTGAGATGGGTTGTGAAAATGTTTGAGTATGGATGGTGTGTGCTGGATTTCAGTAGTGATGGGTTGAGAAATTGAGAAAATGCTTTGATTATCCATGTGTGCTTGTAATCCTCATGAACTACATTGTGAGATATAAGTTTAGATGAGCTTTGAAAGTAAGTAGACCAAGGTGTAGGTATTGGATTCCATTGAATCCGTGTGGTCCGACATTTTCTTTTGAGAAACCTAGTAGTTTTGCCAATTTTTCTATAGAAATTTCTAATAGGATTTTGTTTTTGGTTTCTTCATGAAAGATGTAAAGAATTGCCTAAAATATAACATAGATTATTGTTAGATTTTTCGGAAAGCAGATGGTGGCAGAAAAATTTTTCTAACATGTGGTATCTTCCTGATTGAAAAGTGAACTCTGATTTGAGCTTGTAGCTGTGATATACGGTCTGTTGCGACTTGTATATAATTATTTTGGCTTAGTGTTCTTCATGAAAATTTTTTCTCTTGATCTCAATTATAATTTGTTAAAATTTTAGAATTTTTTAAGGTCATTTGATGATTATTTCGAAATTTCTACTAAAAGCGCGCATTCTATCCTTTAAACTGTTTTACTATGAATTGTTCAATTTGTCCTAAAATTCATTGTATTTTGAGTTGTTATTCACTTGATGGATGTAGTGACATTCAGCATATCATATGACATTGAAATCTTTGACAAAGATTTATGGATTTATGAGACACTCAGTATCATTGCATCGAAATATATTTTAGTAATGATATATATCAAGTTATTAATGTTACCATCGGACGGCTGAGCCAACAATGCCCTGGGAGACGGGATGCCTATAGGATAGAATGAGTCGATGCCGTTGGATGCCTAGGGTCCGTAGTGCCCTAGAGGGTCCCCGGGGAGTTTTGGGATGCTCGGTAGTAGGTATTGTACGTAAATCTGGAAGGAATGGGCAACCATTTTCATGGCGAGCCCTGGTTATGCCTCGTGATGCTAGGTGGGGTGCGAGATGCCCAGGGGTGAGACAGAACACACTTTAGATGCCCAGAGGTTTGTGCCGGAGGGTCTCGTGATGCCAAGTTGGGTGCGAAAGCCCGAAGGGATGCAAACACTGGTCCCGGGGAATAAAATCTTTTGAATACTAAAATGGGTAAATTAATCAAGCATATGTATGCGCATATGATATTTAAAAGGTATTTGTCCAGGCATTGAATTAATTTTCATGAATGTAGTACAAGAAATTCATCTCTTGATAATATATAGATATACATACATAATTGCATAGATGACACGTGCATTCCGCAAGAAATTGGCTTATTACATTTGTTGCATAATATAGTTTAATGAACCTTTTATTGCTAAGTGGTTGTACTCACCCCGTTTGGGGACTAACATTTCAGATTGGAAGATATGTCTCTGCTACCGGTCACTCCTTGTACATTTTATGGTATCCCAGTTGATGTTGAGTGCAAGTGTTCAGAGCACCCTCATCTTGATATACGAGGGTTGGTCTTTATTCGAGTGTGGGTTCTAGTTATGTATGATATTAGTACACTTGATGGCCCAGTGGTTCAGGAGTTCTTGTCTATGCATGTCTGCCGTGGTGGGATCATGTTGGGGATGTTGCCACCGCCACTAGCTGATGGACCAGGCCGAGTGTGATTGTGAGGGACGGGTAGTAGATGAATCATTTTGGATCACCGACACTAACTAATATAATTGTGTACTTGGCCGTTTGAAAAATAAAATAAAAGAGAAGTCGGTTGTGTTTTGAGTATGTAGTCGAGTATAGAAAACCACGGCAAATTTTGGTGTACTGACTGATGATGTCTATCAAGCTTATGTAAATAAAAGTGTTCAGCTTTATCTGTAAAAGTTTTAGTTGGTGTACATTGTTTTTGAATTTGGAATAGGGAGATGTTGGATTTCGTTTCCGCTATATGAACTATGCTGGGACCGATTTAAATGATATAAACCCCCAGGATTTATGGATTTATCAAATTTTTATGGTATCGGAGTAATAGACTTTAAAGGTAAAGAGAATGGACATGACCTGTGGCGACCCTAACAGATTAGGGGCCATTTCAGGGGTGCTACACGGTTGGTAGATTATTGCTAGTGTGGATCACTTAACTTCTAATTCTGTGTGGAATTGGAAGGCAGGTTTTAGTAGAAAACTTGAGTTATGAGTGATTAGGAGCAGAGGACTCCTAAGAAGTGTACCGTTGGGCCTATTACTCGGGGCAGGACGTCGATGAGGGTCGGTATCTGAGGAGGTCATGGTCAAGTAACTCAGGCTAGTGCCAGTGGAGTAGTACCACCTCTTGTGGATGTTAAGGTAGCAACCCCTAGTGATCTTAGGTTTGAAGAGATCATGCAGGTGCTTGAAGTGATGAGAGATTTGATAGGGCAGTAAGCCCAGAATCAAGCTGTCGTTGCTACCGTTGCCGAGGCCACCGTCGTTGCTGCACTCGTCGAAGTCCCAATTGGGAAAATAGTTGTGGAGAGGGAGAGACCAATCCATAAGTTGGTAGAGCAATTCTTGAAGCTGAACCCACTAAGGTTCACCGGTGTAGGAGATCTAGAGACTGCATCACTTTGGATTAAAGATCTAGAGAAGGCCTTTGCACTACTAATGTGCACTAAGGCGGAGAAGGTTGTTCTAGTAATATAGCAACCGTAGGGTAACACGAATACTTGGTGGAGAGCCGCTAGAGGTATAGTATTTCCGAAGGGCGTGGTCCCGATGTGGAGCACTTTCCTTAGAACTTTCAATGACAAGTACTTTTAGGGTAGCGCCCAAGAACAAAAGATGGAGGAATTTCAATGCCTTCGCCAAGGATCGATGACTGTTGACCAGTATGAGGTCAAGTTTGCGAAGCTTTCTCAATATGCTCCAAGATTGATAAAGGACGCAAAAAACAAAGCTCAAAGGTTCATAAATGGCCTTCAACTAGAGTTGAAAGAACCCACCGGTGCCACTAGATCTAAATGACTATCGTGAGGTGTACAACCAAGCCCAGTTGATAGAAAAAAGTTTGAACGAATAAGCCATCTCATCTGGATCAAGGTTCAATTTGAATAGAGATGGGAACCGGCATGGAAAGAGGCCCATGATCGGAGGGAGATTTCATGTCCCGCCCAACAGGAGGGGTGGAGTTGGCATGTCAGTGCCAAATCAGAACAGTGCGTGTCGCTTCTGTGGAAGGTGACATGGTACATCTCTGTGCACTCGAAGGTCGGTTGCTTGTTTCAAATGTGGCCAGCAAGGTCATAGCTAGAGATTGCCCTAGAAGACCAAGAGGACAACAGTCGTTACCGCCGCCACCGATGGGTCATATCAAAGGATTTGTGTCGTAGAATGCACCGCATGGTGGAAAAAACAGACCCCAAGCGCAAGGGACAGTGTAAGCCATCACGAGAGGCTAGGTAGAGGACATGCCTGATGTAATTACGGGTACGGTTTTGTTGAACAACCATGCTGCTTATGCTTTATTCTACCCTATTGCGACTCATTCTTTTATTGCTGAGCATTATGTTAAGCTGATATGATTAAGTCCTGAGTTGTTGGAGTCAGTGGTTAGCATATCTACACCATTAAAGATAAGGTGTTGTTTATATTGGGTTGTTCTGGTTGCAAGTTAGCGATTGGTCAACGAGAAGGGAAAATAAACTTATTAGTCATAGCCATGTATGATTTCAATTTGATAATTGGCATGAACTGGCTCACCAAGCAACGAGCTAAGATGGACTATTATCATAAAGTGATTCAGTTTGACCCGTTAGATGGCGAAAGTTTTGAGTTTATTGGGAATCGATGAGGACCCTCGATTACCTTGATCTCGTTGCTAGAGGCAACCCATTTGTTAGACAGGGGTTATCACGGTTACCTGGCAATTGTCGTGAATATGATAGTTGAAAAGCTTAAGATCAAAGATATCTCAATAGTGCAAGAATTTCCATATGTATTTCTGAAGGAATTGCTAGGCCTACCACCAAAGAGAGATATCGAGTTTATGATTGAAGTAGCACCCAGGACAGTGTCAATCTCTAAGGCTCCTTACCGGATGATGTTATTTGAATTGAAGGAACTGAAGGTTTAGATGCAAGAATTATTGGACAAGGGATTCATAAGTCCTAGTGCATCACCTTGGGGATCACCCGTTCTGTTCATGAAGAAGACAGATGGTTCATTGCGTATGTGCATTAACTATCTTCAACTCAATCAGGTGACGATCAAGAATAAGTATCCACTCTTGAGGATTGACGACTTGTTTGATCAGTTACAAGGAGCGTTGATATTTTCAAAAATCGATTTGAGGACAGGATATCGTCAGCTGAGGATTAGAAATGAGGACATTCCAAACTCAGTGTTTCGTACTCGATATGATCATTATGAATTCATTGTAATGACGTTCGGTTTGACAAATGCCCCAGCTGCTTTTCTGAATTTGATGAACCAAGTGTTTAAAGGATATCTATAATAGTTTGTGATTGTGTTCATCGATGATATTCCAGTGTATTCGACAAATGTGAACATGAGAGTTATCTGAGATTGGTACTTCAGACCCTAAGGATTCATGGATTGTACACCAATTTAGCAAGTGCGAGTTTTAGTTGACTCTTGTAGCATTTCTAGGTCACATGATTTCAAATGAAGGAATCATGTGGACCTAGCCAAGATTGAAGCAATAATCAATTGGCCAAGACCAACAACCATGACAAAGATCAAAAGCTTTTTGGGTTTGGCAGGTTACTACAAAAGGTTTATGGAAGGATTTTTGGCTTTGGCGTCACCGTTGACTTGATTATTGAAGAAAGAAGAAAAGTTTGTATGGACAGACAAATGTGAGCATAGTTGCCAAGAACTTAAGCAAAAGTTGACTACCGCACCTGTGTTGACCATTTCATTTGGTCTTGGAGGATACGAGATTTATAGTGATGCGTCATTGAGAGGACTGGGTTGCGTGCTGATGCAACGTGATAGGGTCATTGCATATGCATCTTATCAGTTGAGACCTCATGAATAGAACTACCCGATGCATGACTTGGAACTCGCAGCAATCATTTTTGCTCTAAAAAGATTTGGAGACGTTATTTGTGTGAAGAAAGATTCCAAATCTTCACTAACCTTCAAAATCTTAAGTACTTATTCTCTCAGAAGGAGCTAAATATGAAATAGTGTTGCTAGGTGGAACTTCTAAAGAACTATGATAGTGATATTTTGTATTACCCTAGGAAAGCAAATAAGGTAACTGATGCTTTGAATCGAAAGTCTTTAGTTGCACTTATGCTAGTTAAAGAGTGGAATTTACTCAAGAGAGCTCGACATTCAATTTTCAAGTTTGAGGTAGGCCACTTTTTAAATCTTATAGCTACTCTCAAAATTGAGCCGGATGTTCATATCAGGATCAAATTACTTCAGCCAATAGACCAAAATTTCAGAAGATTTTACAAGAGGATACCAATAAGAGAAAGGCTAATTTTCAGATTTTTGAGGATGGAACACTAAGGTTTTGAGGACGACTGTGTATATCTAACGATGGAGAGCTTAAAGAGAAGGTTTTATCAAAAGCTCATCATAGTAGTTACAACATTTATCTTAGTAGTATGAAGATGTGTCCGAATCTACATCAACACTATTAGTGGTCTGGTATGAAGGCGGACATCGCCAAGTATGTCACCAAATGTCTAACGTGTCAACAAGTAAAGGCACAACATTGTAAGCCAACAGGACTCCTATAACCTCCCAAGATCCCAAAGTGGAAGTCTCAACTGAGACGTCTCAAATATCGATTAGAGATTAGAGATAGTTCGATTCGACTGAGATGTGTGGCTAAACGTGAATGATTCCACCAAATTACAAAATTCTCATCGATCGACACTATAATGATTTTTTTGTCATTTGGTACCTTGTGGCCATATTTGAAACCTCGAGATTTTCACAACCATTGAGAGTCACCAATGTGTCGAAGAGGTATGTTGTAGCTTAAAAATAATCAACCATGAGTCAATTGCACCAAAAATTTCTAAGAGCTACCCGGTAGGCTAGGTTACACTCAAATCACGCCAGATTGAAATTAATCGCAAAATTGAATCCTATTTCAAAAATTGAAAATTTCGTCATGTTATGAGTCAATTTAGAAACGCCGACTCATCCTCCGAAGATTTTTTTGCAAACCGTAATTTTAGGCAAAATTTCAAAGTGAAGCTATTTTTGTTAGGAAAATTCAATGGACTATTTTTTATCATGTTATTGGGATGAAAGTTGGTTCTATTGGTGAGGAAAAATGTCCATTTGACTAAGGACGCGTTGGTGGAATTTATGGGAGCCGAATTCATTTAATTCAAGTGGGAATTGAAGTGAAATTTGGGAGAAACCAAGTGCTAATTCGTAGCCCCCCACACCCTCAACCTTAGGACCATCTCATTAACTTCCTAAGGATGTTTTGTGGCTGCATTTTGCTATGGGAGCCAGCCAGCCATGGTGGGGTCAAGCCAAGGGGGACAAAGGGATAGAATTGAGACCAAGTAGCCCTATCCAAAGTTTAGTTGTCTCCTTCTTCCTTCCACCAGCCTCCTTCCTCCATTTGCAAACCTTTGGAAGCTCTAAAGACCCAGAAGAAATCAAGCCAAGTTCCTCTTACCATCACCAGCCTCGCCGGATCGCCATTGCTCACCTCCGGAGCTATTCACTCATGCACTTGAGCCCGTGCGAATGTCTCGCCATTTTGTGGCCTTGTCATGCCCTAGCCGTCACCCCTTGCCACTCCAAGCTCATCCTACCACTATGGTCGCCGTTTAGGTCACCATTGTCACCCGTTGTTGGCCGTCTAACCCTATAACAGCCTCACCAAACCATTTCTATCGTTTCCAGCCCAAGTTAGCCGTCCAAGTAGCCTCTTTGGTCAACCATAAAAGCCAAAACCCAGCAACCCACCGTGGCCTTCGAGGCCCGTTTCCAAGCCCTTCCTAACCTTGGTTGGTGTGGACGCTTCAAAGTTTGTCGCTCCTCTCCACCTTGCCGTTGTCATGAACTCATTGGAATTCAACATCGGTGAGTTTACTCACTAATCAACACTTAGAGAGTTAATTATGCTTAAGGGTTGATTAGTTTAGTTAAGTATGGATTAGGTAGTTAGTTAGAAGGGATTAGCAATTTAATCTTTCAATATTGCATGTTAGGAGGTTAGAGTAGTTTAATTAGCAAGTAGATACATCGTATTATTTCTCTAGGTAGGTTCGGAAATTTTCTAAGCCCGTCTTGGTATTTATTTAGGCTTTTTCCAGCCTAAGTTGCATTTATCGGTATTTATTAATTAATTTTGGTAATTATATAATTAATTTTTATTTTTCGAAAATTACACCGAGATAGTCAATGACCAAAATTTCATGCTGATTGCAATGGTGTGGTTGGTTTATTTAATTGAATGCTAAATTGTAATATTTTAAGTGATAATTGTAATTTCGGGAAATTATCCCAAAATTGATTATTTTTAGTATTTAATCGTGAAACACTAGACGTCGGTTTACAACACAAAAAATGTGTTTATGGACTATTGGAAATGGACTATCGGAATTAGTGAGATTTTCAAAAGGAAAAATATTGTATTTTGGCTAAGGCGGACTGTGTACCCACACACTATTATTTTTATCGGATATGATAAAAGTGGTGAAATTATAGAATAATCAGAATGATATATTATATCAACCTACGGGTTTTAATATGTCAGCTTTGGATGAATGGTATACCTTAATAGCTTTTGGTGAACATCGTGAGTATACTATATCAGCCTACGAGCCTTAATATATCAGCTTTGGGAAATTGTAATTTCAGGAAACTATCCCAAAAGTGATAATTGTAATTTCGGGAAATTATCCCAAAATTGATTATTTTTAGTATTTAATCGTGAAACACTAGACGTCGGTTTACAACACAAAAAATGTGTTTATGGACTATTGGAAATGGACTATCGTTTAGTGAGATTTTCAAAAGGAAAAATATTATGTTTTGGCTAAGGCGGACTGTGTACCCACACACTATTATTTTTATCGGATATGATAAAAGTGGTGAAATTATAGAATAATCAGAATGATATATTATATCAACCTACGGGTTTTAATATGTCAGCTTTGGATGAATGGTATACCTTAATAGCTTTTGGTGAACATCGTGAGTATACTATATCAGCCTACGAGCCTTAATATATCAGCTTTGGGTGAGCAATTGCTTTGTTATCAGCTTCTGGCGAGCTCTATTAATTATCAACTTTTGGCAAGCTATACTATTTATCTTCAGCTTTGGGCGAGCAATTCTCAATGTGATCAAACTAGATAGATAATGTTGAATGGGTTGACCGAGAGACGGTCTTGTTGGTATGGAATCGACTGGATCGATTGATTAATGACTTTTAAGGATCTAATAATGTGATTCGATGATTATATGAATCGTACTGACTTGAAGGAAGGCACTGAGGCAAATGTAAGCCACATATCTCATGTGTGCGTAGGTAACATTTAGGCGTATTTCCTTCCTAGTCGGAGTTTAGGGGGTGAACTTGTTAAGACGTCGTCTCACCCCATTGTGGGATAACATTTTTAGGTTTTTAAATGTCACCTCCTCTCGAGCGTTTTGGACAACCGAAGGAGGTCACCGAGTAGGTACCTTACATTTCACTTCATGGGAACCCAAGGGGATCGGTCTATGAGCTCATAAGGTTCGTGGTCTAGGTTGATGTAGGTCTATCCCATAAGGTACCTCATCAATATAGAACGTGGAACTTTCGTGAGTGGAATGGACAAAGAGAAGGTCCTATATCAGAATATAAAGTCCCTTTGTTAGTGCTAGAGGTTGCTTTTGGAAAAGGCACAACGAACCCTCCTGACGGAGCAATAGTAGACTTGAAGTCCTTGGAGCTTGAGACCCCGAAGTATTCAATTGAAGACTCGAATGATTAGAGGACTTGTAGCTTCCCCCCCTTTTTCTAGACCTTATATATTAACTAGTATTGTATATGACATGGTTTGATATGCGTATATAAGCGTGTTATGGTTGGAAAAATTTGTGACCCTGCTTTTCTATCCCATCTTGTTATTGTCTTGGGATTATTAGTCGTTTCTGCATGCACATTAAAATGAATGGGTCAGCGACGCGTCCCTAGGATATCGTTATTTAATCGACCATTGAGAGATGTACACGTGCCTAGAGGATCGGGGCATGACATCTTTAGTCCAATCTCTATAGGACGAATGGTTTTTGAGTAGAGCTATTAGGGAAAGTGGATTTGAAAGTTGTGAAACAGCTTTGTGATCAAGGCTGTGTAAGGCAATTGCCCTTTTTCTTTCATAATTGTCCTGTACATGTGCAGGAAAATGGTGTGTGGCAGAGAAAAAAGGAATGCCATTGCAAATGGTCCACATGATTTTGTTCTCGAATATGGACACATCAATTTTCGATGCTACCTTGGGTCTTAAGCAGTTGATGACGATTTTGTGCAATAGAACACTGGTTGCTAGCAATCAAGAATAAGTGATACTCCCACAAGGCACTCTATCCTTCAACAAGAAACGAGTTGCTTGACCAATGGAAATGTTGATCGGTTGATAACTACGTCTTACTACTCCCAGAATGTCAGCCAGAGTGTCAACATCCACAATAAAAGCTTTGTCACACATAGTGAACTGTATGTGAGTCTGGTCAAGGAAAGAGGGATTGGAATAGAAATATGTTGTCAACTCAGGATAAGCCACAACAAACTCAACATAAAATTTCTCAAGTTGAAGAGTAGCCAACTTGTGACATCCTGAATTTTCAGTCTTGCTTTCAATTAAATTAATTGGGCTTTTCATCAACGCGCCTATAGTGTTATTCTCAGAGCTAATTACTTTGGAAATAACTAGACTATCTAGAGAAGTCATTAAGGAATTTTAATACAATAGACTTGATGATTCGACTAGTAATCGACTTCTTAACTATGCTCATCGGTAGAGATCATTATGACACAGTTAAAAATCACTTAGAGATCAGAGATAGGTTGGTTCGATTGCGATGTGTGGTTAAACGTGGGTGATTTCACCAAATTGAGAAATTATCGTCGATCGTTACTAGACTGATTTTTCTGTCGTTCTGATACCGTATGTCCATATTTGAATCCATGAGATTTTCACAACAATCGAGAGTTGCTAATGTGTCGAATAGGTTCATTGTGGCTTGAAAAAATCAACCACGAGTCATTTGCACTAAAAATTTCTAAAACCTACTCAGTAGCCTAGGTAATGCTAAAAACACGTCAAAGTGAAATTAACTGCGAATTTGAATCCGATTTTAAAAATTGAAAGTTCTGTTATGTTACAAGTCATTTTAGGAACGTCGACTCAATCTCCGAATATTTTTTTGCAAACTAGGATTTTTGGTGAAAAAGTTGAGTAGGGCCGTTTTGATACAGAAAATGCCAATGACCATTTTTCATCGCGATTGGGATACAAATGGGATCAATTGGTGAGGAAAAATACCAATTTGATCGTTGACTCAATAATTGAATTTACATAAGCCAAATTGAATGGATTCAAAGAGGAATTAAGGTCCAAATTGTGGGAATCCAATGAAATTCATATGCCCCCCTTAGCCACAACTTACGAACCATTTCAAAAAGCTTCTAAAAGATTTTTGTACTAGAAAATTGTTGTGCAAGCTAGTTAGTGTGGTGGGCCAAGGCAAGGGAGACAAGAAGATGAGGATGAGGCAAGTGGTGGCTCGCTCCAAGCAAGGCCAGTCCCCTCTGCTCTCCTCAACCCGTTGAAGCTCTTCTCACCTATTTCCAATGGTGCAAAACTCCCTAGCAAACCAGAGGAACGAGCCAACAAGCCGCTGGTTACCCCTTCCATCCGCTGAAGCCAATTAGCCGCCGTCGTGCATCGGCACTAGCCTGCGCATCCCACGCAAGCCATCCCCGTCTCGCCGTCCAGAGCCGCGTTGTTCTCACCCAGCTCGCTGTCTAGTACATCACTAGGAAGCTAAGCATCGCTATCGTGCTCGCCGAAGCAGCCACCTGTCTCTGCCCGGACTCGAATCAACCTCCTCTATCCGTCTTTGCTCGTTGTCACCTCAACCAGCCGTCGATTCTTCTTCTTCAGCCACTGAATAGAGACCAAACCATGTGGGTCTCCGCAGCACTGTTCAGCCCATTTTGGAAGTGTCCCCAACCCTAGTTGCAAGCCTACTTTGGAGTTCCTCGTCCCCCACAATGTCCTTGTTGATTCAATCCGAGCGGATTGCTTAATAAGTGAGTTTAACTCACTAATCCCTTCTTAGTAAGTTAATGATACATGTTAGGTAGTTGGTTTAATGTAATTAGAGCCTAGACAAATTTTAGTATTTAACTGGAGTGGTTCGATAATTTTTTGAGCTTGTCTAAGCTTTTATTTAGGCTTTTCCAGCCTAAGTGGTATTTAATTGCATTTATTTATTATTTTTCATAATTATTTAATTATTTATTTATTTTTCAAAAATTAGACCGGGATAGCCAGTGACTGGAATTTTATACTAATTGTAGTGGCGTGATCTATTTATTTATTTGGCTGTTATTTGGTGTAATTCGAATCTTGTTTGGTGATTGTGGGTATTTCTCTCAGAATTTGATAATTTATTAATTGGAAATTACCGGGTGTCAGTTTACAATGCAAAAAATCTATTTTGGGACTGCTGGAAATAGTGTGATGTTCAAAGGTGAAAATATTATATTTTGATTAAAACCGACCATGTACTCACACACGAGTATTTTTATCGGGCATGATGAAAGTGGTAAATTGAATAGATGATTGGGATGGTATACTATATCAGCCTACGAGCAATATGTTCACTTAGATTGTGAGCGATATACCTTATCGGTTTAGTTTGTAAGCTATATTATTATCAGCTTAGAGTGAATCTTATTAGTATACCATATCAACATACGAGCTCTGATATGTTAGCTTAGATTGCGAGGTATATTATTATCAGCTTAGAGTTAGCATTATTAATATACTATATCAATCTATGGGCTTTGATATCTCAGCTTAGATTGCGAGTAGTATACTATTTGTCAGCTTAGAGTGAGCAACGTCAGTATACTATATCAGCCTACAGACTCTGATATGTCAACTTAGATTGTGAGCAATATACTATTTATCAGCTTAGCGCGAGCTATACTATTTATTTATCATTTTTTGAGGGAGTAGTCCTAATTATGATCTGACTTATTAGATAGCAATGATTTGGTCAACCAAGAGAAGGTCGTGATGATATGTAATTAACTGAGTCGATTGATTGAAGATTCGATCTGATTTGGTAAATTGAAATAATTGGTTGAAAATGTCAATTGTACTGACTTGCAAGAAGGAATAGAGGCAAAGGTAAGACCTTCGACTTGTGTTTGGGCTTAGGTAGCCCTTGGGGTGTATTTTCTTCTTAGTCAAGTCTTATGGGGTTGAACTTGCTGAGACATTGTCTCACTAGTTATTGTATAACCATTTTCAGGTCCTTAGATGGTGTTAGTGGAGGATCGGAAGCCCCAAGTTTGGGAAGGTGGAGATCGAAGAATCGGTGAACGTGTCTGACTAAAGGATTATAGGATAGTTCCCTTTTTGTTAAGCTGATATTTTTGTAAACAACCGGCATTGTATATAACCCTATTTGTTTATAAAAATGCTTGTGTCGGTTGTGATTTGTGGCCTTAATTTTCTATCCCATATTGTTGTTATCTAGGGATTTTTAAATTGCTTCCACATGTGCATTAAAAAGAATGGGTCGGCAATGCATCTTTGGACATCACTATTAATCGACCGTAGAGGGATGGGCATGCGCTCAAACAATCGGGGCATGACACAATTGCCCTTAAGTCAACCTTGATTGAGTCCAAGCAATCGAAATCAACTGTTCGAGGGTTTACCACACCCTTGTTCAACATTTGGGTAGAAACCCTTTTGTGCTCCTTAAAATGAAACAATCTTGTTCTCTCTCCACAAACTTTAACAACCACACCTATTATGGGTTGGAAATTTGTATAAATCCGCTCGTCATCGTCCTTATTTTCAAGCTAATGCTCAGAACTGAATCTAGGATTAGAGGGATTTTTTTTTTTAAAAAAAAAAAAGGTTTTTCTACCGAACCTTTCCCGTGCTATACCCAAACGTTCCATTGCTCTTAAGAACATTGTTTTGTTGCCATGCCCATGTCCTCTTAGAAAATTAGTGATAAAAGTCATTAGAGAGCCACCTTATTTCAGATAAGTACAGTGTTTGTAATGAACCTAGGCTGTCAAGACTCTAAGAGGAATTGCTTCTTGTTCAACCAGCTCTTCCAAAGGTTGGCGTGGAGGGTTCTGTGGAGAGTTCTGCAAAGTATTGTGTGGATAATCTTCACTAGTGAGATCGAAATGCATTGGTCCTTCTGGCATGCTTCGAGGACCTTGATTAGCAATCTAGATGACTTTCGCTGGTGTGACATCGATGCAAACTTGGAGGATTTCATCAACTTCGAGTGAAAAAGATTGAAACTTGCAGAGAAATTTTGAGAGCAAAAGTCGAGGGAGAAGAGAACCCCGATTAGGGTTTTGAAAGGCAATACTCAAAATGAATCGTTTTGAAAGATATAAGGCATTTGAAAATGGTAGTTCAAATGACACAAGAAAATGCCTTTTCGAAATAAATTGGAAAAGGAAATTGCTAAAAATTCCAAAATCAAATTTTAGCAAGAAAAGGATAACTTCTAAAAATAAAACAGGCAAGCAATGATTCGAATAAGAGCGTACCTACTCAGAAATTTCATACTAAAATTAAAATACCTGGATTGAAGAAATTTCCTCAAGTTGAAGTTCTAAGTCTGAGCAACTTCAGACCTTAATCGATAGGAGAGATAATATTCAACTTGCTGCGAATAGACTCAAATAAACTTTTCTCTATATGTTGTGTGAAGATATCTACCAATTGATTCTTTAACTTAATGAATTGAACCAGAATCTCACCATTTTGGACACGATCCCGTATAAAATTATGCAAAATCTTTATATGCTTTGCCCTTGAATGAAGAATTGGGTTTTTGGTGAGATTGATAGCACTTGTATTGTCACATCTGATCTCGGTGCAGGATTCTTCTATTCAAAAGTCCCTTAGTTGTTGTCTTATCCATAGAATTTGAGAACAGCAACTATCAAAAGTAACATATTCTGCTTCTGTTGTTGATAATGCTACAGTACTTTGTTTCCTTAAAACCAAGATATTAGCATATTTCCCAATGGTTGACAAGTGTCAAATGTGATTTTTTTTTGTCGACTTTGCAACCGTCTAAATCAGCATCGGAATATCCAAGTAGTGTAAAGTCTCATTCTTTTGAATACCATAGACCCAGCTTTAGAGAAGTCATAACATATTTGATAACATTTTACAGCACTTAGATGAGATTCCCTTGGATCAGACTAAAATCTTGTACATATGCACACTTTGAATGGAATATGAGGTCTAGAGGCAATAAGGTAGAGAAGAGAACCGATCATGCTTCTGTATAGCTTCTAATCTACTTTCTTCCCTTCTTCATCCTTGTCTAGTTCCAATGAACTTGATATAGGTGTCTTTGTCTTCTTGCAATTCTCCAGTTCAACTTGATGAGATCTTTGGCATATTTCTCATGGTGAATGAATATACCTTTCTTCGATTGTCAAACTTGTAATCCCAGAAAAAAAGTGAACTCATCCATCACTCTCATTTCGAATTCATCTTATATAGATTTTGCTACTGGTGCATAGGTCTTATCATAGTTTATCCATTCTTCCTATGTATATCTTTTTGCCATACCTTTTTGCCACAAGTCTTGCTTTGTTTCTTATCATTTTCCTTTCTCATTCGAAAACCCATTTTGTTCCAATCACCAATATGCCTTTGGGTTTTGGAATCAGCTCCCATACATCATTGATGCTGAATTGTCTGAATTGTTCCTACATAACTCCTATCCAGCTTTCATCTAACAAGGCTTCATCTACTCCTTTTGGTTTTATCTCAGAAACAAATGCTAAAGCACTAGACTCATCTCTTCCTTTGGATCTGATGCAAATTTCTTCATTAATGTTTCTAATGATGAGTTCTTCAAGATGACTTGACTTGTGCTTCCAGTTACTATATGGTTTGAGAGTCTGTTAATCCTCTACTTCATTTGAATCTTCTCGATCTTCTTGTTGCTATTCTCCAGAAGTCTGAACCTCTTTGAGGGAAATAGACTTTGTTAAGTCTGGAATTGGTTCAGACTTTTCAAGTTGAGGCTGATCTGGTTGATTCTGCACATAATCCTGAAACTTAACATTCATAAATTCTTTTACAAATTGAGTCTTCTTATTAAAGACCCTGTAAGCTTTGTTTGAAGTTGAGTAGCCAAGGAAGATTCATTCGTCTAATATTTCCTTAAACTTTTCAAATCGTTTATATGCATTCTTCAAAATAAAACATTTATAGTCAAAGACATAAAAGTAGGAAACATTGGGCCTCTTTCCTTTATTTAGTTCATGAAGAGTTTTCTCTAGGATAGGCCTCAAGAATACTTTGTGATAATATAGTAGGCAATATAAACTGCTTCTACCCAAAATCGAGAGAAAATTTTGCTTTATATTTAGAGAGTTTTGGCCATCTCTTGTAAAGATTTATTTTTCCTTTCCAAAACCCTATTTTGTTATAGAGTGTATGGAGAAGAGAAAACATGTTGAAAACCAAATTCATCACAGAATTTCGCAAAATCTTGATTTTCAAACTCATCTCCATGGTCAATTCGTATGCTAGAAATAACATAACCCTTTTCATTTTGAACATTATTGGCAAACTTCGTGAAATAAGAAAAAGTTTCAGACTTACTTGCCAGGAAATATACCCAAGTGAAATGAGATTACTCATCCACGATTACTAGGCAATATTTCTTTCCACCAATACTCTAAGTTCTCGTTGGTCCAAAAAGGTCCATATGGAGTAGTTGCACAACTCGACTGGTAGAAACTTGATTTACAGGTTTAAAGGAACTTCTAACTTGTTTTCACAAGATGCAACTTCTTAGAAGAAACTTTAGCAATTTGCTTCATATTAACATGACCAAGCTTTCAATGTCAGAGACTTGCTTCATCTTGAATAGAAACAAGGTATTAAGAACTTTCTTGGTTTATGTCCATAAGGTATATGTTGCCATGCCTTCGGCCAATAAAAGATTGAGAGAAGTCTTGACTCATTCCAGAACAAATGTCTTCTTGGAAGTTTATTATGAAACTAGTATCGCAAAACTGACTTATACTCAATATATTGTAATTCAATCATTCCACCAAGGAAACATTGTTGATAGTTAGGTTTCGAATCTTCATAATTCTACATCATACAATTTTTCCTTTCTTTTTTCCTTCAAAAGAAACTTTCCCTCCATTCAATCTAATAAGTTTTATGAAGCAACTTGAGTCTCTTATCATATGCCTCAAACAACCACTATCCAAATACCATTTGATCTTTCTTTCAATAGTGACTTGTGATTAAAAGAAAAACTCAAACTTTCTTTGGTATCCAGATTTTCTTGGGTCCAAGAGAGTTAGCATTAAAGACAATCTTTGCCCATCCCTTCTTAACTGGTCTCGAAACCTTAGGACATTCTTTCTTGAAATGTTCTAAGCTATTACACTTAGAACATTTGAGTGCACTTCGACCAACATGTTTTACAAAACTTTTTGAAAGTGATTCTTGTAAAATCTCCTTGCGGGTCTTTGTTTAATTATTTCTTTTACTTTGGGAAAATCAATTAATGGAACAGTTTCTGAAGTCATACCCAAACCAAATTTGTGAAAATAGGGTATTTGTGCTAAAAGGATTTTCTTTAGCTTTTCGGATCCTTTTGAAAATCTTTTTGTAATATTTGAAATATCTCTTTTCAAAATAGCATTTTTCTTTGAAAGAGAGTCATAATTTTCTTTTAAATTATCAAAATTTCTATTAGACGTTCAAACTTTTCTTTGCAATAAACTTCTTGTTGCTTGTGCTTCGAATTCTCCCTTTTTATTTTGGAAATCCAAGTTCATCTATATACTTAGAGACTTTAACAATAATTTCTATGTTACTGACCTCAATTTCATTGTTTGAGTTTGAATTAATGTTTGTTTCTGATTCTGAGTCTGATTCTGAATGAACCATTAGACATATGGTGGCATACTCTTCTTCACTTTCCTCACAGTAGGTGTCACTCCATGTTTTAACTTTGAGAGCCGTTTTGTACTTCTCATGATTTCCTCTCTTCTTCTTTAATAGAGGACAGTTTGGTTTGATATGCCCCCTTTTCTTGCACTTGAAGCATATAACATCCTTGCTAGTTTCATTTTCCTCTGTTAGTCTCTTCTGAAAATTTTGTGTGCTTTGCTTTTTCCAGTTGAATTTTCTTCAATTTCTATTTAGTTTTATGAATTTCTTAATCATAAGCACCAGCTCCTCATCATCCATATCATCATTTGAATATGTATCAACAGAATCAACGTTAGACTTTAAAACAATTGATTTCTTACCTTTAGGATCTTCTTTATTGTTTATCTGCTCCACTTCGTATGACTGAAGCGTACATATCAGTTCAACAACTGATAGGGGCATATCCTCTGAGTTTCTCTAATTGAAGTCTTCACATGATTCTAGTTTTTGGAAAATCCACGCAGCAGTTTATTGGCTAACCTTGATAAGCCAGGTTATTTACAATCTTTGTAAAGTGACTAAACATATCAGTAATAGATTCTCCAAGCTTCATTTTGAAAGCTTCATACTGTCCAAGCAAAATGTTTATTTTAGTTTCCTTCACACGGTCAGTCCCTTTGTACCTAACATGTAATTTGTCCCAAACTTGTTTTGTTGTTTCACAAGAAGAAATTCAGTTATCCTCAGTGGGAGATAAGGCGCAGTATAAAGCTTTTGCGTCAAGAGCCTGTGTCTTGGTAATTTCAGCTTGTGTTGTTTTGTCAGCATCAATTAGTTATTTCCCTTTGTCTAATGCTGATGTTGCTTTGGGGTTGATCCCTTTTTCAACAACATCCCACTCTAGAGAATCTCTGGATTTGAGAAACGCCTTCATCTTGTTCTTCCACACATTGTACTCGTTTCTATTGAAGTAAGGAGGTCTGGTGTTGCTCTGACCTTCAAACAAACCTAGAGCCAAAATACTAGCCATAGAAGATTTTTAGCTTAGAAGTAAAACACTTCATTAAGTAAGCACACGAGCTCTAATATGAATTGAAAGGGCTAGTAAGAACACCTAAAGGATGGCGAATAGGTGTGAAAACAGATTTTATAGTGAAAAACTTGTACTTTTAATCTGAATCTGGTTGACTACAGACTTTGTAGAAGGAATCAAACTTTACAGTTATTTTTAAAACGCATAAAAAGTATATTGCAATAAATAAAGTAATGGAATTCAGTGAAGAGAAACGGAACACTGAATTTATAGTGGTTCAGCATAAATTAAGCCTACGTCCACTCTCTCATGCTGACAGCCTTATGGTTGGTTTCTACTATGAATTAAAAGAGAATTTACAATATTGTGATCTCGATTTCTTAGTGAAGAGTCTCTACTGCTCTCATGAAGTCACATTGTAAGTCTCTCTCTCTTTTGAGTACAAATTTGAGCACAATGTAAGGAATAACAAGTAAATGAAAGCTTTAGATTTTGGAATTATTCTTTCGTGCACACTATCAAACAACTGGAGAGGTCTCCTTAAATCCTCCTTTGTGCCTTATCGACCGTTGGCACTTTTCAAAGAAATTCTTCCAATCAACCCGTTAGATAGAATCAATCGAGGAGATCTTCAAGCCGTTTGAAGATTGTGATGAAAGCCCGTTAGTCCTATTCACCCATACAATCAGGATATTTGTTTTCCATAAATAGATTATTTCCAAAATAAATTGCCTTTTGAAATGATTTGATGTATCTAAATTGATTCCAATAAAGATAATCAATCTCATAGGTGATATTTTGTGGCACCCTTCAACGGCCCCCGATTCATTAGGGTCGCCATAGTTCGCTTACCATTCACTTTCCTTAATAACATGTCACTCTAGTACCATTTCAATTGTAGCGGGTCCATACAACCTAGGGGTTTACATTTTTTTAGATCGGTCCCTTGTGCAGTTCATATAACGGAAGCACATCCAACAACTCCATTCCATATATTTAGAAAACGATGCACACCTACTAAACATTTATAGGTAAAAGTCGAACACTTTTATTTACCTAAACCATACGGATGTCATTCATCGGTACATCAAAATGTCGTAGTCTTCTATACTCGGCTATACTTCAAAAGATGACCGACATCTTCTCTAACAGTCGTATACTTAAGGTCCATCGATCAGTGTCGGCGCCCAAAAGTTCCTTCCTTTGCTATCCTCCTCCTTGCAGACATATCCAACCACTCGATCCATTTACCGGTGGTAGTGGTAGCAGAGGTATCTTATTTAGTCTGAAATATTATACCCCAAACGGGGTGAGTACAACCATTTAGCAGTAAAGATCCACCAAACTACACATTACGTCGAACAGAACAATCAAGGCATCATAACAAAGTACGTATCATTTATGCATTCAAGCATAACTTACCTTGCAACCATGCATATGTCATCATACCATGTGTGCATATACCATCATGCACTCATTATCAAGCATTCATGCATATATCACCATGACATATGTGCACATACCACCACGCACTCATCATCAATCATTCATGCTATATATTACCATGCCATATGTGCATATACCACCATACAGTCATGCATCTCTCATCATGCCATCGTGCATACACCACCATGATTCGTATCATTCATGCTATCAAGCATACATCACCATGAGATCCATTCATGGCTTCATGATCGTATTTTCAATATCAAATAGCATTAATTTACTTTCATAAGCAGATCATGCATCATGCCATATGCATCCACCCATGCACATGATTCATTCTTAATTCCTATCATTCACAAGGATCTCATCAGTTTTTCTTTCCAAGGACCAATGTTTGCATCTCACAATTTATCACTCGCATCCAACTAGGTATTGCGAGGAACCTTTGGGCATGTATTCAAAATACAACTGGCATCCGGCCCCCCACATTCCGGCATCTCGCATCCCAACTAGCATCACAAGGAATCCCCCCGGGCACACACCTCTAGGGCTTCCGGGATTACGTATTGACATACCACAAGGAGTCCCCCTCTGGAATTACGTACCGTATACCACCGGGCATCTCGAAACTCTTGAGAACCCTCCGGAATTACGCCACTAGGCCACTAGGCATCCGGCACCCCCACATCCCGGGCATCTTGACACTCCTAGGGCATTGTTGGCTCACACCTCCAACAATCTTATTACTATCCTAATTTACATTTATACATGTATCTCAATTTCAACATGGCATTTGATGCAATAATGCCAATGATTGGAATCAGCCTTTTCAAAATCATATAATATGCATTGGGAAAAATATTATTTGATGCAATGGTTTTGAGAGACTTCATTGAATTCATGAAAATCCATAAATCTTTTGATGTCATATGATATGCATGAATGTCACCACATCATTGCACGAATGATAATCCAAGATATCACAATTTATATAGAAAATCAATAACCTATAAATAGAACAGTTTTTCAGCTTAAACAGAATGCGTGCTGTTTATGAAAAATTCTGGAAAATTAGTAAACGATGAAAATTAATTCTGAAAATTTAACACATTGAAGATAACATCTAAGAAACACATTTCATGAAGAACACCATATCAAACAAGGCTTCACAGAATACGTACAAGTCCATGCATCACCAAAAAAGGATTTTAACATCAACCATGCACAGTTTTGAAAACAATTTCAATTAAACCCTTAAATAAACTCAGAAATTCTTAAATTTTGACATGATGTATTTAAGACCTAGAGGTATAAGTTTCATGAAGAAATCATAGTCCAATTCACTCAGGATGAAAAGATAAAATCGATTTACTTTTCCTATGCTCGGTATCGTTTTCCAGATCTACCTGTGTTGAAGAAAAATCGTTTCCTTAATCATTACTGGTCCATTTACTCTGAAATCTCAGTATGTTGTTCCCCAAATATTACCTAAAACTTTAATTATAGACACACGATCAAATTTTAACGGTATGATTTTATAAAAATCCCAAAATCATACTAGGTCGAAGCAGTGTTTTTCCCTAGATCCAGTTTCTTCAAAAGACAACAATTCCACCGACCTATTTTTGTTCATTTCCTCTAAATTTTTTTATATTTTCTACCTCAAGAAGTATAGTACAACTTTCATTAAGAGATAAAAGTGAGATTTTCACAAGAAGGTTACTTTACAGACCACAAAACCACTGAAGGTCAGCAAAACGAATTCCAGATCTAGTCTCTCCAAAGAAAAATCATTTTACTGACCATTTCTTGTTCGTTTTGCCTCAAATTTCAGTATGTTGTTCTTCAAGGTGTTCTCTACAACTTTCATGAAGAGATTGAAACATGATTTCAACTAAAAAGTCACATGCAACACACAAACACGCAGACGGTCGGACTGGTCTTTCCGAAATCAGCATGCATGACCAACGAATCTCTCTTCAAAGCTCCGAAATATCATCCCATCTACCACAACCAAGACTTACCATCTACTACACATACACACAGCAATACAAAGGGTAGGTTTTAGGATTTCACTTGCCTTAGATTCAAGCACAAAACAACACCAAACAGAGGCAAAGCAGCAACGAATGGCGGAAGAATAGGCAGATGAACTCTCTTCCTTCTTCTTCTTCTTTGCAATGATTGAAAGCTGCATGTGGCTGCCCAAGATGGCAAATGGCGGCAGCCACACTTGGCAACTAGGGAAGAACATTTGGCAATTTGCCATGCAAGAGGGGCTCCATCCCGCTGGGCTTGGGGCCAACTTGGTCGAAGGCCCAATGGGCTTCATGGGCCTGGCTTTGGGCCAAAGTGGTGGAGGTCTTGGGCTGGGTTTTTGGGCTAGCTTGGCCTAAGAATTTCGGCCCACTAACCTTTTAATAATCTATTAACATTTTCCACTTAAATAATTACTAACTTGCAAAAATAATAAGGCCATAAAACTTTTAGTCACAAATCCATAAATTTCAATTTATAATACACATGGCCAATGATAGAATTTTCTTTCCTATCACATAATTATCCATTAACATAAGATGTATTTCTACCCAAATAATTCTTCATTAAAATACTCGGCATTAACCTATTAAAATTCTTTGGTGTAAAGACCATAACATAAATCAATAACACTCCCATCACCTATTCATGGTTCATGGTATATTTAGGGGTTATTATGAAATTTTGGGTGCCACAATTTTCCCCTCCTTAGAGAATGTCATCCTCGAAATTAGACATTTCCTATGTCTCTTGAAATAAGTGAGAGTACATTTCCCTCATTTCATTTTTACTTTGCCATGTGGCTTCCTCCACATCATGATATCGCCATAATATCTTAACCAATGGAATTCTCTTGGTCCTGAGAATTTGTTCCTTTCGATCCAGTACTTGCACAAGCTCTTCAATGTTCCTCACTTTCTCATCCATTTTGATGGCTTCATGATCAACTATGTGACCAAGGTCTAGCTGAAACTTCCTCAGCCATGCCTGTACTTTTCTAAAAGCTATTGTTATACACAAATTCTATTAGGTATAACTTTTCATCCTAACTTCCTTTAAAGTCAAGGATGCAATCTCTTAACATGTCCTCTAATGCTTGGATCACTCTTTTCATTTGTCCATCTAATTGAGGATGAAAAACAGTACTAAATTGAAGCTTCGTCCCTAAAGCATCTTGGAGACTTCTCCAAAAATTTGAAGTAAACCTAGAGTCTCGATCAGATGTAATCGTTACAAGAATATCATGTAAGCGTACCACTTAGCTTACACATATATTAGCAAATTTATCCATCGGATAATCTACGCGAACTACTAAGGAAATGGGCAGACTTAGTCAAGCAATCCACCATCACCTAGATGGAGTCGTGGCTACTTGATGTCCTTGGTAATCCTTGCATGAAATCGATCATCACATGATCCCATTTCCATTATGGTATATCTAATGGTCTCAATCAAACACACCATTAAGCCAAATTATTCTTATAGCTTTATCACCATCAATTCAAGTCTAGAACCATCAAAATCGACACCACTAACAACTCATCTGGTTCAGTCCAACAAAGACATTCACTACGCTTTCACTGCAACATAGATTCAAGCCTAAAATATAGCATCATTCCTTTGATTCAAATATCGATAGTCCACCAAGACTTATTTAATTCAAAAATTGACAATCCACCAAAATAAAACTTGTCTAGTTTCCATTGAATATATTTAATATCTTACCCTAAAGGATCATCACTTGGACTAATCACTCATCAAATCCACAACTTGAACTTTCACCTTTTCACCTTGGAAAGACTATAATCACAATTGATCATATCCACTAATTCCACCAAACCTTTTCAAATTGAGATCATCACCTAAAATTAAAAGTTGACCACCATCGATTAAACCTATTATTCCAACATATAAACCACAAGTTATTTCATGTCTCATATGACTACTCAAACTCTTGACTTCCAAGATCATTCTATACATACTAAATGCCTCCATGTAATGCATCAAGACTTTCAATGAGATCCTTTAATAGGAAGTCACTACTTAGCTCAAATGATCATAACTTAATCCTCAAATTCATAACTCACTCTACATAATTCACTTCTTAAGCCTTGTTTGTAGCACTACGCTTAGATGCTACGCATGTTCTTCGAGTCCTTTAGAATATATCAGGATATCATCAAATGAAGACAATCATAATTTGATCCAAATAAGGCTTAAGTATCATATTCATTATATCCAAATAGCATAACTAGGAACTCGTAGTGTCCATAGCGAGTCCTAAATGCGGTCTTAAGAATGTCTTCTTTCTTAATCCTTAATTGATATCCCGATCTCAAGTCAATTTTAGGAAAGACCGAACTTCCTTGCAATTAGTCAAATAGGTCATCAATTCTAGGTAATGAGTACTTACTCTTAATAGTCACTTGATTCAATTGTTTATAGTCAATGCATAAACGTATCGACCCATCCTTCTCTTTCACAACAAGAGTTCTACAAGCTTAACCATGCTTCCGCTGCGCCACTCTGATAAAATTATCCCAGAAACACTGCATCCCAATTCAGTTCATAGTTCGGTTCATTCCTGTCCCATTTTTGCCATCATAGAAGCTTGCTAGGAGCCGCTCTTTGTTCAAGTCCTCTGACCTCAGCGTCCACTCCTCACTCTCATCGGATCGAGTCGTTATAGGTACACTAGCTTTCGACTAGTTCAAACCCAAACTACACATCCATTGGAGGGTCTTGTTTCGATAGGGACTAACTTACGAAGATATTATCTGTGGCACCCCTCGACAGCCCCGATCCCTTAGGATTACCTTAGTTTGCTTACCATTCGCTTGACCTGATAACGTGACACTCTAATAATATTTCAAT
Source organism: Eucalyptus leucophloia subsp. euroa (assembly GCA_017140325.1). Lineage (NCBI taxonomy): Eukaryota > Viridiplantae > Streptophyta > Magnoliopsida > Myrtales > Myrtaceae > Eucalyptus > Eucalyptus leucophloia. The sequence goes on along the minus strand of CM029470.1, from coordinate 23,110,682 downwards.
TGTAGTGGGTCCATACAACCATGGGGGTAAAGGTGAACACTTTTATTATCGGTCCCTTGTGCAGTTCATATGGTAGAAGCACATCCATCAACTTCCTTCCTTATATTCAGAAAATGATGCACACAAACTAAACATTTATAGGTAAAAGCTGAACACTTTTATTTACTTAAATCAGATGGACATCATTCATCGGTACATCAAAATGCCATAGTCTTCTATACTCGACTATACTTCAAAAGATGACAGACATCTCCTCCAACAGTCGTATACTTAAAGCCCATCGATTAGTGTCGGCGTCCAAAAGTTCCTTCATTTGCTATCATCCTCCTTGCGGTCATATCCAACCACTCGATCCATCTACCGGTGGCAGTGGCAACGGAGGTATCTTATCTAGTCTGAAATGTCAATCCCCAAAAGGGGTGAGTACAACCACTTAGCAAGTAAATGACCCAATAAACCACTCATTGCATCACACAATACAATCATAACAATCATAGCATAACACATGTCATTCATGCATCCATGCATAACTTACCTTGAAGCCATGCATATGTCATCACACCCCATGTACATACATCCTCATATAACCTTCACCATCATGTCATACGTTTACCATCATGCCATAGGTGCATATACATCCATGCACTCACCATCATCATGTCATACATGTACCATCATGTCATAGGTGCACATACATCCATGCACCCACTATCATCATGTCACATATACCATCATGCCATATGTACACATCCATGCGCATGATTCATATCATCCATGCTATCGTGTATACATCCCCATGAGATCCATTTAAGCCTTTATGATCACATTCTCAATGTCAATTAACATCAAGTTACTTTCATAGGCAGATCATGCATCATGCCATATGCATACATCCATGCACATGATTCAATTTCCATATTTATCTTTTATAAGGATCTCATCATTTTTCTTCCTAGGGACCAATGTTAACATCCATCATTTATTGCTCGCACCCAACCTGGCATTGCGAGGAACCTCCGGGCATCTGGCACACACCTCCGGACATCTCGTATCCCAACTAGCATCACGAGGAATCCCCCCGGCACACTCCTCCGGGTTTCCGAAATTATGTACCGCCATACCACTAGGCACCTCTGTGACACCCCGAACCCTTCGCCAATGTTACTCCTTATTACCTTTCTTCTTAGAAGATGCGTCGTAATTTATAGACACACACACACACACACACACACACACACACACACACACACATATATATATATATTTTAAAGTGGTCCCAGCGCGACTCATAGCGGAAGCAAATTAAACATCACCATCTATCCCCCTACCAATCCATGATACCAATACACACTAGTTAAACATCAAGATTTTATAAACAACTTCGACACTTTGCTTACATATATATAGCAAGATGGGATTCCCTTCGGGTCGGTACAAAACAAGGAAAAGCTAGGACTCTGCCATGTCCAGCCTAAAATCCTCAAAAAGAAACTCTCGACCCTCATCATCATACGAGTACGAACCCCCATCGAAAGTGTCGACTATCTACATCAAAAAGAGATCCAGCTCCTACTCATCGCGCGTGGATCTCACACCCAACCCAGTGCATCAGGCGGTGGCGGCGGCAACATCCCTCGCATCGCTCCATCCCGACGAACGTGCACATAAATGAACTCCTGAATGACAGGGCCCCTAGCCAGGCCTATGTCGTACATCACTAGACAGCGTACTCAAATAAAAGTCAGCCGGGGAAACGTAGGGACAAGATATCTCAAAGACACTCAACCTCTACATCGGATGGTAGACCATAAAACAGCCCCCGCGAGACGGCAGGTAGCAGCATACTTGCTAATCTAAAATGTTATCCCCAAAAGGGGTGAGTACAACCACTCAGCAGATAGGGAAATCCCATAACAACTCAATACATCAAGCATATCATCATACGATGCAGGCATTGCTTACCTTTGATGTCATGCGCATTCATGCATCATCATATCATACATATCATCATCATGGCATCTCATATATCATTATCATCATCATGCATTTCATCATGCATATCATATCACGGATGATCATCATATCACATCACATCATCATCATTATCATGTCATCATGCATATCATCATGCATATCATATCATAGGTGATCATCATATCACATCACATATCATTGTCATCACATCATCATGCATATCATATCATGGGTGATCATCATATCACATCACATCATCATCACTATCATATCATCATGCATATCATCATGCATATCATATCATAGGTGAACATCATATCACATCACATCATCATCATTATCATGTCATCATGCATATCATCATGCATATCATATCATAGGTGATAATCATATCACATTACATATCATTGTCATCACATCATCATGCATATCATCATGCATATCATATCATGGGTGATCATCATATCACATCACATCATCATCATTCATCATGCATATCATCATGCATATCATATCATGCATTAATTTCCATTTTTTTATCTTTAGATTTGATCACCACATCACCCATTCTCAATTATCATCCCTTCGGGCAAAGACCTCCGACAAAAACCCCAGCATTTAGCCTCCCGATACCACCGGGCTTCCGGCCCCCCACATTCCGGCATCTCGCATCTCAACTAGCATCACGAGGCATTCCCTTCGGGCAGAAACCTTCGACAGGGCTTCCGGCCTTTACCCTTCTAGCCAGGCATCCCGCACCCCAATCCTGGTGTCGCGAGAAACCTCCGGGCATGTATCCAAGATACAACCGAACATCCGGCCCCCCACATTTCGGGCATCCTGAATCTCCCAGGGAATTCCGGCAATGCATCTCCAGGCCACCAGTACATTCCAGCCTCATCCTCCACCACAACCTCTTACTCACATATCATTTTCCACATTCATCATCCTTTTAATCTCATTATTACATGGCATATGATTCACACATGCATCACAATTTATGATCATACATACACCAATGTCATATAACAATGCATAATAAATTCAATGGAATTCATGGCCAATAAAATAATCCATTTTTATTATTTTATTATTTTATTATTATATTTATTTATTTTCATAAATAAATATTTTATATCTATGATTTTCTCAAAATCATAATATTCAAACAATCACTAAACAAACCAATAGGATGACAATTTCATACGAAATTCACGGCCAAATTGAATTTCACATAATTTCACAATTTGCACAAAATAGCACATGACATTCTGATAATGACCAGAATGCACAGTTTCAAAGTAAATTCGATTAAAATACTCATATGGCCTCGAAAAATTACGAAATTTTACAGGGTGATAGCCAAGACATTTTCGTGCATTTTTCATGCAGAACTCCAAGCCAAATTATTTTTATATTAATTTATACAACCCCACGAAACTTCTGGAACCACTACCGCGTCGTCCAAAATACACATCTCCGAGATATTAAGATTTCACCCATCTATTCTCTTTCGTTTCCTCTGCAATTTGAGTATGTTATGTAACAAGGTGTCCTTTACAAGTTTCATGAAGAGATCTAGGTCAAATAACCAAAGTATGGTCAGCATTTAAGTCCATGAAGTCTCGGGTGTTCTCGGAATACTTCACCAGAATCATCATCTCCAAGATCTAGCCGATTTACCACGATATACTTGTTCTTTTCGCTTCAAATTTGAGTATGTTGTAGTTTAAGGTGTTACCTACAACTTTCATGAAGACATCGAAGTCAAATCTTCAACAAAAATCAACATGCAAATAAGAATCCAACAAGAAGTCAGTGAAAACTTCACAGATCTAGGGTCTCCGTATAATAGAACTTTAACCCCTCATATCTCCATCATTTTCCATGAAAGTTCAGTATGTTATAGTAAAAGACATTAGCTACAACTTCCATGAAGACATCGAAGTCAAAATCGGACTCCGAACACACATGCAAGCTCAAACAAGTTACTGACTCCTACAACCGAGCAAGAACAGTCACACGGTTTGAAAACAACCAATCCTTACCTCGGTTTTTCGCACTTGAAGCACCTAAAATCTAAAATGCAACCAACAATACAACAAGCAAGAGAAGTTAAAGGACTCAACTTGCCTCTAGGATGGACAAACGACGACGTATGGCGGCGTGCACGGCAAATGGACGGCGGGACACGGCGGCTCCTCCTCGGCTCCGCCTCCTCTCCCTCTCGGTCTCTCCCTCTCTCTCACGATTTCTCTCTCTCTCTCCCTCTCTCTCGGCCGAATCAAGCAAAAACCGGCCACCTTCTCTCTCTTCTCCCTTTTTATTTCCCCTAAAGCTCATGATTACCTTGCCTCTACCATGGCCAATGCATGGCCTTCTCCTTGCCACTTGTCTTGATCCATGCAAGATGGGCTTTGGAGTTGCGCTTTGGGCTTGGGCCATCCGGCCACTCCTCCTTGGGCTGGTCGACAGCCCCCTTTGGGCTATAATGGGCCGACTAGCTTGGCCCACCAAGCTTTAGGCCAATGGGTCCAAGGCCCATTCGAATTTAATCCCCTTTTTCTCTCTTTTTTTTTTTTTGAAATTCTTCTTTAAATATTTTTGAATTCCAATTTTTCATCTTGGCCAAAGTCTTTGGGATATTTTTGTTTATTGAAATTTAAATCATATGGCCAAGCATAGATTATTAATCTATTAAATTTAAATTTCCACAATCACAATCACAAATCATCAAATTTAAAAGACTAGTGGCTAAAACATAAGCCATGGAAATTCTACCACCTAATTAAAGACTTTAACACACCTTATGGCTTGGCTTTGAATTTCTGGGATGCCACGACCTCCCTTGGAATTACGTACCGTATATCACCAGGCATCTCGAAACTCCAGAGGACCCTCCGGGCATGCATCATGATACAACCGGGCATTCGGGCTAAACCTCCGGGCATGTATCATGACACAACCGAGCATCCGGCATTTACACTTCCTAGCCAGGCATCTCGACACTCCTGGGGCATCGTCGGCTCACACCTCCGACGGCCTTCTCATTTATCATAGTTTATATTCACAATTATGGCTCAATTTCAACATGGCATATGATATGATGGCAACAAGATCATTTTCAGAATTTGATTCTTATATGTAGTTTCAATCATCATCATATATGCAGCAAGATCTAACCACTTATGACAACACAATCCATGGGGTTCATACAACTTAGAATAATCCATACATCATGGCTTTTTGAATTCTACAAATTCCAGCTTGCACAATTTCAGAAAACATATTAATTAAATACCCACATGATCTTCAAAAATTATGAAATCTGAGCATGTGATAGCGAAGAAATAAAGGCAGAAACTCCATGAAGAGCACATGCCCAATGAACTTCACACAAAAAGATATAACTCACACATTACAGCTTGCAAAATTCGAACACATCAGATTCCGCGGTTCATGAAATATTTCAATTTAAATACCCGAATGCCCTTCAAAAATTACGAAATTTTACCAGGTGATATTCGGGACCCTAAGGTAGATTTTTCATGAAGATATCAAGGCCATATTCGTCCTAGATAATTAACCATGGATGGTCAAAGCTCCTATTTTTAGTACCGAACAGTCCAGTTTAGCTGTCTCCGAAAATCAAGGTTGTACCTACTTATCTTCCTTAATTCCCTCTGAATTTTTGATATGTTTTTACTCAAGAGGTCCACTACAACTTTAATTAAGGGATCTAGGTGAGATTCTCAACAGATAGTCACTTTATAGTCCATGAAGTCGCTGGAGTCCAGTACACTACTTCCAGATCTGTCATCTTCAAAAGAAAATCGTTTCACTAGGCTAAAATTGTTCGTTTTACCTCAGATTTGAGTATGTTAGTCTTCAGGATGTTCTCTACAACTTTTGTGAAGAAGTCGAAGTGAAATTATCAGTAAAAAGTGACATGGAACACACAAAACCACCAAGAGGTCAACAAGACAGTTCCAAATCTAGCGTTTTCGTAGAGGGAGGGCCTCTACAACATTCTGGGTCAGGCGGTATACTCGAAAACAGAGTGCTATTTCAAAAACAATATACTCAAAGCTTCGGTTTCTCACTGCCTAAACGTCCGAGATTCATCACACTCAAACACATATGCAAAATACAACATGCAAAAGCAGAATATGGATCCCAACTTGCCTTTGTACAGAGCTACAACAAGCATGACGGACGACAATGGATGCACAACGACGGGCGACGAACGAGCGGACGGAAAAGCGGACCTTCCTCCTTCACGTGTCCTCTTCCCCTTTCTCTCGGTTCCTCATTCTCTCGGTAGCTCTCTTTCCCTCTCTTTGCTTGGACAACAACCCCCCCAATAACCGGTCACTCTCCCTTTTATTTCCCTTTCCTTTAATCATTGCAGCTGCATGTGGCCGCCCAAGATGGCCAATGGGGGCAGCCACACCTTGCGCAACCTCCATGCCACTTGGCAGCTCGCATGCAAGGCTTATGGGCTTCAAGGTTTGGGCCGGTCTTGGGCCTTCAATGGCCGGTCGACCAAGGGGCTGGCGTGGGCTGGTTGGACGGGCTTTTGGGCCTAAAAAAAAACAGCCCACCCTCTTCTATTCCTATTCCATTTAACCCTTATTTAAATAAACTTCTAATTTCAACTTATAAGCCCACAAAGCTTTATAATTTAAATCAATAAAATTCTACTTATATAGTGCACCACCAAGAATAAGATTTATATATCAATTTGCACTTTAATAAATCCTTGGGTCACTTGAAGATACATCTCCATCAAAAGCAATCATCCTTTACAATACTCGGCCTTAAATTAATAGAAATTCTTAAACTCAATGGCTAATACAAGATTAAATGGCACTTCCATTACCTAATCATGGTTCATGGTATATCCAGGGGTTGTCATGAAATTTTGGGATGCCACATTATCCGCTTTGGCCTATCTCATTCTTAGCCTAACGGTTTTATCCTTAGCGCATGGGTAAGTACTATCTCAAGAGATCATTCATCCTAGTCCATTGCTTATGGAACTAGTTCATTCTTATGATAAGGCCAAAGTTATACATAACTATTACTACCAAATCCATCTCTAGATCTCGTTCTCCTAGGGTTATCTCACACATTTCACATACTAACGTAGATAACAACATATCTTTCAATGATGTAGAAATAAGAAGAGGCATATTTAAAGATTTGTTCATACTTCTCACAATCATCTATATTTCTTAGACACAATGAATGTGTGTCACTTATATCAAATAACACATATGCCTTCTTATCCATCTATAGAAATTGCACCTGAGATAACATTTTTGGAAGCTTTCGCTTCCTCTTGAGTGACCGCATACACCCTTCCTTGTGTTGGTGGCCTCTGTGGATTCCTTGGTAGGTTTGGTCCACTAGTACTTTGTTGTACCTGTCGCACTGAGCTAACATTCAGCTGCGACCCATTGCGTGACAATTTCTCTTAAAGTGTCCTATTTGCCCACATCCATTACACCTCAATTGGCTATTACAAGGTCCTGGTCCATGTTGTCCACCACATCTCTGGCAAAAATTTACCCTAGTAAGGTACTCTCCCAACAGTTGAGCTATTCCAAGCTCTTCTAAAGTTTCCAAAGTTATTATTTTTCTTAGGTTCCTAAGGCTGACCTTGATCAGGATAAGGTCTCTTACCCCTTCGAACATCATTAAAGGTCATCTGCCTCTTAGATTTTGATTGCTCATTCACTAACTCTTACTCTACCAACTGTGCCCTCTCATAAATCTCATTATAATCCATTATATTTAGAGGCACTAGTTGTTTTCTAATATCAGTCCTTAATCCTTTCAAAAATCTTTTAGCTTTCTCCTCACAGTCCTCAATCAACCTAGGAGCATACCTAGACAGTTCAGAAAATTTTGCCTCATACTGATCCGCTGTTAGCTCCCTTTATTCAAATTGAACAAGTTCAATGATCTTCCTATCCTTGGCACAATCAGAGAAATGCTTCCTATTAAAAGCACTAACAAACTCATCAGTACCTAGTGGAAAGATCGTATCCCTCGAAACTCTCCACCAAAACTTTGCATTGCCCTCCAGTTGGTACTCTGCCAAAACTATTTTCTCAGCATCACTGCAGTCCAACAACCGGAAAATTCATTCCATTCCATCAATCCAATGTTCCGCCTCCTCAGGATTTCCCATTCCACTAAACTTAAGTGGCTTCAACTTTAGGAATTGTTCCACCAATCCTTGAGGGCGACATTCTACTCTAGGTTGTTGCTGCGCTTACCTTTCCATCAGACTTTCAATATTGGCCAATGCCTGTAGGATATCTTCCATTCAGGGTTCAGCCCTTGCAGTAGAGGCTTCAACCCTCGATGGATGAGCACTTCTAGCTCGCGCCATGAATTTCCTGCAGTTTTCCAAGTATTTACCTCAAGAATAATTTGGAACTCAGTGTCACTAGTCAGATCATTAATTAAGGTTATTACTAAAATCACAAAAGTAACATAGAAAGTTATTGACACACAAAAGCAACATCACACTAGTTACCAGGGATCTACGAGTGAATATCCATCACCCGTTGTTCAAAGTTAGTCAACTACTCTTGGGTAGTACCCTATGGTGTGACACCCCGAACCCTTCGCAGGTCGTCACCAGCGCCGGTGTTACACTTAATTTCCTTTTACTATCTTGTACTTAATACAAGCGTCGTTAATCACAGGCATTTTTTTTTTAAAGCGGTCCCAGATCGACTCATAGCGGAAGCAAATTAAACATCTCCATCTCTCCCCTTACTAACCATGATACCAATACACACCAGCTAAACATCAGGATTTTATAAATGAACATCGACACTTTATTTACATATTCTTTTAGGATGGGACTCCTCCTTTCTCGAGTCGATACAAAACAAGAAAAGCGAGGATTCTGCCATGTCCTGCCTAAAATCTCAAAAAGAAACTATCAATCCTCTACATCAAGCGCACAACTCCCATCAAAAGTGTCGATTATCTACATCAAAAGATCCAGCTCCTACTCATCACGCGTGGGTCTCACACCCAACCCGGTGCATCAGGTGGTGGCGGCGGCAACATCCCTCGCATAGCTCCATCTCGACGAACGTGCACAGAAATGAACTCCTGAATGACAGGACCCCCAGCCAAGCCCACGTCATACATCACTAGACAACGTACTTGGATAAAAGTTAGTCCGAGAACAGAGGGACAATCTATCTCAACACACTTGACCTCTACATCGGATGGTATCCCATAAAATGTACCACGCGTGACGGCAGGTAGCGGCATACTTGCTAATCTGAAATGTTATCCCCAAAAGGGGTGAGTACAACCACTCAACAGATAGGGAAATCCAATAACATCCCAATGCATCATGCATATCATCACACGTTGCAAGCATCACTTACCTTGTAATCATGCATATCATGCATCATGACATCATATATATCATCATCATCATGGCATATCATATATCATTATCATCATCATGCATTCCATCATGCATATCATACCATGGATGATCATCATGTCACATCACACATCATCATCATGCATCATCATGCATATATTATCATAGGTGATCATCATATCACATCACATGTCATCATCATCATGCATCATCATGCATATATTATCATAGGTGATCATCATATCACATCACATGTCATCATCATCATGCATCATCATGTCATGAGTTAATTATCATCTTTATCTTTCAATTTTGATCACCACATCACCCATTTCTCAAATCATCAATCTCATCATCAACCCTCCGGGCAGAAACCTCCGACAGGGTTCCCAGCAAACTCAGCCATCCCATGGCCACCGGGCTTCCGGCCCCCCACATTCCGGGCATCTCGCATCTCAACTAGTATCACGAGGCATTCCCTTCGGGCAGAAACCTCCGATAGGGCTTCCGGCCTTTACCCTTCTAGCCAGGCATCCCGCACCCAAATCCTGGCATCGCGAGGCATTCCCTTCGGGCAGAAACCTCCGACAGGGCTTCCGGCCCCCCACATTCCGGGCATCTTGAAACTCCCAGGGAATCTTTGGAATTACGCCACCAGGCCACCAGACATCATCCTCCACCACAACCTCTTACTCACATATCGTTTTCCACTTCCATCATCCTTTTTAATCTTTTTATTACATGGCATATGATTCACACATGCATCACAATTCATGATCATACATACACCAATGTCATACAACAATGCATAACAGTTCAATGAAGTTCATGGCCAATAAAATAATTCCTTTTTATTTTATCATTATTTATTATTATATTATTATATTATTATATTATTATATTTATTTATTTTCATAAATAAATATTAAATTTAATATCTATGATTTTCCCAAAATCATAATATTCAAACAATCACTAAAAAAATCAATAGGATCACAATTTCACACAAAATTCATGGCCAAATTGAATTTCTCATAATTTCACAATTTCCACAATATAGCACCTTATATTCGGATAATGGCCAGACTTGCACAGTTTCCAAATAAATTCGATTAAAATACTCATATAGCCTTCAAAAATTACGAAAGTTTACAGGGTGATAGCCAACACATTTTCGTGAATTTCTCATGAAGAACTCTAAGCCAAATTCTTTTTAGATTAATTTATACAACCCTACGAAGCTTCTGGAACCACTACCGCGTCGTCCAGAACACACATCTCCGAAATTTTTAGATTTCACCCATCTATTCTCTTTCGTTTCTTCTGAAATTTGAGTATGTTATGTACCAAGGTGTCCTTTACAAGTTTCATGAAGAGATCTAGGCCAAATAACCAGATTATGGTCACCATTTTAGTCCATGAAGTCTCGGGTGTCTCGAGATACTTCACCAGAACCATTATTTCCAAGATCTAGCCGATTCACCAAGCTAAACTTGTTCTTTTTGCTTCAAATTTGATTATGTTGTAGTTTAAGGTGTTTCCTACAACTTTCAAGAAGACAACAAAGTGAGATCTCCAACAGAAATCAACATGCAATCAAGAAATCAATAAGAGGTTAGTGAAAATTTCGCAGATCTAAAGTCTCCGTACAATAGAACTTTTGACCCCTCAAATCTCCATCGTTTTCTACAAATGTTTAGTATGTCATAGAAAAGACGTTAGCTTCAACTTTCATGAAGACACCGAAGCCAAAATCGAACCCCAAACACACTTGCAAACTCGAACAAGCTACTGACTTCAACAAACCGAACAAGAACAGTCACACGGTTTACAAATAACCAACTCTTACCTCGGTTTTTCGAACAAATCACACCTAAAATCTAACATGCAACCACCACAACAAACATGCAAGAGAAGTTACGGACTCCACTTGCCTTAAAGGTGAACAAACGACGATGAACGGCAGTGATCGGACGGCGAACAAACGGCACACCCCTCCGGCTCCGCCTCCTTCCCTCTCGGTTTCTCTCCCTTTCTCTCAAACTCTCTCTCTTTCTCACCCTCTCTTTGGACAAATTGAAGCAAGTAATCCAGCCACTCTCTCTCCTCATCCCTTTTATATCCCCTTAATCCCATGATTAGCAATCAATGCATGCTCTTGCCATTTGCCACTTGTCATTTTTATTTTTGAATTTGATTGGGCTTGGGCTTAGGCCCATCTGGCCACTCCCTTGGGCTGGTCAAATTCTCTCCTCTTGGGCTTCCATTTGGGCTGACTAGCTTGGCCCACCAAGCTTTAGGCCAACGGGTCCAAGGCCCATTCCAAAAATAACCCTCTTTTTCTCTCTCTTTTTTTTTTTTTTTTAATTCCTTTCTATAAATATTTCCAAATTCAAATTTCATCTTGGCCAAAGTCTTGGGATACTTTGTTTATTAAGATTTAAATTTATAAATCTCATGGCCAATTATTAATCTATAAATTTAAATACACAAATCATCAAATTAAAAGACAAATTGGCTAAGGCATAAGCCAAAAGAAATTCTATCACCTAATTAGGAACTTCAACGCACCTTACGGCTTGTCATTAAATTTGGGATGCCACATATGGTGTGCATCATTCTATCCTCATTTCCATCTGAGGCATCTTATGACTCCAAATAAACCATCGCTCCAATACCAATACTGGCCGTGGCACCCCTCGATGGCCCCCAATCCATTAGGGTCACCATAGTTCGCTTACCATTCACTTTCCCTAATAACATTTCACTCAGATATCATTTCAATTGCAGCGGGTCCATACAACCTCGGGGTTTACATTTTTTCAGATCGGTCCCTTGCATGGTTCATATAACGGAAGCACATCCAACAACTCCCTTCCTTATATTCAAAAACAATGCACACCTACTAAACATGTATAGGTAAAAGCCAAACACTTTTATTTACTTAAACCATATGGACATCATTCATTGGTACATCAAAATGCCATTGTCTTCTATACTTGGCTATACTTCAAAAGATGAACGACATCTCCTCCAACAGTCATATACTTAAGGTCCATCGATCAGTGTCGGCGTCCAAAAGTTCCTTCCTTTGCTATCCTCCTCCTTACAGACATATCCAACCACTTGATCCATCCACTAGTGACAGTGGCAGCAGAGGTATCTTATCTAGTTTGAAATGTTATTCCCCAAACGGGGTGAGTACAACCACTTAGCAGTAAAGATCCACTAAACTACACATTGCGTCAAACAGAACAATCAATGCATCATAAAAAAGCACATATCATTTATGCATTCAAGCATAACTTACCTTGCAACATGCATATGTTATCATACCATGTGTGCATATACTACTATGCACTCATCATCAAGCATTCATGCATATATCACAATGCCATATGTGCACATACCACCATGCACTCATCATCAAGCATTCATGCATATATCACCATGCCATATGTGCATATACCACCATGCACTCATCATCAATCATTCATGCATATATCACCATGCCATATGTGCATATACCACCATGCAGTCATGCATCTCTCACTATGCCATCGTGCATACACCACCATGATTCGTATCATCCATGTTATCAAGCATACATCACCATGAGATCCATTCATGCCTTCATGATCGCATTTTCAATATCAAATAGCATTAATTTACTTTCATAAGCAAATCAAGCATCATGCCATATGCATCCACCCATGCACATGATTCATTCTTAATTATTATCTTTCACAAGGATCTCATTAGTTTTTCTTTCCAGGGACCAATGGTTGCATCCCACAATTTATCGCTCGCATCCAGCTAGGCATCACGAAGGAACCTCCGGGCATGTATTCAAAATACAACCGGACATCCGGCCCCCCTCATTTCGAGCATCTCGCATCCCAACTAGCATCACAAGGAATCCCCCCAGGCACACACCTCCCGGGCTTCCAGGATTATGTACTGACATACCACCAGGAATCCCCTCCCTCTGGCATTACGTACTATATACCACCGAGCATCTCAAAACTCATGAGGCCACCGGGCATCCGGCATCCCCACATCCCAAGCATCCTGACACTCCCAAGGCATTATTGACTCACATCTACGACGGTCTTGTTACTATCCCAATTTACATTTATACATCTAAGAAAACACATCTCATGAAGAACACCATATCAAACAAGACTTCACAGAATACGTACAGGTCCATGCATCATCGAAAAAGGGTTTTAACATCATCCATGCATAGTTTTGAAAACAATTTCGATTAAACCCTTAAATAAACTCAGGAAATTCTTAAATTTGGACATGCTATATTTAAGACCTAGAGCTAGAAGTTTCATGCAGAAATCATAGTCCAATTCATTTAGGATGAAATGATAAAATCAATTTACTTTTCCTATTCTCGATATCATTTTCCAAATCTACCCGTGTTGAATAAAAATCGTTTCCTTGGTCATTACTGGTCCATTTACTCTGAAATCTCAGTATGTTATTCCTCAGAATATTACCTACAACTTTCATTCAGGACACACAATCAAATTTTAATTGTATGATTTTACAAAAATCCCGAAATCATACTAGGTCGAAGCAGCGTTTTTCCCCAGATCCAGTTTCTTCAAAAGACAACGATTTCATCGACCTATTTTTGTTCATTTCCTCTAATTTTTTTATATTTTCTACCTCAAGAAGTATACTACAAATTTTGTTAAGAGATCAAAGTGAGATTTTCACAAGAAGGTTACTTTACAAACCACGAAACCACTAAAGGTCAGCACAACGAATTCCAGATCTAGTCTCTCCAAAGAAAAATCATTTCACTGACCATTTCTGGTTCATTTTGCCTTAAATTTTAGTATGTTGTTTTTCAAGGTGTTCTCTACAACTTTCATGAAGAGGTTGAAACACGATTTCAACTAAAAAGTCACATGAAACACACGAACACGCAGACGGTCGGACTGGTCTTTTCGAAATCAGCATGCATGACTAACAAATCTCTCTTCAAAGCTCCGAAATATCATCCCATCTACCACAACCAAGACTTACCATCTACTACACATACACACAGAAATGCAAAGGGTAGGTTTTAGGACTTCACTTGCCTTAGATGCAAGCACAAAACAACAGCAAATAGAGGCAAAGCAACAACGAATGGTGGACGAACAGGCGGACGAACCCTCTTCCTTCTTCTTCACATGGCCTCTTCCTCCTCTCTCGGTTTCCCTCTCTCACTCTCTCGACAGCTCTCTCACTCTCTCACTCACCAAAACCGGCCACTCTCCCTCTCTTAATTTCCCTTTCCTTCAGTCATTGCAATGATTGAAAGCTGCATATGGCCGCCCAAGATGGCCAATGGGGGCAACCACACTTGGTAACTAGGGAAGAACACTTGGCAATTTTCCATGCAAGAGGGGCTCCATTCGGCTGGGCTTGGGGCCAGCTTGGTCGACGGCCCAATGGGCTTCATGGACCTGGCTTTGGGCCGAAGTGGTGGGGGTCTTGGGCTGGGTTTTTGGGCCAGCTTGGCCTAAGAATTTCGGCCCACTAACCTTTTAATAATCTATTAACATTTTCCACTTAAATAAATACCTAACTTGCAAAAATAATAAGGCCATAAATCTTTTAGTCACAAATCCATAAATTCCAATTTATAATACACATGGCCAATGATAGAATTTTCTTTCCTATCACATAATTATCCATTAACATAAGATGTATTTCTACCCAAATAATTCTCCATTAAAATACTCGGCATTAATCTATTAAAATTCTTTGGTCTAAAGGCCATAACATAAATCAATAACACTCCCATCACCTATTCATAATTCATGGTATACCCAAGGGTTATTATGAAATTTTGGGATGCCACATATTTCCAACCAAAAGACCATATGTATCTTGTACGAGCCGAACCTTTGAAGAAAGAAAGATAATCTTGAGTCTTGTTAAGTCTTCATTCTTCACTTGTGTTCAAATCTGAAATTTGTCAAAGTGGGTAGACTTCTATTGTAAGATAGACTTTGACACAAAAGTCTAACGATCTTTAAAATAGAACTTAGATAAGTTTTGTCAACTTCAAAACATCATAGAAGTTTTCTCCAACAACAAGTAAAAGCATAAACAAATCTCATAGCCATTCATAACAAAAAAGGGATAGTTTCAAACACACTTATATTGACATATATGCATCCATAACGTCATGATAACATACCAACTATTTATATCCAAAATAACTTCACTTGTTATGCCATTTCATGTTCAAACAAAATGCGTCGTCATTCGCACTTCCAAATGGTCTTAGGGTTAGCCTAGCTTTTCTATGCTACGAAGCAACTTGAAAATTGTGGTATCCCTCACGCACCTAGTATGCGTCCAACTCAAAATACCATAGCTCAAGCTTGGCTAGTCATGATTAGGGCCTGAAAAAGGTTAAACAACAAGGAGTGAGATAAACTCAGTGAGCGAACTCCCTAAATCTTGCTTAGGGAAGTCATTCACCTCGGAAACACCTTAAGCATGCAAGTTATCTATCAACAATAGATCAATAGCAAAACAACCTCTACTTTGTCTTAATTACAACATGAATGGTTATTCCACTTCCTTAAAGCCATTAATATGAATATAATAACAATTCTTGAAACACCTCTTACACTCAAGAACCAAACATAAAAAGAATGCAATTCAACATAGTCATGTGCTCATGTCATGCAATAATCCAGACCTACTCGTATATTAATCTCATGTCACTCGTGTACAAACCATAGCATTGCTTATTGCTTCTCAAAATATGCATTTATGCACTCATGCCATGCAATAATCCATAACTGCTCATATATAAATCTTAGATCACAAGTGTGCTGACTATAGCATCACTTCTCAAAATTTGTATGCATGCACTTATGCACTTTTTGCACAATCATGTCCAGATTATTACGGCCACTCAAGGCCCAAGGCCAACTTGAAGGTTTGCAGCATTCAACGTAACCGAGCATCGTCCCACTTCATCATGTGGCATTCAAGAATTTCAACGAATCCTCGAATAGGTGACGGTCATGACCAATTCATAGAAGTATCAATGAACTATGGCATTGGTATCAATTACGGGCAGTAATCCGCATTTATTTATTTGTTGTATTGATATGATATGTTTAGCAATTGACCGATCAATCGTGCAACAAAAGAAAATCTTTGGACTTTGATCGAATAATATTTTTATTTTAGATCAGAAGGGATGGAATTTGGTCATGCGTGAGGAACATGCATGCTAAAATTTAAGAATAAAATTTTGAGGAGTTGGACTGCAAGCAAGAATTTCGGCTATACATTTGTTCTTGAAGCAATTGAATTATGGGAATATAAATTGATTCATTTAGAAAACAAAGTGCTTCATAATTATGGGCTTATATTTTAAAGACCATGGGCCTTTGAGTTTGGACTTTTGGCCTCAAATTTTCAGGCCCAAGTAGGCCCTAAGGAACCTCCAAAGTTGTCGACCGAAAAGGGGGGGGGGGGAGGAGAGAACCGGACAAGGGAAAATGCCACTCACCACTTGTCAATGGTTGCCTCGACCTTCTTCCACTTGTTCCTTCCTTGAAGCCATCTGTCTTCTACATGCAAAAATTAGCAAAATAATTAAACAAAGAAAGAAAAAGCTTTCGGTTTGAGCAAGGGAGAGTGAGGCCAAGAGAATGAGCGGGGGAGCAAGTGAGAGAGAGAGAGAGAGAGAGAGAGAGAGAGAGAGAGAGAGAGAGTGAGAGTCCAAAAGAGAGGGTGTGCAGTGAGTAGTTCGAGCATGTGAGGGCAGAGAGGGTGTGCTATGTTCGAGCTATGGCCGTGAACGAACACAGATCCCCATCGTCGATTGACCCAAGCCGAGATCCCCGAACCCCAATTTTTGGCTAGCAACCGAGTAGGACGACTTGAGGCAAGTAAAAGTTCATTGATCGATGTTTTGCTTGCTGTTATTTTCTAGTGAGGAGTTGGTAGATGTGAGAAAATAAGGAATTGAAAGCTGCATGTTGATTTTGGACAAATAAGATGGAACTAGATCAAGAAACTAAGTAGAAACAGAGCATGTTTTGGTGGATTTTGGTTTTTGAATTGAAATAAGAACTCAAGGATCTAGCTATGGTGGATTTTTGGAAGTGAAGAGGCTGTAATGTGGTGTAATACACTTGTTAACACTTGGCCATGGATGTTTGATGCTGAGATTCAAAGAGTAGGAGTAGTTCTCTTTAGGAGAGTAGACTATTTTTGCATAAGACAGTATGACCTTCAGTGATTTCATGTTTTTTCTGTAATTATCTAGCCAAAATTTGACTTTGAATCCTTAATGAAAGTTGTAAGGCACATCTTCGGGAACAACATATCAAAACTTTAGAATAAATTAACAAGGTCTGACTGACAAAATGATATTTCTATGAAAATGCTAAAGCTGGAAGTTATTATAGAATGTTAGCAACGAATACAGAAATTATTACTCTCAACACGTAAGGAATTTGACTTGGTGTTCTGCATAAAACGTTTTTCTTTAGGTCTCATTGATAACATGTCAAAATTTCATAATTTTCTAAGTTCATTTGGGAATTATTCCGAAATCATTACCAGAACTGTGCACTTTAATAGTCGAGCTATTTTACTTCGAATTTGTACAAATTGTTCCCAAGGGTGAATATAGTTTGGAATATTATGTGATATGATGATACTGGCATTGATATGTTGTGCAATATCAAGATTAGATAAAGGATTTATGAGACATTTTGTCAATGTATATGAAAGTATTTTTGACAATTAAGATGTTAATTGATACCGTTGGACCCTCGAGTCAACGATGCCCCGGGAATCGGGATGCCCAAAGGGTCAAATGAGTCGATGCCTTGTGGATGCCCAGTGGCCTTAGTGGCTAAATACCAGAGGTTTTTCCTCGGGAGCTTCGGGATGCCTGGTTTTATGCAAGTCAGTATATAAATCCGAAGGGCTGGGGTAACCATTTTCATGGTGAGTCTCAGAGGGTTTCCTCGTGATGCCAGATGGGGTACGAGATGCCTAGAGGAGTGATATGCTCCAAATGCTCGATGGCCCTAGTGGCTGAATGCTTGAGGCTTTCACAATGCCAAGGTGGATGCGAATGCTCGGAGGGATGCAAACATTGGTCCTCCGGGGGATGAAACCTTTTGGATGATAAAATGGATGATTCTACTATGTGTTTGTGTGGTCTAGTTCTAAGACTAGGTTGTATGGCATGGAATGGGACATGTCATTACAGTTTGGCCCTATGCTCGGGACTTGGGTAATTGGATATGATGCATCTTGATTCTTTTGAAATTATAGGGTTGCTATTGCATTAAAGAATTTCATGAATTTGATGCATATTTATTCTTGTGATTACCTGTTTTTGTCTATCTCGCATGAATCTAGATTCGGATAGTAATGCTTGATATAGTTTGATGAATTTTTCACTGCTAAGTGGCTGTAATCACCCCGTGTGGGGACTAACATTTCAGATTAAAAGATGCCTCTACTGCCTATCACTCACGGTACTTTTTACAGTGTCCCAGTCGACGTTAAGTGCATGTGTTCAAACCACACTCATTTCAAGATTCGAGGATTGGTTTTCATTTGAATATAGGTTTTAGTCATGTATGACATCGGTTTACCTAATGGCCCCGTGGTTCAAGAGTTTCTGTCGGTGCACGTTCATTATGATGGGATCATGCTAAGGATGTTGCCTCCACCGCCAGTCGATGGACCGGGCTGGGTGTGACCGTGTGTGATAGGTAGCAGATGAAGCTTTTTGAACTACCAGCACTGTCTGATAGACTTTTGTATAGGGCTGAATGGAAAGGAAAGCCAAGGGGAGGTTGGGTTATCTTTTGTTATGAAGCCGAGTATAGAAAACCACAGCAAGTTTTGATATACCAATCGATGTTATCTATCAGACCTATGTAAATAAAGGTGTCCTACTTAACTTATAAAACTATCTAGTGGGTGTGCATCATTTGAAAAATTTTGGGATAGAGAGATGTGATTTTCACTTCCGCTATACATTTATACACTACGCAAAGACCATTTAAAAATTATAATCCCTTAGGATTGTTAGACCTTCAGGTCAAGTAAGAGAGAGGTAAACGAACTGTGGTGACCTAACGGATTGGGGGCCGTTTCGAGGGTGCCATATTAGGACACATCTCAGTACTTAGACCTTCACCTTGCATGACAGGAATAACAATGAGATTGCAATGTTGCATATTAAAATACTCGAGAATCTTCATTATATAAGACTCTTGTGATAAAGTAAGGAGTTTTCTTAATCGATCACTTTTGATCTTAACACATAATATACAAGCAACTTCTCCTATGTCCTTCATTTCAAAATTAGAGGACAATAATTGTTTTATGGTGATAACTGAAATCTTGTTGTTTCTAGCCAATAGAATATCGTCTACATAAAGTGATAGAATCACAAATTTATCTTTGGACCGCTTGACATATACACAGCGATCTTCTTTGATCATTATGAAACCAAAAGTGGTTATGGCTCGATGAAAACAAAGATACTACTGTCTAAATGATTACTTAAGGCCATATATTGAGTGATGAAGCTTACAAACTTTATACTCTTAGCCTTGAGCTATGAAACCTATTGGCTGCTTCATATAAATTTCTTCATCTAGTTCTCCATTGAGAAATGCTGTCTTTATATCCATTTGATGTAATTCAATATCCAAATGTGCAACGATGGTTAGGATAAGACGTATTAAGGAAAACCTTATAGCTGATGAAAAGGTTTTCTCATAGTTTATATCTTCTTATTGAGTATAACCTTTCACCACAAGACGAGCCTTATACTTTTCAATGGATCCATCCGCCCTTCGCTTAATCTTAAAGACCCATTCGTTTCCAATGGCCTTACGATTGGGTGACAGATCAACCAAGTCCCAGACATCATTTGCCCTCAAAGACCCATCCGCCTTTCGCTACATGATTTGCCTTACGATGAGAGAGCCTCTTTAATAGTCTTAGGCTTGACATCATCTTTCTGAGCAATCATAAGTGCTTTCTCATCAATCTCAAAATGATGACGAAGAATACTTTTACGATTACTTTTATGTAATTGAATTTTTCTTGAATTTAATTTGTCAGATGATGCAACACTCCCACTAGTTCTTACATGTTGAGATAAATCTTCATTTCCCTCTACAACATTACTAGGTGTATTTGTAAGATCTTTCATCTTATATAATTGAAAGTCCTTGTCAATCTCACCCCTACTAGGAAAATCGTTTTTCAAGAACGTAACATCTCGTGACTCCATTTCAATCACACTTCCATCAGCTTGTTTACCTATGAACACATACCTTTTGGAGTGTTTAGAATATTTTATAAAGATATATTTCTTTCCTCTGGGACATAATTTGCCATATCTATAAGAAGAATCATGAACGTAAGCTACACATCCTCCCCATGGACGTAAAATACTTAAGTCTGGTTCCTACCAATCCACAATTCATAAGGGGTGGAAGTGACCGATTTTGAAGGTACTCGGTTAAGTAAATAGGCAGCAGTCAATAACGCATCTCCTCAATAGGAGATAGGTAAATTTGCTTGCGCCATGATAGACCTAATCATTTCTAACAGGGTTTTATTCCTTCTCCTAGCTATCCCATTTCGTTGTGGAGTACCAAGAATAATCAATTACCGTACAATCTCATTTTCATCATAAAGAGCTTTGAATTGCTTCGATAAATATTCATGTCCGCAATCGATTCTCAATACCTTTATTGTTTTATTCAACTAATTCTCTACCCTTGCTATATATCATCTAAAGTAGTCTAATACTTTTGACTTATGGGAGATCAAAAAGATGTAACCGAAACACATAAAGTCATCTATGAAAGTGATGAAATATGAGGCTCTATGCCTCGTCCTCACATTCAAAAGACCACAAATTTTAGAATATATGAGGTGTAATGAAAATTCGGCTCTAGTCCATTTACTGAATGGTTTTCTAGTTACTTTTTCCGCTAGACAATGTTCACATATGGGTAGATCAATATTAGTGAGTGACCCTAAAAAGCCTTCTCTACCTAATATTTGCATTCTTTGCAACCCACTGTGACCTAATCTAGCATGCCAAGTACTTGCATCAATCTCAACATTACTAGAAGATGCAATTAAAGAAAAACAACTATTAACATTAACATTGTACTGATCAAAGTCAATGTCTAATACCATAAAACCATTTGATACATGAACTAAACCATAATAAACTGTTCCATACAAAATGTCAACACAATCACCATGGAAATTTAATATATAACCTAAGTTAAGAAGAATAACTACAAAGACCAAGTTTTGTCGAATATCTAGAGCATAAAAGACATTAGATAGGAATAGGTTTCGATCACCACGTAAAATTAATTTACATGTGCCAATACCCTTCACTTCAATTCTTGAGTTATTCTCGACATATATCCATTTTCTTCTAGGCTGAATCCGACAATACTCCATAAATGCTTTTCGGTCTCTAGCTACGTGATATGTTGCTCCTGAGTTTATAGTCCACATTAGATGAGATTCAGCAAGCATTACAGTACTAGAAATAAAAGCATTACTTAAAGTAATAGAATAATAGGATAACTCTTTCAGCTTAGTGCATTCACGAGCAAAGTTACACATCTTGCCACAATTGTAACACTTCATCTTAGCCTTGTCCTTCTTCTCACCATTCTTCTTGTGTTGGAAGGTCTTAACCCTTTTAGGTGCCTGATCAGTCTTATTCCTTTTGTTGTTGAATTGAGAATTCCTTTTACGCTTGAAGATCGAAGCTTTGCACGAACTCGATTCAGTAACATAAGTATGGGTAGAGGATCTCGCAGCCTTTAGGCGCTCATCCTCTAATTCTAAATGACATCTTATACCATCAAAAGTGATAATATTCTCATTATGTGTCATATTGATCTTCATATGCTCCTAATTGTCAAGAATAGACCCAATAATAACATGAATTTGCTGTTCATTAGTAAGAGAGTGACCTGCCGACTTCACCTCACAAATCATGTTTGACATCTCCTAAAGATACTGTCTTATCGTTACATTTAAAAACTTTCGATATATGTAAAACTTGATGGTGAGCCTCCTCAGCTTAGTGCGGATGTACACCCAAATATATCTTTCAAGGCAATCCACATAGCTTAAGCTTTATCATAGCTTTTAAATTCACACATGAGATTATCTTGCATACAACTCAGCAACGTAATGTGAGTAATGCTATTTTTCATTTTCTAAGCTTGATAAACTTCTAGATCTCTCTTGTGTTGAGTTGAAGTTCCACGCTCAAGATTATTCATGGTGTGATTGAGGGTTTCCAAAACCTCTTGCTCCTCAAGTATGTATTGAACCTTTCGGTACCAAATATCATAATTATCACCGTTTAGCTTTTCACCCTTATCAAGGTCAGCCACAATGGTCTTAGATGCCGAAGCATAATCAATTGCTATAGCACATTGACATAATAGACACAAAATCAATACTAGCACATTTTTAGAGTAACACACATATTTTATTTACAGCAAAAACAAACTTAATTAATGATAATTCAACAAAAGATATAGCAACAAAAGTTCACTAAATTCCCAATCAACTTCTATGTATGATTGTTCTATTATCATTTATTAGTTTAATTTGTGCAAATTTTAAGTTCTAGGTGAGAATTCTTTCAAATTCTACCAATCTATGAACTCCAACTTGGAAAAATAATTATATGACCTCATGTAATTTCTATATTTTTCATTAACACAAAAGCATAGCATGATTTTGTGTTAATGAAAAATGTAACAGAAAAACAATAATTTCCTACTATTGTTTGAATTTCCTTGGAACTAGAAAATTGTAAGTATATTAAACTATATACATGCTACCATTGAACCAAGCTCTACACAGCATATATGACATCATTTTCATACAGGCTAGCTATTGTATTTCCTCAAACATAAGAAAATACAAGTTGAAAATGAATAAACTATGCATTAAATCCCCAAAAATACGCGCACTTAGGGTTTCCTACACATTTTTATACATTTATAAAACTAAAAAATGAAGAATAAATATAGCACAGTATAGAGCACATCCATACAAACCAAACACTGCCGACCACGCTCCAATCGGAGCTCCCATGTGCCCACACGCACCGCCTAAGTGTGTGGCACGTGTGGTGCACGTGCCAACGAGCCTAAGAGCTCTTGGCTGGTCCGACTGGTCCAACTAGTCCCATCGGCGACCAATCCCACAAGTTTGACAGACGGACCGATTGACCAGTCCGACCCGTTGACCGGTCAATGGTTGGTCGTCAAACCTCGAGTCGGGGGTCTCGGGTTGGGTCTCGGGTCAGGTTGTCGGCCGGTGACCGACCGGCCAACTGCCGCCACCAGTGACGTCATCAATGACATCATCTAACAACCAACCATTGGACGATGTCTCAGTGGTGTCATCACACGCTAGTTCACTGATCGGCGCGTGTCACGCACGTGCCGGTTCGTCGACTAGCGTGTGTTGCGCACGCGTTGGTGTTCCCAGCGATTCAGGCATGTGATGCCCACACCCAGCGACTTTTGGCTGCGCGAGTGGGCGCGTCCAACGTCTTCCAGCGGCGATCTACCCATTGTCAAACTCATCTTGATGAGTGCTTTCAACCTGTATATTTATAAATTGATTTTAGCTGAAAAATATTTCAAAAAATGGCAAAAATTGTTCGGATGTATGCAACCCTAAACCCATTCTTTGCTTCGGTTCAATTTCAATGATTTAGATTGCAATTCAAAGCACTAAACATCTAAATAATGTAGATTTCATACTCTTGATCTTGATATCAAATAGTAAATGAGAAAATTCGGTGAAAAACAAGGGAGAAATCATGATCGGGCTCTGATGCAAATATTAAAATTCAAGTCGGCGGAAGACAACTTACCTAATTCTAATGCGCAGTCAATAATTTACCTTGGAACAATCGTTAAATTGCGGATGAATCACAAACAAACTTACCTCACGTTGGTGTTAATGCAATCACAAGGAAAGCATACAGTTTCCACGGCGTAAATGCAAACTATTCTCATAAAGAAGAAATGGAACGTCTTCTCTTTGATGGAAATGGGACAAGAAAAGGAAAACCTTCTTTATGTACGTACGTTCTTCCAAACCATGCTAACGGTTCTCTTATGGAGTCTTTTATATGACTCCATTACACCCCTTCAAATGGTGTCTTTGCATCATAGCGTATCAAGGTGAAACGGTGTGTTCTCATCAGACCCCATCATGGACGTACTAATTCAGTACAACAAGTTGGATATGTTATACCTTGCAGACTACACAAGTGTACAATCAAATATGCTGTGGACATTGCTTGACAATTTCATTCACAACATAGTGCTCCAAGTAATGACAGCTTCGGTCAGTTTGTTGTACCCCTCAAATTATAGTGCATCCGTAGAAAGAATTGCGAATCTTTTCCATTCACAAATTGCATTTATTCTGGGTGTATAGAGCTTTCTAATAATTTTTTTTTTCTGGAAATATGCAATCTAATTATTGTTTACACACTCCTTGGCGTTACTCTCAATGTGGTTGATGTGAAGTTACTGATCCTCCCAGTCCATGGAGTTGCCATTTCTGCCCCCACAACAATACAAAGGATCCTACTCACCCGGAGAAATAAATGTCAGCTCTTCAACCTCCAATAAAGTGAAGTACGGTCTCTTCTATTTTATGAAAAAAAAAAAAAAAAAAAGTCTACAAACTCAATTAGTTCAAACACAGAAATGGTAAAGATCAACCAATCACAACATGACTCCAATTACATAAAATGGATTTCCTTTATAATTAATGTCTTATCCTCAGCTCCCACGCACCATGAATGGCCTTGCAATTTCAATACTCCTTCCGCTCTTGCTGTTTCCCACACAAACCTGAAATGTCCAAGAGCCTCATGTAAATGTTTTGCCTCGTTCCAAACGATATTTACCTCATTTGATGCCAAAATCCTTCTCATGTCCAAACAACATTTGCTATCTTCACCGTGTCCCCAGTTCCCACCAGAAAGATCTACCTCCAGGTCTAAATATCCATAGATAATAATACAAACGAAGAGTAAACAAGGATGGAAATGAGTATCCGAGTGTCTTGGTAAGCTCCCTTGGCACTAGGCTTTCCTGGTGTCGAGCATCTTGATAGCCAATACATCTGTCAACTACCACATCCCTGATTTGAGACAACCCTTCCTTCATTGCTTCAACCTTCTTTAAATGGAAAAGCAATTCTTCTTATTATAAACAGCTAATGAAGTCATCAAACATCTCAAGGTCATCTTCCCAATATCTTGTGGCGGATGATTCAGTCCTTTTAGCTGGTGAAACGCACATCCATGCGCAGAGGAGTTGCGATGAAAGGAACTTGAGGTTTTATTTAAGAACTCTAGGCAAACAGAAAGAATATGCCCACCCATCTTAGTGGCATGTCTTGGGAATTGGCCATTCATATAGCCAACTCATATTTCATGTGGCATCCTAAAATCTAGTGACAACCTCTGGAGTACCATGAACCATGATTAGGTAATGGAAGTGCCGTTTGATTTTGTATTAGCCATTCAATTAACGAATTTCAATTAATTTAAGGCCAAGCATTGTAAAGGATGATTGTTTGGATGGAAATGTGTCTTCAAGTGACCCAAGGATTATTAAAGTGCAAATTGATATAGAAATCTTATTCTTGGTGGTGCACTTTATAAGTAGAATTTTATTGATTTAAATTATAAAGTTTTGTGGGCTTATAAGTTGAAATTAGGAGTGTATTTAAATAAGGGTTAAATGGAATAGGAATAGGAGAAGGTGGGCTGATCTTTAGGCCCAAAAGCCTGTCCAACCAGCCCACGCAGCCCCCCATTCAACCGGCCCATGAAGGCCCAAGCCCAGCCCATTGAGGGCCATCACCTTCGCATGGAGATTGACAAGTGGCGTGAGGGATTCTCCATGTGTCTCTAGCATGCAAATGGCTACTCACCACTTGTCCATGCATCTTCCACTTGTCCCTTACATGCAAAAATAGAGATTAATTGTTAATCAAAGAGCAAAAGGGGAGGGGGGGTTTCGGAATTGAAGGGAGAGAGACAAAGGGAGTGAACTGAGCAATTGAGAGAGGGAGAAAGGGTCGAGTGAGAGACCAAAAGAGAGGGTGAGTAGCGAGCGGTCTGTGCGTGTGAGGGCTGAGAAGGAAGGCCGCCCTCCGTCCGTGCTAGTGCGAGCTGCTGCTGTCACGTCTTTGTCGCCGTTGAGCCAAGCCCGAGCTTTTGGTTTTGCTTGCTGTCGAGCTAAGGAATTAGAGGCAAGTGAAGTCCTAAAACCCACCCTTTGCATTGCTGTGTGTATGTGTGGTAGATGGTAAGTCTTGGTTGTGGTAGATGGGATGAAATTTCAGAGCTATGGAGAGAGATTCGTTGGTCATGCATGCTGTTTCTGGAAAGACCAGTCCGACCATCCATGAGATTGTGTGTTTCATGTGACTGTTTAGTCAGAATCTTGTTTCGATTTCTTCATGAATGTTGTAGATAACACCTTGAAGAACAACACTAAAATTTGAGGTAAAATGAACAAGAAATTATTAGTGAAATGATTTTTCTTTGGAGAGACTAGATCTAGAATTCGTTGTGCTGACCTTCAGTGGTATCGTGGTCTGTAAAGTAACCTTCTTGTGAAAATCTCACCTTGATCTCTTAATGAAAGTTGTATTTTACTTCTTAAGGTAGAACATATAAAAAATTTAGAGAAATCAAACAAGAGTAGGTAGGTGAAATCGTGGTCTTTCGGAGATGGTTAGATCTGGAAATTTCGGTACTAGGAACAGAAATTTTAACCGCCTATATTTAATTACCTAGGACGAATCTGACTTCGATGTCCGCATGAAGTATTTACCTTATGTTATTGGCTATCACATAGTCAAATTTCATAATTTTTAAATTTCATTTGGGTATTTAATCAAAAATAATTTTAAAAATGTGCGATCTGATGTGTTCGGACTTGGTAATGTTGCAATGCGTGGTCTATACCATTTTGTATGAGATTATTTTGGAAAAGTGTTCTGCATGAAATACCTTTACTTATGTCTTTCCTGAAACATATTCAAATTTCGTAATTTTTGAAGTTCATTTTCCTATTTAACCAAAAATGTTTCAAAAACTGTGCAAGTGGAACGGACAGAATTAGTAGTTCTGTGATGCGTGGTCTGTATTGAACTATATAGGGATCTTTTGGTGTAGTTTTCTGCATGAAGTATATACCTTTATGTCTTGACTATCACATGTTCAAATTTCATAATTTTTTAATGTCATTCGGGTATTTAATGAAAATTCTTTCTAAAACCGTGCTAGCTGGATTGTGCAAATTTCAAAAGCTGTGATGCATGGACTATCCTGTTTTGTATGAAATCCTGGTGGTGCTGTTTTCTTCATGAGATGAATGCCCTTAGAGTTTGTCTATGATGTACTAAATTCTTAGAAATTATTGGAGACAATTACTAACTTTTAGGAAATGTTATTTAAAAAGAATGCATTCTGTTTTCTAAAATAATAGTAATTGATCTTGCTTCATATTGTGATGATATATGGCATTACATATAAAATCAAAAGCTGAAATTGATTTGGTTTCCATCACATCATGTGCCATGTTAATATTGAGACACAATTGTGAACATGAATTGTGATAAGTAAGGATGCCATCGGAGGTGTGAGCCGACAATGCCCCGTGAGTGTCGGGATGCCCGGGATGTGGGGGTGCCGGATGCTCGGTGGCCTAGTGGCATAATTCTGGAGAATCCTCAGGAGTTTTAAGATGCCCGGTGATATATGGTACGTAATTCCAAGGGGAATGCCTGGTGGTATGTCAGTACGTAATCCCGGAAGCCCTGGAAGTGTGTGCCAAGGGGGATTCCTTGTGATGCTAGTTGGGATACAAGATGCCTGGAGGTGTGTGTCGGAAGCCTCGGAGATGTGTGCCGAGGGGATACCTCGTGATGCCAATTGGGATACGAGATGCTCGGAATGTGGGGGTGCCGGATGCCCGGAGGTGTGTGCCGGAGGTTCCTCGCGATGCCAGCTTGGGTGCGAGCGATAAATTGTGGGATGCAAACATTGGTCCCCAGAAAGAAAAACTGATGAGATCCTTGTAAAAGATAAGAATTGAAAGTGAATCATGTGCATGAGTGTATGCATATGGCATGATGCATGATCTGCTTATGAAAGTAAATTGATGCTATTTGATATTGAAGATGCGATCATGAAGGCATGAATGGATCTCATGGTGATGTATGTTTGATAGCATGGATGATATGAATCATGGTGATATATGCACGATGGCATGGCGAGATATGCATGATTGCATGGTGATATATACATGAATACTTGATGATAAGTGCTTGGTGGTATATGCATGAATGCTTGATGATAAGTGCATGGTGATATATACACATATGGCATGGTGATATATGCATGGCTATAAGGTAAGGTATGCTTGAATGCATGAATGATATGTGCTTTGTTCATGATACCTTGATTGTTCTGTTTGACGCATTGAGTAGTTTGGTGGATCTTTACTGCTGAGTGGTTGTTCTCACCCCTTTTGGAGATTAACATTTCAGACTAGATAAGATATCTCTGCTACCACTGCCACTGCCACTGGTAGATGGATCGAGTGGTTGGATATAACCGTGAGGAGGAGGATAGTAAATGAAGGAACTTTTGGACGCCGACATTGATCGATGGACTTTAAGTATACAATTGTTTGAGGAAATGTTGGTCATCTTTTGAAGTATATCCAAGTATAGAAAACTATGGCATTTTGATGTGCTGATGAATGATGTCCATCTGGTTTAAGTAAATAAAAGTGTTCGGCTTTTACCTATAAATATTTAGTTGGTGTGCATCGTTTTCTAAATATAGGGAAGTGAGTTGTTGGATATGCTTCCATTATATGAATTGCACAAGGGACCGATCTAAAAAAATGTAAGCCTCCAGGTTGTATGGATCCGCTGCAATTGAAATGGTATCAGAGTGACGTGTTATTAGCGAAAGTGAAAAGTAAGAGAACCGTGGCGACCCTAACGGATCGGGGGCCATTCGAGGGGTGCCACATTTCAAGCCATTTAGTATCTCTTCAAGTGTAGGGGTCCATATCTAGTGTTTGTATCTATTAGGAACGCGAATGTATGAGGAGAAAAAATAGAGAAGAAAACAAGCAAGAATTTTTACATGGAAAACTCTTCCCAAAATCAGGAAAAAGGAAAAACCATGGTGCTGTGATTTCACTATCAAAATCAGTATTACAAGCTCTAGGGTTACAAGCTCCAACATTACAACTATAAAAGATATTGTCTATATATAGTAGGAGTCTAAGGCATACATATCTAAAATGGAAATTACATGTATGCCACTAGTATCAATAAAAGCCTTATTAATTGCTTTAAGATTTCAAGATTGGTAACTACCTAAAATAAATTATTTTCCTCTATTAGACTCCATAACTTCATCAATCTCCTACTTGGAGGCTGATCCTAAAGAAAGAAAAACAACAATAATGTTTCATAGTCTTTATCTTTGTAGCAAATTATCCTAGTGCAGCGGCCTCCCTCATCACTTACCACGGAGGCCAACCAAGGCCATGCACAACCTTAGTTTCTCAGTAGCGACAACCTTTGTTAACATATCTGCTGGATTTTTTACACCAAGAATCTTTTTCAATAACAAAATCCAATCATCTATCAATTGACAAATGTGATGATACTTTAACTCAATTTGTTTTGTCGTTGAATGAAATATTAGATTGTTTACAAGACAAATAGCACTTTGACCATCACTGAAGATAACAATGTTATCCTACTCCTTACCTATCTCCTTTAGAAAAATTTTCAACCAAATCATCTCCTTACTAGCTTTAGATATAGCAACATACTCTTCCTCAGTGGTTGAGAGAGACACACATGTCTAAAGTTTAGACATCCAACTAATTATAGTGCCACCTAAGGAAAAAACCGAACCCAAGGTGCTATTCCTATTGTCCAAGTCACCACCAAGATATGCATCTACAAAGCCTTGTAAAGTTATATCGTTTTTCATAAAACATAATGACATACCTGAAGTGCCTTTCGAGTATCTTAATAATCACTTTACAGCCTTTCAATGTTTTATTCCTGAATTTGCCATGTATATGCTCACAACTCTCACTACATGAGCTATGTCCGGTCAAGTACATATCATAACGTACATTACATTGCCAACAACTTATGCATAAGGCACCTAAGCCATATACTCCCACTCTTCATCTATCTTTGGTGATTACATGTTTTAGAGCTTGAAGTGACTTCTTAAAGATGTACTTTTTAGGCTTTGCATTATGAACTATGAATCTGTCTCGCACCTTTTTAATGTACTTTTCTTTAGATAATTTTATAATTCCTTTGGATCTATCCTATGTGATCCTCATCCCAAGAATCTAATTTGCTACGCCCAAGTCCTTTATCTCAAACTCTTTTGACTATTGTTGCTTCAATATATTGATCTCCCTCATGCTAAATCCTACGATAAGCTTATCATCCGCATACTATGAAATAATATAGCAGTCATAAAAATTTGAGAAGTAATAATAGCGATCCATATAACTTCTAGTGAACTTGTTATCATACATAAAAGTTTCGAATTTCTTGTACCACTATCTAGGAGCCTATTTCAAACCATATAGACTTTTCTTTAATTTGCAAACATAAATTTCTTTTGTAGGAACTTGAAAACCTTTTGGTTGCATCATGTAAATATCCTCCTCCAAATTACCATAGAGGAATGCAGTCTTAACATCTAACTGCTCCAAATGTAAATTCTCGGTGGCATCTATACTCAATACTAACCTAATAGTAGTCAATTTCACAACTGGAGTGAAAATCTTTGGGCAATCAATTCCGTCCTTTTGCTAAAAATGTTGTACTACTAACCTTGTTTCTACATTTTGTTGCAATTGGGTTCTTCTTTGACTTGATATGCCCACTTGTTTTGCAATGCTTTCTTCCCATCCAGTAACTAACTTAACACCCAAGTTATTTTTTTCTCGAGTGAACCTACTCATCTCACATTGTTAGCTCCCACCTAACACAATCTTTAACCTACACTGCTTCTAAAAAGTTTTATGGTTCATCGGCGTCAGTCAAAAGCAAATAATGTAATGATGAAGAATATCTTTGTATAGGTTTAGGTGTTCTACTAGATCTTCTCAAAGTGGGTTTAGGTGTATGTAATTATTGCTTTGGTTTTTTATTAGAGTCAATGGCAATAGTTTTAGAAATTTCAACCAGAACACTCTTAGAAACCTCCTCTAATTTAATCTCTCTACTCTCCACCGTTTGTTTCTTCACACTAGATTTTAGCACAAATTTGTCCTTATAAAACATGTTTTCATCGAATGTAACATTAGCATTTCTTATTATTTTTCTGTTTTATTAATCCTAAAATTAATAACCAAAATAATCAAAACCATATCCAATGAAAAATCATTTTTTAGCTTTTGCATCAAGCTTATCTCTATTTTCATAATCTACGTGGACATATGAAACACAACCAAAAACTTTTTGATGTGAGAAATTTATTTTCTTTCCACTCCACTCTTCTTCTGGTAACTTAAAATCAAGTGAAACTCAAGGTCCTCTGTTAATCAAATATGCTGCTATGTTAATTGCATCCGCCTAAAAGCTCTTGGGTTATCCGGCATGCAACCTCATACTTCTTGCATGCTCATTCATAGTTCTATTCATGCTTTCAGCAACTTCATTTTGCTATGGTTTATTAGGAACAGTTCTTGCCATTTTGATTCCATTCTTTACACAAACTTGCTTGAACTTCTTACTATAATACTCACCATCATTATCGGACCTTAGACATTTGATCTTCAAGCCAGTGTCATTCTCCACTTCAACTTTTCATCTTTTAAAAGTAGCAAACATGTTAGAATTATTTTTCAAAAAATAAACCCTTAACTTTATGGTTGAGTCGTCAATGAACGCGACATAATAGCACAAGTCTCTAAAGGAATTCATAAGAGCTGGTCCCCACACATTCGTATACACCAAGCCTAATTTTTCTTTCTTTGGTTCTCTCCCAATCTTCAAAAAGCTAACACATTTCTACTTGCCCAAAACATGATCTTCACATATACCAATATCTATGGACTTCAAATTAGGCAGTTTTCCCTTGGATGCTAATAATTTTATCTCCTTTTTCACTCATATGTCCAAGCTTGTAGTGCCATAATTCAGAATCAGCTTTGGACTTAGTAACTACTATGGTTTCTCTACTGCTTTCAATTATGTAAAGCATTCCTAACTTTGCCCTCCATGCTATAACCAAAGCACTTTTAACTATTTTACAAGAGCCAACCCCAAAAATAGTTTGTATCCTGTGCTGTCTAATTAACTTATAGAGATTAGATTTCTCTTAGGTCCTAGAACATATCTGTGACATCCTGATTTTCAACCCTGTTTTCGATTGAATGAAATTGGCTTTTCATTGATGTGATTATAGTCTTTTTCTCTGAGCTGATCACTCACGGGATAACAAATCTATCAGGTGAAGCCATTAAGGAATCTAAACACAACCGATTTGAGAATTCGACTAGAAATCGACTACTCAACCATGCTAATTTGCAAGGGTCAATACAGCACCGTCAAAATTAACTAGAGACTAGAGATAGGTCGATTTGACAGAGGCATGTGATTAAAGTGTGGGCGATTCCACTTGATTGCAAAATTCTTGTCGAACGGTACTAAACCGATTTTTCCGTTGTTTTTATGCCCTGTGCTTGTATCTGAAACCTTAAGATTTTCATGACAACTGAAAGTTGTCAATGGCTTGAATATTTCCTACACAAGGCATCTAGCTTCTTCTCCTTTAGCAGAGGCTACTTTCTTCGTTGTTGGCCTTAGAGAGCTCTAAAAATTGCAGAGAAAACTAAGCAGCCCCTCCCCTAGCCATCGCACATCCACTCGAAGCCGCCACTTGCCGTCGTGTCACCCACAAGTCCCATGCGAGCCGCACCTATACTGCACTCATTCGCCATCTGTTTCTCTCCAGTTGCGACCCTAGGCCATCCCCTAAGCCTATCAAGCCCCTTAGACCGTCGTACAACTCGCCTCCACTGCCGTGAAGCCCCACCGTTGGCTGCCTACCCTTGTTGCTGCCCGTTGTCACTATTTCTGCGCCAATCGGTCTCTATTCTAGCCTCTCGACCCACCTAGCACAACCGAAGACCAGCAAGCCTCCATGGGCTTTAAGGCCCATTTCGAACCACTTCTAAACTTTGTAGTGTGTTGTCGCTTCAGAGTTTGTCGCCCGTCTCCGCGTTGCCATCACTGTGAACTTAATGGATTCCAAAATCAATGAGTTTACTTACTAAACTCTGCTTAGGGAGTTAATTATGCTTAAGCGTTGATTAGTTTAGGCTAAATACGATTTAGGTGGTTAGTTAGAATGGATTAACGATTTAATTACTCATTATTACCAATTAGGTGGTTAGATCAGTTTAATTAGCAACTAGATAGGTTGTATTATTTATCTAGATAGGTTTGGAAATTTTTTGAGTCCGTTTTGGTATTTAATTTGGCTTTTCCAGCCTAAGTCTCTATTTACGACATTTATTTGTACTTATTTTTATTAATTTTGGTATTTATTTAATTATTTATTCTTTTTCAAAAATTATACCTGGATAGCATGTGATCAGAATTTTGTGCTGATTACAATGGTATGCTTGGTTTATTTAATTGAATGTTAGATTGTGCAAATTGAGTGGACTTAGTAAATTTGGGTATTTATTCCCAAAGTGTGTGGTTTTGGTATTTTATTCAGAAAATGCTGGGCGTTGGCTTACAACGCCAAAAATCTATTTATGGACTACTATGATTAGTGGGAATTTCTAAAAGAAAATTGTTGGAATTTTGGGCTAAGGCCAACCGTGTATCTACACACGATTATTTTATTGAGTATTTTCAATGTGGTGATTTATCAACTTGTGTGAGACCCTTTGAACATCAGCTTGAGTGAGTTAAGATCATTTTATCATCTTAAGTGAGCATGATATATATATTGTTGTGACCTACCCTCGAGGGGAGGGAAAAGGTTTAGGAGTATTACCTAAAGGACGGGCCTAAGGCCCATGATTAAGCACGGGCTCTCTCAACCCATATCTCGTGTGACATTGGGATATTTTTTAGGAATTTTGCACAAACTGAGTCGCCACTAGCCTATTAGGGTCAGCTAGAAACCAAGTGAGGCATGGGAGCAACCAGAGAATTTATGGTCGGGGACTTGATTACACGAATTGACCAATTACTGCTCTTTTAGTGCCTAATCTTGTTCATTTTAACTGTCGACTCTGCAGAGTTCTCTAAGTCACCAAAAAAAAAAAATATTGGGCAGTTTGGATTGATTTTATACTTATCCACTAACATGCGTAACAATCATAGCTACTGAGATCCTAATTGCAGTAAAATTGAGCACGTGCGATTAGACATCCACAAATATAATCAAATACGCGAATTGAACATGCAATATAATCAAGGTACAAGAAAATAAAGGCCTAATTACGCTAAAAAAAAAAAAGGGCAAAACACAACAATTCTTAACCAAACCCTACATGCTTTAATTTTCGAATTTTTTAAAAAAATTCAGTGTTTTCTGAAATTTGAGTTTTCGGAATTTTTTTGAATTTTTATTATTTTTCGAATTTTTTTTATTTTTCAATTTTTTTTGAATTTTTAATGTATTTTTAATATTTAATATTATTTTATTTGGAGAAAGGATTCAGACAAGATAGGACCAATCCGACCCGTTGATCCGATCCAAACCCAAGTCCGACCCACGTCAAATCAAAAAGATATTTTTTTAAAGTTAAAATATACATATTTTTTCATTAATTTTTTTAATTTATTATTATTATTATTATTATTATTTTTGCCTTTCGGTCTTCTTCTTCTGCAGAATGTCCATCGGACGTCTTCTTCTCTTTGTTTTGTCCCTTCTAACTTCTTCTTTTTTTCATTTCTTTTTCTCTTCTTTTTGTTTTGTTTTTCTCTTCCCCATTTTGGTCTCCTTCGTTGTATGCTTCCTTCTCCCCCGGAAGGTTCCATTAAACCCAGAATTTCCCGTGAACTCAACCCCAACCTCAAAGTACCAAAACCATGATCATGACGTATATTTATTCCATACCAAGCCGAGAAGAGCATGCGCCAGTATCCAACAAACTCAAAGTTATATAAAATGCAAAACGCAAGATGGACGTAAGGTGCGACATACGGCCATAAGTTTGGATATCCGCAAATGCACACGAAGATGGACAAAAAAAAGACAGATGTTACCCTTTGAAAATGACACATACATTCCTAAAATCCCTCTAGCCCACACGCTTAAAATGGCTTACACATGGATGTTATCTCTCTTTTCATTACTCTTTGTTTGTTTTTCTTGTTTGTTTTTCTTTATTTAATTTTCCCTTAACTGGGTGTGATTTCCTTTCTCGCTTAAGCTCCTTTTTTGATGATCTCCTCCTTGCCGAGAACAACACCATTGCCAAGATCTTTCTTGAAGAAACGCCACTGCTCAACCTCACTAGCCACTACCTATGATTAACGAGCTAAGGCTTCATGCAAGACGATCTCAGTAACTAGAGATCAAAACAACTATACACAAGTTTTGGATGCAGCAAAGGTAGTGGCTATTTTCCCGAAGCACTTCTAGGGCATTTTATCAAACACCTAGGGTGCATCGGCTCAAGGCAACCACAGACAAGGACAAGACTCGAAACTAGACCATAGCTCAACGAGAATAACAGGGAATGCTCAACATCAGCAAAGGACAGCATAAGTGAACTCGAAATTCACATCCCAACTCAGTAAACCATGCCAAAAAAGTATGAGGGAACAGGACAAGAGCAAGGTAAGGTCCCTACCTACTTGAGGGTGGCAAACGGTGGGCGAGATCGATAGATCGGACAATGTCCGGTCGCCTCGCACACCCTCAAGCTGGAATCCTTGGGAAATTGACACAAGTTGAACCAAAAACCAGGAAACTCACCGCGAAAACTTGAATTAAAGGAAAAGGAAGCCACGGCTTGGTGGTTCCGGCTAGGAGGCGCAAGCTCGCATCGAGAGTGGCTGAGCGATGCTTGGCTGAGGTGGGTTTTGGGCCTCCTTCTTCCTAGTCACTCTCCATGTCTACCCCTCCCCTTCCTTCAAGCTCTCTCGCCAAAGGCCGCCTCAAATCTCTCCCGGCCAAATTCCTGTCCTTCCCTCATTTCGTCTACTCCCCCTCTATTTTGTCGCTGGTGTTTTCTCTTTTTTTTCTTACCAAAAAAGAAAAACCCCCCTATTTTCTTTTAAAAACTTCGTTGGTTCCTTTCCCTTTGCGTCCGTCCAAAATGCCTTTTTCTAGTCCACGAAGCCAGCTCTCTTTCCTTTCCATCTTCAGCTCTAATTTTCCTCGGTTAGTCCAGCCTCCTTGCCTTTATGTATGCCTACAGTCGATCTTCTCCTTAGGACCGAGTTCGATCTGTTTTCAGCTACAACGACTGCAGGTTTTCTTGGGCTTCGTCAACTGTAGGCACTGCCACACTGCAACCAAGCTTTCATTGCTTCCATTTTTCTAAAATCGCAATTGCCGATCCTCTGCAGATCCTTCTTTGGCTTCCTCATGTTCTGTCTTATGCAAGTCTTGCACGAAGACTGGGGGAGGGAGAAGGATGGGGCGTGGGCCAAGCTGATGGGGGGTAAAGGAGGCTTGGCCACAGGGGAGAAAAGAAAGGAAAAACAAAAAATGTGGGCGGGTCGGGCCAAGGCCAAATTTGGCCCACCCGACCTTTTTTTTTTTATTGATTTTCTTTCTTCTTCTTTTTTTTTTAATTTTTTTTGTAAAAAAAGGGGTCAACATATATATATATATATATATATATATCAGCTATGATCATTTTATCAGCTTGAGTGAGCTAAAATCGTTTTACCAGCTTGAATGAGCACGATCTATTTATTTATCAGCTTGAGCGAGCTATGACCATATATTGCAAACGTGGCATCAAATTGATAGATAGTATTGGTTGACAAATGGTATCAATTGTGTGGAATTAAGCTGATTGACTGAGTGGATCGATGATTTAAACTGAATGGTTAAGTGTGTGAATTATACTGACTTGCAAGAAGGAGCTAAAGTGAGGTAAGTCATCTACTTTGTGTGTGTATAGGAAGCCTTTAGGCGTATTTCCTTCCTAGTTGAAGTTTAGGGAGTGAACTTGCTGAGACATTGTCTCACCCCATCGCGAGCTAACATTTTCAGGTTTGGTCATCCAATTGTGTGCACCCAAGAATACTCTACTAATCATTAGTATTTTGCACGAACCCGATTCCATCGGTACATTGTTGCGACCCCGTGTAGTCGTGAAAGTAATTATTTTTCAGCACTTGTATGTGCTGAAATTAAAAGTCGAATATTGGGGAATTGAACTGTGAGCGAGGACCCAACACGGCCATGCACGGCCATGTGAGTAGATTACAATTAACCCATGCATGTGTGGAGACTAAGGCAAATGAATAGAGAGGATGTTGGGCTGTATCATTCGGATAATGAGCCACAACTCACCGGCCCAAAACCCCTCCACATTAACCTCTAATTCTCGACATAATTGGTCAACTAGCAAGAAGAAGTTTGACTGGGGCTTGGCTGGATGAAGCCACGTTGCTTCTCTATGGGCAGACAATAAGATGGATGGAGAGGCCAGCTGAAGAGACATACCCCCCAGCTGTCTTCGGTCCTTGCTGCCACCATAGAATTTGCATGCAAACTGCAAATTAATTGAGCACAAACTGGCGGATTGATCGAGAGAGAGTGTGAAGGAAAGAGAGAGAGACAGAGAACGAAACCAATGAAAGTAAGAGAGAGTCTGTGAGAGAGCGACGAGTGAGCGTGAGGAGAAGGACCATCCTCCGTACGCGTGTGTTGCCACCATCGACGCTGTTCAAGCCCACCGTCGTTGAGCTGCGCACTCCTCGCCGTCTCACCACATACTGTTGAACCGTAGGACATCAAGGCAAGTAGAAGTTCATTAAAACTATGTGATGCAATGCCATAGAAATTTGATATAGTGAGATGGGTTCAGAAAATGTTTGAGTATGGATGGTGTGTGCTGGATTTCAGTAGTGATGGGTTAAGAAATTAAGAAAATGCTTTGATTATCCATGTGTGCTTGTAATCCTCATGAACTACATTGTGAGATATACGTTTATATGAGACTTTGAAAGTAAGTAGACCAAGGTGTAGGTATCGGATTCCATTGAATCCGTGTGGTCTGACAATTTATTTTGAGAAACTTAGTAGTTTTGCCGATTTTTTTATAGAAATTTCTAATAGGATTTTGGTTTCGGTTTCTTCATGAAAGCTGTAAAGAATTGCCTAAACTATAACATAGATTATTGTTAGATTTTTCGGAACTCAGATGGTGGCAGAAAATTTTTCTAACATGCGGTATCTTCTAGATTGAAAAGTGAACTCTGACTGAGCTTGTAGCTGTGATATATGGTCTGCTGTGACTTGTACATAATTATTTGGCTTAGTGTTCTTCATGAAACTTTTCATCTAGATCTCAATTATAACATGTTAAAAGTTTAAAATTTTCAAGGTCATTTGATGATTATTTTGAAATTTCTACTAAAAGCGCGCATTCTGGCCTTTAAATTGTTTTACTACAAAATTGTTCAATTTGTCCTCAAAGTTATTGTATCTTGAGTTGTTATCCACTTGATGGATGCAGTGAAATTTAGCATATCATATGACATTGAAATCTATCATAAAGATTTATGGATTTATGAGACTCTTGGTATCATTGCAACGGAATATATTTTAGTAATGATATATATCAAGATATTAATCTTACCGTCCGACGGCTGAGTCGACGATGCCCCAGGAGACGGGATGCCCATAGGATTGAATGAGTTGATGCCGTTGGATGCCTGGGGTCCGTAGTGCCTCAAAGGGTCCCCGAGAGTTTCAGGATGCCCGGTAGTAGGTATTGTACGAAAATCCATAAGGAAGGGGCAACTATTTTCATGGCAAGCCCTAGATATGCCTCATGATGCCAGGTGGGGTGCGAGATGCCCTGGGGTGAGACGAAACACGCTCTGGATGCCCGAAGGTTTGTGTTGGAGGGTCTCGCAATGCCAAGTTGGGTGTGAAAGCCCAAAGGGATGCAAACACTAGTCCCCCGGGAATGAAATCTTTTTAATACTAAAATGGGTAAATTAATCAAGCATATGTATGTGCATATGGCATGGCATGGGAATTGTCTATGAATTTTGAGTTGGTATTATCTGATATTGAAATGGTGTTTGTCTAGGCATTGAATTAATTTATGTGAATGTAGTACAAGAAATTTATCTCTTGATAGTATATAGATATACATACATAATTGCATAGATGACATGTGCATTATGTAGGAATTGGATTATTACATTTGTTGCATAATATAGTTTAATGAACCTTTCACTGCTAAGTGGTTGTACTCACCCCGCTTGGGGACTAAGATTTCAGACTAGGAGACATGCCTCTGCTACCAGTGACCCTCGGCACATTCTATGGTATACTAGCCAATGTTGAGTGTGAGTGTATGGAGCATCCTCATCCTAATATACGAGGGTTGGTCTTTATTCAAGTGCGGGTTCTAGTCATACATGACATTGGATTGCCCACCGGCCCAGTCATTTAGGAGTTTCTGTCCATGCACGTCCGCCATGATGGGATCATGCTGGGGATGTTGTCACCACCGCTAGCTGATGGACCAGGATAGGTGTGATTGAGAGGGACGGGTAGCAAATGAATCATTTTTGGATCGCCAACACTAACTGATAGACTTATTTACTTGGCCATTTGAAAAAGAAAAGAAAAGAGAAGTCAGTTGTCTTTTGAGTATGGAGCTGGGTATAGAAAACCACGGCAAATTTTGGTGTAGCAATTGATGATGTTTATCAAGCTTATGTAAATAAAAGTGTTCGGCTTTATCTTTAAAATTTTTAGTTGGTGTGCATTTTTTCTGAATTTGGAATAGGGAGATGTTGGATTTCGCTTCCGTTACATGAACTGTGCTGGGACCGATTAAAATGATATAAACCCCTAGGATTTATGGATTATCAAATTTTTTGGTATTAGAGTGATAGACTTTAAAGGTAAAGAGAAAGGACATGATTTGTGGCAACCCTAACGGATTGGGGGCCGTTTCAGGGGTGCCACACTGCTCCTCTTGAGCATATCGGCCAGCTAAAGATAGTCACCAAACAGATCTCTAAGATTCCCCTCCTTGGGAGCCAAGGACCTTGGGTCTACAAACTTGTAAGATCCATTTTCTAGGTTGATGCGGGTCTATCCCGAAGGGTACCTAATCAATTTAGATCATGGTATCGTTATGGGCAAGATGGACCTAGAGAAGGTCTCCTACCAAAATCTAAGATTCATATGTCGATGCTAGAGATTGCTTTTGGCAAGGGTACGACTGACCCTCCTAGTGGTTCAGTGGTAGACTCGAGTTCCCTAGAGCCAGAGACCCTGGAGCCTTTGGTTGATGATTCAAATGCTTAGAGGACTTATAGCCCTTTCATTTTTGGTAGAGGTGTGAATATAGACAAATATTGTAAATGTCTTAGTCTACTGTGTATATATGTGTGTTGTGGTTTTCAAAATTATGGCCTTACATTTGTATCCCACCTTTGTATTGTTTGGGGATTTATTTATTCGCTTCCGCATACACATTAAAATGAATGGGTCGGTGACGCATCTAGGGACGTCACAATTTAATTGACCACCGAGTGATGGGCACGTGCTCAAGGATCGGGGAATGACATCCCCACCCGGAGTGGTATCAAAGCTGGTCGATAGTTGAAGTGATAAGGTGTGATAAGTTTATGGGATAGTTAGTAAGAATGGCCTTTATTTTATGCTGGTGCATGTTTGTGATAGTTGTTTGGTAGATTATTTGTTAGGATCACTTAGCTTCTAATTCTGTGTGGAATTGGAAAGTAGGACTCTTTAAAGATCCTGTGAAATGAGTGTTCAAAAGTAGAGGACTTCTAAAAAGCGTAACTTAGGACCTATTAATCAGGATAGGACGCCGACAAGGGTCAGTACCCGAGGAGGTCATGGTCGAGTGCCAACTTTGGCTAACGTTATTGGAGTAGCACCACCTCCTATTAGTGTTGGGGTAGCTGTGACACCCCGAACCCTTCGCAGGTCGTCACCAGCGCCGATGTTACACTTTATTACATTTTTCTATCTTGTACTTAAAACAAGCGTCATTAATCACAGGCATTTTTTTTAAAGCGGTCCCAGCGCGACTCATAACGGAAGCAAATTAAACATCACCATTTATCCCCCTACCAATCCATGATACAAATACACACCAGCTAAACATCGGATTTTATAAACAACTTCGACACTTTGCTTACATATATATATATATATATATATATATATATACATAGCAAGATGGGGTTCCCTTCGGGTCGGTACAAAACAAGGAAGGCTAGGACTCTGCCATGTCCTGCCTAAAATCTCAAAAAGAAACCTCGACCCCTAACATTATACGAGCACAAAACCCCCATCGAAAGTGTCGACTATCTACATCAAAAAGAGATCCAGCTCCTACTCATCGCGCGCAGGTCTCACACCCAACCCAGTGCATTAAGCGGTGGCGGCGGCGGCGGCAACATCCCTCGCATAGCTCCATCCTGTCGAACGTGCACAGAAATGAACTCCTGAATGACAGGGCCCCCAGCCAGGCCTATGTCGTACATCACTAGACAGCGCACTCGAATAAAAGTCAATCCGGAATAGAGGGATAGTCTATCTCGGCACACTCGACCTCTACATCGGACGATAGACCATAAAATGGGTGAGTACAACCACTCAATAGATAGGGAAATCCAATAACAACTCAATGCACCATGCATATCATCATATGATGCAGGCATTGCTTACCTTTGATGTCATGCGCATTCATGCATCATCATATCATACATATCTTCATCATGGCATCTCATATATCATTATCATCATCATGAATTTCATCATGCATATCATACCATGGATGATCATCATATCACATCACGCATCATCATCATCATCATCATCACCATGCATATCATTATGCATATCATGTCATTATCATCATCATGCATATCATCATGCATATCATATCATAGGTGATCATCATATCACATCACATATCATCATCATCACATCATCATGCATATCATCATGCATATCATATCATGGGTGATCATCATGTCACATCACATATCATCATCATCACATCATCATGCATATCATCATGCATATCATATCATGGGTGATCATCATATCACATCACATATCATCATCATCACATCATCATGCATATCATCATGCATATCATATCATAGGTGATCATCATATCACATCACATCATCATCATCATCATCATGCATATAACCATCATGCATTAATTTCCATTTTTATCTTTAGATTTGATCACCACATCACCCATTCTCAATTATCATCCTTTCGGGCAAAGACCTCCGACAGGGTTCCCATCATTCAGCCTCCCAGGCCACCGGGCTTCCGGCCCCCCACATTGCGGGCATCTCGCATCTCAACTAGCATCACGAGGCATTCCCTTCGGGCAGAAACCTCTGACAGGGCTTCCGGCCTTTACCCTTCTAGCCAGGCATCCCGCACCCCAATCCTGGTGTCGCGAGGAACCTCCGGGCATGTATCCAAGATACAACCGGACATCCGACCCCCACATTCCGGGCATCCTGAATCTCCCAAGGAATTCCGACAATGCATCTCTATACATTCCGGCCTCATCCTCCACCACAACCTCTTACTCACATATCATTTTTCACATTCACCATCCTTTTAATCTCATTATTACATGGCATATGATTCACACATGCATCACAATTTATGATCATACATACACCAATGTCATATAACAATAAATAATAAATTCAATGGAATTCATGGCCAATAAAATAATCCCTTTTTATTTTTTTATTATTTTATTATTTTAATATTTTATTTATTTATTTTCATAAATAAATATTAAATTTAATATCTATGATTTTCCCAAAATCATAATATTCAAAACAATCATTAAACAAACTAATAGGATGACAATTTCATAGGAAATTCATGGCCAAATCGAATTTCACATAATTTCACAATTTCCACAAAATAGCACATGATATTCGGATAATGACCAGAATGCACAGTTTCCAAATAAATTCGATTAAAATACTCATATGGCCTCCAAAAATTACGAAATTTTTCAGGGTGATAGCCAAGACATTTTCCTACAACTTTCATGAAGAACTCCAAGCCAGATTTGTTTTGGATTATTTTACACGACCTCACGAAGCTTCTGG
The DNA here is from genome assembly GCA_017140325.1 of Eucalyptus leucophloia subsp. euroa. Classification (NCBI taxonomy): domain Eukaryota; kingdom Viridiplantae; phylum Streptophyta; class Magnoliopsida; order Myrtales; family Myrtaceae; genus Eucalyptus; species Eucalyptus leucophloia. The sequence continues at coordinate 23,066,776 of CM029470.1, read as the reverse complement.
AACCACTACCGCATCGTCCAGAATACACATCTCCGAAATATTAATATTTCACCCATCTATTCTCTTTCGTTTCCTCTGAAATTTGAGTATGTTATGTAACATGGTGTCCTTTACAAGTTTCATGAAGAGATCTAGGTCAAATAACCAAAGTATGGTCACCATTTAAGTCCATGAAGTCTCGGGTGTCTCGGAACACATCACCAGAACCATCATCTCCAAGATCTAGCCGTTTTACTAGGCTATACTTGTTCATTTCTCTTCAAATTCGAGTATGTTGTATTTTAAGATGTTACCTACAACTTACATGAAGACATCGAAGTCATATGTTCATCACAAACCAACATGCAACCAAGAATCCAACAAGAGGTCAGTGAAAACTTCACAGATCTGGGGTCTCCGTAGAATAGAACTTTAGCCCCTCATACCTCCATCATTTTCCACGAAATTTCAGTATGTTATACTACAAGATGTTAGCTACAACTTTCATGAAGACATCAAAGCCAAAATCGGACTCCCAACACACATGCAAGCTCAAACAAGTTACTGACTCCTACAAACCGAGCAAGAACAGTCACACGGCTTGAAAACAACCAACCCTTACCTCGGTTTTTCTCACAAATAACACCTAAAATCGAACATGCAAACCATATATACACATGCAAGAGAAGTTAAAGGACTCCACTTGCCTCTAGGATGGACGGTCGACAGCGTACGGCGGCCTACACGGCGAACGGACGGTGGCACACAGCGGCTCCTCCTCGGCTCCACCTCCTCTCCCTCTCGGTCTCTCCCTCTCTCTCGCGATTTCTCTCTCTCTCTCTCCCTCTCTCTCGGCCGAATCAAGCAAAACCGGCCACCTTCTCTCTCTTCTCCCCTTTTATTTCCCCTAAAGCTCATCATTTGTAATGATTGATTTGCCTCAACCAATGGCCAATGCATGGCCTTCTCCTTGCCACTTGTCTTGATCCATGCAAGATGGGCTTTGGAGTTGGGCTTGGGCTTGGGCCATCCGGCCACTCCTCCTTGGGCTGGTCGACAGCCTCCTTTGGGCTCTAATGGGCCGACTAGCTTGGCCCACCAAGCTTTAGGCCAATGGGTCCAAGGCCCATTCGAATTTAATCCCCTTTTTCTCTCTTTTTTTTTTTTTTTGAATTCCTTCTATAAATATTTTTGAATTCCAATTTTCATCTTGGCCAAAGTCTTGGGATATTTTTGTTTATTGAAATTTAAATCATATGGCCAAGCATAGATTATTAATCTATTAAATTTAAATTTCCACAATCACAAGCACAAATCATCAAATTTAAAAGACTAATGGCTAAAACATGAGCCATGGAAATTCTACCACCTAATTAAAGACTTTAACACACCTTATGGCTTGGCTTTGAATTTCTGGGATGCCACAGTAGCAACCCCTAATGATCCCAGAATTGAAGGGATTATGCAAGCACTTGAAGCAATGGGAGCAATGATGGGGCAATAGGCCCAAAATCAAGCTGCCGCCCCTACCGCCACCACCATCGATGGGTTAGAACAGAAGGTTTGTGTCGGACATCACACAACAAGGAGGATAGAATAGACCACCAGCCTAAGGAAAAATGTATGCCATCATGAAAGGTCAGGCAAAGGACTTGCCTAATGTGGTTATAGGTACAGTTTGGCTGAACAACCATGCTGCATATGCTTTATTTGATCCTGGTGCAACTCATTCATTTATAGCTGAATAGTTTCTTAAGCTGATAGGATTGAGTCTTGAATAGTTGGAGTTAGTGGTTAGCATATCTATACCGTTAAAGGATAAGGTATTAACTATACTGGGTTGTCCTAGTTGCAAGTTAATGATTGGTGAGCGAGAAAGGAAGATAGACTTGTTAGTCCTAGCCATTTATGACTTCGATTTGATAATTGCCATGGACTAGCTCACCAAGCAAATAGCTAAGATGAACTACTACCATAAAAGCGATTTAGTTTAACCCACTAAAGGGTGAAAGTTTCGAGTTTGTCGAGAGTTGAGGAGGACCCTCGATTTCTTTAATCTCATCACTTGAGGCAACCTATTTGTTAAATGGGGGTTATCCAGGTTACCTGGCAACTGTCGTGGATATGACAATTGAGGAGTTGGAAATTGAAGATATACTAGTAGTGCAAGAATTTCCAGACATGTTTTCAAAGGAATTGCTAGGCCTACCGCTTAAGAGGGAGATAGAATTCGTGATCGAGTTGGCTCTCGGGATAGAGTTAATCTATAAGGCTCCTTACTGAATATCATTGTCTGAGTTGAAAGAACAGAAGGTGCAGATGCAGGAATTGTTGGATAAGGGATTCATATGCCCCAGTGCATCACCTTGGTAAGTACCAGTTCTCTTCATGTAGAAGAAAGATGGTTCGTTGCGCCTGTGCATCGATTATCGTCAACTCAATTAGGTGACGATCAAGAACAAGTTTCCATTGCCGAGGATTGACGACTTGTTTGACTAGCTACAAGGAGAGTCGATATTTTCAAAAATCAACTTGAGCATAGGGTATCATCAGTTGAGGATCATAAAGGAGGATATTACCGAAATAAGTGTTTTATACTCGATACTGCCATTATGAGTTCACTATAATGCTATTTGGTTTAACGAACGCTCTTGCTGCTTTTATGGATTTGATGAACTGAGTGTTTAAAGAATATCTAGATCAATTTGTGATCGTGTTCATCGATGATATTCTGTTATACTAAAGAAGTTCTGAGGAGCACGATAGTCATTTGAGGAGAGTACTTCAGACCTTAAGGATTCATAGATTATATGCTAAGTTTAGCAAGTGTGAGTTTTGATTGACTCGCATTGCGTTCCTAGGTCACGTGATTTCAGGAGAAGGAATCTTTGTGGACCTGTCCAAGATCGAAGCAGTTATCAACTGGCTAAGACCAACAATAGTGATAGAGATCAAAAGCTTTTTGGGTTTGGCAAGTTACTACAGAAGGTTTGTAGAAGGATTTTCAGCTTTGGCTTCTTCGTTGACTCGACTCTTGAAGAAGGAAGAGAAGTTCGTGTTGACAGACAAGTGCGAGTATAGTTTCCAAAAGCTTAAGCAAAAGCTGACTACCGCATTGGTGCTGACCATACCATCTGGCCCTAGAGGATAGTGATGCATTGTTCAGAGGACTGGGTTGCGTGCCGATGCAACATGCTAGGGTTGTTGCATACGTCCCCCATTAGTTGAGACCTTGTGAACTGAATTACCCGATGCATGATTTAGAACTCACAACAATTATCTTCGCCCTAAAGATTTGGAAACATTACTTGTGTAGAGAAGATTCCAGATCTTCACTGACCATCAAAGTCTCAAGTATCTATTCTCTTAGAAGGAGTTGAATAAGAGACAACATCGCTGGATTTTGAAGGACTACGATTGAGATATTCCGTATCACCCTAGAAAGGCGAACAAGGTCGCAGACGCTTTAAGTCAGAAGTCTTCAGTTGCACAGATGATGATTAAGGAATGGGTTTTACTTGAGAGAGCTCGAGATTCGATTTTCAAATTTGAGGTAGGCCACATTTCAAATCTTATGGCCACTCTCAAAATTGAGCCGGATGTGCAGATCATAATTAAGACGCTTCACTTGACAGATCCTTATGTTCAAAAATCCTACAAGAAGATACCGATAAGAGAAAGGCTGATTTTCAAATTTCTGAAGATGGAACGCTAAAGTTCTGAGGACGATTGTGTGTACCTGATGATGCAGAGCTTAAAGAGGAGATTTTATCAAAAGCTCATCATAGCAGTTACAGTATTCATCTTAGCAGTATGAAGATGTATCAGAATTTGCATCAACACTATTGGTGGTTTGGTATGAAGGCAGACATCACCAAGCATGTCGCCAAGTGTTTGGCGTGTCAGCAAGTGAAGGCATAGCATTATAAGCTGGGAGGACTTTTGCAACCTCTCGAGATTCCAGAGTAGAAGTGGGAGCACATCATGATGGATTTTATGATAGGCTTACCAAGGAGTTAGAGAGGTAATTATTGCATTTGGGTAGTATTCAATAGATTGACGAAGTCGACTCACTTCATCGCGGTACAACAAGACCTTGATTTGGATAGACACGTAGAGTTATACATGCGTCAGATTGTTCGTCTACCTGTAGTGCTGGTGACAATTACATTAGACTGAGATCCGAGATTCACAGTTGTTTTTTGGAAAAGTTTACAGACTGTTTTAGGGACAAAGTTGCAGTACAATATGGCCTATCATCCCCAAACAGATTGCCAATTTCAGAGGATGATTCAAACACTCGAAGACATGTTGCGAGCTTGCGTGTTGGATTTGAAGGGAAGCTAGGAGGAACAACTTCATCTTGTCGAGTTTGCCTATAATAACAGCTAGCAACAGAGTATTCAGATGGTGTCTTTCGAAGCATTGTATGGCAGAGCGTGCAGGACGCTAGTGTGTTGAAATGAGGTCGGAGAATAAAAGATCACAGGCTCAGAGTTGGTTTAACAATCAGTGGAGGTGGTTGTCGTCATTAGAGATAGATTAAAGACCACTCAAAGCCTCCAAAAAAGCTTTGCAAATAAGCGTCGGAGACCATTTGTGGCACCCCGAAGTGCCTAAGGTCACCACAGATACCCAAGAAGAACCTTAGTTCCTAGGCATATTTGTCTTTTTTTATAACGGTCCCAACGCATCTTATTTGCAGAAGCATAATCAAGTCCTACCAATTCTCTCCCCCCCCCCAACAATCATGATACAATGCACACCACTAAACACCATTAGAAAAGATAAAGCCAAGACACTTTTATTTACATATTTTCATAATGGATTTTCTCCGGTTGGTATAGCAAAAGAAAGGCCAAGACTTTTGACTAGACTTGGCCATAACCCCAAAAAGAGACAACTCAACCCATTATGTCGATCATGCAAAATCCTCCATCCACTAGTGTCAACTATTGTCCAAAAAGTTGCAGCTCCTACTCCTAACGCACGGGCCGTCACACCCATCCTGGTGCATCAGGCAGTGGCAGCGGCAACATCCCCCTTATCACTCCATCTCGATGAACGTGAACAAATATGAACTCCTATATAATCGGGCCCTCAGCTAAGCCCACGTCATACATCACTAATGGATGAACCCGAATGAACATCAAACCAAGAATGGTGGGACAGTCGATCTCCACACACTCGACCTCCACGTCCGAAGGAATGCTGTAAATGACGCCCCGCGTGATAGCAGGGAGCGGCATCTTTCTAATTTGAAATATTGGTCCTCAAAGGGGTGAGTACAGCCACTTAGCAGGTAAAGGACCCAATAAACTACTCAATGCATCGCACAATACAATCATAACAATCATAGCATAACACATGTCATTCATACATCCATGCATAACTTACCTTGAAACCATGCACATGTCATCATACCGCATATATATACATCCTCATGTAATCATCACCATCATGTCATACATGTACCATCATGCCATAGGTGCACATACATCCATGCACTTACCATCATCATGTCACATATACTATCATGCCATAGGTGCATATACATCCATACACTTACCATCATCATGTCATATATACCATCATGCCATAGGTGCACAAGCATCCATGCACTCATCATCATGCACTCATACATGTTACCATATCATGCATAATTTAATTTCAATTTCCCAATTTTATTCTTTCATTTTGGGCCGCCACATTTCTCTTTCCTGGGACCGGTATTTGCGTCCTACATTTATTGCTCGCACCCCACCTGGCATCGCGAGGAACCTCCGGCACAAACCTCTGGGCATCCAGCACAAACCTCTAGGCATCTCGTACCCCAACTGGTATCATGAGGCATCCCCCGGCATAAACCTCCAGGCTTTCGGCTCCCCCACTCTCCGGGCATCTCGAAACTCCCGAGGACCCTCTGGCATTTAGCCATTTAAGGCCACCGGGCATCCAGCATTTACACTCCCTAGCTAGGCATCCCGACACTCCTAGGGCATCATCGGCTCACACCTCTGACGGCCTTCTCACTTATCATAGTTCACATTTACAATTATGGCTCAATTTCAGCAAGATCATTGTCATCATTTGATTCTTATATGCATTTCCAATCATCATCATACATGCAGCAAGATACAATCACTTATGAAAATACAATCCATGGGGTCCATACAACTTAGAATAATCCATACATCATGACTTTTGAGATTTAGCAAATTCCAGCTTGCATAATTTCGGAAAACATATAAATTAAATATCCATATGATCTTCAAAAATCATAAAATCAGAGCATGTGATAGAGAAGACAAAAAGGTAGCAACTCCATGAAGAACACATGCCCAAAAGAACTTCACACAAAAAGATATAGCCCACAAATCACAGCTTGCAAAATTCGGATACAATCAGATTGCGCGGTTCTTGAAATATTTCAGTTTAAATACCCGAATGACCTTAAAAAATTATGAAATTTTACCAGTTGATACTCGAGATCCTAAGGTAGATTTTTCATGGATACATCAAGGCCAGATTCGTCCTAAATAATTAACTATAGACGGTCAAAGTCTCTGTTCCTAGTACCGAACAGTCCAGTTTAGCTGTCTCCGAAAAATCAATGTTTCGGCTACTTATCATCCTTCATTTCCTCTGAAATTTTGATATGTTTTGCCTCAAGATGTCCAATATAACTTTCATTAAGGGATCTAGGTGAGATTAGTCCACGAAGTCGCTGGAGTCCAGTACCATACTTCCAGATCTGCCGTCTTCAAAAGAAAATCGTTTCACTAGGCTAAAATTGCTCGTTTTATGTCAAATTTGAGTATGTTAATCTTCAAGATGTTCTATACAACTTTTGTGAAGAATTCAAAGTTAAATTCTCGGTAAAAAGTGACATGCAACACACAAAACCACCAAGAGGTCAACAAAACAGTTTCAGATCTAGCGTTTTCGTAGAGGAAGGGTTTTACCCCCACAAAACTCAACCATTTTATCTCAAATTTTAGTATGTTGTACTTTTCGATGTTTTCTACAACTTCAATGAAGAAATCAAAGCCAAAATCCAACTCAAACCACTCATGCAAGCCTCTACAACATTCGGGGTCAGGTGGTAAACTCGAAAACATAATGCTATTTCAAAAACAACACACTCTAGCTTCGGTTTCTCATACCCTAAATGTCCGAGATTTATCACCATTCGAACACACAAGCAAGAGACAACATGCAAGAGCTGAATATGAATCCCAACTTGCCTTAAAATTGAGCAAACAACGGCACATGGACGGCGATGGACGAGCGGACGGACGGGGGACGGACGGCGACGGACGAGCGGACCTCCTCCTCCGCGCGGCTTCTCCCTTTCTCTCTCAGTTCCTCACTCTCTCGGCAACTCTCTCTCTCTCTCTCTCTCTCTCTCTCTCTCTCTCTCTCTCTCTGGCTTGGGCGATAGCCCCCTAAACCGGCCACTCTTCCTTTTAATGCCCCTTCAATACCATCATTTGCAATGATTAAGAGACACCCAAAGTGGCCAATGGTGTGACTTTCCTTTTTCCACTTGGCAAAACCCATGCACAATGGGCTTGAAGGATTGGGCCAGCCTCTCCCCTCTCCTTGGTCGATGGCAACCCTCTCCATGGGCCTCATGGGCCGGCCTTTTGGCCCATCAAAGGTCCACACTCTTGGGCCTAAGACCCAAGCTTAATTAAATCAAATTTTAACCCATTTTTAAATACTAATTAAATCCTTATTGAACCAAAGTACTATAGTGTAAAAAAACATTAAATAACTATACACTTGAAATCACAAATCCATAAATTCTAATTCACAATACATATAGCCAAAGATAAATCATCCTTTTCCAAAATTTATCCATTAAATTCGGCCATAGTCCTTAATACAAGACATTAATTTGAGCACCCCTAATGACTAGCAAGGAATTCTAGGATGCCACACCATTGCAATTCCAAGTTGGTGATCATTTCTTTTTGAAGGTGTCACCAATGAGGGGTACTTCGCGCTTTGGCAAGAAGGGAAAGATGAGTCTGAGGTACGTAGATTCCTTTGAGATTCTAGAGAGCATTGGGATTCTAGTGTATCGTCTAGCATTACCGCCAAGGTTGGCGCAAGTGCATGATGTCTTTCACGTGTCGATGTTGAGAAAGTATGAGTCTGACCCAACCCACGTGCTTAATTTTGAGGAAGTAGACGTAGACGACAAAGTGTCGTACATGGAAAGCCCAGTTAAAACTATGGATCGAAAAGAATTGATTCTACGTACCAAGATGATTTCGTTGGTCAATGTGGTCTAGTAACACCACGGCATAGAGGGAGCAACCTTGGAATGTGAATAATCGATGAGACGACTGTACCCCACCTTTTTGTTTAAAGAATCGTAACGGTTTAAATTTCGAGGAAGAAATTTTTATAAGAGGGGAAGAGTTGTGACATCTTAAAATTCCAGATTTAAGAATAAGTCGGGCTTTTCATCAATGTGCCTATAGTTCTATTCTCTAAGCTAATCACTCACAAGATAACCGACTACTCGATCGTGCTAGCTGCAGCGGTCATTACAGTACATTGAAAATTCAATTAGAGATTAGAGATAGGTTGATTCAACTGAGATATGTGGCTAAGTGTCGGTGATTCCACCAAATTACAAAATTCTCAGCAATTGGCCATAAACTAATTTTTCTGTCATTTTAGTACCTTGTGTCCGCATTCAAAACCTTAAGATTTTCACAACAACTGAACATCATCATTGTGTCTAAGATGTACGATGTGGCTCGAAAAAAATCGACCATGGATCAATTGCACTAAAAATGTTTAAAAGCTATCCGGTAGGCTAGGTTACACTAAAATCGTGCGAGATTGAAATTAACCGTGAATTTGAATTCAATTTCAGAAAATGAATTTTCTAGCATGTCACGATTTATTTTAGGACCGTCGATCCACCCTCCAAAGATTTTTCTGCAAACCAAGATTTTTGGCAAAAATTCAAAATATGACCATTTTGGTGCGGAAAATTCAGGCGACCATTTTTAATAGTGTTTTTGGGATGCAAGTTGGTTCTATTGGCGAGGAAAAATGTCATTTTGGTCAAGGACATATTGGGGGAATTTATAGGGACCGGTTTAAGTCCAATTGAAGAAATTGGTTCAATTTGGGAGAATTTGTGCCCAAATTCGTATGCCATAGCCACCACCACCTTTCGACCACTTCAATGTTTTCCTAGGGAAGCTTGTGTGCTGCTATTTGGCTGAGGATAGGGAAAACAAGGTGGGGTGCCATCCAAGGATCAAAGCAACGGATATCTTGGCCAAAGGGTCCCTCCACAAGGTAGCTGGCTTCTTCTCCTTCAGCAGAGGCTACTTTCTACATGGTTGGCCTTAGAGAGCTCCAAAAATTGCAGAGAAAACATAGCATCTCCTCACCTAGCCGTCCCATGTCTACTCAAAGCCATCGCTTGCCGCCGCGTCACTTGTGAATCCCACGCAAGCTGCGCCTATCCCGCACCTGTCCGCCATCTGTTTCGCTCCAATTGTGACCTCAGGCTGTCCCTTGAGCCCATCGAGCCCCCTGGACCACCATCCAACTCGCCTCTGCTATTGTGAAGCCCCGCCATTGGCTGCCAAGCCCCGCCATTAGCTGCCAAGCCCCGCTGCTGCCCGTTTTCGCCGTTTCCACACCAACCAATCTCTATTCTAGCCTCTCAGCCCACCCAGCAGAACCAAAGACCAACAAGCCTTCGTGGGCTTCGAGACCCATTTCGGACCACTTCCAGGCCTCGTAGTATGTTGCTGCTTAGGAGTTTGTTGCACGTCTCTGCATTGCCATCGCCATGAACTCATCAGATTCCAAAACTAGTGAGTTTACTCACTAAACTATGCTTAGGGAGTTAATTATGCCTAAAGGTTGATTAGTTTAGGCTAAATATGGTTTATGTGGTTTGTTAAAATGGATTAGCAATTTAATTACTCGTTATTGCAAGTTAGGTGGTTAGATCGGCTTAATTAGCAACTAGATAGGTTGTATTACTTATCTAGATAGGTTCTGAAATTTTCCAAGCCCGTTTCAGTATTTAATTAGGTTTTTTCGGCCTGAGTCTCTATTTAGGGCATTTATTTGTATTTATTTAATTAATTTTGGTATTTATTTAATTATCTATTATTTTTCAAAAATTATATCAGGATAGCCGGTGATCTAATTTTGTGCTAATTACAATTGTATACTTGGTTTATTTAATTGAATGCTAGATTGTGCAAATTGAGTGGAATTAGTAAATTTGGGTATTTATCCCCAAATTGTGTGATTTTGGTATTTTATTTAGAAAATACTAGGCGTCAGTTTACAACAAAACTCCATTTATGGACTGCTATGATTAGTGAGAATTTCTAAAGGAAATATGTTGAAATTTTGGCTCACGCCAACCATGTAGCCAGACATGATTATTTTATCGAGTATTTTCATTGTAGTGATTTATCAGCTTGTGTGAACCCGTTTACAAATTAGCTTGAGTGAGCTAAGATCGTTTTATTAGCTTGAGTGAGGACGATATATATATGTATATATGTATATATGTATGTATGTATGTATGTATGTATGTATGTATGTATGTATGTATCAGCTTGAGCGAGCATAATCAATAGATCTATATCAGCTTGAGTGAGCACGATTTGTATATTTATCAGCTTGAGCAAGCTATGACTATATATTGCAATTGTAGCATTGAATTGATAGATAGCATTGATTGACATATGGTTTCAATTGCGTGGAATTAAGCTGATTGACTAAGTGGATCGATGATTTAAACTAAATGGTTACATGTGTTAATTATACTGACTTGCAGGAAGGAGCTGAGGTGAGGTGAGTCCTCTACCTTGTGTGTGTATAAGAAGCCTTTAGGCGTATTTCCTTTCTAGTAAGAGTTTAGGGGGAGAACTTGCTGAGACATTGTCTCACCCTGTCGTGGCCTAACATTTTCAGATCCTTAGATGGCTGCTCCACCTGAGCATTTTGGCCAGCCGAAGAAGGTCACCGAATAGATCTCTCAGATTCCCCTCCCTAGGAGCCAAGGAGCCTAGGTCTACGAACTCGTAAGATCTATTATCTGGGTTGATGCAGGTTTATCCCAGAGTGTACCCAATCAATTCTGATCATGATATCGTTATGGGCGAGACGGACCCAAAGAAGGTCCCCTACCATAATATGAGATTCCTATGTCGGTGCTAGAAATTGCTTTTGGCAAAGGTAAGCTTATCCTGCTAGTGGTTCAGTGGTAGACCTCGGAGCCTTCGGTTGAGGATTCGAACGCTTAGAGGACTTATAGCCATTTCATTTTTGGTAAACATGTGGATATAGCCTAATATTGTTAATGACTTAGTCTGTTGTGTATATAAGTGTGTTGTGGTTTTCAAAATTGTACTTTTCTATCCCACATTCGTGTTGTTTGGATTTGTTTATCATGCGCATTAAAATGAATAGGTCAATGACACATCCTGAGAAGTTGCAATTTAATCGACCACTGAGGGATGGGCACGCGCTCGAGGATCGGGAAATGACATCACGTGCGGTAAAGGGTCCTGCAGACGATGGAGTTCGAGTTTACCTACTTCCTCATTCCCAAGACCACCTTGAGCCAAGAGTTGGTTGAGACCACGGTTTGGGTCAATGAGGGCCTACCTCAGTTGGTACCTCATAGATTCATAGTGTGGTACATTAGCTTCCCTTAGGGGGGTTAAGGGGTCCCCTTCGAGGTTTCATCGGACCTGCTGTTGGGACCAAGGAGTGTGAAGCAATGCACCAGATGGATCTCAACAACCCTAACGGTGTCATGATGAACCCTGAGCTTATGGTTAAGGAGCCTAGTGCCTAGATCGCTTAGCAGCTCTTCTTTTTGGAGTTAGGCCCTTGTCAATAGACTAGTCTTGTGTATAAACCCGATGTGTGTTTATAAAAGCATGTTTGTGAAATTCGATGTCCTACTTTTTTATCCCATGTTTGTTGTTGTCTGGTGATTGTTTATTTCGCTTCTGCTTGTGCATGAATTGATTGGGTCGGCGACATTTCCTAGGAACGTCGCAATTTAGTCGACCACTAAGGGATGCTCACACGCTTGAGATTTGAGGCATGACATCCTCACCTGAAATTGTATTAGAGCTGGTCAGTGTTTAGAGTGATAAGGTGTGATGGATTTTAGGATAGTTAGTAGGAAAGACCTTTTATTATGCCGATGTATGTGATTGATAGCTGACTGGTAGTTTGTTTGTGTGGTCACTAAGTTTCCAATTATGTATGGAATTGGAAAGTAGGTTCTATAGAGAGTTTGCAAGAAGAGTGATCAAGAGTGGAGGCCGCCTAGAAAGAGAACCATAGGATCCGTTGCTCGAGGTAGGACGCTGACAAGGGTTGGTACCAGAGGAAGAGCGCGGGCTCAGGCTAGCGCAAGTGAGATAGTACCACCACCGGTTGGTGTTGGGGTAGTAGCACCTGGCAATCCTAGAATCAAAGGAATCATGCAAACGGTAAAGACACTGGGAACATGGTAAGGCAGTAGGCCCATAATCAAGCCGCCACCACCGCCGCCGCTACAGTTGTCGCTACCGCCGCTGCCACTATTGCTTCTAATGCCACCGCTGATGTCGCTACTTCTGCTACACTTGTTGCTGCACTTGCTGAAATTCCACTTGGGAACTTGGTTGCTGAGAGGCCGATGCACAAGCTGGTGGAACAAGTTTTAAAGTTGAACTCGCCAAGGTTCACAGGTGTAGGAGATCCCGAGGCTGCAACACTCTAGGTCTAAGACTTGGAGAAGGTCTTTGCACTGCTGAGGTGCACTGAGGAAGAGAAGGTTGTCCTTGCAATGTATCAACTACAGGGCAACGCAAGTACCTGATGGAGGGCCATCGAAGGCAAGGTATTCCCAAAATGGGTGGTTCCGCTGTGGAACACCTTCCTTGAAGCCTTTAATGGCAAATACTTCTTCAATAGTGCAAGGGAACGAAAGATGGAAGAATTCCAGCACCCTCGTTAAGGTCTAATGTCTGTAGACCAATACGAGGCTAAGTTTGCTAAGTTGTCACAGTATGCCTCGAGGCTGGTTGAAGATCTAGAGGACAGAGCTAGGAGGTTCAGGAATTGTCTTAGACTGGAGCTAAAGAATCCACTGGTAACGTTCAATCTGAAGGACTACAACGACTTGTATGAGCGGGCCCAACTGATAGAGAGGACCCTGAATGAGCAAGCTATTGCATCTGGGTCGAATAGAGATAGGAATTGGTTTGGGAAGAAGCCGATGACTGGAGGAAGGTACCATGTTCCGCCCAACAGGAAGGGTAGGATAGGGAAGTTGGCACCAAGCCATAATGGAGTATGTTGCTTTTGCGGAGGGAAACACGGATCAGCCTTGTGCCATTGTAGGATGAGTGCTTGCTATGGGTGTGGCCAACAAGACAACCAGGTCAGAGATTGTTCTGTAGACCAATGGGACCACTGCAGCTCCCGCCACCGCCATCGATGAGTCATAATATAGGGTATGCCCAACAGAATGCACCGCAGGGTGGTATTAACAGACCTCTAGCTCAAGGAATGGTGTATGCTATCATGAGAGGACAAGCAAAGGACTTGCCTAATATGGTCACAAGTACGGTTTCACTAAAAGACCATGCTGCTTATGCTTTATTTGATACTAGCGCTACTCATTCATTTATAGCCAAGCAATTTGATAAGTTGGTAGGGTTGAATCTTGAATTGTTGGAGTCAGTGATTAGTATATCTACACCATTAAAGGATAAGGTCTTGTCTAGAGTAGGCCATCCTAGTTGCAAGTTAGTTATTAGTGAGTGAGAGGGAAAGATAGATTTGATAGTCCTAGCCATATATAATTTTGATGTGATAATTGGCATGGACTGGCTCACCAAAGAACGAGCTTTTGTCGACTGTTATCGTAAGGCGACTCAGTTTAATCTGTTAGCAAGGGAAAGTTTTGAGTTTATTGGGTGTTAAGAAGGACCCTCAATTACCTTAATCTCGTCACTTGAGGCAACCCATTTGTTAGATGGGGTTGCCAAGGTTACTTGTCGACTATTATGGATACGACAGTTAAGGAGCCAAAGATGGAAGACATCGCTATAGTACAAGAGTTTATGGACGTGTTTCTGAAGGAATTGCCTTGCTTGCCACTAGAGAAGGAGATTTAGTTTGTAGTTGAGTTTGCGCCTAAGACGTAGCCAATATATATACAAGGTCTGCAAAACAGGAGGGGTACAATGCTATAGATCTTCAGGCATTCGAGTCTTCCTCAGAATACATTGGGCACCCTAGATCTAAGAGGTACAGGTCCACTACTGAACCACCTGAAGGGTCGATTGTCCCTTTTCCAAAAACAACCTCTAGTACCAACACAAGTATCTCAGATTCTGATATAGGGCTCACTCTTTGTCCATTCTGCTCACAACAATATCATAATCTGTACTAATGGGGCACCTTATTAGGTAAAGCCTCATCAACCCAAACCACGAACCTTATGAGCTCACAGACCCATCCCTTAAGGTTCTCATGAAGTGGAATGTAAGATACCTACTTGATGACCTACTTCAGCTATCCAAAATGCTTGAGAGGTGTTGCCATCTAAGGACTTGAAAATGTTATCCCACAATGAGGTGAGACGATGTCTCAACAAGTTCACCCCCTAAGTCCCGACTAGGAAAAAATATGCCCCAAGGGCTGCCTAAGCACAAGCACAAGTTAGAGGACTTACCTTTTCCTCGGTTCATTCCTGCAAGTTAATACAATTCACATAATCATCAAATCACATCAACAAATCAAATCATCACATCAAATTGAGCCATCAATCAATTGATTCAGTCGATTCCATGTCATCAAAACCATCTCTCAGTCAACTCAATCAATACTATATACCCAATTTGATCACATCAAGACCTACTCACCTTAAGCTAAAAATAGATAGTATGGCTCACCCAAAGTTGATAAATAATATACCTCACCAGAAGCTGATAACAAAGTATACTGCTCACCTAAAGCTAATATATCAAAGCCCGCAGGCTGATATGGTATACTCACAAAAGCTGCTAAGGTATACTGCTCGTCCAAAGCTGACATATCAAAGCTCTCTGGTTGATATACTATACCGTCCTAATCATTATACAATTTCCTCACTTTTATCATACCTGACAAAAATTATTATGTGTGGGTACACGGTTGGCCTTAGCCAAAATATAATATTTTCCCTCTTAAAAATCCCACTAATTCCAATAGTCCATAAACACATTTTTGGTGTTATAAACCTATTTTCAGTATTTTCTAGATAATTACCGAAATTATTAAATTTTGGGATAAATACCCCAAAATCACAATTCACACTCAAATTGCACAAAATAGCACTCAATTAATTAAACAAATCATACCACTGCAATCAACACGAAATTTTTATGGTCACCGGCTATCTCGGTCTAATTTCCGAAAGATAATAATTAATTAAATAATTACCAAAATTAATTAATAAGTACCAATAAATGCAACTTAGGCCGGAAAAGCCTAATCAAATACCGAAACAAGCCCAAAAAATTCCGAACATATTTAAATAAATACTGTGATTCATCTACTTGCTAATTGCGCTACTCTAACCACCTAACATGCAATATCGAACGATTAAATTGCTAATTCATTCTACCTAACCACATAAATCATACTTACTCTAAACTAATCAACCCTTAAGCATAATTAACTCCCTAAGTAGAGATTAGTGAGTAAACTCACTTGATTAACGATCCAACGGGACCACGGCGACAGTGAGGCGGAGATGATCAACAAACTCCGAAGTAGTGACACTTTTTGAGGTCAGGAAAGGGTCCAAAGCAGGCCTTGAAGTTCACAGCCTATTGCTGGGTTTCAGTTCTACGATTGGGCAGAAAGAGGTGGATGGTGGCCGACTTGGCAAGAAACTGCATGGGTGGATGGCGGATTGTTTAAGCGGTGCTTGGCGGGGGCGAACAGTGGTTCCAGTGATCTGAACAGCGATGGATGGCGGCCTGGCGACTTGTTGGACAGGTGAACAAGGGCGGACGATAGCCAGGGATGCATGGACAATCAGCTAGGTGTGACGGCGACCAGCGGTTCATGGGCTTGTAGGCGCAACTTCGGTGGGCGAATGGCGGTCTGATGGGAGGCGGGGGTGTCAACGGCCGGTTGGCTAGCTTCCCTGGGCTTCTGCAATTTACTTAGTTCACAACACAGCAAGAAAGAGAGAGGAAAGGCTGAGGAAGAAAGAGGGAATAGCAACTGAAGAGAGGGGACCACCTTGACTTCTTTCCATCCTCTTGTCTCCTTGAAGAGGCCCTACCATGGTCAACTGGTTTTGTCAACCAATTTCCAGACCTAAAGCTTCCCTTAAAAACTTTTGAAGTGGTCCAAAAGCTATGGTCCATGGGGGCTACGAATTTGAAGACATTTCCCTCAATTCCACCTTAATTCCTTCTTGAATCGACTCAATTCAACCCTAAAAAATTCAACCGAGGTGTCCACAATCAAATTGACATTTTTCATTGCCAATAGAACCAACTTGCTTCCCAATTATGTGATAAAAAACGATCCCCTGAATTTTTGCTAGAAAATCTCAGTTTGTAGAAAAATCGTCAAAGGAGGAGTCGATGTTCCTAAAATGACTCATCACACGGCAGAACTTTCAATTTCTGAAATCAGATTCAAATTCGCAGTTAATTTCAACCTGGCACGATTTTAGTGTGACCTAGCCTACCGAATAGCTTTTTGAAATTTTTAGTGCAAATGACCTATGGTCGATTTTCTTGGAGCCACAATAAATCTCTTCAATACATTAGTGACTCTCAGTGGTCATGAAATACTCGAGGTTTCACTTACAGACACACGATACCAAAACGACATAAACATCAGTCGAGTACCAATCGACGAGAATTTTACAACTTGGTGGAATCACCCACGTTTGATTACCTATCTCAGTCAAAACAACCTATCTTTGATCTCTTATCGATTTTTAATTATGCCGTAATGATCTTTGCAGATGAGCACAATTGAGTAGTTAATTCCTAGTCAAATTCTCAAATCTATTGCATTAAAATCCCTTAATGACTTCCTCAGATAGTCTAGTTATCTCATAAGTGATCAACTCAAAGAATAGCACTATAGGTGTGTCAATGAAAAGCTCAATTTATTCAATTGAAAGTAGGACTAGAATTTTAGGATGTCTCACCAAGTTCTGTTCGAGAAGAAGAAAGATGGTTCGTTGCGCCTTTGCATTGGCTATCGGCAAATCAACCAAGTGACAATCAAGAACAAGTACCTGCTACCGAGGATCAATGACTCGTTTGACTAGTTACAAGGAGCATCGATATTTTATAAGATCGACTTGAGGACAAGGTATCATTAGTTGAGGATCAGAAAGGAGGACATACCAAAGACATCGTTTCATATGTGTTACGACCATTATGAGTTCACTGTAATGCCATTCGGTTTGACAAACGCCCTAGCTGCTTTTTATGGATCTAATGAATCATGTGTTCAAAGAGTATCTAGATTAGTTTGTAATCATTTTCATTGACGATATCCTGGCGTACTCGAGAAGTTTAGAGGAGCACAAAAGATAGTTGACGGTAGTGCTCCAAACTCTACGAAATCATGGATTGTAAGCTAAGTTCAATAAGTGTGAGTTTTGGTTAACTCATGTGGCATTTGTAGGTCACGTGATTTCAGGTGAAGGAATTTTAGTGGACACAACCAAGATTGAAGTAATGATCAATTAGCTAAGACCGACGATAGTGATACATATGAAAAGTTTCTTGAGATTAGCAGGTTACTATAGAAGGTTCGTGGAAGGATTTTTAGTATTAGCCTCGTCGTTGACTCGATTGCTGAAGAAAGAAAAGAAGTTTGTATGAATAGATAAGTGTGAGCGTTGTTTCCAAGAGCTTAAGTAGAAGCTGACTTCCGCACCAATGTTGACAATTCCGTTTGGTCCTCAAGGATACGAGATCTATAGTCATGCGTCATTTAGAGGATCGGGTTGCGTGTTAATGTGGCATGGCAGAGTTGTATGACATCCCATTAGTTGAGACCTCATGATCTGAACTACTCGCAGTAATTATCTTCACTCTGAATATTTGGAGACATTATTGGTGCGAAGAAAGGTTCTAGATCTTTATAGATCATTAAAGTCTCAAGTACTTATTCTCTCAAAATGAGTTGAATATGAGACAACGTCACTAGAAGTCTTCTCAAGGATAATGATTGTGATATTCGGTATCATCTTAGAAAGGTTAACAAAGTTGCAAATGCATTGAGTCGGAAGTCTTCAATTGTGCAAATGGTGATTAAGGAGTGGATCTTACTTAAGGGAGCTCGAGATTCGGTTTTCAAATTTGAGGTAAGCCACCTTTCAAGTCTTTTAACCACCCTCAGAATTGAACTAAAAGTGTATATCAGAATTAAAACGTTGCAGATGTCAGACCCAGAGATCCAGAAGATTCTGCAACAAGATGTAAACAAGAGAAATGCCGACTTTCAAATTTTTGAGGACAGAACACTGAAGTTTCGTGGATGATTGTGTGTACTTGACAATATAAAGCTTAAAGAAGAGATTTTATCAGAAGCTCATTGTAGCAATTACAGCATTCATCCAAGTAGTACAAAGATGTATTAGAATCTGTGTCAACACTTTTGGTGGACTGGTATGAAGGCGGATATCGCAAGCATGTCGTAAAATGTCTGACGTGTCAACAAGTAAAGGCACAACATTGTAAGCCGAGAGGACTTCTACAACCTCTCGAGATTCCCAAGTGGAAGTGGGAACATATCACAATGGATTTTGGGATGAGCTTACCAGGGAGTCAGAAGGATAATGATTCCATTTGGGTTATGGTTGATAGATTGATGAAGTTCACTCACTTCATCATCGTACGGAAGGACTATGCACTGGATAGATACGTCGAGTTGTACATGCATCAGATAGTTTGTCTACATGGAGTGCTAGTGACAATTACTTTAGATCGAGACTCGAAGTTTACAACAGCCTTCTAGAAAGGTTTACAGACGGCCTTAGGAATGAAATTGTAGTACAATACGGTCTATCATCCGCAAATAGATGCCTAGTCTAAGAGGACGATTCAGATCCTCGAGGACATGTTGAGAGTTTGCATGTTGGATTTCAAAGGAACCTGGCGATCCTAGAATCAAGGGGATTGGCAAGTGCTAGAGACGTTAGGGAACGTGGTAAGGCAGCAGGCCTAGAATTAAGCTGTTGCTGCCATCGTTACAGCCGCCGCCGCCACCGCTATCGCCGCTACTGCTACCAATGCCACTACTGATGCCACTACTACTGCTGTAGCTATTGCCACACCTACCAACGTTCCACCTAGGAATGTGGTTGATGAGAGGCCGGTGCACAAGCTGGTGGAATAGTTTTTGAAGCTGAACCCGCCAAGGTTCACAGGTGCAAGAGACCCTGAGCTTGCAATACTCTAGGTCCAAGACTTGGAGAAGGCCTTTGCACTAATGAGGAGCACTAAAGAAGAGAAGGTTGTCTTTGCAGTATATCAACTGCAGGGCAACGCAAGTACCTAGGGGAGGGCCACAAGAGGCAACGTATTCCCAAAAGGCATGGTTTCGATGTGGAACGCCTTCCTTGGAGCCTTTAATGGCAAATACTTCACCAATAGTGCAAGAGAACAAAACATGAAAGAATTCCAGTGCCCTCATTAGGGTCTAATGTTTGTAGACCAATACGAGGCCAAGTTTGCTGAGTTGTCACAGTATGCCCCATGTGACATCCTGAAAATTCATTTTTGATTTTGATGGAATAAGTTAGGCCCTTCATCGACACAACTATAGGGTCTTTCTTTGAGATGGCCACTTATGAGATAACTAAAATATCTGGGGAAATCATTAAGAGATTTTAATACAATAGAATTGAGGATTTGACCAAAAATCGACTACTCAACCGTGCTCATCTACTAAGGTCATTACGGCATAGATATAAGTCAATTAGAAATTAGAGATAGATCGGTTTGATAGAAATATGTGGCTAAACGTGGGTGATTCCATTAAATTACAAAATTCTCGTCGAATGGCACTGGACTGATTTTCCTATCGTTTTGGTATCTTGTGTCCATATTTGAATCCTCTAAATTTTCATGACAATTGAGAATCACCAATGTGTCGAAGGGGTTCATTGTGGTTCGAAGAAAATCGACCACGGGTCATTTGCACTAAAAAATTCAGAAAACTACCTGGTACGTTGGGTCACGCTAAAATTGCGTTTGATTGAAATTAACTGTGAACTTGAATCAAATTTCATAAATTGAAAGTTTTGTCATGTCATGATTTCTTTTAGGAACGTTGACTCACCTTTCGAGGAATTTTCGACAAGTTTGGGTTTTTTATGGAAGATTGGTTTAGATGGTTCGGAAAATAAAAAGAAATTTGGATTGGTCAATTTGAATGGATTTTGGCCTCCCGTGAGAACTACTTGGTGAAAGGAAGTTGTGTGGGCTTTTTCTTTAAAAAAATTGGACGTCAATCAGAGAGATTTGTTCAAAAATCAGATTTCGAGAAAAAGGAATTAAAATTTGGAATTGAGGGAAATGGTTGCTTTTGCTAACTAAGACTTGTTATTTTGGGGAATTGTGGTACAAGAAAGCAAGTGAGGATTAAGTATTCAAGCATGGGGATTTTTGGGGATCAAATTGGATTAAATGAAAGCAAGTGGGACCAAGAATTTGGATTATGGGATATTTCCTTTTAATTTTCTATTTACTCTCCCCCCTCCTCAATTTTTTTTCGAACGTGGCTAGTCCCCCTCCGTCGCACTTTCTCCTCTTTTGCCGACATTAGCCCCTTCTACAGTCTTTAACTTCTTTTCCTTCGTTGACTTGGTCTCTTCTCATCAAAAAGTGCATGTCCCTATCTTTTTGTCTCTCTCTTGATGCCAGCTTGGTCATTATTCTTTTCTCCCCTTTTTGGCCTTCAGCTAGATCATGCTAGCTTCAACAACTCTGTCTTCTTCTACCCGTCTTTCATTTTTTTTTTATTTCACCAGCTTGTGTTTGTTGCTCTCAACCAAAGCCATCATCCCCACACTCCACCGAATTCTCTCACAGCTACCACACATCAACCCACCTAAATTTCTCGGTCAACTGCACCATTTAATGACCATGTGCTAGCCCATTCCCAGCCCACTGAAGCAACCCTAACGTCTCCTAATTTCAGCGAAGTAGAAAGCCCAAAACAGCAGCTTCACTCATCCATTTCCAGCAAGCCCGGTAGCCGCAACTCAGCCCGTAAAGCTAAGCCCGCACCCCCACCTGTGGTGGTCAATCCTAGCTCGAGCCGTGCCCGAACCTACCACCATTGCAACACTTTAGGGCCAATTTCAGAGGTTATTTCTAACAGGGGTTTTGGATGTCAAGACCTATTTTCGAGCCCGTCCTAGCCTCACTTAGCGGTCCCGCTTTAGAGGTTGTCGTTCCTCGTTGTGACTCCATCGTTTTGACCCACGCAAATCATTAATCGGGTGAGTTTAACTCACTAATCCTCGCTTAGTAGATTAATTGTGCTTAAGGGCTTATTAGATTAAGTTAATTATGCTTAGGTGGTTAGTTAGATTAGATCAGTGAAATTTAATTAATTGTCGATGCATGTTACATGGATAATTAGTGCAATTAGCTTGTAAATAGACTCCAGTATTTATTTAACGAGTCTAAAAAATTTTCCAAGTCCGTTTCGACATTTAACTAGGTATTACGGGCCTAAGTTGGACTTATTGCATTTATTTGATATTTTTTGTAATTTTTTAATTAATTAATTATTTTTCGAAAATTAGACTAGGATAGTCGATGACCGAAATTTTGTGCCGGTTGCATTTGTGCTCTCTGTTTATTTAATTGAGTACCTGAATGTGCAATTTGATAGTGATTAGTGTTTGTGGGTACTTAATTCCAAAAATGGATAATTTTGGTAATTAATTGGAGAATTACTGGGCATCAGTCTACAATGCCAAAAATCTATTTTGGGATTGCTGAAAATAGTGGGAGGTTCAAAAGTGAAAACCTTGTATTTTGGCTAAGGTTTGCCGTATATCCACACAAATGAATTTTTATTGGGTATGACAAAAATGGTGAATTGATTGTACGATCATAATGTTATACAATACCGGCTTGATAACTCTATATGTCATCTTAGAGAATGAACGGTATGCAATACCAACTTGGTGATTCTATATGTCATCTTCGAGAAAAGATGGTATATTATATCGGCTTGGTGACTCTATATGTCATCTTGGAGAAAGAACGATATATTTTATCAGCTCGGTGACTCTCTATGTCATCTTGGAGAAAGAATAGTATACCATACCGACTCAGTGACTCTATGTATCATCTTGGAGAAAGGACAGTATATTTTATCAACTCGGTGACTCGATAGGTCATCTTAGAGAAGGAACGGTATACTATTTATTAGCCTTGAGGCTAGCTATTATCTATTTTTCAGCTTAGAGAAAGTTGTCCACAAGGTGGTTGGACCTTATAGATAGTATTGACTAGAATGGCTAAGGATTGGTCTGATTGTCATGTAATCAACTATGTTGATTGATCGATGAATCGATCTGAGTAAATGACTAGATTGGTTGATGTGACTTGATGAGATTATGAATTATGTTGAATTGCAAGGAGGAACTGAGGCTAAGGTAATTCTTCTAACTCGTGATTGTGCTTAGGCAACCCTTATGGCGTATTTTCTTCCTAATCAAGTCTTAGGAGGTAGAACTCGCTGAGACATTATTTCACTAGTTATTGTATAACCATTTTCAGATCCTTAGGTGGTATTGGTGAAGGACCGAAAGCTTTGGAGTCTAGGAAGGTGAAGGTCAAAGAATCGGCGAACGTGTCTAACTAGTGGGTCATAGGACAATTCCCTTTTTCGTTGAGCTGATGTTTTGTAAACAGTTTGATGTTGTAAATAAACTTGTTTGTATATAAGAGGTTTGTTTTGGTTTGAAAATTTGGATCTTTGCTTTTTTATCCCATGTTATTGTTGTCTAGGGATATTTTAATTGCTTCCGCATGTGCATTAAAAAGAAAGGGTCAGCGATACGTCATAGGACGTCGCTATTTAATCAACCAAAGAGGGATGGGCGCGCACTCGAGGATCGGGGCGTGACACCCCGAGGCTGGTGGAAGATCCAAATTTGAGGTAAGCCACCTTTCAAATCTTTTGGCCACCCTTAGAATTGAACCGGAAGTGTAGATTAGAATTAAGATGCTACAGATGTCAAACCTAGAGATCCAGAAGATTTTGCAAGAGGATGCAGACAAGATAAAGGCTGACTTTCAGATTTCTAAGGACAGAACACTGAAGTTTCATGGACGATTGTGTACACGGCGATGCATAGCTTAAAGAAGAGATTTTATCAAAAGCTTATTATAGCAGTTATAGCATTCATCCAAGAATTACGAAGATGTATCAGAATCTGTGTCAACATTTTTAGTGGATCGGTATAAAGGCAAATATTGCTAAGCATGTCGCCAAACATCTGACGCGTCAGCAAGTGAAGGCACAGCATTGTAAGCCAGGAGGACTTCTACAACCTCTCGAGATTTTCGAGTGGAAGTGGGAACATATCACAATGGATTTTGTGATGGGCTGACCAAGGAGACATAAGGGTAATGACTACATTTGGGTTGTGGTTAACAAATTGATGAAATCCGCTCACTTCATCGATGTACAAAAGGATTTATATGCCGAGTTGTATGTGCGTTATATAGTTCGTCTACATGGAGTGCTAGTGACAATCACTTCGGATCGAGACCCAAAGTTTAAGATAGCCTCCTAGAAAGTTTACAGATGGCCTTAAGAACAAAACTGCAATGTAGTACGGCTTATCATCCACGGATAGATGGCCAGTCTAAGAGGACGATTCAGACCCTCGAGGACATGCTGAGAACTTACATGTTGGATTTTAAAGGAAGCTGGGAGGAACAGCTTCATATCGTCGAGTTCACCTAAAACAACATCTACCAGCAAAGTATTCAGATGGCACATTTTGATGCGTTGTATGGCAGAGCGTGCAGAACGCCAGTTTATTGGGATGAACTAAGAGAATGGAAGAGCACAAGCCCTAAGTTTGTCCAGTAGTTAGTGGATGCGCTACCGCCAAGGCTGGCATAAGTCCATGTGTCGATGTTGAGAAAGTATTGGCCTAACCATGTCCATGTGTCGATGTTGAGAAAGTATTAGCCTAACCCAACCTACACGTTGAATTTTGAAGAGTTCGACGTGGACAACAAAGTGTCATACGTGGAGAGACCATTTCAAATTGTAGATATAAAGGGGTAGATTCTACGTACCAAGACGATCTCTTTAGTCAAAGTGGTCTGGTAACACTACGGGACAGAAGGAACAACCTAGGAAAGTGAAGACTCGATGAGACGACAATACCCCCACCTTTTTGTTTAAAGACTTGTAATGTTTTAAATTTCGAGGATGAAATTTTTATAAGATGGGAAGAGTTGTGACATCTTGATTTTCAACCATGTTTTTGATTGAATGGAATGGGCCTTTCATCGACACGCCTATAGTATTTTTCTCTAAGCTGATCACTCATGAGATAATGAATCTATCATGTGAAGCCCTTAAGGAATCTAAACGCGTATGATTTGAGAATTCATCCAAAAATCGACTGCTTAACCATGCTAATTTGTAAGGGTCAATATAGTACCGTCAAAATCAATTAGAGAATGGAGATAGGTCGATTCGATAGAGACATGTGATTAATGTGTGGGTGATTACACCTAATTGCAAAATTCTTGTCACTAAACCAATTTTTCTGTCGTTTTTGTACCCCATGTCCGTATTTGAAATCTCAAGATTTTCACGGTAACTGAGAGTCGCCAATGAGTCAAAAATGCACAATGTGGTTTCAATATAGTTGACCATGGGTCAAATGCTCTAAAAATTCCTAAAAATTATTTGGTAGGTTAGGCCACGCTAAAATCGCGTCGGTTGACATTAACCACGAAATTGAACCCGATTTCAGAAATTGAAAGTTCTGTCATGTCATTATTTATTTTAGAAACGTCAACTCATCCTTCAAAGAAATTTCGGCAAGTCTAAATTTTTGGCTAAAATTCCAGTTTGGGCAATATTGGACCGGTAAATTCGGAGGCCTATTTTTTAGTGTGCTTTTGGCATCCAAGTTGGATTATTTGTTGAGGAAAATGGTGGAATTAAGTGTGGGCTTCCTCCTTGGCATTTTGGCCATTTAAATTGAAGCCAATTTGGATTGAATTAAAGTGGAATTGAGTTGAATTGAAGAGGAATGTCTCAAATTCGTAGCCATGGGTGGGGTGCAACATTTGGGGCATCATTTAAAGCTTGTTGGAGAAGAATGGAGGGGAAAGGGCTGCTGTGGATATGGCTGAAGGTGGTGGGGTAGCCACTTAAGTGTTCTTGATGTTTTATAGCCCCTTTGCCTCCCTTGGCTGCAGCTCCTCTTCTTCCTCAACTTCTTCCCATTTCCAAAGCTAAAGACCTCCCTTTCCAAAACCAAAGAAAGTCGAGCCAACCCTTGCAACCATCAACCACCTGTCTAAGCCACCGCCGTCCCTAGTCCGCATGCTCGCGAGTGCCCGAGCCCACACATCCAGGCCGCCGATTCCACCCCTGCTCGCATCCATCCGCCCGCGTCCCACGCCAGTCCGTCATCCCTACCAATCCGTCGAGCCTCCACCGGTGCTAGTTCGAGCCACTATCACCCCCACTTAGTTCCGCCACTACCGTCCACCAACCGCTTACCCCATTCCAGCCAAGCCGAGGTGCTTGTCCAACTCCCTCAACCCAATACTAGAACCAAAGGCCTAGCTCTAAGGCTGAGCTGTTGGGCCATTTTTCGGGCCCTTCTGGACCTCGTTGGGTGTCATAGGCTTGAGTACCACTTGCCTCTGCGTCGCCATTGCCGTGAACTCATCAGCTCGCTAATCCGATTAGTTTACTTGCTAAACCTTGCTTAGGGGGGTTAATTGTACTTAGTAGAGGATTACATTAGCTTAAGATTGGTTTAGGTGGTTAGTTTAGTTTAATTAGTGCTTTAGTTGATTAATTAGGCTAATTAGGTTGTTAGATTATATTAGTAAAGGGTTAATTAGATCACATTATTTAATTAGCATAGTGCATTAATTTTCTAAGTCCAATTAGGTGGTTAGATTAATGTTTAATGCTGAATTAGTGATTTATTGAATAATTTTGCAGTTAATTAATTAATTTTGAAATTTATTTAAGTATTTATTATTTTCTGAAAATTATACTGGGATAGCCGGTCGTTAGAATTTTGTGCTGATTGTCATGGTGTGATTAGTTTATGTGATTGAGTGCTAATTTGTGCAATTGAGTGATAATTGTTCATGTTTAATTATTATTTCAAAATTACTAAATTTTGGTAATTAATTAGAAAATACCGGGTGTCAGTCTTTAATGCCAAAAATGCTTTTAAGTACTATATCAAATAGAGGGATTTTTCAAAGTGAAGATATCACATTTTATCGCTTAAGCTGTCCATGTATCTACACACGATTATTTTACCGGGTGTTTTTAATATGAAGAAAATATGCCAAGTTCATTATTTTAATTAAGGCATTTGAGTGCAAAGCATGATATCCTTGGTTGGGATTGGATGTGTGTATGATCGATATGAGAACCCGTCATGAGCTGTTATGCCAGACAATGGTCCTTTGAGAATGCCCCAAGTTAACGAATGTCGGTCGTAATGGAGGCTAGACCGATGCTCCTATATAGAATGTCATCTAGATGTAAACGTTGCCATGCTCGATAGTGCAAGACGACGCTCAACTATGCCAGAAGATCACTAACTATTGAGTCGGTCGTAGCCGTTGAGTTGTAATCAATTGGGACGCATGAATGATTAAAACTGACACATCTGATTATGGGACAAAATTGTGTGGTACGGAATAGGACGTGTCATAATAATTTGGCCTTATAATCGGGACCCCTGTGAGTGTTATTATTGCATATATCGGTTATGAACTATACTGAGATGCAGGAAGGAATTGAGGCGAAGCGAGTCTCATTGGTTGTGTGGTTAAACTACCTCTAGGCATATTTCCTTTCTAATCGAGGTTTAGGGCATAGACTCGCCGAGACATTGTCTTACCCCATCATAGTTTAACTTTTCACAGGTCCCTAGATGGAGGCACATCACGTGCGGTATGGGGTTCCACAAACGATGGAGTTCGAGTTTGCCTACTTCCCCATTCTTGCAACCACCCTGAGCCGGGAGTTGGTTGAGACCACAGTTTGGGTCAATGAGGACCTACCTCAGTTGGTACCTCATAGATTCATAGCATGGCATATTAGCTTCCCTCAGGGGGGTCGGGAGGGTCCTCTTCACGGTTTCGACAGACCTGCTGTTGGGACCGGGGAGTGGGAAGCAGTGCCCCCGATGGATCTCAACACCTCTAATGGTGTCGTGGTGGACCCTGAGCCTATGGTTGAGGAACCTAGTGCCTAGATGGCTTAGCAACTCTTCTTTTTAGAGTTAGGCCCCCGTTGATAGACTAATCTTGTATATAAACTTGGTGTGTTTATAAAAGCTTGTTTGTGAAATTTGATGTCCTGCTTTTCTATCTCATGTTTGTTGTTATCTAGGAATTGTTTATTTCACTTCCGCTTGTGCGTGAATTGATTGGGTCGGCAACGCGTCCTGGGACTGTCACAATTTAGTCGACTATTGAGGAATGTGCACGCGCTCGAGGTTCAGGGCATGGCAATATTTGACATCATGCAACTTCCATTGATATCCATTAGTAGATTTTATATAAACATTACCCCTGCTCATAATAACCAAAGATTCATCATCGGCAAGATAAAATTTCCAATTTTTTTAGCAACAAAATTGTGCATTAATTCTTTGGACAAAGTAGAGTGAAACGATACACCTAAGTCAAGAGTCCAAGACTCAATTAGACTATCAATGCTGAAAAGTAAAGCATCACTATCATGTGTCTCTTCAAGAGTTGCATTCAAAGATTTTTCTTCCTCTTGATTTCAATCTCGATACTGAAATTTCTTGCTTAGGGCTCTACAATCTTGTTTTCAAATGGCCTTTCTTTTCATAATTCTAGCAAATTATTTCTCCACGAGCTCTTGAGTTACTTCTTCCTCTGGACTTCAATCTACCATAATACTAGTTCCATCCTCATTGATTATTTCTTCCTCTACCTTCAGTATTTAAGGCAACACCTAAAAATTTACCCAATTCTCTTCTACAAGTATCCTCACTAAAAATCAAATCTTGGATTGCTTGAAGCTTCAACTTTTTCTTTCCAAATGAACTGCTCACTCTAATCACAGTTGCACTCTAACTTTCAGGTAAAGAAGATAATAAAATTAAAGCTTTTACCTCATCATTAAATTCGATATCCACCATACTCAACTGAGTTGTAATCACATCAAATTCATTGATGTAATCTGTCAATGAAGCACCCTCGTCCATATTTAGATTAAAAATACGACGCATCAAATATACCTTACTTGATGCAAAAGGCTTCTAGTACATATTAGACAACGCCGCCATCAAATCCACTATTGTCTTCTCATTGGTAATGTTGAAAGCAACGTTCCATGCCAATGTGAGATGAATCAAACCCAAAGCTAGTGTTAATCTAACAATTCACACTCTTCTTGATTCATAGAGTATGGTTTCTCTCCAATAGAGGCTAATTCAAGTTCTTCTGGTACAGCATATCCTCGATCTGCATCTTCTAGAAACCAAAGTCCTTGCCATCGAACCAATCGATCTTCACCTTCCCTTCGTCCATATTCACCCCATTATTTCACCAAAACTAGGCTCTGATACTAGTTGTTAGAAACACAAATACATTAAGAGAAAAAATAGAGAAGAAAACAAGTGATAATTTTTTCATTGAAAACCCTTCCCAAAAATCAAGAAAAGGGAAAAACCACGTTCTGCACTAGGCAATCTTCTACTATCAATATCACTATTACAAGCTTCACCGTTACGACTATAAAAGATATTGCCCTATATATAGTAGGAGTCTAGGGCATACATAATTAATTTAGAAATTACTTGTATGCCATTAGTAGCAATGAAAGCCTTATTGACTGCTTTAACATTGCAAGACTGGTAACTGCCTAAAATAAATTGCTCATGCACTTGAACATTATTTTCCTTTAGTAGACTCCACAACTCCATCAGTATCATCTGCAGGTACACTGTGACACACCGATTTCCTTTGCTAAGCGGAAGTGTTAATGATGTGTCCTTATCTTGGACAAGAAATTTATTACCACTGCTCTCTTTCACCCACTTAACTGAAACAAACATGGGATGTTGATTTTGCATCTGTAGAAGATGCTGGGGATACTTCACTTGAGTGTTTGCTGGATCAATGGAGACCAAATGAAAGCTCTAGCGACCGATCTTTAACATGAGCCATCTATAATATTCACAAGTCTGTCCATGAACTAAATCCATATCCTTTAAGTAGTCGCTCAATTTTTTCATACCGTCTAGCAGGCAATGTCACCCCACGGGCTTCACCAAAACAATGATAAAACATCACAATCCGAGGCTCGAATCCATTTCTTCGGGTGTCAAGTGCTTTCCCCAGCAGAGGCTGTTCCACTCATTCTTGTGAGAGATTATGAGCAAACTCTAACAACTCCTATTGATCCTTGGATTTTTCACCAGCTTGATTCTAATCTTCAAGAAGCTCTGTACAAAACTCAGACTTGATCGGTGGGTTCATCCATACTATTACTTCACTCAGACAACGATTGATCAGGTGGCTGCTGTGGCCATGCGCTAAAAAATTTTGATTTTTCCCTCCATCACATTTAGTTGTGGAATGGCTGTGTACATAATCACGCACACTTGCAAGTTTTAGAAAGCTGGCCAGAACAGAATTAGAAAGTCAATATGACCAACATCAATGAGAAAGTTGCGAAAATCCATGAGACCTCTCTGTTCAAACAAAGAAGAGGCACCCTCTTGTTCAAGCAAACAAGAAATCAGAAATCTTTCGGGCACATCAAATTGCAAGTTGACAGTTACTAATTGACAAATAACAAAGAGTAGTTGGGGCGGGAGTTAGTGCGTGGACTTTGTTGGGCTTGAGTTTGCCCAAAATTGCAGGCGCTTGATTTAGAATGAAGTAGCCATTCTCAGAGATTGCAAATCCGTAGTTTAAACCAGCGATGAGGCGTGATCGTGAGTGGATAATGTGGAAAGGAAGGAATTAATTGTTTTTTTTAAAGAATTGAGTGATTATTCGTGCATGTGTGAATTGGGCTTTAACTTGATGAAAGAGAGGACAGTGAGTATTTTTAATTTTGAGGGGAGGGTAATTTTAAAATATCACAAGGGAGACTAAAGATATATCTGGCTTAAATATATAGATAGTGTAATAACTAGCAAAACCTCGTCCCGATGGTCGTCATGCATGGGATGCATCCCATGGCAACAATATGTGAAGTAAATCGAGTGAAGAGTCATTGACAATACAAATTATGCAAGACATGTGATTAACCAATTACACTATGTCAGCCACATAATTCATAGGTAAAACACTTTACTACAATAGGACTTTGGGTAAATATTATCAAAAACCCCAAACAGATAGCCCTTCAACACATTTACCCCTAATTATTTTGTCACTCATAATGCTGTGCTTGTACTTTTCTCATCCTTATGAAAACCTCTCTTTAATACACCCATTCATTTAATCCAGACTGTGGAATGACTTTGCAGACACAATCTGGTTTATAATCTCATGGATCTAAACTTATACGGACACAGAGGAAGGATAAGAGTACTGTAGTATGCAGCCACTTAGAACCAATCCAGGCCAAGGATAGAAGATGTTGATATTCCCAGACCCTGTCTGCTGCTTATTTGCATGTGTTTTAAGATGAGAAAAATGCACATCTATCCACCCCAAAGATTTCATTTTGGGACTGAAAACCTCATAAGGCGCAATTGTATATGAGCAATTGACTAGTCATTAGCCAACAGAATTTAAATTTTCCATTTGAATTTCTTTATCCATGCTAATAAATTTCAATAAATGTTAGTCGACGTTAAAAAAGCAGTGGACAAATAAAATGATCGGTGACTTTTGTTTATAGTAAATTGTTCACAAATTACCATTCTTTTTATGAAATTAACGACTTTTTGACAATTTGTGAATTGGCAATTCTCTACATACTAACTTACAAACTTTTATTTGCATAAGTTGCCATCATTCAAACTTATCAACTCTTAAATGAAATTACAAATCTAAATTAAAATAATTTACCAAATTTTGTCATACTTAATTGACAACTAGTTTTGGGATACAAACTTTTATTTAAGTTAATTAGAGTTTAATTGTTTTTATCAATTTTACAACTTTTTTACGAAGTTCCAATTTTCATTAGGCTTGATTAGAACCTTTTTCACTTAACAGCTCCATTTTGAGATTCCCAATCTAAATTAGTATGAATCATCACTAATTTTTCTCCTATTAAATTACCACATAGTTCAACCAAACAAAAATTACCCCATAGTATTAATTTAAACAACTCTCGTTGGAATTTATTGCCAACATTTATTTTTTACTAAACTTCCCAACTTTTAATATCATTTGCAAAAATTTATTTGCATTTCTTAGCAACACCAAAGAGCAAATTACTAGTTGAGGCTGATCTTCACCTAACTCCAACGAGAGGCGAGTCTCAGCCAATTCTCTTATCGGTTGAACTAAGAAATGCAAATATATATACCGCAAGTCACCTTGAGGCTACTCGGGTGAAAACATGAAATATGGAGGTATCAATTTCTATCACGCCCCGATCTTCGAGCGCGTAGCCATCCTTTGGAGGTCGATTAAATTGCGATGTCCCAGGACACGTTGCCAACCCATTCATTTTAATGCGCATGCGGAAGCGTATAAATAAATCCCCAGACAGCACAAAGATGGGATAAAAAAAAGGACCACAATTTTACAACCACAACGCATCTTTATACATAGCTAACTAGTTTATTTACAATATAGTCTATAGGCAAAAGTCTACAAAAGTAGAAAAGTCCACAAGTCCTCTAGGCATTCGAATCCTTAGCTAAAATCCCTGAGCTCTCCTGGGAACTTGGGTCCATTACTACACCACCAGGAGGGTTAGCTATACCCTCACCAAAAGCGACCAAAAGTGATTTCTAACACCAACACAAGGATCTCGAATCCTGTAGGGGACCTTCTCTGGGTCCATTTTGCCCGCGATGATACCATGCTTTGAATTGATTGGGTACCCCCCGACATAGACCCGCATCAACCCAGACAATGGTCCTCATAAGCTGATAGACCTAGGCCCCTTGGCCCCCGGGAAGAGGAATCTCAGAGACCTATTCGATGACCCTCTTAGGCTAGCCAAAACACTATGGAGGAACCGCCATCTAAGGACCTGAAAAGGTT
The DNA here is from genome assembly GCA_017140325.1 of Eucalyptus leucophloia subsp. euroa. Taxonomy (NCBI): domain Eukaryota; kingdom Viridiplantae; phylum Streptophyta; class Magnoliopsida; order Myrtales; family Myrtaceae; genus Eucalyptus; species Eucalyptus leucophloia. The sequence goes on along the minus strand of CM029470.1, from coordinate 23,034,281 downwards.
GAACCCACGACGAGATGAAACAATGTCTCGGCAAATTCACCTCCTAAACTCCAACTATGAAGGAAATACGCCTAAAGGCAATCTATGCACACACAAGACAGAGGACTTACCTTGCCTCAGTTCTTTCCTATAAATCAGTACGATTCATATACTCAACTAATCCATTCAATTCAATTCATCAATCCACTCAGTCAATCAACTCAATTCAACACAATCGATATGATCCACACTATCTATCAATCAATACTATCTATTAATTCGATACCATCTATCAATTCAGTACAATCTATCAATTATTACCATCTATTAATCAATTGATCTAATTACTGCTCACACAAGCTTATGTATATACAGTATTAGATCTCACAAGCTGTTATATAGATAGACAGTAGCTCGCACAAGCTGATATACGGATTGTTACTCTCATAAGCTGATAAACAATCATTGCTCACATAAACTGATAAGGTATACTACTCTCACAAGCTAACAAATCATGATCATAGCCTGATATATTATACTACTCTCACAAGCTGACGTGCAATATCTTTCTTTTTAAAAAAATCACACTATTCAAATAATCCACAAATATATTTTTGGCGTTGTAAACCAACACTCGATATTTTTTTTTTTTATTGAAAACCGAAATTACACAATTTTGGGATAAATACCCAATATTACCAATTTCACTCAATCCACACAAATTAGCACTCGATGCACAAACTAGCACTCAATTAAATAAACCAAGCATACCATTGCAATCAGCACAGAATTCCAATCTAGATAAATAGCACAATCTATCTAGTCTCTAGTTAAGCCGTTCTAATTAAATAAATACCAAAAATAATTAAATAAATGTAATTAAATGCCTAATTAAACACCGAAATGGGCCTGGAAAATTTCCGAACCAGTCTAGATAAATAACACAATCTATCTAGTCTCTAGTTAAGCCGTTCTAACAACCTAACATGCATAAACGAATAATTAAAATGCTAATCCTTTCTAACTATTCACATAAACCATACTTAGCCTAAACTAATCAACCCTTATGTATCATTAAATCCCTATGTAGAGTTTAGTGAGTAAACTCACCGGTTTTGCGATTCAAAGAGTCCACGGCAACGGTGTCGCGGAGACGAGTGAGAAACCTTCTGGCGACAACACCCACAAGGCCCGAAGCAGCCCAAAAAAGCCCACGAAGGCTCATGGCTAGCTAGGCTGCTCGGTGTTATCCAAGGATCGAGCAAGCTAGAACCAAAGCTAGAAACGGCAACAGATGAGCGGGCTAGGCTGTAGTGGCAAGCAAAGGCAACGGCGAGTGACAGCAGCCGCTGGACGACATCGATGGGGCTTCGATTGAGCCCTACGGTGACCAGGGAGGCTTGAGGACATGGCTAGGGTCACGGCTAGAGTGGGACGAGTGACGGACGCAAGCTCGAGTAGGGGCGCGAGATGGCGCGAAGGTGCGACAGCGTGTGAGCGGGAAGCGGGGATGGCAGGGAGCTCGACGAGTGGTTTGCAACGGCAGGGGGGAAGCTAGCAGTTTTCTCTAGTTTTTAGAGCTTCAAAAATTGTCTACAATGGGGAAATGTGTTTTGCTGAAGGAGAAGGGGACAACATAAGGTTTAGGGGGTCCCTCTTGGCTTCCATTCTATCCTCGTCTCTTGGAAAGGTCCCTTCCACCATGGCTGTCATCCATGGCTCCTTGCCATCCCAAAAACTTCCCTAGCAAGCCAATGAAGTGGTCCAAAGGTTGTGGGAACCATGGCCTACAAATTTGCACACAAATTCCCCCAAATTGAACCAATTCTCCTTAAATTGAATTCAATTCGGTCGCCATTAATTCCACCAATTAACATTAACATTTTTTGTGGCATCCCAAAATTCAGAGCCAAGCCATAAGGTGTGTTAAAGTCTTTAATTAGGTGATAAAATTTCCCTTGGCTTGTGCTTTAGTCATTAGTCTTTTTATTGAAATGATTTGTGTATATGGTTTTGAAAATTTAAATTCAATAGATTAATAATCTATGCTTGGCCATAAGATTTATAAATTAAATTTCAATAACCAAGATGCCCTAAGACTTTGGCCAAGATGAAAAATTGAAATTTAAAAATAATTATAGAAATGAATTCAAAAAAAAAAAGGGGGGAAAAAGGGGGTTAATTTTCGAATGGGCCTTGGACCCATTGGCCTAAGCTTGGTGGGCCAAGCTAGTCGGCCCAAGAAGGGATTTCGACCGGCCCATTAGAGGCCCAAGAGAAGTGGCCAAATGGCCCAAGCCCAAGAAGCCCAATCAATTCAACATTTCAATTGGACAAGTGGCAAAGGGGAAGGCCATGCATTGGCCATGGTTGAGGCAATGTAATCATTAGCTCTAGGGGGAAATAAAAGGGAAGAGAGAGAAAGGAGTGGCCGGATTCTTTTGGCCAAGAGAGAGGGTGAGAGAGAGAGAGAGAAATCGCGAGAGAGAGGGAGAGACCGAAAGGGAGAGAAGGCGGAGCCGAGGAGGATCCGCCATGTGTCGCCGTCCGTTCGCCGTGTCCGTCCGCCGTACGTCGTCATTGTTCATCCTAGAGGCAAGTGGAGTCCTCTAACTTCTCTTGCACGTTTGTTTATGGTTTGCATGTTCGATTTTGGGTGTTTTTAGTAAGAAAAACCGAGGTAAGGGTGGCTTGTTCTCAAGCCGTGTGACTGTTCTTGCTCGGGTTGTGGGAGTCAGTAACTTGTTTGAGCTTGCATGTGTGTTTGGAGTCCGATTTGGGCTTCTATGTCTTCATGGAAGTTGTAGCTAACGTCTTGTAATATAACATACTGAAATTTTGTGGAAAATTATGGAGATATGAGGGGTTAAAGTTCTATTTTACGGAGACCCCAGATCTGTGAAGTTTTCACTGACTTCTTGTTGGATTCTTGTTTGCATGCTGATTTCTGTTGAAGATTTGACTTTGATGTCTTCATGAAAGTTGTAGGTAACACCTTAAACTACAACATACTCAAATTTGAAGAGAAATGAACCAGCATAGCCTAGTAAAGCGGCTAGATCTTGGAGACAATGATTCTGGTGATGTATTCCGAGACACCCGAGACTTCATGGACTTAAATGGTGACCATACTTTGGTTATTTGACCTAGATCTCTTCATTAAACTTGTAAAGGACACCTTGATACATAACATATCCAAATTTCAGAGGAAAAAAAAGATAATAGAGGGGTGAAATCTTAATATTTCGGAGATGTGTATTCTGGACGATGCGGTAATGGTTCCAGAAGCTTCGTGAGGTTGTATAAAATAATCTATAAAGAATCTGACTTGAAGTTCTGCATGAAAGTTGCATGAAAATTTCTTGGCTATCACTCTGTAAAATTTCGTAATTTTTGAAGGTCCTATGAATATTTAATCGAATTTATTTGGAAACTGTGCATTCTAGTTATTATCCGAATATCATGTGCTATTTTGTGGAAATTGTAAAATTGTGTGAAATTCGAATTGGCCATGAATTTTGCATGAGATTGTTATTCTATTGGTTTGCTTAATGATTGTTTGAATATCATGATTTTGGGAAAATAATAGATATTGAATTTAATATTTATTTATGAAAATAAATAAATATGATAATAAAAAATTAAATAAAAATAATAATAAAATAAAAATGGATTATTTTATTGGCCATAAATTCCATTGAATTTATTAATAAATAATTATGCATTGTTACATGTATAATAAGACATTGGTGTATGTATAATTATGAATTGTGATGTATGTGTGAATCATATGCCATGTAATAATGAGATCAAAAGAATGATAAATATGGATAAGGATAAGTGAGTAAGTGGTTGTGGTGATGCTGACAATTGTGATGTGGTTAGATTATGCAATTGATTACTGAATGGTGAAATTGAGTGTTGATTGTGAAAAGTAACACTGAAAGTGGTTTTAATGACTATATCGAACCACAAGATTTCAAAAAGGAAGAGTATCACTTTTCAAGATTGGAATCGTCCGTGTACCCACACATGCCTATTTTCTCAAATGTTTTTAATACGAAGAAAATAGGTCAAGCTCACTATTTAATTGAAGCATTTGAATGCAACGCACAATATCCTGGGCCGAGATTGATTGGTTGTGTGTTGGTTAAAGAGACCCATCCTAGCGTTTAAGCTAAACGTTACTAAATCCCATTTTTTGGTTACCCATGCATTAGGGTAGTGGGTCACAGGAGATTTTGGACCTACGCTCCTTCGGGAAAGCCGTCAATGTGATGAAGTTGTGCTCAATGGCGAAGAGACGATGCCTAGCTACGCCAGTAGACTGCCGAACATGGGAGTTGGCAGTGCCTTGAGTGGCTTAATTAACGATTAGAACGAATGACTGTTTGAGTTTATGCGCCTAATTATGGGACGAAACTATGTGGCATGGTATAGGATGTGTCATAACGATTTGGCCTTATAATCGGGACCCCAGTAATTGATTGGGTTGAGTCTATTGTGATTAATTGAGTGGATAAGGCGTTTCAATTGTTGTGTGTATTAATTATATGCAATGTGATATGAACTGTGCTGACATGTAGGAAGGAACTGAGGCAAGGTAATTCCTCTATTCTAATTGTGTGGCTGTGTTGCTAGAGTGCCCTGAGACATATTTCCTTTCCAATAGGGGTTTAGGAGTGTACCTGCTAAGACGGTGTCTCACTGGTTATTGAATAACCATTTCAGGTCCTTAGAACTAGTTGTGGAAGACAAAAGGCTGAGAGGTTGATGAGTCAGAAGTGGGATCAATGAACGAGTCTGACTAGTAGTCATAGGACCATTCCTTTTTAGTGGACCAATCTTTTTGTAGACTAGCTTTTGATGTATATATACTCTGGTGTGTATGTATATATATGAAAGAGTTTGGTTCCTGCTTTCTTATCTCGTATTTTATTGTCAGAAGTTTTATAACATGCTTTCACATGTGCATTTAAAATGAATGGATCAACGACAAGTGCCTGGGAACGTCGCATATCTGATTGGCCATAGTGGGATGTGTGCATACTCGAGGTTCGGGGCGTGATGTGGCATCCCCAAAATTTCATGGCAATTTCTAAAGGCATTACAACATATGGAAAGGTGATTGAAGTGTCATTGACTTATGTTGTGACCACTAGATCAAAGAATTGTAATAGACTAAGGCCGAGAACTTTAATGGAAATGTATCTTGTGTTCATGGGTTATCAAAGTTAGTACTATAGGATAATTTCATAAGGAGAATTTTGTTCTTGACTACACACCTCATAGATTTGATTCTTATGGTTTAATGTTACAAGTTTTATGGCCATATGAAATTGTAATTTGATATTTATATAAGAGGGGATTAAGATGAACTATAAAAAAAATAATAATAAACATGGACTTATTTAAGAAAATTTTTGGGCCATTTAAGTTTGGACTTTAGGCCCAAGATTGTTGGGCCTAAAGTGGGCCAAAAGGCCTGGCCCATGAAGCCCATTGGGCTATCAACCGCATGGAAGGGGGCAGGAGCCGGATGGCCTCCTCCATGTATCTTCAACAAGGAAGACACTTGTCTCCTTCTTGGAGACAAGTGTCCCTCCATGCAAAAATGGAAGCATGCAAGGATTTTATTGAACCAAAAGGAAAAGGGGAAGGGGGCAGTCAAAGCTAGGTGCTGAGAGAGAGAGTGAGAGAGAAAGAGAGAAAAAGGGAGACTATGCATGAGAGAGGGAAGGAGGAGGTCCGTTCGCCACCGTTCGGTCGCCACCTTGCCCACCGTTTGTCGCTGTGTTTGTGCTCGGATTTGAGGCAAGTATAGTCCTAAAACCTACCCTTTGCTCGCTGTGATATGTGTTGTAAGGCATCATAAACTTTGGTTGTAGTGGAAGTGATGAAATTTCAAAGCTTTGGGGAGAAATTTGTTGGCCTACCATGCTGTTTTTTGGAAAAAAAAAAAGAAAAGAAAAAATCAGTCCGACCCTTCATGAGTTTGTAAGCTGCATGCGACCTTTTAGTTGAATCTCACTTCGGTCTCTTGATAAAAGTTGTAGAAAAATTCTTAGGGAGTAACATATCAAAATTTTAGAAGAAATGAATAAGTATAGACCGGTGAAACTATTTTTCTTTGAAGAAGTTAAATCTGGAAATCGTGATGCTGACCTAGTGTGATTCCGTGAATTTTATAAAATTCTCGTGGTCTAAATGAAAGTTGAAGATGACATGTTAATGAGTAACATACTAAAATTTCAGAGGAAATGAATGATTTCCGGTTGGTGAAATGGTTTCATTTAAAATGGTCAGATCTTGGAATTTTTGCCGAGGGTTAGAGACAGCTACGGTGATTATAATTTTTAATATATCCCAAATATGATTTCGAGTTCTGCATGAAATATTTACCTCTAGACATTTTCTATAACATATTAAAATTTCAGAATTTTTGGAGTTGATTTAATATTTTTACCAAATTTGTGAATAAAACTGTGTATGGCAATATTCCGAAATTTTAAGGACTGAGGTGCGTGAATTTTACTGATTTGTGTGATGCTCTTTTGATTTGGTGTTCTGCACGAAATATTTTTCTCCAGATCTTGTATATAACATGTTAAAGTTTTAGAATTTAATAAGGCTGTTTACTAATTTTTCAAGAATTATGACCAAAGGAGCGCAATCTGTTTTTATCCGAAATTTTGTCATATTTTCAAAAGTAAATGAAATTGCTCCATGTGATATAATGTCTTGAGTGGTTGATTATGCTGCATATGTGGTGACATATGGCATCTTATATGACATCAAAACCTGGTTGAGACTCTTGATATTGATGCATCAAATGCCATGTTGAAATTGAGATACATGTGTGAATATAAATTGAGATAATAACGAGACCTTCGGAAGTGTGAATCGACGATGCCGTGAAAGTGTTGGGATGCCCGGAGTGTGGGTGCCAGATGCCCCGGAAGTGTCGGGATGCCCGGAGGTGTGTGCCGAGGAGATTCCTCGTGATGCTAGTTGGGGTACGAGATGCCCGGAGGTGTGTGCCAAATACCCGAAGGTGTGTGCCAAAGGCTCCTCGCGATGCTAGGTTGGGTGCGAGCAATAAATTGTGGGATGCAAACATTGGTCCCAGGGAAGAAAAATGATGTGATCTAATTGAAAGATAAAGATCGAGAATTGAATTATGCGCATGGATGTGTGCATATGGCATGGGATGAATCTCATGGGAATGCTAGCATGGAGTGCAAGGTGGTATATGTATGTTGCATGGTGATATATGCATGGTTGCTTGATAATATAAGTACAAGTGCATGGTGATTTATGCATGTTGTATGGTGATATATGCATGGTTGCTTGATGATATAAGTACACATGCATAGTGATTTATGCATGTTGTACGGTGACATATGCATGGTTGTAAGGTGAGGTATGCTTGAATGCATAAATATGTGTTTTATTCATGATACCTTGATTATTCTGTTTGACGCATTGTGTAGTTTGGTGGATCTTTACTGCTGAGTGGTTGTACTCAGCCCTTTTAGGGATTAACATTTCAAATTAGAAAGATGTTCCTTTCACCAGTTGTGCGTGGTACCATCTATGGCATACCTATTGACGTTGAGGTGGAGTGCACAGTGCATTCCTGTGTTAGTGTACCTAGTCTGGTGTATGTCCTAGTTCATGTCTTGGTGATGTACGATGTGAGTCTTGATGATGGCCTGGTTATCCAAGAGTTTTTATATGTTCATGTCCGACGTGGTGGAGTGATGCTAGGGATGCTGCCGCCGCCGCCGCCTGATGCACCGAGTTGGGTGTGACGGCACATATGACTGGTGGGAGCTGACACTTTTTGGGGATAGCCGACGCTTGTTGATGGTGAGGTGTACAAGTATGATGCAAGGTCGAGTCCTCTTTTGAGCTATAGCCAAGTTTAGTTAAAAATCTTGGCCTTTTCGCTGTACCAACCCGAAATATCCATCGTGAAAATATAAATAAAAGCGACTCAGCTTTGTCTTTTCATTGAGAGCGTAGGTGGTGTGCACTACATTATTGTTATTGGAGTAAGGGATGGTGAGACTCGTTTATGCTTCCGTTGATGAGCTGCGCTGATCAACCCATAAGAACTATGGTTTCACTTTAATTAAAAAGTTACCTTACTAGTATGTAATAGGATGAGTGACAAGTACTTGTGGTTACCCTAATGGATTAGGGGCTGTCGAGGAGTGCCATAGCCTAATTTGGTATCAGAGTAATGGTTATAATTAGAGTAATAAGGAGCCTCATTTGGAAATTGAGAAATATGATGACAATGCACACCATAGGATATTAAATGGAATAATTGATTAATTTTGAATAACGGGTGATGGGTATTCACTCGTAGATCCCTAGTAATTTATTATGAGTTGTTTTTAGGTGCCAGTAACATGTTTATGTTACTTATATAGCAGTAGTTGTTTTTAAATGGAGACAGTGAGTCTCAGATATTTCTTGAGGCAAATGATTGGAAATTGTAGGAAAGTCATGGTGCGAGCTAGAAGTGCTCATCCATCGAGGGCCGAAGCCTCTGCTGCAAGGGCTGATCCTTGAATGGAAGATATCCTGCAGGCATTGGACAATATTGGAAATATGATAGAAAGGCAAGCGTAGCAACAACCTGGAGTGGAACGTCGCCCTCAAGGACTGGTGGAGCAATTTCTAAAGTTAAAGCCACCTAAGTTAAGTGGAATGGGAAGTCCTAAGGAGGCGGAACATTGGATTGATGGGATGGAACAAATTTTCCGGGTGTTGAACTACAATGATACTGAAAAGATAACTTTGGCAGAGTACCAGCTGGAGGGAAATGCAAAGTTCTAGTGAAGAGCTTCGAGGGACACGATCTTTCCACCGGGTACTAACGTGAATTAGGATGAGTTTGTGAGAGCCTTCAATAGAAAGCATTTCTATGGATGTGCTAAGGATAGGAAGATTATTGAATTTGTTCAGTTGGAACAAAGGGAGCTGACAGTTGATCAATATGAGGCAAAATTTTTTGAATTGTCTAAGTATGCTCCCAGGCTGATTGAAGATCGAGAGGAAAAAGCTAAGAGATTCCTAAAAGGGTTGAGAACTGATATCAGGAAACAACTGGTGCCTTTGAATATCAGAGATTATAATGAGACTTATGAAAGGGCACAGTTGATGGAGCAGGAATTAGTAAGAGAACAATCAGAGTCTAAGAGACAGTTAAGCTTTAGTGATATCAGAAGGGGTAAGAGACCCTACCCTAGTCAAGGTCAGACTTGGGATGCTAAAAAGAATACCAATTTCAGGAATTTTGGAAAAGCCAGGGATGGCCTGAATATGGGAAAAGCACCTTATCGGAATGAAGAATTCGAAGATGTGATGGGCAGCATGGCCCAGTATCTTGCAATGGATGACTAAGATGTTATGGTTGTGGACGAGTATGTCACCTTAAGAAAGACTACCCACAAGAAGGGTTGCAAATGAGTGTTGGCTCGATGCAATAGGCACAGCAAAGTGCTATTAGACTAAACCCACCATGGAATCCTCAAAGGCCACCAGCACAAGGAAGAGTGTATGCGGTCACCCAAGAGGAAGCGAAAGCTTCTAGAAATGTTATATCAAGTATGATTTTCATAAATGGCAAGAAGGCATATGCATTGTTTGACACAAGTGCTACGCATTCATTTATATATGAAAGATAAGGCAATCGAGTGAAATAGAAGCTACGCCTCTTGAGACGCCTCTTTGTGTTTCCACGCCTTTAAAGAATATGGTATTATCTACGATGATGTGTGCAAAATATAGGATAACAATAGGAGGAAGGGATATGGAAATAGACCTAGTCGTAATGGCTATGTGTGATTTTGATATAATTATAGGAATGGATTGGCTCCATAAGTATCGGGCCAAAATGGATTGTTATAGGAAAGTGATCCAATTTGTTTTACCTAACCAGTCTAGTTGTGAATTTTTCGGAAGTCAAACCAACCTTTCTATAGCACTGATTTCGGCAATAGAGGCCTGTGCATTACTTGACGAAGGATATCAAGGGTACCTACCAGTGGCTAAGGATTTTACTAGGGAAGAACCTAAGCTTGATGAAATTCGAGTAGTCAGTGAATTTCCAGATGTATTTCCTAAGGAGTTTCCTAGTTTACCACCGGAACGAGAAATTGATTTTGAAATTGAACTAATGCTTAGAACAAGACCAATATCAAAAGCCCCGTATAGGATGGCCTTAATAAAACTGAAGGAATTGAAGGTGCAACTACAAGAGTTACTTGATAAAGGATTCATTAGGTCAAGTGCTTCTCCTTGGGGTACACCAGTTCTATTTGTGAAAAAGAAAGACGGGATGATGCATCTATGTATTGATTACAGACAGCTAAATCAAGTGACTATAAAGAATAAATATCATTTGCCAAAAATTGATGATCTATTCGACCAACTACAAGGAAGTTCGGTCTTTTCTAAGATTGACTTGAGATCGGGATACCATCAGCTAAGGATTAAGAAAGAAGACATATCTAAGACTACATTTAGGGCTCGCTATGGACATTACGAGTTCCTAGTCCTGCCTTTTGGGTTGACAAATGCATTGGCCGCATTCATGGATCTGATGAATAGGGTATTTAAGCCTTATTTGAATCAGTTTGTAATTGTCTTCATTGATGATATCCTGGTGTATTCTAAAGGACCTGAAGAGCACGAGCAACACTTGAGCATAGTTTTGCAAACTTTGAGAAATCATGAGTTGTATGCCAAATTCAGCAAACGTGAATTTTGGCTGGACTGGATAATATTCTTGGGACACGTGGTGTAAGGAGGAGGAATTGCAGTGGACCGGGCGAAAGTTGAAATGGTAATAAATTGGCCGAGACCGACATCACCAACTGAACTATGAAGTTTCTTAGGACTAGCTGGAAGAATGTAAAGTTTGAGTGGAGTGGAGAATGCGAAATGAGCTTTCAGGAACTTAAAAGAAAATTAACTACGGCTCTAATCCTGACTATACCATTTGGGTCTGATGGTTTTACAGTATATAGTGATGCATCTCACAAAGGATTGGGATGTGTTTTGATGCAACATGGCAAGGTCATAGCCTATGCATCTAGACAATTGAAATCTCATGAACTGAACTACGCGACGCATGATTTAGAATTGGCAGCTATAGTGTTTGCTTTGAAGATATGGTGGCACTATTTGTATGGAGAAAAGTTTGAGATCTATATAGATCATAAGAGCCTAAAATATCTATTTTCACAAAAGGAATTGAACATGAGACAAAGGAGGTGGATGGAGTTAATGAAAGATTATGACTATGAGATACGATACCATCCAGGAAAGGCAAATAAGGTAGCATATGCCCTTAGTCGTAAGTCAGTTATGGAGATGGCCAGTTTAAGAATGGTAGAATGGAACCTATTAAAGTCTGTAGCAAACTCAGAGTTTGATTGAAAGTGGATCGCCTTACTGGCATGCTTACTGCATTAAGGATTGAGCCTGAAATTATTCAGAAAGTTAAGATCTTACAAAAATCTGACCGGGATATTGTAAAGATACGAGACGCTGTGTCTTTAGGGAAAAGACCAGAATTTCAAGTCTCTGAAGATGGAGTGGTAAGATGCCAATGATGACTTTGTGTTCCTGACAATGAAGAAATGAAGAGGGAAATTTTGTCGGAGGCACATAGGAGTAATTACAGTATTCATCCGGGTAGTACAAAGATGTATAGGAATTTGCATAAGCAATATTGGTGGAATGGCATGAAAGTAGATACGGCTAAACACGTTTCTCAATGTTTAACGTGCCAACAAGTGAAGGTGGAACATCGCAAACCTACAGGGCTATTGAGACCATTAGACATACTAGAATGGAAATGGGAGCATGTAACGATGGACTTTGTGCAAGGACTGCTAAGGACATCAAATGGTTACGATTCGATTTGGGTGATAGTGGATCGCTTGACTAAGTCTGCTCATTTCCTAGCTGTCCACATGAACTATTCAATGAATAAACTTGCTGAGATGTATGTAAGCCAAGTAATACGCTTACATGGTATTCCTGTAACGATCACCTCTGATCGAGACTCTAGGTTTACTTCAAATTTTTAGCGAAGTCTCCAAAATGCCTTAGGGATAAAGCTTCAATTTAGTACTGCTTTTCATCCTCAAACAGATGGAAAAACAAAAAGAGTAATCCAGACTCTAGAAGATATGCTAAGAGCCTATATTATTGACTTTAGAGGAAATTAGAATTAAAATGTGCACCTAATAGAGTTCGCCTATAACAATAGTTTTCATAAAAGTATAGGCATGGCTCCGAAATGAGGCATTATATGGAATAAGGTGCATGACCCTTATCTGTTGGAATGAAGTAGGTGAAAGAAAATTGACAGGACCGATTAGTGCAAGTTACTATAGAAGTGGTTGAGATAATCAAAAAAAGACTTAAGATAGCCTAGAACCGACAAAGAGACTGTGTGGACAAGCGTAGAAGGCTTTTAGAGTTTAATGTGGGAGATCATGTATTTCTTAAAGTATCCCCTATGAAAAGAATATCTCGATTTGGAATGAAGGGTAAGTTAAGCCCTAGATTTGTTGGACCTTTTGAAATACTTGAAAGAACAGGAGATGTAGCTTATCATTTGGCATTGCCTCCTAAATTGAGAAATTCACATGATGTGTTTCATGTGTCGATGCTGAGAAAGTACCAGCGGATCCTAGTCACATACTCGATCATGAAGCCATCAAAGCAGATGAGAAAGTGAGATACATTGAAGAGACTGTGCAAGTGCTGGATCGAAATGAACAAATTCTTAGGATCAAGAAAATCCCGTTGGTAAAGATATTATGGCAACATCATGCTGTGGAGGAAACCACATGGGAGAGTGAAAATGAAATGAGGGAAAGGTACCTCACCTATTTCCAGAGACATAAGAGATGTCAAATTTCAAGGACGAAATTCTCTAAGGAGGGGAGAATTGTGGCATCCCTAAAATTTCATGGCAATTTCTAGAGGCATTACAACCTATGGAAAGGTGATGGAAGTGTCATTGACTTATGTTGTGACCATTAGATCAAAGAATTGTAATAGACTAAGGCCGAGAACTTTAATGGAAATGTATCTTGTGTTCATGGGTTATCAAAGTTGGTACTATAGGATAATTTCATAAGGAGAATTTTGTTCTTGACTATGCACCTCATAGATTTGATTCTTATGGTTTAATGTTACAAGTTTTATGGCCATATGAAATTGTAATTTGATATTTATATAAGAGGGGATTAAGATGAACTATAAAAAAAAATTATAATAAATAAACATGGACTTATTTAAGAAAATTTTTGGGCCATTTAAGTTTGGACTTTAGGCCCAAGATTGTTGGGCCTAAAGTGGGCCAAAAGGCCCGACCCATGAAGCCCATTGGGCTCTCGACCGCATGGAAGGGGGGAGGAGCCGGATGGCCTCCTCCATGTGTCTTCAACAAGGAAGACACTTGTCTCCTTCTTGGAGACATGTGTCCCTCCATGCAAAAATGGAAGCATGCAAGGATTTTATTCAACCAAAAGGAAAAGGGGAAGGGGGCAGTCGAAGCTAGGTGCCGAGAGAGAGAGAGAGTGAGAGAGAAAGAGAGAAAAGAAAGGAAGAGAGAAAAGGGGAGACCGTGTGTGCGAGAGGGAAGGAGGAGGTCCGTTCGCCGCCTTGCCCGCCGTTTGTCGCTGTGTTTGTGCTTGGATTCAAGGCAAGCAGAGTCCTAAAACCTACCCTTTGCTTGCTGTGATATGTGTTATAAGAGATGATAAACTTTGGTTGTGATGGAAGTGATGAAATTTCGAAGCTTTGGGGAGAAATTTGTTGGCCTAGCATGCTGTTTTCTAAGGAAAAAAAATCAGTCCGACCCTTCATGAGTTTATGAGCTACATGCGACTTTTTAGTTGGAATCTCACTTTGGTCTCTCGATAAAAATTGTATAGAACTTCTTTGTGAGTAACATATCAAAATTTCAGAAGAAATAGACAAGTATAGACTGGTGAAACTCTTTTTCTTTGAAGAAGTTAAATCTGGAAATCATGATGCTGACCTAGTGTGATTCCGTGAATTTTATAAAATTCTCTGGTTGAAATTTGATCTCGTGGTCTAAATTAAAGTTGAAGCTGACATGTTAATGAGTAACATACTAACATTTTAGAGGAAATAAATGAGTTTAGGTTGGTTAAATGATTTTATTTAAAATGGTCAGATCTGGGAATTTTGCCGAGGGTTAGAGACGGCTACAGTGATTATAGTTTTTAATCCATCACAAATATGATTTCAAGTTCTTCATGAAATATTTACCTCTAGACTTTTTATATAACATATAAAACTTTCATAATTTTTGGAGTTTATTTATGATTTTTACCGAATTTCTGAATAAAACTGTGTATGGCAATATTCCGAAATTTTAAGGACTGTTGTGCGTGAATTGCATTGATTTGTGTGATGCTCTTTTGATTTGGTGTTCTTCACAAAATATTTTCCTCCAGATCTTGTATATAACATGTTAAATTTTTAGAATTTAATAAGGCTTTTTACTAATTTTTCAAGAATTATTACCAAAGGAGCACAATCTGTTTTTATCCGAAATTTTGTTATATTTTCAAAATTAAATGAAATTGTTCAATGTGATATAATGTCTTGAGTGGTTGATTATGCTACATATGTGGTGACATATCGCATGTTATATGACATCAAAAGCTGGTTGAGACTCTTGATATTGATGTATCAAATGCCATGTTGAAATTGAGATACATATGTGAATATACATTGAGATAATAACAAGACCGTCAGAGGTATGAATCAACAATGCCCGGGAGTGTTGGGATGCCCGGAGTGTGGGTGTCGAATACCCGGAGTGTGTGTGTTGGATGGCTCAGGAGTGTCGGGATGCCCAGAGGTGTGTGCCGGAAGCCTTGGAGGTATGTGTCGGGGAGATTCCTTGTGATGCCAGTTGAGGTACGAGATACCCGAAGGTGTGTACTAAATACCCGGAGGTGTGTGCCGAAGGCTCCTCGCGATGCCAGGTTAGGTGCGAGCGATAAATTGTGGGATGCAAACATTGGCCCTAGGGAAGAAAAATGATGTGATCTAATTGAAAGATAAAGATCAAGAAAATTGAATCATGCGCATGGATGTGTGCATATGGCATGGGATGAATCTCATGGGAATGCAAGCATGGAGTGCAAGGTGGTATATGTACGTTGCATGGTGATATACGCATGGTTGCTTGATGATATAAGTACAAGCGCATGGTGATTTATGCATGTTGTATGGTGATATATACATGGTTGCTTGATGATATAAGTACAAGTGCATGGTGATTTATGCATGTTGTACGGTAATATATGCATGGCTATAAGGTGAGGTATGCTTGAATGCATAAATGATATGTGTTTTATTCATGATACCTTGATTGTTCTGTATGAGGCATTGTGTAGTTTGGTGGATCTTTACTATTGAGTGGTTGTACTCAGCCCTTTTAGGGATTAACATTTCAGATTAGAAAGATGTCCCTTTTACTAGTTATACGTGGTACCTTCTATGGCATACCTACTGATGTTGAGGTGGAGTGCATAGAGCATTCCTGTGTTAGTGTACCTGGTCCGGTGTACGTTCAAGTTCGTGTCTTGGTAATGTACGATGTGGGTCTTACTGATGGCCCGATTATCTAGGAGTTTTTATTTGTTCATGTCCAACGTGGTGGAGTGATAATAGGGATGCTGCCGCTGCCGCCGCCCGATGCACCAAGTTGGGTGTGATGGCACATATGACTGGTGGGAGCTGACACTTTTTGGGGATAGCCGACGCTTGTTGATGGTGGGGTGTACAAGTATGATGTAGGCTCAAGTCCTCTTTTGAGCTATAGCCAAGTTTAGTTAAAAATCTTGGCCTTTTTGCTATACTGACCCGAAATATTCATCGCGAAAATATAAATAAAAGTGACTCAGCTTTGTGTTTTCATTTGGAGCGTAGGTGGTGTGCATTGCATTATTGTTATTGGAGTAAGGGATTGTGAGACTCGTTTATGCTTCCGTTGATGAGCTGCGCTGGGACCTTTACAAAATATAAAAAAAAAAATGGGAGAAGAATTTTATTGATCAACCCCTATGAACTATGGTTTCACTTTAATTAAAAGGTTACCTTATTGGTATGTAATATGATGAGTGACAAGTACCTATGGTGACCCTAACGGATTGGGGGCCATCGAGGGTTGCCACTAGTGACATGCTTTCTCGAGTAAAACCCATTCCTTAACCATCATCTGTGCAACCGAAGACTTCCGACTAAAGCATTTGTGACTTTGTTCGCCTTTCCAGGGTGATATAGAATATCACAATCATAGTCTTTTAGAAGTTTCATCCAGAAACGTTGTCTCAAATTCAACTCCTTCTGAGAGAATAAATATTTGAAACTTTGATGGTTAGTGAAGATCTGGAATCTTTCTCCACACAAATAATGCCTCCAAATCTTCATAGCAAAAATGATTGCTGCGAGTTCTAAGTCATTCATTGGAAAATTCAGTTCATGAGGTCTCAATTGATGGGATGCATATGCAACAACCCTACCATATTGCATCAACATGCAACCAGTCCTCTAAATGATGCATTACTATAAATCTCGTATCCTCCATAACCAAATGGAATGGTCAGCACAGGTGCAATAGTTAGCTTTTGATTAAGCTCTTGAAAACTACACTCACATTTGTCTATCCATACGAACTTCTTTTCATTCTTCAATAGTCGAGTCAACGGCGATGCTAACATTGAAAACCCTTCCGCGAACCTTCTATAGTGCCCTACCAAACCCAAAAGGCTTCTGATCTCTATCACAGTTGTTGGTCTTGGCCAATTTATCACTGCTTCAATCTTAGATGAGTCCACGGAGATTCTTTCGCCTGAAATCACATCACCTAGAAACGCTACACGAGTCAACCAAAACTCGCACTTACTGAACTTGGCATATAGCTCATGAATTCTCAGGGTCTGAAGTACCATCCTCAAATGCCTTTCATGCTCCTCAGCACTTCTTGAATACACTAGGATATTATAGATGAACATAATTACAAACTAATTCAAATACTCTTTAAACACTCAATTCATCATATCCATAAAAGCAACTGGGTTGTTCGTCAAACCAAACAGCATTACAGTGAACTCATAATGGCCATATCGAGTAAAAATGCTAACTTCAGTATGTCCTTATTTTTTATCATCAACTGATGATACCCTGTCCTCTAGTCGATCTTTGAAAATATTGACACTCCTTGTAACTAGTCAAACAAGTCATCAATCCTCGGGAATGGATACTTGTTCTTGATCGTCACCTGATTGAGTTGACAATAGTCAATGCACAAACGCAATGAACCATTCTTCTTCTTCACGAATAGACCCGGTGCTCCCCAAGGTGATGCACTAGGACATATCAATTCCTTATCCAACAATTCCTACATCTGCACCTTCAGTTCTTTCAACTCAAACAACGACATCCGGTAAAGAGCCTTAGAGATTGGCTCTATCCTGGGTGCTAACTCGATCACGAATTCTCTTTCTCTAGCGGTAGGCGTGACAATTCTTTCGAAACTCGTCTGGAAATTCTTGAACCACTGCAATATCTTCAATCTTTAACTCCTTAACTGTCATATCCACGATAGTCGCTAGGTAACCCTGACAACCCCCATCTAACAAACGGGGTGCCTCAAGCAACGAGATTAGGCAATCAAGGGTCCTCCTTGACTCCCAATAAACTCGAAACTTTCACCCGATAACGAGTTAAAATGAATTTCTTTACGATAGCAGTTCATCTTAGCTCGTTACTTGGTGAGCCAGTTCATGCCAATTATTACATTGAAATCATACATGGCTAGGACTAACAAATCTATCTTCCCATCTTGCTCACCATCACTAACTTGCAACCAGGATAACCCAATGCAGCTAACACCTTATCCTTTAACGATGTAGATATGTTAACCACTTACTCCAACAACTCAGGACTCAATCCTATCAACTTAACAAACTGTTCAACTATAAATGAATGAGTCGCACCAAGATCAAATAAAGCATATGTAGCATAGTCGTTCAATGAAACCGTACCTATAACCACATTAGGCGAGTCCTCTGCCTATCCTCTCGCAATGGCGTACACTTGTCCTTACGCTAGGGGTCTGTTCTATCCTCCCTATTGTGCAATATGCGGCACAAACCTTTTATTCTGACCCATCGGCGGCAGTGGCGGTAACTATTATAGTCCCCTCGGCCTTCTAAGATGGTCTCTAGCCATGTGACCCTGTTGGCCACACTCAAAACACGCACTCATCATAAGATGGCATGGGGTTGAACCATGTCGCCTTCCACAGAAGTGACACACGTCATTCTGATTCAGTGTTGACTTGCCTATTCCGCCCTTCCTATTAGGCAGAACATGGAACCTTCATCCGATCATGGGCTTCTTGCCTATTGAAACTGAACCTCAACTCAAATGAGACGGCTTGTTCACTCAAACTTCTCTTTATCAACTGGGCTCAACTATACACCTCATTATAGTCCTTCAGATCAAGCAGCACCAGCGAGTTCTTCATCTCTAGTTGAAGGCCATTCCTGAACCTCCAAGCTTTGTCTTTGGGATCTTCCACCAATCTTGGAGCATACTAAGACAGCTCCCGAACTTGACCTCATACTGGTCCACGGTCATCATCCCTTGGCGGAGGTGTTGGAATTCCTCCATCTTATGCTCTCGAGCGATACTTGAAAAGTACTTACTGTTAAACGCTCTGAGGAATGCGTTCCACACCGAGACTATGCCTTCTGGAAATACTGTGCCTTTGGTGGCCCTCCATCAAGTATTTGCATTACCCTACAGCCAATATAGTACGAGGAAAAACTTTCCTCCTCATTGCACATCAGCAGTGCAAAGGCTTTCTCTAGGTCTTAGATCCAGTGCGGTGCAGTCTTGGGATCTCCAACACCAGTGAACCTCAACGGGTTCAACTTCAAAAACTGTTCTACCAACTTGTGAATAGGTCTCTCCCTCTTCACAACCATATTTCCAGTTGGAACTTTGACAAGTGCGACAACGGTGGCATAGCAGTAGCAGCTTGAGTGGCGACGGTAGTGGCGACGGCTTGATTCTAGGCCTATTGCCCCATCATTGATCCTATTGCTTCAAGCACCTGCATGATCCCTTCAATCCTAGGATCTCCAGGAGCTACTACCCCAGCACCAACAGGAGGTGGTGCTACTCCACTAGCACTAGCCTGAGTTGGCGCTCGGCCACGACCTCCTCGAGTACTGACCCTCGTCGGCGTTCTACCCGAGTAACAAGTCCTATTGTTCGCTTTCTAGGAGTCCTCTGCTCTTGATCATTCATTATGCAAACTTCTTTAAAGAAACCTACTTTCTAATTCCACACAGAATTAGAAACTGAGTGATCCCCACAAACAATTTACCATAACTAATTATCACTAACATGCACGGCATGAAATAAAGGCCATTCCAACTAATTATCCCATAAACTTATCGCACATTATCACTCCAACTATCGACCAGCTTTGATACAACTTCGGGCGAGGATGTCACACCTCGATCCTTGAGCGCATGCCTATCTCTCGGTGGTTGATTAAATTGCGATGTCCTAAGACGTGTCGCCAACCCATTCATTTTGATGCGCATGTAGAAGCATATAAATAAATCACCAGACAATACAAAGGTGGGATAGAAAAGTAGGACCATAATTTTACAACCACAGCACACCTTTATACACAGCTGACTAGTTTATTTACAATACTAGTCTATAGGCAGAAGTCTACAAAAGTAGAAAGGTCCACAAGTCCTCTAGGCATTCAAATCCCAACTGAAATCCCCAAGCTCTCCTGGGAACTTGGGTCCACCACTGCACCACCAAGAGGGTTAGCTATACTCTCGCTAAAAGCTATTTCTAAGACTAACACGAGGATCTCCGAATCCTATAGGAGACCTTCTCTAGGTCCATTTCACCCACGACAATACCACGCTTTGAATTGATTGGGTACCCTCCGAGGTAGACCCACATCAACCCAGACAATGGTCCTCACAAGCTAATAGACCCAAGCCCCTTGGCCCTCGAGAAGAGGAATCTCAAAGACCTATTCGATGACCCTCTAGGGCTGGCCAAAACACTTTGGAGGAACCGCCATCTAAGGACCTGAAAAGGTTGAACCCACGATGGGGTGAGACAATGTCTCATCAAGTTCACCTCCTAAACTCCAACTAAGAATGAAATATTCCTAAAGGCAATCTATGCACACACAAGACCTTGCCTCAATTCCTTCTTGCAAGTTAGTACGATTCATATACTTAACAAATTCATTCAATTCAATTCATCAATCCATCGATCCACTAAATCAATCAACTCAATTCAACATAATCGATATGATCCACACTATCTATCAATAAATATTGTCTATCAGTTAATACTATCTATCAATTTGATACCATCTATCAATTTAGTACCATCTATCAATTATTACCATCTATTAATCAATTGATCCGATTACTGCTCACACAAGCTAATGTATAGATAGTAATAACTCTCACAAGTTGTTACATAGATAGATGGTAGCTCCCACAAGCTGATAAAGATAGATATTAGCTCGCACAAGTTGATATAGATAGATAGTAGCTCGCACAAGCTGATATACGAATCATTACTCTCACAAGCTAATAAGGTATACTGCTCTCACAAGCTGACATGCAATATATTTCTTTTTAAAAAAGCCCACTATTCAAATAGTCCACAAAGATATTTTTGGCGTTGTAAACCGACGCTTGGTATTTTTTGATTAAAAACCGAAATTATACAATTTTGGGATAAATACCCAAAATTACAAATTTCACTCTATTCCCACAAATTAGCACTCAATTAAATAAACCAAGCATATCATTGCAATCAGTACAGAATTCCGGTCACTAGCTATCTTGGTATAATTTTTGTAAAATAATAAACAATTAAATAAATATCAAAATTAATTAAATAAATGTACTTAAATGCCAAAAATAGAAACTTAGGCTGGAAATGCCTACTTTAACACCAAAACAGGCCCGGAAAATTTCCAAACCAATCTAGATAAATAGCTAGATCTATTTAGTCTCTAATTAAGCCATTCTAACCACCTAACATGCCTAAACGAATAATTAAATTGCTAATCTGTTATAACTAACCACCTAAACCATACTTAGCCTAAACTAATCAACCATTAAGCATCATTAACTCTATAAGTAGAGTTTAGTGAGTAAACTCACCAGTTTTGCGATCAAGTGAGTCCTCGGCGACAGTGTCATGGAGACGGGCGACAAACCTCTTGGCGGCGACACTCAACAAGGCCCGAAACCAGCCCACAAAGGCTCACAGCTGGCTGCGCTACTTGATTCTATCCAAAGACTGAGCAAGCTAGATCAAAAGTTGGAAACGGCAGGGGATGGGTGGACTCAGCTGTAGATGTGAGCAGGGGTGACGGTGGGTGACAGCGGCTGTTGGACGGCGTCAACGGGGCTCCGATTAAGCCCTACAGTGACCAGGGAGGCTCAAGGACACGACTATGGTCGCAGCTAGAGCGGGAAGAGTGACGGATAGGCGCGGGCTCACGCAGGGGCGTGATAGCGTGTGAGCGGCGAGCGGCGACGGTAAAGAGCTCAACAAGCGATTTGTGACAGCGGGGGGCAAGCTGGCAATTTCTCTGATTTTTTGAGCTTCAAAAATGGTCTACAATGGGGAAAGGTGGTTTGTTGAAGGAGAAAGAGACAGTAGAAGGTTTAGGGGGTCCCTTTTGGCTTCCATTCTATCCCCTTGTCTCTTGGCAAGTTCCCACCCACCATGGTTGTCATCCATGGCTCCTTAGTAGCCCACAAACTTCCCTAGCAAGCCAATGAAGTGGTCCAAAGGTTGTGGATTTGCACACAAATTCCCCCAAATTGAACCAACTTTCCTAAAATTGAATTTAATTCGGTTCCCATTAATTCCACCAAGGTGTCCTTGACCAAATTAACATTTTTCCTCACCAATAGAACCAACTTACATCCCAAAAATGCAATCAAAATTGGTCCCCTGAATTTTCCAATCGAAAATGACCATATATTAAATTTTCGCCAAAAATCTCGGTTTGTAAAAAAATCTTTGAAGGATGAGTCGACGGTCCTAAAATAAATCATGACAAGAAAAAACTTTCAATTTCTGAAATCGGGTTCAAATTCACGATTAATTTCAATCTGGCATGATTTTAGCTTAACCTAGCCTACCGGATAGCCTTTAGAAATTTTTAGTGCAATTGATCCGTTGTTGATTATTTTCGAGCCACATTGTACATCTTCGACACATTGGCAACTCTCAGTTGTCGTGAAAATCTCAAGGTTTCAAATGCGGGCACAAGGTACCAAAACGACAGAAAAATCGGTCTAATGCCGATCGACAAGAACTTTGTAATTAAAAGGAATCACCCACACTTTGATCACATATCTCAGTCGAGTCAATCTATCTCTAGTCTCTAATCGATTTTTAACTATGTCGTAATGACCTTAGTAGACTAGCACCAGTTGAACAGTTGATTTCTGGTCGAATTCTCAAATCCATTGCGTTAAAATCCCTTACAACTTCACCAGATAGATTGTTATCTTGTGAGTGATCAACTCAAAGAATAGAACTATAGGCGTGTTGATGAAAAGCCCGATTCATTCAATTGAAAATAGAACTGGCCAAGAACTCCAAAATTTCATGTAATTGTGAGAAAAAACACTTGATTTTCATCGGCCTTCACTGGACATGCAAATACATACGTTAAGTGCACAAGCCAAGATCTGTACATGGCTATGACAAGAATAAACATTTATGAAAGTAATGAAATACGCCATTCATCAGTTGACAATATAATTGTTAAACCAATCATGCTCAAAATTTTTATACTTCTAATTGAAAAATATAAAGAAAAGTTGCAGCCACATCAAGCATATTTGGCAAACTTCGTAATCAATGTATTACTAAGATAGCCTTAATGATGAGAATAAAATATATTTGCCAAAAAAACAACTACTGCGCTAATCTTTGTAAAGAAAATAAAACTATCCGTAAATTTACTGAGACTAGTCTTATGAAGATCTCCGACCTTGACCAAAATTAAGAATCCTCATCCATCCATAAATACCACCGAATCAGCAGATTTACTACTAACTATAGATATCATATGGCTATTTGAATAGCTGCTAGAAAGAAGACTTGCTTGGTCCAAAATGATACTATGTCAATGCTGTCCTCCTCCTCCTCCTCCTCCTCCTCCTCCTCCTCCTCCTCCTACTCTATCTCCTAAATTGAGAAACTACATGTCAATCTATCCAATCTTACCAGCATCAATCCTCCAGAAGCATGAAAAAGGATGACTAATTTGCTATCACCGTTTTCCGTTGAGTCTGCAATTGTATACCACCTTTGCTTTTATCCCCTTCATCACAACATCGATCACATTCTCCTTCTTGACATCTGTTTCTTTTCCATCAATTGTTTTGTCATTTTCAGCGAGTTCTTTTTCCCTTAACAAGTGTTCCTTGATGTATAAGTAGGGCCTTGCATCTCTCCTCCCTGAACTTGTGTTGCCACTTGAAGAAGCTCCAGAGGTGTGGATGCAAGATCAAGCTCCCAGCATCCCATAGGAGCATTTGTACATTCCTAACCAATAAGCAAGTAAGTGGGGACCAAATGAGGGAATCGAAACATCCTCTCTTGGAATTGTCCATAATTTACTTGGATCCGGATGCTTTTGAAACCCAATCTTGAAGCCACAAATATGATTGTCGCAATGGTTACACCACGGTCCTCAATGCAATCTTCAATCACGTAGCTATGTATTAGCTCATTCAGGCTTAACTCGTTCCTATCAAGAGACCAATTCCTATATAGAGCCCAAACATATCCCTTCAGGGGATAAATCTAAACTAAGCCCCTTGCTCCTTGTTGCGTTTTAGCGCTCAGATTCAAATTGGGATGGATAAAATAAAATCCTCGGATCATAAAAAAATCCCATCATATGTTTGGTGCAACCTAAGATAGGATTAAAAATCTCTAAAAATACTCTATTTTGTCAGGCACACCAAAGGGGTCATAATTCCTCGTCCGGAGTCTCGGGTTCAAACAAAAAGCTCTCTCTCTAACACACTTGTTCGAACTCAATCAGATCACGACAGTTACTCTTTTCTTTGCTCAGATGTATCCTTCATTCAACAGTTTGAGATACTAGGAAATGTGCAACAATGGGCAAAAACGAAGGACAAGTGGTCTACAAGATTCATTGTCATCCATCAGGGCCTTGCGTTTCTGATTATCCTCCTAAACAGGTCCAATGCAATTCTCTCACCTCCATTTCTCATAAATTCAACGCATTTTCAGTTTCTGATCTTCTTCTCCGTTTGCTTCTGAATTCAGGTGAATGAGGCTTCGAGTGGGAAGTCCCTCTCCTTCATTTCAGGTACGTCTTCGTTTTCGTATAAAAGTCTCATCTGAACCTTTTTTAAGCTGTTGTGAGAGTAAGTGATGGTCATCCTTGAGTTTTTTAGTGCATCGCTACGCTTCTCGAGTTATATCTTGGCTCTGTTGGGATTTTGCAAGGATCAATGACTGCTCCTGTTTTATGTGTCATGATGGTGTGAGTTGACTTCAATATAAATAAAGCACAGAGCAACAACAACAAGAACAACGAAGCATGGACCAGATCGACTTTAGACTCCCTTTCACCTTCGGTTGTTGGGACACGATCAGTGATGGTCGGAGGCAACAATGATCAAATGGTGATTGGAAGTGACGACAATCAGCTGTCATTGAAAGAATGTGAAGAATCGAGAGAAGATCAAGAGTATTCTGTAGGAATTGTGTTTTCATTGTATTGATTGAATGTACAATTCTCTCGTAATTATAATACAAGGTTGAAATAATAAAGGGAAGAAAAAGATTGAATAAACAATTGATATCAATCCCTAACTAATTTATACACAAATATAATCGTCCGAGATTCCTTCCAAGTGCGTCTTTGGAATCCACCAAATGCGTATCTTCCAACACTCCCCCTCAAGCTGGTGGCTGGTAGATATCCAAGGCGCCAAGCTTGCTTAATAAATATGCATGTTGTCTCTGACATAGAGGTTTGGTAAAGATGTCAGCAGGCTGCTCTATGGTTCCAATTCCTCTTGTTTCAATTATCCCTTGCTGAATTTTTTCACGAGTGAAGTGACAATCCACTTCTATATGTTTCGTTCTTTCGTGAACTATGGGATTCGCTGCAAGTTTGAGTGCCGCATCATTGTCGCAAAACAATTTTGTCGGACTCTTCAATTTGACTCCTAAATCCCGAAGTAGCCCTCTTATCCATACAATCTCACATGTAGTTTTTGCCATAGCTCGATATTCTCGCTTCAGCTGAGGATAAGGACACGATCGCTTGTTTCTTGGTCTTCCAAGAAAGAAGAGAATTTCCAAGCTTAATGCAGAAACCTGTGATGGATCTTCGGCTCATAGGACAAGTCGCATAGTCTGCATCACAATATGCTGCCATTTCCATGTTGCATTTCCTGGATAAGAGAATTCCAAGTCCTGGACAGCCCTTCAAATATCTCACAACTTTTAAGGCAGCATTCATATGAGATAATTTTGGACTATGCATAAACTGACTGAGGGTTTGCACTGCATATGAGATATCTGGTCTAGTCATTGTCAAGTATATGAGTTTTCCAACAAGTCTTTGATAACTCGAAGGATCCTTAAGAACAGGATCATGACTTTCTGATGTCCCTACATCATAGTCCTTGGTAGTCAATTTTGTATTTTGCTCAATTGGAATGACAGAGGGCTTGCATCCGGATAAACCTGCTTCAGAAATGATTTCTAACACAAATTTCCGTTGACTAAGAGAAATCCCCTGATCTGATCGAGCAATTTCAATACCAAGGAAATATTTTGGTGCTCCCAGATCCTTGATATGAAAAGTGGAATGCAAGTACTTCTTGAATTTTTCTATTGCACTTATATCATTGCCCATGATAAGAATATCATCTACATAAATCAATAGGTAGATTGATGACATACCTTGATTCCATGTAAATAAGGCATAATCATATCTGGATTGATTGAATCCTGTAGATATAAGGGCATTGGCAAATTTTGCATACCACTGTCTGGAAGCCTGCTTGAGACCATATAGGGATTTACGGAGACGACACACTCTATTCTCCCCCTGTCTCCGTAAACCTTGAGGAATTTCCATGTATATCTCCTCATCTAAATCTCCATGAAGAAAGGCATTATTCACGTCCATTTGATGTAAGGGCCAATCATGGATAGCAGCAACAAAGAGAAATGATCTTACGCTTACATCCTTGGCTCTTTTGGAGAGAAGGTCTCATGGTAATCGAAACCTTCACGTTGAGTAAATCCCTTAGCCACCAACCGAGCTTTGTAGCGCTCTATGGAACCATCAGCTTTGTATTTGATTTTGTAGACCCATTTGCATCCAATGGGTTTTCTGTTTGGGGGTAACGGAACAAAATCCCAGGTTTGATTTGCAATCAAGGCCTTCAATTCAGCTGCCATGGCTTCTTGCCATTTGAGGTCAACAACCGCTTGTTCATAACTGGATGGTTCTTTGTCCTCCGATATCCGACTAACACAACATCTATGTTCTGGCGAAAGTCTATGAAACGAAACATAAGATGAGAGTGGATAATGAATACCTGGTGTGTTGAGGGTGGCACACACATAATCCTTTGTCCAGGCTGGTGGGTGTACAGAACGCCCAGACCGTCGAGGATAATCCACTTGCAATGGAGCAGGTTATGAAGATTCTTGAGCATCCACTGGTGTTGGAACGGGATATGAGGGCGATCCATTGTCAATCATGACTTCTTCTTCTTCAGTTGATGGGTGATCCTCATTGATTGGAACTCCAGCATCATCTGATGAAGATATCTCATAAGGTTGAGGGATCATGACTGGAGATCTTGTCATAATGAATCCATTATCAGTTGAATCTTCTATGGGATGAATGAAATGTCGTGAGATCTCTGATGTATCTTTCAAGGACTCTTGGTTGTTGAATGGAAAGATTTCTTCATGAAAATGGACATCTCTGCTAACAAAAAATTCCCGGGTCGTCAGGTCCAGGACACGATAGCCTTTCTGCAAATTTGGGTATCCCATGAAGATGCAGCGTCTGGCCCGTGGGCCCATTTTGTCTCGGGATGATAATATCGTTGCATAACATAGACACCCGAAAATTCGTAGGTGTTGTATTTCTGGCTGTCTCTTGAAAAGCAACTCAAATGGAGATTTTCCATTGAGGACTCGTGTGGGCATCCGATTAATGAGATATGCCGCAGGTCGAATACACTCACCCCAATATTCTTCCGATGGACGCTTGAAATTTCAATGCTCTTCCAATTTCAAGGAGATGACGATGTTTGCGCTCCACTACCCCATTCTCGTTGTGGGGTATATACACGAAACTTTCGTGGAGGATCCCATTGGATGAAAAAAGAGAATTGCAATCATGGCTGAAGAATTCTCTCCCATTGTCTGTCCTCATGCGCTGAATAGATTTGCCAAATTGATTTTTGGACAAGGCAATGAAGGTTCTCAAATTTGAGAAAACCTGTCCCTTGGACTGCATCAAGAACACCCATGTGGCACGAGAATAATCGTCCACAATTGTTAAGAAATATCGTGACCCATCGTGATTCTGTGTATGGTAAGGACCCCAGATATCGACATGGATCAGAGAAAAAATATCAAGCGCACGATTTTGACTAGAGGGAAAAGGAATACGAGACTGTTTTGCAAGGGGGCATATTGGACATTTAGAGTAAGGAAAAAAAGTGCTGTGACCCAATCTTGAATGCATAAGGAATTCTTTATCATTGGTATTTGCATTGCACAATGATATTTTATTTGAAAAAACAGATGACAAATCAAGATTACTTGGGAAATTTTTCCAAAGGTACAATCCTTCGTAGAGACTACCAATGCCCATCACTTTGCCGATCGAAAGGGCCCGAAAGAAGCAATTGTCGTGGTCAAACAATATTCGACAAGAATTTTCTTTACAGGCTTTGGAGACAGAGACAAGATTGAATCGAAATTCTGGGACATAAAGCATATTTGTGAGAGTAATTTGTGGACTAAGTTGGACCTTCCCCGTAATTGTAACATAAGTAATAGTCCCATTGGGTAATTGCAAAGAAATGGGAAAATCCAATTTCGCATTTATTTCTGAGAAAATTGCCTTCTCACAAACTATGTGATCACTGGCCCCAGAGTCAATTATCCAATTATTTCTCGAGATATTATTGACTAAGCGGCGAGAGATACCTGAAAAATTTCCCCCTTTGCTGGCGGTGTCCAATTTGTGCATGGCCTGCATCAGATGTTGATATTGCTCATATGTAATAGATTTATCAACATTGGACCCACTTACTTGATTGGCTGTAGAAAATTCTTTTTTCTTTCCCTTTTCTCCAGGTTTGCCGTGTAACTTCCAACAATTTTCTATCGTATGGTGTGGGCGACGACAAAAATCGCAATATAATTTACCCTTGCCTTTAGAGAAATTTTTCGCATAGGCAGAAAAAATCCCACCGTCGGATCCCTTTCCGCTCGCCTCATCTCCACCGTCCGATCCAGCGAAACGGATCAAGCCCTTCTGGCCGTCAGATCGTCGCGGATGATCTGGACCGCTCATCCCTTCATTTATAAGGGGGCGTCCTTCATCAAAACGGAACCCTAGCGCCTCCTGCATCCCTCCTTTTTCGTGCGCTAGGGTTTTGGCTCCTGGATTCCGCGGCGGATCTCGCCGTTCTCCTTGGCTCGCGAGTGCAAAACTTCCTGCTCCCTTCGTCGGCTCCGAGGATGCGAGTCTTTGACTCTCTTCCTGGACGGCAAGTTGGAATATTCGCCCGAGCGGTGGCACGGGCTCCATCGCCAAAATCTGGGACCGAAAACTCAGGTACGAGTCATTCAGTATAAGGAGAAATCGGGTTGCCTTTTCTCTTTCCTTCATGGAACGATATTGCGCAAGAGTCTCCTCTGGTCCTTCAAGCCTTTCTTCTGCGGCTTCGAGATCGTTCCATAAGGATGATAATTTGTTATAACAGGCCGTCACGGTCATGTTCCCTTGCTTTAAATCGCTGAGTTCCTGCAAAAGAGAAAAGATTCGTGCCCGATCTAACTTTCCATACATCTGTTTGATGTTGTCCCATATGGTTTTCGAGTCTTCCGTTGGTGGTAGCCCAGCCGCAACTTCTGGAGAAATGCAATTGCCGATCCAAGTCCTTACGAGCTGGTTGCATTTTCTCCAGAATCGAGCCAGGCGTTCATCGGTAGGAATCGGAACCGCCCCGTCGAGGAATCCATCCTTGTCCTTCGTCATGAGGGCGCGCCGGAAGTCTCGGGCCCACCTGTGGTAATTCTCCGGTCCGGTTAGCTGTAAGTTAATTAACTTTAGTTCAGGGCCGTCGGCCGTTGAGACATGCAGGGGGTCACCAGGCTCTGGTCGCCCGGTGACGGCAGCGACGGGGAATGGCATGAATCCGGGTGCAAGATTCGGGTAGGGATTTGTTCCCTGACCCGATTCGTTTGAGCCGTATTGATAACCCGCATTTGTAAATCCCGGGTAGGGATTCGCTCCCATACCCGGTTCTCCAGACCCGCTTCCAGACCCGATTACCTGCTCCATTCCGGGGTTCGAGTTTGCCCCGTTTACGGTTGGTGGGCTCCCCTCAGTCTGGACGTGGGCTCCTTGGTGGCCCACATAAACAGGCGATGATGTATTCGGGCTTGACCCGAGATACCACGGGTAGGGTATCCAATGGAACGGTTGACCCGCAAAGGGTTGCCCCAAACCGAACTGAGCCTGTGTGGGTCTCCATTGAACCAGTTGAGTTTGGATTGTTTGCTGTTGTGTTTCTGCAGGAACATCTTGGATCTGTAGTGGTGGTGAAGCATCTGGGTTGGATTGATTGTCGGCCATGGAAGAAATTGAAGGTAATAATAAGAACAGAAGCTCTTATCTTCTTTCTCGAGAATGGTTCCTAAAGCAGATCTGTTGAGTTATTTCAGATCTACTTTTACTGGCAACCAGGAGCGGAAGCAAGGAAAAAAATCAGAAGCCGAAGCTCTGATACCATGAAAGAATGTGAAGAATCGAGAGAAGATCAAGAGTATTCTGTAGGAATTGTGTTTTCATTGTATTGATTGAATGTACAATTCTCTGTAATTATAATACAAGGTTGAAATAATAAAGGGAAGAAAAAGATTGAATAAACAATTGATATCAATCCCTAACTAATTTATACACAAATATAATCGTCCGAGATTCCTTCCAAGTGCGTCTTTGGAATCCACCAAATGCGTATCTTCCAACAGTCATGGTGGTGGTCATCACTCGGTAGCCGACGACAATATCCACATGCTCCATCACTCCATCTTTGGAAGATGACATGGTTTACTTGTTCATCTTGTTTTGATAAGTTCTTTTTTTTTTTTAACTTTTTTATTCAATGCTGGATTATCGCAACCTGTTTCCCTTATTTTTTATCCAGCATTTATCCAAATATTTTTGGTCAAGAGGATGTTGCCAAACACTAAATATCTAGAATAGATTATCAAAGATTTCCCTATCCGTATATACCCACAGGTTTTTGGCAAAGCCAGATCCAACCCAACGCAGAGAGCCCGGTTCTTGGTTACTTTTTAAGATGAAGCCAACATATGCGCAACTTGAATGGTTGCAATGTTATGACATTCTGGATCAAAGCATAGGAACAGGGCATCCCATCATCATCATCATAAGTAGCAATGAGTGTTTGCTTTAGGACTACGTTCTCCACTTCAGATTCAACATTAGAATTCGCATGGGAAAAAAAATTTTATCCGACTTTTGTCTTTTCTGTCCATGGGCTTTCTATGCTTAGCTGCAGCAGAATTTGGACCATTTGTAGGAGCTTTCTACTCCACGTTGTACTCTTCCTTGCTGTTTGCTTATGAAGAATTTAGTTCATCTGCAAGTTCTTTCTCACTACTCCAATCATCAAGCTTCTTAAGAATTTCCTTCTTTGCTATATGTAGTAACATATTTGGTGTTAACATATGATGCGGGTGGGGGGACACTTCCCTCACTTGAAGCAATCAAAGATTGCAGCGAGGATTGTGGTGTTACTGTTGGTCTACTCATCAAAGTTTGTGGCTTCAGCGCCCACTCACTTACTTAATCCTGTAACCACACCTTTGCAGCTTCTTCAAGTGGTGACACAAGTTGAGGGAGGAGAAACTTGTTCTCGGGGCACACTGCTGATACAATTAACAAGCACTTGTTTGCCAGTACTGGAAAGTCGAATGAAAAGGAACTCCCAGAAAATGGTAAAACAATTGATGGAAAAGAAATGGAAGTCAAGATGGACCACATGATCGATGTTGTGATAAAGGGGATGAAAGCAGGTGTACTAACTTAAACTAATGAAGAATATAGTCATCCTTTTGCTTGCTTTTGGAGCATTGCAACCGGTTAGATAGGATAGACTGAAATGTGGTTTTTGATTTGAGGAGATGGAGGAGGAGGAGGAGGAGGGAAGCATCCAGACAGTACCATTTCGGACTAAGTCAATCTTCTTTTCAGTGTTTGTTCAAATAGCCGTATGATATCCATAGTTGGTACTTAACATGTGGATTTGTCTGGTATTTATGGGTGGATAAAGAACCTTAAATTTGTTCAAGGTTGGAGATCTTTCGAAGACTAATTTAAGCATTATAGATAACATTTTCTGTTGAAGATGTCCTATTCTCTTCATTAATTTTGTCATGGTGATACCTGGAAAACAAAGTTGGCCAGATCTGTGTTATGTGGCTGAGACTTTTCTTTACAATTTCATATTAGATGTATAAGATTTTTGTTACGAGCGTGATTAGTTTCGGCATTATTTTGTCAAGGATGAATGGTGGATTTCATTGCTTGCATAAATCTTTATTCTTTTCTTAGCCCTCTACAGATTGTGTCATTGCCTTGTTCACTTAAAGTACATATTGACATGTATTGGCTGAGATTCTACTCACAATTTCAATAAGTTTTGGAGTTCTTGGCAATGGAAATTTATACCTCCATATATCATGTTGTGGCCTGAGTAACCTCAAGGTGAAAGAATTCATTTAGGGTGAGAAGCTGCGAGATTGAGAAAAAGCAAGAGGCCAACCGGAAAACAATTGGAAAAAGGGATCATGATTCAAATGTGAGATTGAGTCGAGAACAAGAAAAGCACGGTGAGAGCCTGATATAAAAGGAAAAGCACACTCACGCACAGCCAAAAGAGGTTGAAAAGAAGTGTGCATTCAATGATAAATTCGATCAAGCAAGAAGAATTCGATGTTTGTCATGATCTCAAGGAATAAATCAAAACTTTTATTTCTATCTTTTGATTGATTCGATTCCTTGAGCCTACTAATGTTTCACTTTGGTTTCATCCGAGTATTGATTCCAGAACCATTAGCAATCCGAATCAGAAACACGGAAGGACTCATCCTGAATTTGACTTAATCCAGACCAATTCCCTTGCGTTTGATTAAGATTTATATTATATTATATTATATTATTTTTTCAATTGACATTGTAGCTTGCACCTTTCTAGTCTATTTTGACGCGGCTAGTTAGTTCGTAAATTATGGTTTTGATTTGCATTAGTTTCCATTAGTACTCATTACAGAAATAGTCTAGAATCATTTACGAGCAATCCTGGACTTTCTTCGTCGTTTGTTTATGTGTTTTTGCGTTATCTAGCACGTTTCCCTCGCATTCAGATTCTCTTTTTTTGCATTAAAATCTAGTATGTATATTGTTTATTATTTGCGTTTTTGGACGTGTTCCAACCTATGTTTTTGCAAATATCTTGAAAAATTTTAATAAATTTCAACGATGTTTTCTTCTGCCAAAAATTGGATCTTTTTACTAGTTTTGTTCCAGCATATTATAGTTTAAGAGCATTGGATTGGTTCTTATCTCATTCATAAGCAATTAGTTTACATAACAAAATGAAAAAAAGAAAAAATTGAAAAAATTGAAAAAATTGAAAAAGAACTAGTTAATTCAAATTAGATCAATCTCATCTAGTTTAGTATTTATCTTTTAACACTTAGATTTAAGAATTCACATTTATTAGCTTGCACATTTACTCATTATGTATAGCTCATGGGGTCCTATTCCGAGGTCATTTCTTTCCTCGTATCTCACTTGCTTTATGATTGCTTGGTTTGATCATTCGTTATTTGAATGTACACGCATGATAAAAAAAAAAAAAAAAAAAAAAAAAAAAGACTGATCGCATGCAAAGCCTTTTATAAAAAGGGAAAAGGTAATGAATTTTGAAATCAAAATTTCACATTATGCTTATTGGTAGAGTTGAGCTTTTCCTACTTTCGGCCATAAAAGGGTTGAGTTGAGTTGATAAATCTTATGCAACATTGCGTTATTCAGAAGAACTTTGAGCTTAGGTTCCTTATTACCGAATCCAAAGCAAAACCCGAAGCGTAACCATCGTCACTATCATGAAGAAACGGCGGCAAACCTACAGCTCCGGGGCGACAATGGCAGAGATCTGCAGACAACCACGTATCGATCAATATTGAAAACCTCAACATTGAAAATCTCAACAACGACAAATTCAACTCCAGAAGAGAGAATCCAAATCTGGCATTTTCGATCCCAGAGAAGCTCAGGTCCTTACCTACGCTATCCTCCGAATGCAGCATCTTCCGCGTACTGGAGAAGCTCTGACATAGCTATGAAGAGGCCTACTTGCCCCACGTCGGACCTCATCACCATCACAGCCAAAGCGTCATGCAGATGGAAGATCACAAGCTGCAGTACTTGCAGAGCTTCCTCGGGCACAACCAGAACTGCCGCCTTGAGGACTACATCAAGAGGATCAGATCTGGACCGCACCCGGAGTTGCTATGACAAGCAGATCGACCTCAGCTCTGACGAGTTCACCAAGATGACACTCCTCAATGGCATCTTTGTGATCCAGGTCTTCCCGATGTACCGAAACCGTGAGTGGAGGCGCCACGGCGACCAGATCTTTGGCAGACCGTAGACGCTCAATGACGTCCACCGCAACATGAAGCTGCTGGAGAACCAGATGAACAGCTGTTCCAGATGGCCTTCGGATCACACCAGAAGCACACGCTGGTGCTGCTCGAGCTCACATATGGGTTCTTCGGGGCAGGGATGAAGATGGAGGAGGTGCCAGAGGCAGTGATGGAGTCAGAGGTGAAGCGCTTCCTCGACGCTATCAGGCTCTCGCACTTACCGGTGGCAAGAAGGTGCCATACGACACCCAGGAGGAGGTCAAGCTCATCCCTGTGAAGAAGACGAGAACAGGAACAGAGAAGAAGAAGAAAAAGCTAACAGAGATGAAGAATCGAAAAGGAATCTTGAACTTCTGTATTCAATCAATCTTTTTTTTAGAGAAAAAAGTTTCACAAAAAGCACCACACTTTGTCTTCAATACAATTCAGTATTTATCTCGTTCAAACTTATAACGAGAGAACAACAAACTTGTTAACCGAACTAACTGAAGCGAAAAATAACAGAACAAAAGGAAGTATTCAGTTCCAACTTAAAACTGAATATCTATTATTTAATGAGCACATGTTGTTGACGTAAGTCATGCTATCTTTGTTCAGCTTATCTCTATCCTCAAAAGTAGAATTAAACTTGTCGCTTCCAGTCTTGATATCAGTAATATCATTTGTTACTTCATTTCCCAAATCAGGAGACTGCCTCACTTTACTTCCCCTGTTTTCACCAGAACTGATCTTCCGAACATCAACATTTAGCTTCGGCTTCAGCTTGAACTTCCTTACTTCACTTTCCTTGTTTTCACCAGAACTTAACTCTTGTTCAGCAGTATTTAGCTTATCAGCAGCATTTAGCTTCGGCTCAGCAGCATTTAGCTTCGTTTTTGGCTTATATCCTTTAACAATCCCAAGTGTGACAGAGCTGGTGGCAGCCGAAGTCGAGCTGAAAAGAGGTGAGAGTTGATTGTGTCATTTCGATTTTCTAAATTTGAATATCTATTGTTCTATTGTTCTATTTATTTCCCTATCTTTTATTAACATGCTCTCAGGTAAAAGCAATAGATAGTTTGACATCGGATTAAAAAACGGAGTGCTTGAAATCCCACACCTCCATCTTTACCACACGACGGAATCCTATTTCCGGAACCTAATCGCCTTCGAGCAAATATGGATCACCTAGTCAATTCCCCAGCTGACTCAAAGTTGCTGATCGATCTGGGAATCATCGAGACCTGCCTTGGTAATGAAGATGCTGCTGCGGATCTAATCAACAGCTTTTGCAAGGACACTTACTTATGGACGAGGAATGCCTACTTCTACAGCCTCAGGCATGAGCTCGTTGCATATTGCTAAAGGCCTTATAATAAGTGGAAGGCATCTTTGAAGCGCAATTACTGCAGTAGCCCATGGGCGGTCCTCTTGATTATCACTGCGGTGGTGTTGCTTACACTAACTGTAGTACAGACAGCATGCTCACTTCTATCTCTCAAATAACTTTGCTTTTTGAATGGTACATTGCCACTGTAATGCTCTAAGTTTTGATTGAATTATGCGCGATCATCAGTTACTTTCTATCAGGATCAGCAGATCATCCTTCTACGTGTGTTTGTCCGGGCGCAGAATAATTAGCTTTTCCCTGTCCAAAGCATTTCACAATGAAGACCCGGCTAATATTAAGGGGACGTGGCTATTCAGCCTCTATACCAATTATGGTTTGGCCGTGAAATGTCGCCACAACTGAGTAAAGCTTGTAGACCCTTAATCCGCAGCAATTCCTTGAGGCATGTTGAGAAGGAATTCTTGAATATTTAACAAAGTTTATGTTGAAAGCACGCCTTCAGAAGCTGGTGCATCAGAGACAGAGGGAATGAAAGCCTATCCTAAGGGAACCAGACCTTGCGTAGCTAGTTTCTTATAAAATTGCCTTCAATTTTCAGATGCCATCGAAGTCTTCGCAGTGTGAGACTTTGGCCAAGATCAGGACGTTCTCATAATGTAACTTGAAAATCAACTGCAGCAATCTGCATTATGCATAAGACTGTATCCACGCCGTAATATTCTATCTACCAGTACATATAGAAAAGTTTTGATGGATTTTTTACAAAGTTGCAGATTGAGTTCTTCCAAACATGAAGCAACCGAATGTGAACATGATAGATGCCCCTTCACTACCGTGTAACAGATGCAGTCAATTTTGAAGTCAATGGGGTTCCAGAAATTCACACGGTAGCGAAAAACGGGATAAGTACACTAGAAATATTAAAAGCTATGTATGGCGTTTACTTTAGTACTAAAAATTTTCAAGAACTCATTTAAATGTCAAATTTTTTGAAAAACTTTGTAGTGCCAACTCTGATCTGTTTGGCCAAAAATCCGATGCGGCCTTTTTGTAGAAGTTTTTAAGCCGACATAGGGTCTAATTAGCATTTGAAGCATGAGATGTAGTAGCTTTCCCAAAAAAAAAAAACCTACATCGTCAAATTGAAATAAAGCTCCAATTTGGAACTCTAATCGGTCATTGAATGAGTCCTTCCACCTTGATCTGCCATGTTCTGGCAAGCCACGAGAAGCTGCTCCACCAGCTCATTCCGACCTCACCAGCCTGTCCCACCCCTTCGTGAGAAAAGAGAAGATCAAATCTCAGCTTCAACTTTGGTCTGAACAGAACAAAATGGGGAGTCGGACACTACCTGGTATATGGACGATGACGGAGTTGCAATCTGTGATGAGATCAAGGACGGAAAGTTCAACTATAACTGCCGGTGGGAATCAAAGTGAATGAATAGATTTCGGGAGCAATTTCATCAATCGTAACCGGCCGCAAAGCAGAGTAAAACAGAGTGTACCTCACACTCTTGCGGAATCAATTGTTGGTGGCGGCAAACGAAGGTCAGATCAACGGGGAAGATTCTCAGTGACGAAGAAGCTGAGGATCAAAGCCAGCAATGTTGTGTTGAGCCGGATCCGACTTCTTTAAGTACTCGAATCGCAGAATAGAGAGTAGAGCAGGATAATTCATGGCACGGCGATATTATTTCGACGATTGAGAGTGGCTGACAATTTGGGAGCTCCATAACATCTGAGCTTTTGCTTCCTTTTTCATGCGAAAAAATGTGTTTTTGGAGACTGTACCCCTCCATCCTTCTAAGTTCTCTGTGACGTGTGTATATACCCTAAAAGAAATGAATCCTGCCCCGTCAAACCTCAAAATTGATTCTGTTGAACAGCTTTTCTAGAATCTTCTCAAAAGGACATTGCTTCGCCCGGCCACATCGAAGAGGTGCGGGACGCACGTCTGAAGCTTCGGGAGTGGGTGAACAGAGATTCAAGACAGACAGGCGAGCTCTTAAAAAGCGAAAATTGAAGACACGAAACAAAGGCCTCCCGGCCGAGCTTGCCGGAGACAATAGGGGTGGTTTGCGAGCGTCACCGACACTCGTCCATGGATGGAGCAATTCGCGAGCGTCCACGTCACTTGAGCAGATCTGGTGGCGACTCCACTGGTGGCGACGATGGAGGAGGGGCGGAGGTCGAACTCGGAGAGAGGGCATGACCAGATGAGTTTTTCGAGCAAGAGAGACTGGAGGCGTGCTGGTGAGAAAGAGGGCCGACGCCATTGTTGCAGAGAGCGAGCTTAGGGAGAGAATAACGGAGGAGAGAGAAAAAGGAAAAAAAAAAAATGCCCATATTTTCTCCTCTCCGTTGGACACTGGACAGCAGCCAAAAAACACGTGGACTTCTTTTTTATTTTTTTTAATGCCGAGTTATATTATAATCCCGTAAATTTTTAGTTGGAATTTATTTAAGTGGTCTTTTTTCTTTAATTTAGCACTTAAGTGAGCTGGCGAAAATTTTTGACACTAAAGTTAGCACTATACATAAATTTTTATATTTTTTATATATTTATACCAACGAAAAACAATAATCTAAGCAAGTGATGAAGTAAAAAAATTGAACAGACAATGACAATACTAATAATATTAATACTAATAGTAATGCCAAAAAAATTGAAATGACAATGACAATACTGACAATACTAATACTAACAACAATGCCAAAATGGTACTACCAAAACTATAGTAGTCATCACTCAACTGTGCTAACGAGCAAATATGTTAGTAGAGCCTGGATTGAACAAGAGCAGAGTTTGTTCCCACTGCATGTTTTGTATATAGTTGGATGTATTATACCTTGCAAATTATACATATTATAGGCATTGATTTCACAATTGTACAAACACTAATTAATAATGTAATTTACTATTTTACAAAATTGATCGAATATGTTGAGATATAAAGATTATTAATTAATGGGAAAATGTCACAAATTGTCCCTATACTTTTACTTAATGTACAATTTCATCCCTGAACTTTCGATTGGCTCAATTTGACCGCTGAACTATCGATAAATGTTCGATCTAGTCATTCCGTTACTTTTTTTCTTTTTCTTTTTTTCTCTTCCCTCTGCTAGGCCATGGCAAAGCCGACGGAGGGAAGCTGGCATTCAACGAGGGTCACCCTCACCTGGGCTAGCTAAGGCGGCTCTCACTAACGTCTAACGAGGATGGCCCTCACTTGCGTCAATAAGGGCTATCCTTGCCCAACACAAGCGAGGGCCGTCCTCGCCGGACGCAGGCAAGGGCAGCCCTTGTTGGCGTTCGACGAGGGCCACCCTAGCTAGCCCAAGCAAGGGCGACCCTCACCGGACGCCGACTTCCCTTCATCGGCTCAACTATGGTCAGTGGAGGGAAGAGAGAAGAAGAAGAAAAAAAAAAAGAAAAAGACCAAAATGCCCAATTTCATTAACTTTAACTAATGGAAGGACGAAATTGGTCAATTTTCAAATAGTCAAGGATTAGATCGGACATTTATCGATAGTTTAGAGATCAAATTGAGCCAATCGAAAGTTCAGAAACGAGATTACACGTTAAGTAAAAGTATGGGGACCATTTGTAACATTTTCCTTAATTAATATAATATGAGCTTGGCTAATATGGGCTAAGTAAAGCTCAACTTGTGATTAGAGGGCGTGTGGTTTAAAACTCTATAAATATACTCAAGTCTCTCATATAACCCTAATGTACAAATATCCTCACATAATAAGCGTTTATTGAAGGATGAGGGAAATAGATAGTGTCAGTGATATAAAGGGCAATAAAGAAAAAGCTCTTGAAAGCACTTGAACTTTGGATCATCTTTGTTCCGCATTAAAAGCAATGGATTCTAAATCATGTGCTCAAATCTCTTTTACTCAATTATAGGTGTTCTCGATTCTAGCTATAGAGATCTTAGGTGCTGTTTTTATAGCTAATATGTGGTATCTAAGCTTTTCATAGCCTAGAACTCGAAAGTACGAATTTGGCTTTTTTAGGAATTTTTTGTCAAGTGAAAATTGATTTTAATTGCATAAAAGGTAAGAGATCGTTCAAATGAGCATTTTGAGCGGTTGCACGCAACCAGGGGCACACGCCCCCACGCATGGCCACACTCCGATGGCCGATTGCATGCATCGAGCACGTGCCTCCATGCACTCTTACGCGCAGGTGCTCCCTACACACATTCTTAGGCTAACGTCATGCTAACGTTGCCGACCCACAAAGTGGGTTAACCCGGGTGACTCAAACCAACCCAATCCAGGAATCGACTTGTTAACCCACTCGACCCAATTCTCTATTGACCGGACCAGTCAACCATCAAACCAATCAAACCTCCATTGAATCGGCGGTTCATGCCGATTCAAGCACTCTAGTGCGTGCATTACGTGTGCTGTGCACTCTAGTGGCACATGAGGACGTGTCCAATCTCTTATTGGAGTGTTCTTGGAGCCTAAGTGCTTGTATTGAGATTCTTTACATTGTGATATATTTATTTTACATGTTTGATAATTTTATCAATGTGAAAATACATATAGAACCCTAAATATGTGTAATTTTAAGGTATTTTTTGTATTTTCCTATATTTTTCTATGATATTAGAAATAAAAATACTAGCTCTCATGTATATCAGAGTGTCATTCATTGATAATATGCATAATTTAATATGTATCAATAAATGGAGTAATGTAATTGACATGACATGTGATTTTAGTGACAAATTGCCAATGTCTTCAACTCTAAAATTACATGTATATGGTGAATGTAAGACAAAATTTATTCCCTAGTAGAAGAAAGTTTCAAAAATTCAACCGGGTTATGACTGCCAAAATGATACACTTAATTGGATTTTAGAAATATTTGTCTTATACTGTGATGGGATGTCTCCTATTCCATTGT
Source organism: Eucalyptus leucophloia subsp. euroa (assembly GCA_017140325.1). Taxonomy (NCBI): domain Eukaryota; kingdom Viridiplantae; phylum Streptophyta; class Magnoliopsida; order Myrtales; family Myrtaceae; genus Eucalyptus; species Eucalyptus leucophloia. The sequence goes on along the minus strand of CM029470.1, from coordinate 22,993,879 downwards.
GTGGTCATTCTCCCAAAAGGAGAAGATTTTTTATTGGTTCATGGAGGATTACATGAACAACTTATGTGTTGATACCTAAAATTTGCTTAACCATTTATAAATTAGTTGCATAAAAATTAAAGATTAATATCTAACCCCTAAATAAAATATTAATTACATATAGATATTGGGAGCATTTGCGTTAATAGTTGCATTCATTGGACCGATGGATGGATTAAAATGAATGGGTCTGGACAAATTGTGCTAAGCTCATGGTGAAAGGAAATTTGGGCTAGCCCGTAAACATTGTTAGTGGCCAAAAATCTCATATAGCTCGGAGCGTTGAATCAAGAAACATGGATTTCTCAAGGAGCAATTAGGCTATACGTGATTGATTTTTTGGCAATTGGCAGACAAGACGAGGAAGATACAGTCAATATCTTTATAGAATCGAGTCCCTAGTCTAACCAAATTGGGAATGTAGCTCGCGGCCAATGGATGAGAAGGAAAGAAAATCGATTTCTGCACATGCAAAATCAAAGAGGGGGAAAGAATAACCCAAGCGAGGAAGAGATAAAGATAATCATATATTAAGCACTCCCAAGAGGAGCGAAGATATGCTCTCTTCCCTTGAAAGCCTCAGCTGTCCCATCTATGAAAAGGACCCATTACAAGACAGAGGAGGCCATACAATTGATACACACGGCCACATTGGGGGATCCGTTTATAAGAACACGTCCACAATAGTGATGGAGAGAATACATGGCTACATCAGGAGAAGTCTTGTCTTTATCTTTTGCCTTTATTTGGGGATGAAGCAAGATGGGATTTGCTGGATAGACGAGCTATGGGTGTTATTCGACTTGCCTTTATTTGGGGAGAAACCGATCAACAAGGTATGTTTGATGTGATGTCGATGAAGATGAAAGAAGGTGCAAGCTCATATCAATGAATTCAATGGGATTTGAGTTTAGTTAAGATTGATTTTGAAGATGAGGTACGTGATAGATAGTTGGAATACTACCGAGCCTCCGGGTCATTTGGGTGGGGTTATTTTGAGTGAGGACATTCGTAGAAGAGAATCTAGCGACGTTGGCTGTGGGTAATAGTAGTACCAATATGTAACGTAATGTTGTCTGTTGCGTCTTAACATCCCTTGTTTATCACTAATGATTCATCGAAGATTATGGATTCTCCTTTTCATGTCACCAAATGAAACTGATTTGATGCAAGCCTTGTCGGATATGTATCATGAGAAGCATGTTCCTTAATTTCTTTGGGTGCCCTAGCGATCAAAATGTGGAGTTTTGAAGATTGTTCAAGGGCCTATGTTTGATGTGATCTCGCCGGTCAAGAGCTTTGATCGAGACGGAGCTGGTAAGTCGATCAAGCATGTGCGGACCGACAATAGCATGGAGTTTTGCTCGAGCTGGCAAATAAATTCTGCATGAAAGAGAGCATAAATAAATCACAATAATTTGCAGAATTGGTGGGCTTAAGAGAAAGAAGATTTCCGTGCATCAGAATAGATCCCCATCAACTCGCTATTGAATGGCGAGACTCTTGAAGACGTGTGGTCAAGTAACGTTGCTGATTATTCTATTCTTAGAATGTTTGGTTGCCCATATTATTTTCGGAGTGAGTGATGGTAAGCTCGATGGGAGGGCAATGTGCATATTCCATGATCATATCAATGAATTCGGCGTTCAGCTTGAGGTGGAGTTGCAACCATAAACTCTGAGGTAGCAAGTGCAGGTACTAGCAAAGTAATCGACACGAGATGGTGCTCATAGCAAGGTGATTGTTAGTCAATTGAGTTTAGTTAAGATTGATTTTATGAAGATGAATATTCCGTACGTGCAACTTTGATTCTATTATCCTCATTGCTTTTGATATGTTTTGGATAAGAATACTAAAATAATAAGGGTTTTACTTATATATAAACTTGAGGCTGTGGGTAATCACAAGTTCCTCTTGGTGTTCCGCCGTTGATCGTGAAGAATTGGTCTTGAAGTTTGACGAGTGCTTGGGAGATGGGGTTCCAATTAAATCTTGTAGTAAAATTTGATTTTTTCTTGATGAATTTCGAGGACATTGTGTAATCTCCTTGTATCGTTTGATCTATAGTGAAATTCGCTGCTTTGCTCTTCCCGTGGAGAGAATCTATTTTTTCTGTCTATAATTCGATCGCTCGCCCCATCGCATCGTTCCCAATGCACAAATAAGAGAGGGAGAGAGAAGATTTCTTTTCTTTTGACTACAGGCTACGCTGGTCCCCGGTTGCTGCTTTCTCTTCCAAGAAGCTGTTGTCATCGGAAAATACATCCAGCCACCGCAGCGCAAGTCCACTAGAACCATCAACGACTTGCAAAGTTCTGTCCACCCCTTGCCCAGTACCTTCAAGTTCCTGCTCCCTTCACCGACGCGGATGTTGCCCCAACGAAGTTGATCCAAACTGCGATGACGACTCGCTGGTTCTGCCACTGCTGCAGCGGCTGACTTGCTGCTCCGTCTCAGCAGCCATGACTCGGGATCCCAGCACACGGTTGCTGGGTTCCCACCGAAATTGCCGATTGCTTCGTCACTTGTGCAATCTTTCCGGCCATTATAAATCCAAGCGTTCTCTACAGTCCTCCGCATCAGCTTCGGCGAGACAATCCCCAGCACTCCTCTCCTCGCCAACAAGTTTCCCAGCAAGAACCATTATACTTAACGTGTTCTTTTCTTATACATCCCTTGCGATTGCAGCGCATTCAACGATCACTTGCAGCGATTTTAAAAATTTTAGATTTTCCCGTGAGACCCACGATCACCAATCATCAATCTAGTGCCAAGTGGGGGGAAGACTCGGTGGAGATCGCAAAGTGTAGAGGACAAGAACAAAAGCCACCGAAAAGAAGAAGATGAATCCACTTGGGAGGTTATGAAGTTCTATTTGTTGACGTGCAATGGAGTCCAGCGCCCTCAACGACCCACAACCCGTGCCGCACCTTGACCCACGTAAGCCGCCAGCCATCCATCATGCAGAACCACCGCTGGTACTAAGCCACTGTGTGTTGGATGTATGCCCTAAAGCTACTATGTAATAGTTACATATTAGGGATTTTGGTTGTACTATCATTATTATTATTTAATTAATGACAATGACATATTCATTCATTTGTCCAATTATTTATATTTATGAATGATTCCATAAGATTAGTTCCAACTAAACCTATTCTTGAGACGTTAAGAATATATGTGACGGGTCCATAGTTAGACTGAATTTTTAAATCATTCTCGATCAATAGATTATTGAGTTGATATTAATAATCCTGTTGAGACCGATATGTTCTTAACTTTGCTATTAAGTATTGGATACTTAAGGAAATGATGAGTCACGTGTCATTGTGTATTATGATGCTTGAGTTAGAACACGGGTGTTTATATTAGACAAATTCACTTAACATGACGCATATGGAACTATTAGCGACATAAAAGCTTTTAGCATGGTCAATGTCTAATTGTTCATGCTTTGGTCTTGTGTAAATAATCTTTAGACCTAAGGCACGGTATTAACTTGTATATTGAACAACTATGGTTCACAAGTGCATGTAATGTCGGGTTGTTAATCCGTCTTTATACTTGATGGTCATAATTTGTTCATATACAAAGTTGCACGTGTGGGCAATATGAAATTTGTCTCCTTATTACATGCAAGGTATGACAATAATGTCCTATGCGATCTAATTATGACACTGTATTGAAATCCTCAGTTGGAGTTGTAAGTGAAAATAAATTGTTTATGTCTTGAATAAAATGCATGTCAATTAGATTTGTGCATATAATCGAATTGGTGACTTGACATATATTCCATGATCTTTGTTTGGTCAGGACATAGTAAGATAGAGGGATTAAATTACACTGTAACCAAAGCTGACGGGTTCATTATATTCTTAAAACATTGACACTATCTAGTAGTTATGACATATTACTAGATGTCAATCATGGCTTGTAGGACCTAAAGATTAATCGAGACAATTAATTCTTTTGAGAGTACTAATGTGTTAGCACAAGTCTTACTACCAACTTAATGATAAACCTAGGGATGTCACACACCATAAACAATTAGAATAACATGGAACAAGAAGAAATAATGTTGCAAATGTGTTTGCAATTACTGCAATCAAATTGTGTCAACTTGAAATTAACTTCAATGAGATTTAATTTAATTTGTATTATAGTCACACGCCTATTTACATATGATGCACATACATGCCCAAAGTGAATATATGTTAATGTATTCCCAAATGTACATATAAAGATTATGTTCTTTTTGTTTTTAAAGGGGATTGATTAATTATTTATTTATTCGTTTAATTAATTAATTAATTAATGTTTAATAAAAATAAAAATAAAAGTATATTTAAAGCTACCTACATGTGCACAAAGCACATGTATGAAACTTGGATGGTCAGCAACCACTAACCATCATGCACGATTGTTCGTGCATGAATGGACAATCAGCAACAGTTGATGATCATCCCCTCGATCAGCAATTGTTGCTGATTCAAGCATTTTTCATTTTAAAATGCTGCATTGAAGACAGAAAATAAGGTTGCTGAAAATAGAGTAAAAGGTGCGTGTTCTTATGTTTTTCGAGACGCGAGAAAGAAGAGTGTTCTCTCGTTTGGGCCGTGACTATAATACATCAAGGATATGGCGGATAGTCTCCACGAGATTGCTAGCACAATCATAGTGGTAATTATTTGAAAGTCCTCTTTTTCATTCGACGTCCATTGTTGGTGTGTCTGAACTAGAGGTCCGACGTTCGTGGGACTCGAACTGAAGAACATCTGAACTAATTCGTTTAAAGCGCACTTAGAGAGGCACTTTGTTTAATTTTCTTTTTACATTCAGATTTTTGATTAAAACACATGAACAACGCCTTCGGAGAATTATGTATAAAATATATCATCTTTGTTTCCGCTGCGTACTTTTGTTAAATTTTACCTATACATGATTCATGAAACCCCAACAGTGTGAATGCCACCAACTACAATTCCCATGTCCAAATTCAAATTTGGAAAATCAATATTTGAATTAGGTAATGATCTAGCACAATATCAATTCGGATATTTCGTTATATGATTTGATTGATTCTCGTTATTTTTCTTGGTATTGTCATACCCAAAAGATTTTTTGAGTATCTCTGAAGTAGAATAATTTCATAATTTCATAATGTGCAATGACCAGCAGTCTGATTTTGTGCACGAAATATGACTCACAATTTCGTGGAAAATTGATCAACCCGATCTCATGCCTAAGATACGATTCGTCGATTTTATTTGTTTCCAAATTTAGATGGATATGGATGATATTCTAAGCGGTATATTTTATCAATTGCTTGATTTTATTTCTATTCTTATCTAAAAAGAAAATCACAAAAAGATGTAGATTTTAATTAGTAACATTGCATATTATGATAAGATTACATGTTTAATTTTATTTTAGATAATCTCTCTAAAAATTAATAAGAATAAGCTTAGGTAGCTCTTTCTAGATAGATTGCATTTTATGTTAGGGATTATCTAGTTAAGATAACATTCTAGTTTAAATTAATATTTGGCCTAGTTTGATTCCCAATATGAGTTGGATAATATCTTAATTTAGATAGTCAATTTTCACTATTTTCTAATTTCGAATTTTATATAAAATACCAAAAAGAACATTATCTTAGAATAAATTAGATTCTTTTTCTATGATAGGTTGCATGTTTAAGTTACGGTACTTGATTAATTCCGAATTAATTTGAAAAGATGTAATATATATATATATATATATATATATATATATCATCCGTGTGTCATATAGAATTATGTAATCTATATATGTAATTTAGTTGTTGCATGTTTAAGGTCATTTAAATTGAAGTGTGTGACATATTAGAATAGTCGCATTAATATTTACCAATCATTAAATTAGGTCATTGACTTACGATTGCCTGACATATAGTTTGCATGTCAGGTTACATGTTCCATGTCATATCTTATTTTAGCATAGGCATTAGTTATTAGGTTTCATCAAATTAAGTGAAAACCTCAACAAAAAAAAAAATATATATAGTGATTGAGTATTAATTAGATATCATATCTAAGATTGCTAATGTGATTTTTAAGCTAATATTACATATGCTTTTGTTGCTTTGAGGTAAGTCGTACAATTTAATTATAGCTTTATTGAGTGTTAAATTGGTGGTTTGTACACTAGCATGGTCAACTCATATTTTATGAAGTAATAAAAGAGAAAAGATACCAAAAGAGCACTAGAAAAATCTAGCAAAATCAAGTCATTAAACTCATTTAATCTCTAGTTTGTAAGAGTGAAGTAATTCTCCTGTTACTTTACTTAGGTTTCTAGTTGACCCACCAAAAATAGATTAGTGGCCACTCTTAAATGAAAAATCATTTGCATGTTAAGAACCTAAACCCTAGGTCATGAATCAATATGGACGAGGAAGAGCTCGAGTTAAGTTTAGGTTTAATAATCCATTAACCAAACCCCAAGATGGTGCACTTGGCAAGGGTAAGGTCGCGACAATATGATTGAGGAGTAATTGATCCTAGTAGTTCATACATTCAAAGGTAATGAATTCACAAAGGTTTAACTATGTTCTTATGGCCACCTATCATGTAGAGAAGATACAACTGTATATTATGTATTATGCCAAAATGTGATTATATGATAATATATACCACTCTCTAGACGTGTACTTATATGATTTCAAGTTACACATGTTGATTGTATACATTGTTTGTTTTCAGCCATCTTCTTTGTGAATGGTAACTCCATTACTATTGAGTTTTTTACTGGTTCAAACTTGTGAATGATAATTGTTTTATGATAATCAAAATGAAAAGGTTACAAATATATACGTGTGTGTGTGTGCACGCGCGCGTGCTTAACCCTACTCATAAATAAGTTACTATTTTACCCTTATTACTCACAATATTTCTCAACACCCCCCTCAAGTTGGGATATAGATATCAAATAATCCCAACTTGTCACATAAGACGCTCACTCTATTCCCACCATCCGTCTTTATTCTTGTTCCAATTTCGTAAGTAGGTTCCCCAAACATTGGTTAGGTTGTTGTCTTGCATAGTTTGGACTTAGGTTAGGTTTTGTTCTTATTGTCGAATAGGGCTGAGCCATCCTAAGTAGAGTAGATTCATGTATTATTTTTGTATGGTTTGCTCATATTATGCTTAATTTACGAGGTTCGAGAATAGGCAAGATCTCGCTATGTGATCATTGAGGTTACAAGGACTTTTGTTGTTAATGGAAGCAGTTTATCTAGTTTATCTATGTGTTATTGTCTATGCTTGATTACAAGGATTTGTTGTTGTTAGTGGATGCGGTTAATCTATGTGTTATTGTCTATGCTTGATTACAAGGATTTGTTGTTGTTAGTGGATTACAAGGATTTGTTGTTGTTAGTGGACGCGGTTTATCTATGTGTTATTGTCTATGCTTGATTACAAGGATTTGTCATTGTTAGTGGACGTAGTTTATCTATGTGTTATTGTCTATGCTTGGTTGCAAGGACTTGTTGTTGCTAGTGGATGCGATTTGTTTATGTGTTATTATTTATGCTTGGTTGCAAGGATTTATTATTATTTAGGCATTTGGCAACTTGTCCAATAGTAATAATTTCTATTTTTTTGTTCCTAGAAATAGATTTGGAATAGAAATCTATTTGGTAATTTTTTTGCTCTTAGGAATAGATTTGAAATAGAATCAAGTGTAAAAAAAAAGGTTGCTTCTTTGTTACTAGGAACAATTCCAAAATCAAGCAACCCAAATTTTTTTCTTTTCTTTACTCTTCTTCTTTTCTTCTTGTTCTTCTTCCTTCTCTCTTCTTCTTCCATCGCCATCACCATCAACCACCATTGCCACTATCCACTGCCACTAGTCGTCAGCAAGCTCGCCAAGCCAAGATGAGGTCTAATGAGCTCGCTAGAGGCCTTGCCTAGTAGGGCGAGGCTCACTTAAGCCTTGGCTGGCAATGCCAAGCTCGCTTAGCCACTAGTGGGGCTCGACCTTGGTGGACCACCGCGAGGTCGACATCATCTAACCAATGCAAGGCCGACCTCATGGTGGCTTGGCGAGGCCAAGCCCTATCAACGATTGGGCGAGCTCAGCCTCACCAGATCTAGGCAAGGCTTCTCGCCTGGCCAAGGCTTGGCCGATCCTCGCCCAACTATTGGCAAGGCTTGGCCAATGAGGCGTAGCCTTGCCAAGGGCTGACAACCCTCCTGAGAGGTTGTAGCCCTCGTCTCGCCGGTCGCCAATCATCCCGAGGTGGGCGACTAGCCAAAGGTTGAAGAAGAAGAGAGAGAAAAGAAAAAAAAAAAAGAAGAAAAAAGTAATAAAATTATTTAAAAATTTAAAATAAAATGGTTTATATTAGAAATTTCAGGAATGGTATCAAATGCAATTCTATTTCGGGAATAAATTTTTTTGCTAGTTACTAAACACTTTCAAATGCTTAAAATTTTTTCCGAAGAGCAAAATTAAAAAGAATCATTTCTGATTAGAAATTGCTCTCACAAATAGAATAGTTACCGAACACACTCTTAGTAGATATGATTTGTCTATACGTTATTGTTGATGCTTGAAAACACACCCTAAGCTTTGAAAATGAGATTCACATTGGTCTTAGATGTGCATGGAAGTACGCTAGGCCGAGTCTCTCTCTTGGTTTGGCGATATTGAGGTATATCATTTCTGAACAAGGTTTGACTTAAGTCGATGCTCAAATGTAACGGGTTAAGCCACGGTTCTCATTTCATACTTGGCATATTGTAACAATGCAGTTTCAGTAAGTCATTACACTTTGCTTGGCACACCTTTGAAGCACTATTGCATCAAACTAGAGAAATGATAAAAAAACCGGTTGTGTGCTCGTTTGCACATATGATCACATGAGGAAAGCCATCATCAATGGATTTCAAGATGATGTCATCACCGATGGATTTCAGGATGATGTTCGATGGATTTCAAATGCCATTTGCCGATAGGATTTCGAAACGAAGCCTAATGGATTTCAGATGCTGTCGCTAATGGATTTTATGACGTTGTCATGCCAAATGGGGCGAGACGATGCTTGGTAGATTTTGGAAGAGCTGATAGTTCTTGGTTATGTGTGTAATAAATGGAAGCCATGTGATGTGTTGTGGATTCTCGTGTGCATATATTATGGAATATAATGTGGTTCTTGATCAAGATTACATTTGAGAAATTTGAGAATCATGTACATATTTTAGAAGCTATTAGTTGGCACGTACGTATTTTATATGCCATTATTTGTGACTTGAGAGGCATGTGCATATTTTATATGCTATTATTTAGGACTTGAGAGCCACATGATTATTTTAGAAGCTCTTATTTGACTCAAACATATTTTATATGCCATTATTGGTGACTTGAAATGCACGCGTGTATTTTATACATTATTATTTAGGACTTGAGAATCATGTGTATATTGTAAAAGTTATTATTTGACACGTATATAATTTTTCCAATTACAGAACATTTTGTGGGTCTTGGATCGTGTGAACATTTTAGGTATTTGGGAACCCCATGTCATGTATTTAGTTTAGGCAAAGCAAGAGCTTTGCTATTGATCTACCATCGACATGTTGGTGTCAAGTATTCGTACAATTCCGATTTGAGACATTCGCTTATACGAGGTTTAGGCAATTAACTTATTAAGTGTTCACTCAATTGTTGTTGTTTTACCCTTTTCAGATCTCTAGGTATGAGTCTCCCTTTGGTCCATTTCAGTTTGCTTGTACAGATGGAGATAGTTATTATGGACATAGAGGACATGGCGATTGATATCACGTACCAGAAGCACACTATTACGATGTGGGTGGACGAAGGCTTAAGACACCTAGTTCAGCATTAGTACAAGGCGTGGTTTGTTTGGATCAAAGAGGAGCTCTTTGAGCCCGTCCGTAGGTTTGATAGGACCCAGTGGTCCCAATGGATCCTCATTGGACCCCACGGTGGCGAATCATCCCGATGGCATAGTGGACGATCTCGACTCCAATCCAGACTATGACCTTGAGCCCGAGCCATAGAAAGCCAACCTTCTGATGGGAACTGTTTTTGACAGTCACCGTTGTAGAAGAGGTAGGACTAACCCTCTATCCCCTTTTGGATGTAATCTGAATGGCCCAACTAGGCGGACTTGTAATTACAACTTTTCAATTCTAATGAAGCAATATATAAATATTGTGTTTGTATGTGTTTTCTTTACTATCCATTTATTGTTTGTTGATTGGGTGCTACAGGGGCACACTTTTGCATGTGATAAATCAAACAATAAAAGTAACAAGACAGTGACACCTCTTAGGACATTACAAATTAATCTCGTAGGTGTCATACTCCTGCGGTGAGGGAAGGTCCAGGGTGTGACATCTACAACCCTAGATTCGAGCTTGTTGTGCATTGCCGAAGTTCTTCTAACAAGTGGAAGGCAACATTCATGCTCGATTACTCCAGTAGCCCGTGGAAGTTCCTCTCAGTTATTGCTGCAGTGGTGTTGCTTGCACTGACTGTAGTATAGACTGTGTGCGCCCTCCTATCTCTCAATTAATTTTTATTTTTGAATGGGACATTGCCATTGTAATACTCTTAAGTTTCGATTGAATTTTGTGTGATCATCGGTCATTATCTATCAGAATAAGCAGACATCCATTTATGTGTGTTAGTCGGGGCGCAGATTATTAACTTTTCCCTACCAATACATTTCACGACGACAAAATGGTGAATATGAATGGGATGTGGCGATTCGGCCTTTATCCTAGGATGGTTCGCCCAAAAAAAAAAAAAAAAAAAAAAAAGTCGCCGCAACTGAGATTAGCTTGTAGGCCCTTGTCAGCGTTTAGCTATTAATAAACTTGAGGCGCGATGAGAAGGAATGGCGGAATATTGCACTGAGTTTTTGTCAACGCTGCCCACAGAAGATGGTGGATCAGAGACGGAGGGAGTGAAAGCCTAGGCTAAGTGAACCTGAACTTGTATACTTAGCATCTCACAATATCGTCTTCGCCTTTCAGGTGCAAATAAGTCTTTAATTGGTGCAAGAATTTGGATGAGATGGAGACGTTCTCGTAAGGTAACTTGAAAATCAACTGCAGCAATCTGCCTTCTGCGTAAGATTGCATCGTCTGTTAGTTTTCCCAACATGAAGCAACCAAACGTGAACATGGTGATGAGCTACACTTTTGCATATACATATACAAATGAGCCCAGGAGCAATCTTTGAGCTGAGATTCCGTTTGTTTTGCAAAAAATAATTTCCAAAAAAATATTTTTAGATTTTGCGACATTTCTTTTTCGGAAAATGAATTAATTGGGGAAAACGTTTTCCACGAAGAGAAAAAGTCGTCTAAGATTGGAAAATATTTTCCACTTTTCATACCTTCTTTTACATCACTTTTCCTCATCAAACACCTTTTTCTTTTATTTTTTAAATTGATTTTTTTAATTATCCTTTATTCTTTTCTTTATTCTTTTTCTTTCATTTTCTTTCTTTTTTTTTCTTCATTGGCTGGTCACTGGCCATTACGATAGCCAATGACTGGCCACAGGCAACTTGAAGCCTTGCCATAGGCTAGTGAGGCTCGAGCTTTCCAGATCCTAATGAGTCAAGCCTTGTTAACACCCAAATTTTATTGACATTTTTAAATATCCATTTATTTTACAAAAATTAATAAATATATATATAAATATATATAAGAGATAAGAAGCCAAAAAAAATGAATAAAGTGGACCCAAAAAAAAGAAATAAAAACAAAATAAAAGGGGGAAATCGAGCGGGCCGGCTTGTCTAGCCCACTTGGTCTCGGCTCACCTGCAACCCAGCTTCCCATTTCCTTTCTTTCCTTTGGCCCATTTTCTCTCTTTTATTTGGCCCACCAGAGCCTAAAAAGTGGCCCAGCCCAAGGCCGCTCCTTCCCCTTTGTTTGCACGAACCAGCGCCCACGAAGCAAAAACGCCGTAAGAGACTAAGAGTGACGTGAGAAAAATGGGGAGCCTTCTGGAACGCATGAGCTGGCGTGGGCGAGGTAAAAACAAATAAGATTCCTTACGGAGGCGAGGAGGGCATGCTGGTGCTCACTGGACGAAGCGGGGAATGGGGCGTATAACGTAAAAAAGGATGGGCGATAGGGAGGAGGGCGGATGCTTCTACAACCGCCTGTAGATCCAGGTCCGGGCAATTCAGCAAGTCACGGATGAGTGGACAAGGAATATAAGAAGATATCGGAGCAGATCAATGAAACTCGAAGAGCTTTGAAGGCGACGTTCATGGACTTCATGGACGATGCTCAAACCTGCACATCTCACGAAGATCGCCGCCTATTCTCTCTCTCGGCTGCTGTTCGTTGGCAGAAGAGGAGAAAGCGGGTAAGGGGGGAGAGAGAAGAGGGGGACGCTCCGCGTTATGGCAGGAGTTTGGCTCGAAAGTTTTTGGGGTTCTCTGCAAGTTCTCCTCACGGGCACCTCATCTTTCTGGGCTGGGTCCAGATCGCAAAAGGGAGAGAGAGAGAGAGAGAGAGGTGCGCTAGCCATGAGCTCCGACCGGAGAAGACGACGAACATCGATCATCGCGCTCGGACCTCGACCGCCGACCCATAACCACCCGTCGGTCGTTCCCACCGACCGGCACCTATCACCTCCGGTTTGCCATTCCCGACCACCGTCTTTGTCCACGGTTGAGCGGAAGCCTTCCTTCTCGTCTTGTCGTCCGTCGAAGCTTTGCCGGCGACTGTACGACGCCAAAACTTCACCCCGTAACAGGTAGGAGTTCGCTCTCAAACACCATTTTTCGGCCGTGTCTCATTGAGCCCGAAATCTAATTTTTCTATTTTTTAGAGATCATAGGCGATTGATATAGTAATGAGACTGAGTTAAAATCTATGATGTGGGTTCATGTTGTCATCATGTGTCGAAATTTGAGTCTCATTTCACCATGATATCAGTCTGGAGCTTGTTTTATAAAGTGCACGCTATGCTTTTGTTAGAATGCTTAAAAGAAGACCGGAAAATTTCTCGCGTTTAACTCGGAACCGATCTCATTCGTTTCTGTATTCGTCGAACCCTACTTGATTTCTTCGTATTTTGCTGTTTTTTCATGTGACTTCGCGATGTGTTTTTCGCCGCCCAAGTTGGCCTTGCAAGCTCTCCTTCGCTGGAGCTAGCCTCCCCACGTCGGCGAGCCTACGGTGTGTCTCTCTCCATTTTTTAGTGCCTTTGTGTCGTTTGTTTTTATTTCTGGAATTTCTGGTGCTCATACCGGATTTTAGGTGAGGATTTTTTGTGAAATTTCGGCTCGCTGGAGTAGGCGCTCGGCGTTGGTCGTCGCCGGTCGGGACAGATGGCGGGCGGATGATGGTGGTTTGGTGGCGACGTAGGTGCTGGCCGTCGTCGGCCGGAGTGATGGCCGGGCGTCGGGAGGGGCGGTCCTAGTTCAGTAAAGTTGCAGGTGGTGGAGTCTTCGGTGAAGGAGGGTTGGCGTGAGGTGGAAGATGAAGACAGGAAAGGACAAAACAGGGAAAAAACCAAAAAAGGGAAAAAGAAAACGAATTAAAAAATGAAAAATTAAGGTCGCATTTGGTAATCATCCTGTTCCCGAGAACAATTTCTGATTAGAAATTATTTTTTTTATTCTGTTCCCAAAAATAATTTTGAAGTAAAAGAAATTTGGCTAATCGCACAAAATTTATTATTCTGAAATAGAAAAAAAAACATAAATGCATTTGGTAACTGTATAAAATTTCTACTTCAATTTGTTTTCAATTACCTTTTTAGATGAGTATAAGTTTGATATTAAATTCTCATCGACCACTCACCAATATAATTGTCTTCTTATGAGTGAAGAAATTATATTATATTTTATTATATTTTCAATTTCAAAAGAATTTGAATTTAGAATTCTATTCCATTCTAAAATTCTATCAAATCGTAGAAATTATATTAATTAATTAAATTTATACTAAGTAATAAAAATATTAACTAATCAATTTTTTATTAAATAGTAAATAATAAACTATAGTATAAACTATAAATATAAATACTAAATAATAAATTAAAATACAAAATTAAACATGTATTTTATATATAGCAAAATTTCAATTCCTACTTCAAATCATTTTCTTTTTTTAAATAATTTAATTTAATTTTCTTTTCTTTTCTTTTTCCTTTCTATTTTTCCTTTCTTTCTGCCCTTCTTCTTCTTCTTCACGGTGGCCGGTCATTGGCCTTGGGATGACCGGTGGCCGGTCGACGAGGGTCGGCAACCTCACCGGAGTGTCACCCGCCCTCGACAAGGCTTGGATGAGCCTTGGTTGGGCGAGTGGCCTTACCTAGATCTAGCAAGGCAGAGCTCGCCCAACCGCCGGCGGGGGCTCCACCTTGCCGGGCCACCGTGAGGTCGACTTCGCCTTGGCCGAGCGACACCGACCTCATGGTGCCCCGGAGAGGTCGAGCCCCGCCGATGGCTACGGGAGCTCGCTGACGACCGGTGGACAACGGGGGGCGGCAGCGACGATGACAGACGACAATAGTGGTGGCAACACTTGAAGAACAAGGGAGAGAAGAACAGAACAAGAAGAAAGAAGAGGAAAAAGAAAAAATATGTTGACTTGATTCTAGAATTGTTCCTGAGAAAAATAATCAACTTTTCTTTTTTATTCTCGATTCTCGTCCCAAATCAACTTCCGGAAACAAAAAAAAAAATAGAAATTTGCTCCTGGGAACAAAATTTTTATCAAACACATTTTTGTTCCAAATCTACTCTCTGGAATAAAAGAACAGAAACAAGCATTATTTGGCAAGTTGCTAAATAGGCTTTAAAAGTCTTTTTTTAATCCGACTGGGGTCGAGTTCGAGTTTTACTCAGGTCAATGGGCTAGATCGCACAAAACCCATGTGAGCTTGTTCCCCCAATGTAATGATAATAAATAAAATAATAAAAAAATTAATTGAAAGTTTTTGGAAAATATTTTTAATTTAAAAAAAAAAATATCAAAATTAAAATTTAAAAATTGAGAACATGATAAAAAAATTTAAAATTTTAGGAAATAATAAGAAGTTCAAAAAACTCAAAAAATTATTAAAAAATTAGAACTTTAGAAAATCATTAAAATTTTGAAAAAAATTCGAAAAATTCATTAAATATATATAATTAGAAAAAATAAAAAATGGAAAATCAGAAAATTCATTAAACTTTAGAAAATTCGGAAAATCATTAAAAAATAGAAAAATCCAGAAAAAAAAATAAAGAATTAGAAAAGTCATTGAAAAATTCAGAAAATCATAAAAAAAAAATTCTAGAAAAGTTGGAAAATCCTTTGAAAATGTTAAAACGTAAAATTGGATAAGCCTTTAGGGCTTTACAACATGGATCCTTGTTTGGTTTTGTCTTGTTTTTTTTTTAGGGACAATTTAGAATGTTTGCGTATTTTCTATTATGATTATAATTGACTACACTTTTCAATATTTGGATGTCATTTTCGTGTTTTAGAATGATTAGGACAAACCTTAGATTTTTCTTAATACACTACTATGGTGTTAGTTAGCACATGATAAAGTTAGGTACTGAAAGGGCATTAACCATAATCAAGTCTTGAGTCTAAAATCTCTGATTACATAAATAGTAAGGTATCCTCCTATATCTTACTGGATTTTTAGCCAATCCCAAAAAAGCTATTGGTAATTCCTTAGTCAAAATATAGACTATTGTGCGGCATATGAGCTTTAGAAGAGCTCAATCAATGGGTGGTCATCGGCTCGAAATTGACTATACCCCTAAACCTAACAAAAGCTCCCTCACCCATGAGAGGGATTAGGTTGCGTCAACTTAGACAAGGCTGAGCTCGCTCGATGCTAATGAGCTCAAGCCTCACCGGAGGTTGCTAGACATCAACGAGGCTCTAGCAACCTCCGACAAGGCTTGGGCCTCAAGCCTCGCCCAGGTCGGCGGATCTAGTGAGTAGTAGCTTGCCCAACCGACCTCGATTGAACTAAGGCAAATCTAGCCACTTGGGCGGGGCTCGAGCTCGCCAACGTTGGGTGAGCTCGGCCTCCTCGGCCTATGGCAAGGTCTAGCTTGCTTCTGCCCAGTTGCCCAACCGTTGCCATGGTCGGCGATTAATCAATGAAGAAGAAAAAGGAAAATCAAAAACAAGAAAAAGAAAAAAAAATTAAAAATCGATTTTTAAAAAATACATAATAATAAAAAATTGTTGAAAGGGGTGCATAGAGAAAAAAAATTTCCGTAGTGAAAAGTATTTTTAGTGCATTTTCAAATTTCAGTTGAACAACAAAGATATGGTTATTTGTTTTTTTAGAATGGCTTTTTGGAATATGGTTATTTGTTTTTTTAGAATGGCTTTTTGGAAAACATTTTCTTAGAAGTCACATTTTTTGCAAAACCAAATGAAGCTAGGAATCCACTCTTTTGTTTTAGCTCTTTTAGTTCTTCATGTGCTAGGGAGTCTAGTAACCTTTTTGGTCATAGATTAAGAGAAATCCATGTCGTTTCATTTTCCCTACGGCTTTTTAGTTTTTATGTCGTTGGATACCAAATCGTCCCACTCGGTCACTTTCGCTTCTCTCGCTGCAAGTTAGTCTAGAGTCACTAAAATACATGAAGTGATAAGCACCAATCCACTTGAAATCTTTAACATACGCTGATTCACACACAAATAGAATATCAATTTTCGGCAAAGGTAGGATTTTCTGTTCAGGAAAAAACTGGAGTCTCATAAGTGTGACTTAATATCCACACATCCTTATCGAATTTGTTCCCTTTTCTAATAGCTCTTATTCAAATTAGAAATTATTTCACTTTGTAGACATAGAATTACGATATGTTCTTTAAGGTTGACATATAGGAATCTAATTTTGAAAGGATTAGTTATGGGCTGCGCTATTTCCACTTTTATATTACTAATCCGCTCCATTTTCCATTAAAAAGACAAAATTGTCTTCAATCATGTAAATGCAATTAAAAGTGGGGGCCCCAAATTAATTCACTTTTCTTATTTATTATTTTTCAAATCCTATTTATAATCTAGTTGGCATAATTAAGCATATTACATATGTTGTTTTTGTTTATTGTGGGTTTCCAGTGTATATTAAAGGCACTCTGCTTTCATTTTTATTTTTGAATTTTATTTTTGTAGAAATAAGTTTTGTCGAGTAAACAAGTGATGGTGAGTTGCACAACAAAAGTGAAAGTTCATAAATAAGTGATATTGTTAAAAAAAAAAAAAAAAAAGCATCTATGTTTAAAATTTTTCTAGATCATACTTTACAATTAATATAAAAATTTGCTGGACAACATTGAAAAGAATTATGTTTCTTGGAAATTTCTCTTTTTTGACAAAACTAATTTCTATGAAAGTATAATCTAACAATAAAATAAAATAGTGCATTTAATATACACTGGATATCCGCAATAAACAAGCCAAGACATGTGAAGTTCTTATTTATGGCAACTAGATCCTACATAAAAATATAAAAATTAGGAAAGTAAACAAATTTGAGACCACTACTTAAAATTACAATTGATTGATTGAGGGCAATTTTATCTTCGTCTTCTTCTTCTTTTTTTTTTTTTTTTTTATGAAAATTGAGTGAATTTAGTCATATAAGAGATGGAAATAGCTTCGTCCTTAATCATTCTCAAGGGGCAATTTTCCTGCACTCTTTGTCCTTTTAGCTTCCACTAGAATGTTGTACTTGTCTCGTTCAATCCTTGAATTTTGCTGGACAACATGAATTTTGATATTGCAATTTAACAAAAATGGAAGACTGCCTTCTCTTATAACTCATACTAGTAAATATTTCCTTGAAAATATTTTATTATTTCCTCTTAATATTATTATAAATTTTTTAACTACACATAAAATTTTCTCAGCGTGATACATATCATATAACGAATGGATTTCCTTTCTTTTCATGGTGACGAGCTTCTGCGGAAAGTTGGAGAATTCGTGTACGTTTAAGGTTTGACTCCTCTATTGTGATTTTAGGTAATCATACTTTTTTTTTTTTACGAGAATCAAGAATATTAGATGTTAAAATTTTGAATATATCCTTTTTCTCTCTTTTAGTTAAGTTACTATGCGTAATTTTCTTTGTCTTTTTTGGTTAGTGTTTCTTTACGTTTTTTATTCGAGTAACGTTTAATGGATTAGCACAAAAAATATGATTCGACAAGAGTCTCATGACAATTGCACATACATCTGCAATTGACTTTTAATTACTGAGTTCCAACTTTGCATTTTCTTTTGTTCGATTTTGTTTTCGTTTTATGTTGGTCAGTTTAGATTTGAATTTACATTGCGTGCTTTACCAATAATATATTAGTAAAAAAAGGTTGATAAGTTAATGTTAACGAGAAGAATGTGATGGACAATAGCGCATGAATCTGTATTTTCTTTTATGCACTAATAAAGTAATTGAGTGAGTTTTTGTTCTTCTTCAATCAAGACGTCAGATTTCATATGGATAAATCTACTTTGTATCGTTGGATTTGGCAGATGCCATGCTGCCCTACCCTTTCCTATACTCAAAAACCCTATATCACAACCACCTCCTTTTGAAAATGCAAATTTTAGCAACCCAAAGTCTATTGACCAACCACTAGGGTGACCATATAGGAAGGGGGAGGGGGGGAGTTCAATTCCCCACCTTTTCAAAGGAGGCTGGGGGAGATCTTTAATTTTAGGTATGGATTTCAATTCTCAGACTCTGCATAGAGACGGGGCAAAAATATAAGAGCGAGTTGAGAGTTAGGGTCTGCATGTTCCAATTGTTATGTTCTTTTGTTTCTTAGAATAAAAAAAGAAGAATAGAAATTCGTTTGATAAAGTCAATTAATCTTTTTATTCTTCAGGGTAGAAGTGGCCAAGGAATAGATCGAGAACATAAATAAGAAGTAGAAAAAAGTAATTTTTTGCTCTCGAGAATAATTTATAGAAATAAGTCTTCTTTTTTTCTTTTCTTCTTCTTCCTCTTCTAATTGGCCAGTGGAGACTTGCTGCCCACTGCCGGTCACTGGCCACCTTTGCCTCTAGTCATTGGCTTTCACTGGTTGCTGCTGATTGCCACCACCACCGCCATTGCAGTCAGCTAAAGGAGAAGAAAGAAGAGAGGAAAAAAAAATGAAAAATCTAAAAAAATTATTAAAAATTTGAAAGAAATTCTACGGCATAAAAAAATTTGTGGATCGTACCAAATACATCCTTATTCTTTTTTTTTATTCTAGAAATAAAAATTTTATGTAGTAACCAAACGTGTTATTTAACTTAGAATTATTTCAAGAAATAGAAATAGAAAAAATTATTTTTAAAAAGAAATTGTTCTTTTGAATAGAAAATGTTACCAAATGCACTCTTAAAATGATAGTACCTGATGGACCTCATATTAGAGCAGCACCCATAGGCACAAGTCTTTGGATGCATGTGTTTTGTTCATACTCCTACATAATTAAGAGAAAAATAGTCCCTAAGGCAACTGCTTGTGTCTTTCTTGAATATGCTTAGTGTGGATATAGATGCTAAGCATACTGTAAAAATATGGAAATTAGTTTAAAATGACTCGTGCATTATTGTGAACTATAATTGGGAGTCAATCATAATTTAAGAAGAAAATTATCCAAAAGTCTTCAACTTATTGCACTTTTGTCAATTCTGTCCAAAACATTTCAATTTTGTCAATTGAGTCATGAACCTTTTCATCTTTTCCCAATTGAGTCCATTCGAGCAAAATTAGCCGGAAAATTACTGACGTGGATGCTAGTCATCTTATGTGTCACGACTGGTGCTAACATAGACATTTTAAATAATTTTTTTAATAATTTTTAAAAAAATTTAATGATTTTTTTAAAGGTTTTGATGAGAGGGCCAATGAGGGTTGCCAGTCGACCCTTGCCAACCCTGAGTGAGGGCATCGCCTCCCTCTCCACTTCTTGCTATGCCCGAATGTCAAACCAAACCAATAATCACTTCAGAAACTTCTCTACCTTCGCCAGCATGAAGCTGACTCAAGAGGAGGAATTGAAAAAAACTCGTGGAGCATACCTTGGAAAAATAGGAGTTAATTTAGAATGATATGTGTATTCATTGTGAGCTGTAATAGCTAGTCAATCATGATATGAGGTCATTATAAATGTGAAAATACATACAGTGCGGGTACGCATCCATCTCATAAACACAATTTAGACTCATTTATTATGAAAGAATTAAAGTCTCGTAAATACGTCTTAAAATCAGCACATCAAGATCGAATTTGTTCCCTTTTTCAATATCTCTTACTGGAATTAGAAATTATTTCACTTTGTAGCACGCATGTGTATATGTATAGCCACAGTACGTTCCCTCAGAGTTGCCTATAAGGTTGACTTATGGGAGTCTAATTTAAAAAAGGATTGATAATTTTCCTCATTCTATCCTTGATTTTTGTTCGACAACAAATGATAATGAATTTTAATGAGTTTTAACGTTGCAAATTAACAATTATGAAAAATTATAGCATCTCTTATAACCCATCTTACTAAGTATTTCCTTAAAAACATTTTACTTTTATCTTTTTATAAAATTTCCCTAGCATAATACGTCTCAAATAATCAACAATTTTTTTTTTTCTTTTCACGGTGACTAAGTTCTGTGGAAAATTTGGAGAAATGCATATGGGTGATGGAGAGAGCTCTATATCAATATGGGCTGCTATGGGCGTGCATGTTTATGTTCTTTTTTTTTTTTTTTTTTGCTTATGAACAATTTTTTTTTTGGTTCCCGGCAACAAAAAAAGAACAGAAACGCGTTTGTTTGCGTTTTTGTTCAAAATCTATTTTTTTTTTGTTCCCGAACAAAATTGGAATGGAAATAAGAAACAAAAAAAAAAGTTATTTTTTTTGTTCCGAAACACTTCTGAAGAACAAATTTTCTCTCTCCTCTCTTTTCTTATCTTTTTTTTTTCTTCTTCTTTTTTCTTCTTCTTTTTTCTTTGGCCGATCGCCGGCCTCGGCTATGGCCGTCGACCTACCATCGAGAGCTGGCGACGATCGGCCTCGCCAAGGGCTGGCGACCCTTGGCCTCACCGAACCGGCGCGAGGCCAAGCTCGCCCAGCCAAGGCGAGGCGAGCCTCGCTAGCGTCGGCGAGGCCGAGCCTCGCCGGGGCCGGCGAGCCTTGCCATGGTTGGGCGAGGTTGTCGGCCCTCGTCGGCCGATTGCGGCCTCGGCATGGCGGGCGACCGGCCAAAAGAAGAAAAAAAATAAAAAAGAAAGAAAAAAAGAAAAAATAAAATACAAATATTAAAAAAATAAAAGAAACAAAAAAAGAATATAAATTTACCAAACGTGTTTCTATTCATTTTTTATTCCAGGAACAAGTTTACTAAACGCGTCTTTCTGGTAAAAAATTGTTCCCTGGAACAGAAATAGTTTTTTCTATTTCTATTCTCTGAAACAATTTTTGAACAGAAACGTTACCAAACACACCCTATGATTCTTTAAATTAGACTAGAATTCATGTACATTAAGGGTTTGACTCCTATATTCTGATTTTAGTAAGAGTAACTTTTTTACAAGAATCAAGCGTGTTAGATGTTTAAATTTTGGTTATACTCTTTCTTCTCTTTTTGTTACCTAAGTTACGATAGTAATTTTTGTTTTGCTTTTTATTCCATTGGTTAGAGCTTTTTAATTTTTGTATTTAATGAAGCACTAATATATTTATTGAGTATATCTTATATTTTATTTCGGATATCTGATCCAAATTGAGGTTTCGAATTGAAATTTGTGGCAATCCGACTTGAGAAAAAAATGGAGATTTAGGCCCTGTTTGGTTCGACTTTTGAAACGGGCTTTGGGATTCTAAAGTCCCTTGGCCAAATACTAACGTGTTTTTGCTCAACTTTGGGAAAATAAAATTCCATCTCCAAAGGACTTTAAAGGCCCTTAGTCCAAAGTAGGTCGAAGGTCCCTTAGGAACTTGCATCTTTGGAATGCAAGTTCCGATTACTGTTCATATTCTCCAAGAAAAGCCGATCGGAGGCCGACGACCACCGGCCAATGGATTGTGCGTGCTAGCAACTACCGCCCGAGGGTCGCCCAACCCTAGCAATGGTCGCCGGACCTCGGGCGACGCCTAGGTCATGCGACCCGGGTGACGATGGCTTGAATCACACAACCCAAACGGTTGCTTGAGGTCGTGCGACCTCAAGCAATAGTCGCCGAGGTTGGCCTATCCCGGGCAACGGCTGCTGGGGTCACGATCACCTAGGTCGAGCGACCTCGGAGACGGCCACTTGAGGTCGCGTGACCCTAGGCGGCGGCCGACAATTAGGGTCATGTGACCTCAAGTAGCCTCGCCCGAGGTGGGCGACCTCGGGCGACGGCGTCCGCGGCCGATCGGCAATCCGATAGCCAAATTTAAAAAAAAAAAATACAATTTTTTTAAAATAAAAATATTTTACAAATGCAAATTTTATTAAACGGTATTTTCGCCAAAGTTATTTTTCAATACACGTTAGAATTACAATTTACTAAACACTATTTGCATTTTGGAAAACCCCCTTCACCCAAAGGTATTTATATTTTTTCAAATACATTCCCCAAAAGCTTAATCAAATGAGGCCTTAGTGTTGGTAGCAGAGGGCTTGGGCCATTAAGCGTGAGCGTGCAGCCCAACACTAATCCTCGCGCTGGAGCGCAACCCTCGTGGTGTGGAAAAGTATAGATATTTTTTTCCTCAAGTTATTATGTTTTAAGTAGAGACAAAAATAGCTTTAAGGTTTTTTTAGCCACCTTTTGTAATTCTTAAATTTCCATAGTGAATTTCCGTAGGTTTATGAGCTAAGATTTTTTTACGAAAATCTGTGTATTATCGACAAAAGGCTCAAGACGACTGCACATACATCCACAATGGACTTTAATAGTTACTAAGTTCCAACTTTTCCTTTTCTTCATTATTCGATTTTGTTTTTGTTTTATGTTGGTTAGCTGAGATTTGTATTTTTGTTACGTGGTTAACTACTATTTTATTAACCAAAAAAGGTTGATAAATTAACTTTTGAAGAGAAGAATGTGATGGATAATAGAGCGAAAAGTTGCATTTTCTTTTCTGAACTGAAAAGTAGTTGAGTGGGTTTTTGTACTTCTTTTAAAATCACCAAGAAGTAATATTCTCATACATCCGTATTATGACTATCGTAAATCTTACCATCACGCTGTATATACAAAAATAATAAGAGTTTTGACGTTAATTCTTATTAATTACTTCCGTTAAGTTGATTTTACTTTTTGCATATGTAAATAGCTTAAAATGGTGAAAGATACCAATGAGTGCCGGCCCCCTTGACTCATCTTTAATGGTCACACCATCTTTTACCTAGCTTTCCTTTTTGGGATTTTCGAACTTTTTTCATTAGAAATCCCGCGCAGAACAATTTACTTTTATGCATATCTTTATGTGATTATTTGATTACGCACTCAAGACTCTTGACTCAATTTAATATATATATATATATATATATATATATATATTATTTTATTTTATTTTAAGTGAGATGCTACTTTCATCGGTTGCTAGAGTCTAGAACGAGTTGGGCTTGGGCCAAAGACAAAGTGTCCGTGCATAATGACACCGCTTGCGCATGTGTCCAGGCCAAATGGGCTTTGAATGGATTTTATCTAATACATAGAAGAAACTCTCTAAATCTTTTCCGTTTCCTACACGCAAGGGGCATTTTCATAATTTCAGATATGATGTGAGACTTGAGCCCACGGGTTCCCAATCATCATATACTTGCGTCCCATGGACATCGAATTTGGCTTGCTGCAAGGGCAAAGCTGACACATATATGTCGATGTCATAGAACTCACTGAATGAGCCCCATCTTAAATGCACGGTGAAGTCTCAATTGAGTTAGGAAGATCATACACGATTAGTGTTGTTGCTCTCCGTTGCGATATATAAACACGACCAAATCATTTGAAGGGGAAAGGAGATAAATGAAAGAGACAAAAAATTTTAAAGAGCTAGAGCGTTTGGAAATGATATATGGTTGAGGATGGATAAATGATGAAAACTGAGCGAGGGATGGGCCAATTGATAGAGAGCCGAGTTCTTTCTGCTCTCAACGGCTACCATGGCTAGCCATTGAAGTTTCGACTTCTCACTTTTATTGTGACTCGACGGTTGGCCGTCGGGCAGGCTTGGGTCATTGGATCAATGTTTGAGTTTGTGGGGTCGAGGCTCATTGAAATTCTTAATGGATGGGCCCATGGGGCCAAGCCACTCTCCATGGGCTAGCGGGGCAGCTTCTTTCGGTTTTTTTTTTTTTTTTTTTTTTTTCGGTCGAGCTTTCTGATTTAATTGACCGCAACTCTTCTCACTTGTTCAATTAGGAATCGTTTTTCACCGTTTTAGTAGTGAACATTTGCATGTTAGAGTTAGGGGCTGTTTGGCAACTTACCAAACAGTGATAATTTCTGTTCTTTTGTTCCCGGGAGTAAATTTGGAACAAAAATTCGTTTGGTAAAATTTTTATTCCTAGAAATAAATTTCTTTTTTGTTTTTTTGTTTCCGGAAGTAGATTTGGAACATAATTAAGAAGTAAAAAAAAGTTGAATCTTTATTCTTGGGAACAATTCTAGAATCAAGGCCCCTATTTTCTCTCTTTTCTTTTCTTCTTTCTTGTTCTTCTTCCCTCTTTCTTCTTCTTCACTTGTTGCCATTGTCGCCATTGCCATTTGCCGCTGTTCGCCATCCGCCGCCCACTGCCGCGCGCCGACGCATTCGGTCCGTGAGCACGGCAATGGCTAGGTGGGCCTTGCTCGGGCCTCCCCTGGCCACCGACGAGGCTTGCCTGACCTGGCGAGGCTCGACCAATCCTGTTGAGGAGCCTCGCCCAGATTTGGCGAGGCCGAGCTTGCCTAGCCGTTGGTGGGGCTCGGCCTCGCCGGGCCACTACAAGGTCGGCCTCGCCTCTTGCCCAAATCGACGAGGCTAAGCTCGCCTAGTCACCGGTGGGGCTCGACCTCGTCGAGCCACCGCGAGGTCGGTCTCGCAAGCCCCGCCGACGGCTGGGCGAGCTCGGCCTTGCCAAACCTAGCGAGGCCGCTCGCCTAGCCATGGCTTGGCCGAGTCTTCTTGCGGTTGGGCAAAACTTGACTAACGAGGCACAGCCTTGTTGAGGGTCTGCGATGCTCCGGTGAGGTCGCTAGCCCTCATCCGGCCGGTTCTTGGTCAACCCAAGGTCGGCAACTTGAAGAAGAAGAAGAGGAGAAAGAAAGGAAAAAAGAAAAAAAAAAAGAAGAAATAAGAAAAAAAGGAAAAAATTAATAAAATTATTTAAAAATTATAAGAAAATGATTTGGAATAGATTTTTTAGCATGGTACCAAACACAATTGTATTTTGGGAATTGAAATTTTGGACACCAAACGGCTTAAAATTCTTAGAATTTGTTCCATGGAACAGAATAAAAAAGATTCATTTCTAATCATAAATTATTCTCGGGAATAGAAGCGTTATCAGATGCGCCTTTATTGTCTTTGCTTCTCACTTCAAGCTTGAGTTATTCTGCCTTTGAGAATCTTTTTTCACCACTATAGCACTAAACATGTGCATGCTTGAGTTACTTTACCTTTGCTTCTCACTTCAAGCTTGAGTTGCATGAGATTTTGTTGGAATATCGTCAACTATTCTAAAAACTTAAACTATTAGATGTATATGTGATTTATTATTTACATATTTTAAAGCTCCCCCTCATGCTTATTTTCAGTTAGCAATATTGTATTAGAGACTATAAAGATTTTCTATTGAATATTATCTTATGTTAGAAAGAATTATGATATTAATGTTTATTAATTGGTTAGGAACGCCAACCTTTGAAGAGAAAAGTATAGAAGAAAAACAAATGAGAATTTTTACGTAGAAAACCCTTTCTAAAATAAGAAAGGGAACAACCATGATCTCACACTAGACAATCTTTCCATTGTAAGTATTAGTAGTAATGTTACAAGCTCTAAGGTTAAAAGATTCAACATCACAACTATAAAAGATATTGCCCTATATATAGCATGAGTCTAGGGAATATTTGTTGCAAGATGGGTGACCTACTGAAAAGTGTCTGCCCACAATAAACTGTTTCTATGCTTTAATATTATTTTTCTCTTTTAAACTCCACAATTCCATCAATCTCCCACTTGGAGGCCAATCTTAAAAAAACGGCAATAATCTTTTATAATCTTTGTCTTTCTAACCCACATTGTCCTATTGCGGTGACCCCCCTCATCTCTTATCATGGAGACCAATTGAGGTAATGCACAGCCTTACTTTCTCAGTGGTGACAACATTTGCTAACATATCTATTAGATTTTCTGCACCAAAAATATTCTTCAATGATGATGTCCCAATATCTATCAATTGATGAATTTGATAATACTTTAACTCAATGTGTCTTGTTCTTGAATGAAATATCGGATTCTTTGCAAGACAAATAGCGCTTTGACTATCATTGTAAAGAACATTGTTATCCTACCCCTTGTCTATCTATTTCAAAAAAAAAAAAAATCACAAATAATCTCCTTACCAACTTCAAATATAACAACATGCTCTACCTCAATGGTTGAGAGAGACACATGTCTAAAGTCTATACATATAACTGATTACAGTGCCACCTAAGGTAAAAACATAACTCAAGGCACTTTTCTTATTATCCAAATCATCACCAAGATTTACATCAACAAAACCTTATAAAGTTACATTATTTTTCATAAAATATAATGACATATTTAAAATACCTCTCAGATAACTTAATAACTACTTTACAGCTTCCCAATGCTTTATTCTTGCATTTGGAAAGTGTCTGCTTGCAACTCCCACCGCATGAGCTATGTCTGGTCTAATAAATATCATAGCATATATTAAACTGCCAACAGCTAATGCATAAGGCACTTTAGCCATATATCGTCACTCTTCATCTATCTTAGGTGATTATTTCTTTGAGAGCTTGAAGTGACTTCCTACAAGAATACTTATAGGCTTTAAATTTTGAACTCCGAATCTACCCAACACCTTTTTAATATACTTTTCTTGAGATAACTTTAAAATTCCTTAGCATCCATCCCTCGTGATCCTCATCCCAAGAATTTGATTTGCTGCGCCCAAATTCTTCATCTCAAACTCTTTTGACAATTGCTGCTCTAGTATGTTAATCTCCCTTATGATGAATCCTACAATGAGTATATCATCCACAAAAAATAGCAAAATAATACAATAGTCACCAAATTTCTTGAAGTAACAGTAATGATCCATTTCACTTCTAGTGAATCCATTATCACATATAAAGGTGTCAAATTTCTTATACCATTGTCTATGACCGTGTTTCAAGCCCTACAGACTTTTCTTAGTTTGTAGACATAGTTATTACATTCATAAACCTAAAAGAATTTCTATGTAGTCAATTTCACAATTGGAGAAAAATTTTCGTGTAGTTAATTCATTTCTTTTGCTGAAATCCTTTTACTACTGACCTTGCTTTACATCTCTTGTTGCCATGAGGTCTTTCTTTGACTCAGTATACCAACTTGTTCTACAATGCCTTCTTCTCATTTGGTAACTGAGTTAATGCCTAAGTTTTGTTCTTCTCAAATGAATCCAACTCATTCCGCATTGCTAACTCCCACTAAATAGAATCTTTAACCTACACTACTTCCGAAAAAATTTCCGATTTGCTAGCATTGGTCAAAAACAAATAAGGCGATGATGGAAAATATCTCTACACAGGTTTAGGTGTTCTACTAAATCTTTTCAAAGTGGGTTCAAGTGTACATGATTCTGATTCTGGTTTTTTTTTTATTAGAGTCTATAGTAACATATTTCTAACATGAACACTCTTAAAAACCTCCACCAATTTAATCTCTCTATTTTTCGCCATTTGTTTCTTCACACTAGATTCTATCACGGATCTATCCTTAAACACATGTTTTAATTGAATGCAACATCAATAGTTCTTATGATTTTTCTATTTTTGTTCATCTGAGAATCGATAGCTAAAATAATTAGAACCATATCCAATGAAAACACATTTTTTGGCTTTTACATAAGCTAATCTTTATTTTCAGAATTTATGTGGACATAGGAAACACAACAACTTTCAAATGTGAGAGATTTACCTTCTTTCCACTTCATTCTTTTTTTGGTAGCTTAAAATCAATTGGAACCAAAGGTCTTCTATTAATCAGATATGCTATCATGTTAATTGCATCCGCCCAAAATGTCGTGGGTAATCCAACATGCATCCTCATACTTCTTGCACTCTAATCCACAGTTCTATTCATCCTCTCAACAACTCCATTTTGTTGCAATCTATTTGGAATAGTTATTGTTAGTTTGATTCTGTTACTTTGCACAAAATTGCTTGAACTTCTTTTTATCATACTCACTACCATTATCGGACCTTAGACATTTAATTCTCGAGCCAATCTCATTCTCCACTTTAGCATTGCATCTCTTAAAAGTAACAAACACATCATATTTATTTTTCAAAAAATGAACCCATACTTTTTTGGTGGAGTTGTCAATAAACATGACATGAGTTGGCCCCCACACATTTGTATGCACCAACTCTAATTTTTTCTTTCTTTGGTTGTCTCTCAATCTTCGAAAAAAATTAACACATTTTTGCTTGCCTAGAACACAATCTTCACATAGACCAATATCAATGGACTTCAGATCATACAGTTTTCCCTTAGAGGCTAACAATTTCATCCCCTTTTTCGTTCATATGTCCAATCTTGTGGTGCCATAATTTGGAATTAGCTTTCAACTTAGCAACTATTGCAATTTCTTTATTGCTTCAAGTCATTTGTAGCGTTCTTGACATTATTCCTAGTGTTACAACCAAAGTACCTTTAATTTTTTTCCAAGAGTCATTCCCAAAAATAGTTCTATGTCCTGTGCTACCAAATTGACTTATAGAGATCGGATTTCTCTTAAATCCTAGAATGTATCTGACATCATGCAACTTTCCTTGATACCTCATCATCGCTTTATGTAAACATTACCCTTTCCACAATATCCAAATGTTCATCATCGGCAAGAGCCTTTTTTGAATTTTCCAGTAACAAAATTGTGCATTAATTCTTTGCAAGAAATAGAGGGAAACATCGCATCTGAGTCAAGAATTCAAGACTCAATCAGATTGTTAATGCTCCAAATTAAAGCATCACTATCATTTGTCTCTTCAAGAGTTGCATTTACAAATTTCTCTTCCTCTTGATTTCGATCTCGATACTGAATTTTCTTGTGTGGGGCTTTACATTCTCGGATCAAACGACCATTTTTTCACAATTCGAGCAAATTATTTCACCACGTGGTCTCAATTTGCTTCTTCTTCTGGACTTCAATCTATCATGGTGTTGGTTCCATCCTCGTTAATTGCTTCTCCTTCTACCTTTGGTATTTAAGGCAACACTTGAAAATTCACCAAATTCTCTTCTGCGAACATCCTCACTAAGAATCAAATTTTGGATTTCTTGAAGCTTCATTTTTTTTTTTTTAACTAGATGAATTGTTCATTGTAGTCATAGTTGCACTCTAACTTTTAGGTAGTGAAGATAATAAACTCAAAGCTTTTACCTCATCATCGAATTTGATATCCATCGAACTTAACTAAGTTGTGATTTGAAAGTGCTAGTTTGAACACATAGAGGGGGATGAATAGGTGTAAAAACAGATTCTGCAAAATGCAGTGGTACCTTTACTTTTAACATAAGTCTGAATAATAACAAACTTTTGAAATTAAGTATGAAGAGTAGCAGACTTTGAGTGAAATCAAACTTTAGCAGTTAAATAGAATTACGAACAAAATAAAGAGATTCAGGGAAGAGAATAATAACACAAAATTTATAGTGGTTCGGCTTAGATCAAGCCTACGTCTACTCTCCCACGCTAATAGCCTTCTTGGCTGGATTCCACTATGCAATCAACAAGAGATTACAAATTTGAGTGCAAACACTCAGTAGTAGATTACACTATCTCACTAAGTCACTTTTTTGGTATTTCTCTCACGATTACAAATGTTTAAGCTCACCAAAGACAAGTGTATAATCGAAGATCGCTCAGACTTTGGAATTATAAATTCTATGCTCTGTCTCTTACTTGCTCATTGGTCCTTGATCTCCTTAAATACTCCTCAACTTCCAAACTAGCCATTAGACAGTATCTTGAGGATCATTTTCCAATCTACCCATTGGATATATCTGTATCTAGAAGATTTGGTAGCCGTTGAATGACAAAAGTATAATCCCAAATTGATTTCGATTGCCCACACAAATAAAATCTTGGTTTCCATAAGTAGAGCTTCTTTGTTTAAAAAGTTCTTATCTTCAATATTCAATCGTCAATCAATTAGATTAAGTCAATCAAATCAATCTTGATGTAGAATCCAAACCAAATCACTAGCCGTTGTATTTTTGGGGCTTGTGTTACGTTCTGTTGAATCTGGACGTAAAGTCTGAGTGTAATAGACTTTACAATCTGAGTCTAAGTGCAATAGATTTTACAATCTGGGTCTGAATATATTCTGATTCTGAACAAATTTAGCTTTAGGGTCTGAACACAGTCTGAATAAGTTCAGTTTCAGCATAGAGTTTGTTTTTTGGTTCAGTTTTAGCATAGAGTCTGTCTTCTGGGTCTTCATTCACGTTCAATCTGGAATTTGTCAGAGTGAGCAGAATTCTGATGTAGAACAGACTTTGACATTAAAGTCTGACAGTTTTCGGACTTTGACACAGAAATCTAGAAATCTTCAGAATAGACTTTGGACAAGTGTTATGTTCAGTCTTCTGGCCGTCTTCAAACTTTGACAATATCCTTTACATATTCTATCATTTGCATGATCTATTACTTAACCATCAAACACGTTAGTAGCCTTTGATTTATTTTGTCATCTTCAAAACATCATAAGGGATTTCTCTATCAATCTCTCCCTTTTTGATGATGACAAAACAATATCTGAATATGCAGATGTGTAATCATGCTTTTAAAGATAATAATAAATCAAGGCAATCTCAAAGAATAATGTAATTCGAGATAGCAAATAGATTGATCATTTAATTATATATGTAAAGATAATCCCAGATCAATAAATATCAACACATATGCATATTTATATTCTCTTCCCCTTTTTGTCATAATCAAAATGCGATAACAATGAAAATAGTATCACTTAGAGAATATAAAATTATAACAAATATCTTGCATGAAACACAATTTCCAAAAAATCAGCTTTTATCAAATATTAAAGATATGCAATATAGCTCACTTCGATCATATTAGCAAATACCCAATAAAAATTACGGATGTACTGTAAAATTTACTTACCCTTTCTGTCATGATAAAATAATAATATCAATAAAAGATTTGTTAATGACAAAAGGAAATAAAAAATGCACTAACCGGATTTTGTTGAACTTAAATCTTGATGCATTTACCTTTCATTCCATCCATAATAAGATCACGATCAATCCAAAAAGATTTTTCCATAATTGATCAAAGCTCCCCTTCAATTTGTTACATTTTTGAGATGATCATGATTCTTTCATTTCTTTTAGATCCACGTTCTTCCCCCTGTGATCATGACAATATTTGTGAATGAAACAATTGTTGCTTGTACACATTGAACATAATATTTTTCTAGTATTTCCTTTGTAGCAACAATATCCGTAATGATCATTTGCTTTTTGAAATTCGAGGCAAAAATTTATTTTCTTCTATCAAGCTCATCTCGAATTCAACCTGTATAAACTTAACAAACTTTTTCCACAAATAAGCTGTAATAATATCTGCATAATACATAATGCCCTTTCTTCAAATAAATAAATTGAATAACATATATAAAATTATCAATTATTAAAATTATGAACTATTCAACCTTCCGTACGACACATAAGGGATTTCTTCAATAAGCAAAAATTTTGCATAAGGAGTGGAATTTTTGAGCCTCCAGAAGATAGTATAGAATCTTCATAATTTTCAGATCGAGCTTTCCAAAATATATATGGAAGATTCTATTGCCACTTGCAAAATCTTGTATAATAGATAATCATCTTTGCAAAAATGTCACGTAATATCTTCCTCTGATTTGCGGATCAAACTTGCTAGATATAAGATATCTTTTATGTATATAGCAAGAATATCCATAAATATGCAATAATATCTTTCGAGATCAAAGGGATTTACTTGAGCGTAAAACTCAAAAATATATTATAGATACATTTCACAAAAAGAAAGATGATATTGCTATCACTTGCCAAATCAAGTAAAAAATATTGCAATGCTTTATAATTATGAGAAGAAGTATTTGCAATATAAATGATAAGCAATCGTCCAAAACCAGGATAAATGCATGCAGAATTTTGCAAGGCGAGATGATAAAAAAAAAAAAATTCTCTTACCCAAAGTATATGTTTCAAATATACCATTGAAAAAAAAAATTATTACCAATCTTCATAGGAGATATTTTTCAGATTGTACCAATATTTGTGTAGATTCACGATAAAATTTCCTGCAATTAACTCATTTCTTTTTTGGTATCCATCAATTTGGATCCTTCCATTTCGTTAGAGTAAAATATAAAATCTCCATAATAAAACATTCTTTCTTAATTCATTATAACAAAGTATTCAAAGAAAGAATATTATGCGTAATGATATCTTGAAAAATAAATTCTCACTTAGTCATAGTATAATAAAAACATAGAGAATAAAATCCTTGAGTATCTAAGAATATCTTGCATAATAAATTAATATTACGTAGAACAGATTTTTACTTGGCAAAATATGATAAAATCTGAGAGTATAAAATCAAACCAAATAAGTGCATTTGTCTCTAAGCAAAATGATCACACGTATTATATCAAATCTCAACGCACGAGTCACAAAAATAAATCACACAATTCTTTCTTAAACAAATCAAAGAATATGATTATTATAAAATCCGAATCCACCAAGGATATATTGAATATTAATCATAATTAGAATTTTTTTAAATTTTGTACTCAAACCAAATTGAGAAAAAAATACATTCCTTACCAAACTCTCCTTCTTCTCTTCCTTTATTTCCTGCAAAAACAACTCATCTTTTCTTTGATACCTATTTTTTCTTGGGTCCATGAGAGTTAGTAGAGTATGCTATTTTTACCCAGTCTTTCTTAATAGGTTTCTAGACTTTAGGGCATTCTTTCTCAAAATGTTTCGAGTCTCCACAATTTGAACACTTGAGGGCATATTTACCAACAGGTTTTGTAAAAATCCTTTCAAAATGCTTCTTGTACACAAGTTTAGGAGGTCTTTGTCTAAGTCTCTCATTGACTTTAGGAAAATCTATTAGATAATTATTTTCCTTATTGAAATCAAGTCCCGACTTATTATAATAAGGAACTTGTATAGAAAGGCTATGCTATAATGTTTTTGATCCATTTGAAAATCTTGTCGAAATATTTGAAAATTCCTTTTTTTAAAGAATCATTTTCTTTAACAAGTAAATATCTACTTTCTTTTGTTTGTAGAAAATTTTTTTGCAAAATTTCAAAATTTTCTTTTAGAGAAAGATCTTGTTGCCTAAGCCGAGAATTCTCCTTTTTAAGTTCGGAGATCCTTTTAAGAGAAGATTTGAGATTTAAGCAAAGTTTATTTATATACTTAAGAACTTTGATAGGAATTTTTGAATTGCTTACCTCGATTTTCTCATTGGATTCTGAGTCTGTGTCGGAGTCAGACTTTAATTTTGAGTCTGTGTTTAGGTCAGACTTTGATTCCGAATTCGAGTTTGAGTCTGAATGTGCCATCAAGCATATATTTTCTTGCTCATCATCTTCTTTCATTGTTCTTTTCTGGCCATTTTGCTTGTATTGTCTTCTTCCATCGAATTTCCTTCCTTTTCTACTCAACTTTTTGAATTTCTTGACCATAAAGTCAAGTTCTTCATCGTCCATGTCATTTTCTGAGTCTGTATCATCAGAGTCAGCATTAGATATTAAAGCAATGGACTTCTTACTTTTAGGATCTTCGTCGTTGAGTTGTTCCACTTTATATGATTGAAGAGTGCTGATCAATTGATCAACGGAGAGTGGCATAATCCTTTGAGTCTCTCTTATTGAGGTCTTGACATGATTCCAATCTTTTGAAAGACCTCGCAAGAGTTTATTGACCTTCATTGGGGAGGAAATTGGATGACCTTGATACACCGAACTGTTTACAATTTTTGTAAAACAATTGAACATATCTCAAATCGACTCTCCTTGCTTAATCTTGAAGAATTCATATTTGCCGAGCAGGAAGTTTACTTTTGTCTCTTTTACACGATTAGTCTCTTCATAAGTGACATGAAATCTATCCCAAACTTCTTTTGCTGTTTCACATAAAGAGATTCTATTATATTCAGCAGGAGACAAGGCACAATATAAAAAATAAAAGGGCTTTTGCATCAATAGCTTATCTTTCAGACATCTCTGTCCGAGACATAGGAGCAAGGGGTTTGGTTCATTTGTCTTTGCCAATCTTATTTGATGCAGACACAACAGTGGAATTGATTCCTCTTTCCACAACATCCCATTACAAGGGATCTCTGGATCTTAAGAATGCTTTCATTTTATTCTTCCACACGTTGTATTCATTTCCATCAAAATATGGTGGCCTGCTGTTGCTTTGCCCTTCCATAAGTCCTAGTGCCAAGATACTAGTCATCGAAGATCTTTAGCCCAAAAGTAAAAAAACTTTTATAAACCGAGCATTTAGCTCTGATACAAATTGAAAGTCCTAATATCAACACCTAGAGGGGGTGAATAGATGTAAAAACAGATTCTGTAAAATGCAGTGAAAACCTTTACTTTTAACATGAGTTTGAATAATAATAGACTTTTGAAACTGAGTCTGAAGAGGAATAGACTTTGAACGAGATCAGACTTTAGCAGTTAAATAGAATTACGAACAAAATAAAGAGATTCAGGGAAGAGAATAATAACACAAGGTTTATAGTGGTTCGGCTTAGATCAAGCCTACGTCTATTCTCCCACGTTAACGGCCTTCTTGGCTGGATTCCACTATGCAATCAACAAGAGATTACAACTTTGAGTGCAAACACTTAGTAGTAGATGACACTATCTTACTAAGTTACTCTTTTGGTATTTCTCTCACGATCACAAACGTTTAAGCTCACCAAAGACAAGTGTATGATCGAGGATCGCTCAGACTTTGGAATTATAGATTCTACGCTCCGTCTCTTACTTGCTCATCGGTCCTTGATCTTCTTAAATACTCCACTTCCAAACTAGCCGTTGGACAATATCTTGAGGATCGTCTTCCAATCTACCTGTTGGACAGATCTCAATCTACCCGTTGGACAGATCTGTATCTAGAAGATTTGGTAACCATTGAGTGACAAAAGTAGAATCCTAAATTGATTCCGATCGCCCATACAAATAGAATCTTGGTTTCCATAAGTAGAGCTTCTTCATTTAGAAAGTTCTTGCCTTCAATATCCAATCGTCAATCAATTAGATTGAGTCAATCAAATCAATATTGATGTAGAATCCAAACTAGATCACTAGCCGTTGTATATTTGGGGCTTGTGTTACGTTCTGTCGAATTTAGATGTAAAGTCTGAGTGTAATAGACTTTACAATCTGAGTCTGAGTGCAATATACTTTACAATCTGGGTCTGAACATATTTTGCTTCTGAACAGATTTAGCTTTAAGGTCTGAAGACAATCTGAATAAGTTCAGCTTTAGCATAGAGTCTGTTTTCTGGTTCAACTTCAGCATAGAGTCTGTCTTCTGGGCCTTCATTCACGTTCAATCTGGAATTTGTCAGAGTGAGCAAACTTTTGATGTAAAATAGACTTTGACACTAAAGTCTGGCAGTCTTCGAACTTTGACACAGAAGTCTAAAAATCTTCAAAATAGACTTTGGACAAGTGTTACGTTCAGTCTTCTGGCCGTCTTCAGACTTTGACAATATCATTTACATGTTCTATCATCTGCATGGTCTACTACTTAACCATCAAACTCATCAGTAGCATTTGATTTATTTTGTCATCTTCAAAACATCATAAGGGATTTCCCTAACATGATTAAGTTGAATTCCTTGATTTGATCTATCATAGAACACCTTCATCTATCTTCAGATTGAAAAGATGACGCATCAAATATATCTTATTTGATATAAAAGGCAGCCATTAAATCCACTATTGTCATCTCATTGGCAATATTAAAAACAATGTTCCACGCCAATATAAGATGAATCGAACCTATAGCTTGATAATCTGTCAAATCCCGCTTTGCTTGCTTCATAGAATCCGATTTCTCTTCAAACAAAGGCTGATGCAAGTTCTTTTCATATAGCATATCCTCGATCTACATCTTCTAGAAGCCAAAGTCCTTACCATTGAACTGATTGATCTTCACCTTCCCTTCTTCCATAATTGCTTCCACTATTTTGACGAAATTAATCTCTAATACCAGCTGTTAGGAACATGAATATTTGAAGAGAAAAGTAGAGAAGAAAAATGAGTAAGAATTTTTATGTGGGAAACCCTTTCCAAAATCAAAAAAGGGAAAAACCATAGTGCCGTGCTAGGCAATCTTTCCACTATTAGTATACGTATTAGCGTTACAAGCTCTAGGGTTACAAGTTTCAATATTACAATTATAAAATATATTGTCCATATATATAATAGAAGTCTATGGCATACATAATCATGATGGAAATTACATGTATGCCACTAGTAGCAATAAAAGCTCTATTATTTTCTTTAACATAGTAGGATGGGTGACCTACTAGAAAGTGTCTGTCCACAACAAATTGTTTCTATGCTTGAAATTATTATTTTTCTATTAGACTTCACAACTCCATCATAATATCAACCAATATTGCATGAATATTTCCTTTGATTGTGCATATTTTGATTGATATATGTTCTTTAGATGGTGGTATATAGACTAATGTAATGTTCATATGATACGTCAAAATATACATAAAATTTTCTATTTGTCTCTTCCACGTTATTACTTAACTTGGTATCAAAGTCTTCGATCCTATGGAAACCTAAGTGCATTGGGTGAACTTTGCATCCAATGCACATCCTAATAAATCCATCCCTATCGTGGCCGCTCAATAGTGTTCACTTCATGTGCACAAGTCTCCTCCGGGAAGCACTTATCAAGTCCTTTTCATAATAGTCGTGTGTTAACACCTGATTTTTAGTTGACACATCATTTAAAGGTAAAAAAATCGAGCTTTGAGTTTTTGATCGTGACAGAGCCCCATTTTTCAGCCAAAAAGTGTCGTTTTTCATTTCTTTCTTTTGCATTGTTGTTTTTAAGTAATTTCTATTTCATTTTAAAAAAGAACTGAAAAGTCAAAAAGTTTTTTTCAAGTTAACTTTTCGGTCAACCCTTTGACCAGGAGTTAACCCCGAGTCAAAATTTGGCTTTTTAACCCAAAAGATGTCATTTAGTCTTAATTTTACTTTTGTGAAATCAATTTCTCATCAATTTAAAGATTTGACCAAGAAATTAATATTTTAGGAAAAATCAACTTAAAAGTTGACTTTTGGTCAAACATTTGACTCTTGTGTCGAAAATTTCACAAAATTCAATTAAAAACCTTGTTTTCCAAATTTTTTGGTTTTAAATCCGCTCGTGCGTTCAATTTCGTGAATTGCCGTGTCAAAATACAAATTGCCATTTTAAGTCCCAATTAGGGAACCAAAATCGATCATTCATGACTTGCAAACAAATAGTCATTCTTCATTCATTTTCTTAAGATAAGTCCAAATCTAAAATCGATTTTGGAAAATTCACATCAAAACTTCTCAATTTGAGAAATTTTACTCTCTTGAGCATAAGAAAGTCAAGCAATTGAGGTTCAACTGGCAAAATTCAAGTTCACCCATTCAAGGTTATGGTTTAATTTCATAAATTTAAGTCTAATTTTGACATTAGACCTAGATTCATATTTGACATAAGCTCAAGCACTTCAATTCGAGATCAATTTGAACACAATAAGTGATCTTGCACATGGGTGGTTTATTAGATAGGGCAATTGCACCACTAATTGAACTTAATTTCAATCAATTTGCAATTTTACCCATTGAATTGCAAATTTGATCAATTTAGCTCTTTAAGCTTAATTCTAAGCATTCATCATCTTTTTTTTTTTTTGATCGGAAAAACTGATATATTATACGAACATGTGCTTACAACCAGCAAGTAGTGCATCCGTAAGGATAATATTCTGGAAAGCAAAAGGAGTAAAAACAAGCCAATTAGAAACAGATCCGTTGGCCCGATGGGCTTTGGCTGCCCAGTCTGCAGCTAGGTTGGCATCGCGCGATACATGATGAATCAAGGCATTAGGGCATTGAGAGATTAGGTCGTGAAGAACAGACAAGAAGGTGTCGCTCCCCGCCATGGCTGCGTGGTGTTGCCGAAGGATCTCCACCAAGAAAAGGCAGTCCGATTCAACCGAACTCGATGGTGCTGATGCCTCCGCTTGATCGAGGTGCTGAAAGGCCCGAATCATCGCGAAGATCTCCACTTGAAAAGCCGATGTGGCCGGAACGATGCGGTAAACATATCAGTAAGCTCTCCTTTAAAATTTCTGAAAATACATGCGATAGCGCCCTCTTTACTCCCTGGAATGAAAGCCCCATCGATGTTGCATTTGATTGTGCCTTGATCAGGGGGTTTCCAGCGATGATCCGTACTAATATATGTGTGTGAAAACCTAGGTTTCAGTGGTTGAGTACTCTGGAAGATCCTGAACTGGGCGAGAGCATTATCCACTGCTTGGATCGGGTCTGGAGTTTGCTGTCGGAAAATAGCATTGTTGCGTTGATTGCTTGGTTCGTTGTTTTTGGTAACAATCATACAATTATATATATATATATATATATAAAAGACTCCTAGATCACATATATGAATTCTAATTGGTTTAATTGAATCACAATTGGGTAATTTCCTATTGGATAAGTTTTCTTTTCAATTTGATCCTTGAAGGACCAAATTGCATAAATTTCAAGCCCATAAGAACCACAAATGAGTGAACTAGTCGAAACCGGTTCAAAGCGGTCAAGAAAAGGTCAAAAACTGGTCAAACTAGTTTGATCGGTCTAACCAGCCACCGGCAAGTATGGCCGATTCAGCAGTTTTCGGTTGGTTCTTAACCTTTGGTGACTGGTTTTGGAATGCTCACAGTACCAATTTCATTTATGCATCATCAATTTCCCAAAATTTTGCATATTGGTCCTCGGATTTCATAAAATTGCATTTTGACCCCTAATTGAGCATTTTGACACAATTCTCGATTTTGACTTGGATTTCTGAAAATCAAATCCATTAGATCAATTACCCGACACCTCTAAATCATAATAGAGTCTTCGAAATTAACTTTTGATCGGTGAATCGAACCGACGTTCGAAATTGCTCAATTTGGGGATGGTATATATACTCATTTTCCCTCCATTTGGGGCTGTGGGAGGCCTCATTTGTGCACGAAATTCTCTCTCTAAAATAGAATTCTCTCTCCTCTGTATTTCCCGTCATTTCTCTCTCCTTATCTTGCTCATGAACCGAATCCTACCGATAGGAGTTAACTGGCCGCACTTCGGTGACCAAGCGGCTACCAATTAGCCCCCTTTAGCAGCCATCTCCTCTACTCGAGCCTCTTCAGGTGTTTGCCAATCGGAATAAGCTTGATCGGAGCTGTTCTAATCAAGCCACGCCTCTACACCGCCCGAATCGATCCTATTCGGACTGGTTGTTTCATCCACTCGGACCAATGATCCAATCAATTCGAAGTTGATCTTTGCTGTTCAAATTTAGTTGATGGAGGTTTGATTGAAGTTCCGGTGAAGACTTTGATCAATTTTGATCAAAATTGATGAAAACGCATAAAAGGTAATAATTTCGGTCTCGAACCACATGAAGTGAGGTCGGATTAACCGGTCGGACTAGGGTTCAATTTTAGGATAATATATTACGTTAGATGTTGGATTAAAGGATTTGGATGATGATTTGCTGCAATTGATTATGAATGATTGACTTGATTTAGCCTTAAACCTGCATTTTTCGTATCCTTGAACTGATCTACTTTTTGGGTTAAAATGAGGGCTGAAATGACCTTATTTGAGTTCGAGTCCTCTAGAATTTTAAAACACACATCACTAGCTTCGAATTGATAGGTCATACGCCTTGATCGAGCGTCGTTTGACCTTCAAAAAATACCTCCAAAGATGAGCAATTCTATAGTAGTTTAGGTTAGTTTTCAATTCTGTTCTTATTCCGCCTTTTGTTTTTTTCTATTTTTGTACAATTTTCTATGTTGATTTTTGGAGGAACTTTCCTTCATCAAGTTTGTTTGTTATTGTCTTGAGAATGTTTTACATTTTTTTTAATTAATTTTTGGACATGATTAGCTAGATCAAAATCACTCAGAGCTGAGCCTAGGACGGTCTACTCTATGTTGATTTCTTATTTGTCATTTTTTTTTACTGATCTCTATATTAATTTTTGGAGGAAATTTCCTTCATGAAATTTGCTTCTAATTGTGTGGAAAATGTCATGTAATGTTTTTAGAATTTTTGGATGTGTTTAACTAGGTCAAAATTGCCTAGATCTGAACATAAGATAGTCTGCCCTACACTATTCCTAATTGTGTTTTGATAAAATCGAGTCCATAAATGAGTTTGTTTTGTCTCAAATCCTTCATGAAAGATAAAATACATACTGTATGTGTTCAATTGATGCATGATTTGCAAAGTGTTGATGTCGCCTAGTATATCAATTGCATGAGTTAATGTGAAAAGATGCCGCGACAATATATAGCTTGGTTATGCACCTCTATTTTGCCATTTTTGCTATAACTCATGTGATTAAATTTAGGTTTCGAACTCTCAACGACAAACGTTCCTCATTGCATTTCTGTATGCGGAATTTTTCGTAAGATTTTTGCATGTTTTAAGATGGCTGAAATCATCTCCATTTGTGAAGTTAATGCTGAAACAAAATCTTACCGTATATGCACGTTGCTATGC
This sequence comes from Eucalyptus leucophloia subsp. euroa, assembly GCA_017140325.1. Taxonomy (NCBI): domain Eukaryota; kingdom Viridiplantae; phylum Streptophyta; class Magnoliopsida; order Myrtales; family Myrtaceae; genus Eucalyptus; species Eucalyptus leucophloia. The sequence continues at coordinate 22,952,731 of CM029470.1, read as the reverse complement.
TTGTTTGAGTTATCTAGAGACAAAATCTTGCTATTATGCCTTCTTGACAATTGAACCACAAGTTGCAAGGTTTATGTATATGTTTAGGTCATATAATTTGAATATCATCTTGAATGTTAAATTTGTATTACAAGAGTATTCATCATGTTTAGAATTCCCAAGCATATCATTAGGAATCTTGAATAATTTGTAATGTCATTTAAATTGTATGACCTTTTTGCATGTTGATTTAGAATTAGATGATTATCCAAATTTTCTGTCACACCCAATCCTAAGTCCCATGTGATTTCTTTATGTCGTTTGTGCAATATTTGAATGACTTTGAGGTTTTCTAATGCATGATTGTGTTCTATTATTCTTAGTTACTAACACGCACACCTTTAGAGACCTCAATCGTAAGGTATCGAATTGACCTAGTTTGGACTCAAGCTACTTGAGGAAGTCGTAAAGCACACTTATAGGTTTCCAATGCCGCTAATTTCATATAGATCGCTTATCATTTGGACCACTTTCTATATATATTTTTTAAAACTAGATCAAAATCTAAACACGGATCAAATTCAGACCCCTATTCTAACCCATGTTTGGATATATTTTGGACATTTTTGTTCTATTTTTTCTATAATGATTTCACACTTGATCCCTTAATGAAACTCATTTATCATTATGTTGGCTATGTTGTGTGAAAATATTATGATTTTTAGACCTATTTTGATAGGACACATCCTCGCAATATTGACTGAATATCCTACTGTTTTGACAATTTTCTGAAATATTGTTACTTGTTATCTGATTTTTGTAAAATCATATGTAGCTCGTTTAGGAAAACTTTCTTCACAAAAGTTTTCGTTATCATGTCATGCATGATAGGGAATTTTGTCATCGCCAAATTGTCACTAGGCATTGCCCAATTTTGCTGTCTTTATATGCTTGTTCTGAAATTTCCGGACATGAAATTGATTGTGATTGTTTAGATAAATTCCTAGATTAGTTTGTGTATGAATCTAGGTCATTCCATCTTCATGAAAGTTGCTTTAAACACCTCGATATTCATTGTGAAATGATTTTCAACAAGTCTTCTTTTCAAATCAAATTTAAAAATACTTTGGTACATGTGATGTTTTTGAAAACCGTTTACCAAGAAATTCTTCTCCAAAGCTCGATTTGGCTGAAGGAAGAGTTGTGGTTTGGACCATATTTAAAATGTCTGTGATGCTTGTGAGTGCATTTATGTGAGTCCCGAGCTAGCCTTGGCAATTGAATGTGTTCCATGGCCTAAATATTTCTTAATTCTAAATATTTTCAAACATTTTTAAATCCTGATTTGACATTGTGGAAAGTAATGGTTTAAATTGTACTTAGAATGTTTGTGATGCTTATGAGTGCATTTATGCGAGTCTCGGCCTAGCCTTGGCAATTGAATGCCTTTCATAACTAAGACATTCACTTTGTCTCAAAACTTTTTGTAGATGATTTTCAAAAGATTTCTTTGAAATATCACATGTATTCCCTATGCATATAATCACGTCATTCATTTAGAAGTGTCCATGTTTGCGATTGGTGTATGCCTTTGGTAATAAGTGATCCGCCGATGGCTTACTCATTTGTTTGATTGATTAAGAAATAATGTCTAAAAGGCCTACATACATGTTTAATTCCCGCAAATGCATGTAATTTCTCGATAAATGATAGGGTTGATGCATGATATTGAGGAAAAATCTTGGGATCACATAGAACACCTCATTAGAGACTTATAAGTCTTATTGGTCATGTGATAACACATTTGGTCAATAATGGCTATAAGTTACAAAAATGGATTGGGTAAGTATCTTAGAGGGATCTGTGCATGAACAATAAAGGCCAACCCTGATGCCCAAATATTCTTTTTGAATTGAACTTCCTTTAAGAGATTGATTTTAGTGTGATGTTGTGCTTTTGTTTGTTTTGACATGTATGCCTATTTCTTTCCATTGTATGTACCTAGTTATAGATTTCCTAAACTAGATCTAGATTAGGACCTGAAGATGGAGAGAACATGAAGACAATGGAGGTCAATGTCCATTCTGACCATTATTTTGTACATTTCATCCCTAACATATGTCTCGGGTTCTTATTATTTGTATAAAAAAGTTCGACGAGTTGTGGGTTCTCTTTTCCTTTTATCATTTTCAATTGTGTTTCTTTTTTGTATTTTCTAGGATTGCACGATAGATTTACAGCTTTATTTGATTGTTTACTTACTGCTTCACAATTTTCAATTAATTTGGTATTTCTTTTTCATTTTCTTTAGAAACATATTAGCATGAAAACGATCAACCACGTATGATCACTTAGTTTAGGACTAACAATCCCAAAAATGCAAGAAGAAATGCATGGACACGTTAGGTAAACACAACATACTATTTAGGTATCGAAATGACACTAATAGAAATATTGGCGTAGCCTAAATCCTTGGATCTAAATATCTAGTTGCGTAGAAATCGAGGGAATACTCCCGACCCTCGATTGGGTTTCTAGCCGACCCCCAAAAACGAGGCTAATGGTGATTCCCGTATTATTTTTAGGTTGTTCTAAACAATTAGACCGTATATTCTTAAGATTGTCTATAGAATATTATCCTATGTTAGAGACAATTATGATATTATTATTGATTATCTAATATCAATCAAGATTGCATGAATATCTCCTTTGATTTCGCATATCTTGATGGATATATTTTACTTTAGATAGTGGTCTCATAAAGCCTATATATAGGCTAATGTAATGTTCATTATGATTAGGGGTGAGCATAACAAACTGACTGAATCAAGAACTATCCGGACGGGACCGGATTGGTCGGTGTGGTCCAGTTGCTAAGGACGTCCGTTCAGTTCTCGATTCCATAAAAATGGAAGTGGTGATTTTCAGTCTAGTTCTCGGTTCTAGGAGGGAATCGGACTAGACCGCACCAACTCTTTTTTTTTTTTATAAATATTTTTAATTCTTAAAAATAGCACTAAACCCTAAAATAATAACAATTCTAATATTTTTAATTATTTTTTAAAAAGTAATCAGTTCTATTAGACCAGACTGGACTAGTTGGTCTAATCTGATTCCTGATCCCATCCTCATCCGGTTCGGTCCTTGGTTCCAAAAATGGGAACTAGTTTGGTTCTTGATTTTGAGGTGGGACTGGACTAGATCGAGAACTGATCATCCCTAATTATGATATATTGAAATAATAGAAAATTCTTTATTCCTTTCTTTTGCATTATTTCTTCACTGCCTTTGCTTCTCACTTCAATCTTGAGTTATTCTGCCTTTGGGAATCACGTTTCACAGCTATAGCACTAAACATTCACATTCTTGAGTTATTCTATCTTTGCTTCTCACTTCAAGCTTGAGTCATTCTGCCTTTGGGAATCATTTTTCACCAGTATAGCACTAGACATGTGTACGCTTAAATTATTCTACCTTTGCTTCTTATTTCAAGCTTGAGTTATTCTTCCTTTGCCTCTCACTTCAAGCTTTAGTTATTCTGCCTTTGGGAATCACTTTTCTTCCTTTGCCTCTCACTTCAAGCTTTAGTTATTCTGCCTTTGGGAATCACTTTTCATCTTGATGAAGCTGATGAAGTGACTTTCATACGTTATTCACAACAATCAGATTTTTGTCGAGACATAATCAAAGGCTCTATGCGTGCTCAAAGACGTAAAACAGTTATTTGTGAATTGTTTCAAGCAAATGTGCATTCTCCTCTTTTTTTGGACAGAATAGGCAAACCCCTTTTTTCTTTTGATATCTCCGAGATGATAAAATTCATTTTGAAAAAAATGGATGTATAAAAAAACAACAGAATTAAGAATCTCGGATTATACCGAGGAAAAGAAAAAAGAAAATGAGAAAAAAAAAAGAGGACTAAACATGTGCATGCTTGAGTTATTCTACCTTTGCTTCTCACTTCAAGCTTGATTTATTCTGTCTTTGCTTCTCACTTCAAGCTTACTTATTCTGCCTTTGGGAATCATTTTTCATTGCTATAGCACTAAACATGTTCATGCTTGAGTTATTGTACCTTTGCTTCTCACTTTGAGCTTGAGTTATTCTACCTTTGCTTCTTCCTTCTCCGGATAAAATTGAGCATCTTTGGCTTTGCAATTCTTTAGGATCTATAGTAAGGGGAGGGCACGTTTTCAACACGCGGACCCCTGGAGTGTCAAAAGTTGACACAAATGGACATTTAAGTGCCCAAAGTTATGAAAGTGACACTTAAGTGTCAAATTCGGAGCAAAATAGATTACTTAAGTGCCAATCCGGTCAAAATCCGGTCAAAATGCTAACGTGGTGATTTTCCAGTGAAGCAAGTGCAAAATGATGTCATTTTTGGTGTTGAAGTAGTAAAAAAATAATATAAAAATACTTAAATTAAATTTAAAATTAAATTTATTTAAAACATTTAAAAATAAAAATTTTTAATTTTGAAAAAAATTAAAAAGGGGTGGGGGGCGGAGGCAGCTAAGGGCTCACCCTCAATCGCCACCGTTAGGAAGGGTCGGCGATGGAGGGCGGAGGGTTGGCCGAGATCATCGCCAAGCCTTGGCCGAGGATTAGCGACCCCAGCCAATCGGCGGCGAGGGCCGCGAGCCCTTGCCCGCACCCTCGCCCGGGTCGGTGAGGGTCGACAGCCCTCGCCCAACCAAGCTAAGGGCTGCTAACCCTCACCGGTTCGGTGAGGGCGCGACCCTTGCCTTGATTTGGGGTGAGGGCTTGTGAGCCCTCACCGCCGGTTGGCCGGGGTCGCCGGCCCTGAGTTAGGGCTTGGCAACCTTGGCCAACCCTCCCCCTCCGTCGCTGGCCCTTCCGGCGGCAATGGGGAGGCGGCGGCGACTTAGCCCTTAGCCGCCTACCCTTTTTTAAAACATTTTTTATATATTTTTTAGTATTTGTATTTTAAAATGTTTTAAATAAATTTAATCTTAAATTTAATTTAATTAATTTTTATATTAATTTATCACCACGTCAGCACCAAAATTATTTCGTTTTTGCATTATTTAGCCACATCGGTGCGCAAAAACGGCATCGTTTTGCACTTATTTCGTTGGAAATTGTGCACATCAGCATTTTGGTCAGAATTGTACTTAAGTGATCCATTTCTCTTTGAATGTGGCACTTTAAGTGCCACTTTTGTAACTTTTGGTATTTAAGTGTCCATTTATGCCAACTTTTGGCACTTGAAGCAATCTTTTGCCGCACATTTTCCTTTCAATAGTTAATGTTTTTTTACCTTGATGAAAGATCTAGTACACCGAATCAATCATAAAAGTTCTAACCGAGTGACAATTAAAGAATTACTTTCATACAAATCACTTTGCTCTACCTCTGGTTTTTTACATCATTCAATTTTTAGAAGTTGACACTTGAGTTTTTCGCCTCAATGGTTGTTATTCATATTTTACGAAATTAAGGGATCAAAGCCATTGACGTTGTTGGAATTTGACTCCTAACAAAAAAATTTGCATCTACATTTTTGCATTTGGCATTTCGCATTTGGGAGATGTGTTGAATATAGTTTAGGATCACAGTGCTGTTAACGTTTTATTAAGTTAGAGTTGTATTTACTTGCATTTGACGACATTAGCATCTTTTATGAATTTTATTTGCATGTTATTATCTACTTGGACGTTTACTATGTCGTAGCACGCTGTGTTACATGACGTAGCATATTAGAAGATTATTCACCTTGAGAGATCTTAAGCACGTCAGGGAAGTAACATTGAAGGAAATCGAGAGATAGAGAGGATCACACTCATTGGGAAACCTTCACTGCTAAACCTTCACAATTATCAATCTGTGTGGTATTTCTGGTGACCCTTGCGCGTAATTTCTTCATAAATTATTGGAATGAGAAAGGCAAGAGAAAGGATGGGCTAGCCAAAATAATTGAGGGAGAGGTTCAGGGTGAAATATGAGAGAGAAAGTGTGAGAGTTGGTTACGCAGGGTGGCTGAAAAGGAAATATAAATAAAAAACAAAGAAAAAAAAAGAGTGTGGCCAAGAGTGAGAGGGAGACTCCGAGGAAAAGAACTAGATAATTAAGAGAGATGAATTGTGTGATCACAAGAAAAGAAAATCGAAAATTCGGGTCGTTAGTTGAGGATTCGTCTCTGCCATTCACAGATTTTCCTATCATCTAATCCAGTCTTGGGACGACACTCGATGTTCCTTGGATGCTGCCTCATCCTAACTTTATTATAAGTCAAACATTGTGTCAGGATTATTCCACAATCAGGTCAATCGAACCAAAGTTTATGAACTATTTGTGTCAATTTTCTAAATAAAAACTGATTTGAGAAGGTTTGGAAAATTGTCTAATTTTACAAAGATTGAAATAAGTTATGATATGAATTTACAAGTGGGTTTGCCCGGGGTTGGGTTGGGACCCACTAACGTTAAGGAATTTGGGCTCACATTTTAGAGAATCAATTAAGAATTTTACATGCATAGGTAACAAGGGGAGAGGGCGGAGTGGACAGACGGCTGTCATGGCTTGTGCAAAAAATAATTAGGTGACAAAATTACATGTATGCATACGTATACTATTCTTTTAAGTGTGATATTTTGTGTTTGGTCTCCCAACCTAAAATTGCTGCAAAACCAACTTCATAATAGATTGAATTGATTTCAAATGAACCCACGCGTTACTCTTGTCTTATATCTCTTAAAAGTGAGTATAGTCATTAACATAATCAATTGTCAATTAAAAAAATAAACATGTGATTTGCTTCTTTTTGAAGAGGAAATTGTTCATCATCCGAAACTTCGATTGGCATCACTGGCTCAATCACTAAATAATAAATCGGCATGCGTGAGGTCTATTATATAATAAACGCAATAAATGCTGCCTCGTGCTTGAGTGGCAGCTAATCGCCCTTGACCAGACACCGGCTAAGTTTGGTCCTTTCGACGCACTATCGATTTTATCATATCATTTGAAATTTCAATTACCAGCTCCATCCAGCACGCGTGGTGAGAAATCCAAGAGAAGTGAGGTCTACTAAACAATAGATTCAAGGGTTAATATTACGAAAAACCCCAAATCAATACACATATGACAAATTTATTACAAACTAATTTTCTAACCGTGAAAAATCCCAAATTTGTATACTTATAATAAGTTTATTCCAAATTAATTTTTTAAACACAAAAACTTTAAATTAATATATTTGTTGCAAATTTACTCATAACTAATTTTTTTTTACCGCAAAAAATCTCCTAAACTAGTACATTTATAACAAATATACTCTCCATTAAATTAGATTAATACCATGAAAAATCACAAAACCGATAAACACGTGACAAACATAGGGTAAAACCCAAAATTAATATACTCGTCAACTATTATGTGTCATCCAAATTAGCAATTTAATAGTAAAATTTAGCGGATAGTGTTGGACTTTATGAATACGTCCATGATGGGCTGCGATTAAGTCACATTGGTTTTTCTTGATATGCTATGATGGAGAGATACCCTTTGAAAGGGTATGAAAGAAGTCGTATAAATAACTTCTAGAGATAGCCGTTGGGCTATTGGTAAATAGAACATTTTGAAAGAAAGTTTTCTCTCTTCTTCTCCTCTCTCCATCAAAGAACAAAAGACATTCCATTACTATTTCGAGAAGGCAATCGGTATTAACATTGTGGAAATTGAATGTTTTCCTTGCGATTGCATTTAGACCATTGTGAAGTCATTTTGTCCGTTGTTCGCTCGTGATTCAACGTTCATTCCAGGGTGATTTGTTTATTGCGTATTGAAGAGGTAAGTCATTTCTTCCTCCGACTTTCTTCCAACATTGGTATTAGAGCCTATGTTATGATTTATGCATTGTTTTCCCATCGAATTTTCTCATTTGTTGCTTGATATGGGGATCAAAAGGATGAACTTTACATTGTTTGGATGTTCATTGCTTGGATATTGCAACATGAATCATCGAAAATGAATCACAATGAAGAATGGGTTTGGAGATTGAGTATATTTGTACAATTTTGGCCATTTTTCAAATTATTTTATTGGTCAAAATCAATTTTTGAATATATAAGGTGAAAGTACTCGTCGAGACAAGTTAAATGTGCATCAAGCACCGCTGGAAGACATCGGACGCACCCTACATGTTAGGAATGCCCAATGGGTGAGCGCCACGTGCTTATCTGTGAACTGACGAGTGCTAACATCGTTGATGACATCAGCCAACAATCGGTAACCATCGAATGACGTCATCAATGACATCACCCCCATCTGGCGGCAGTTCGCCGACCAGTGACCCGACCCGACCCGACTGATGACCCAAGCTAGTGACTTGAATTGGTTGACTGGTCAACCTCTCCGATTGGTTAGTCAATTTGGTAGTTGGACGGGTCAGGATGGCCAAGAGTTGTATTGGCTCGCTAGCGCATGTAGGCGTGTTGGAGGTGCAATCGACACATGGTTGTGGCATTTGGTTTGTATCGATGTGCTCTAGTAGTTATTTTACATTCTTTAAGCTTTTAAAGGCATAAAAATGTGTACGGAACCCTAAGCACGCGCATTTTTGGGGTATAAGTGCATTGTTTATTCCTTTCAACCTATATTTTCTTATGGTTTTAGATATACAGAAGCTAGCCTACATGAAAATGACCGCATATATGCTGTGTAAAGCTTGGTTCAATGATAGCATGTATATGGTTTAATGTGCTTGCAATTTCTTGGTTCCAAGCAAACTCGAACAATGGTTGGAAATCCTTGATTTTTCCAATATGTCTTAAATTCCGCTTTTGATTATAGTTGCTGCATGATTATTTTATGCATTGGTTCACATCATGTTATGTTATTTTTATTTATTTAATAGAAAAATGTGGAAATTACATGAGGTAATGTAATTATTCTTTTCTAGTGGGAGTTTGTAAGTTAGTAGAATTCGAAAGAGTTCTTACCTAGAACTTAAAATTTGCGTAAATTAAACTAGTTAATGAAAATGCGATTGAGCCAATAAAGGCAAACCACGTATGGGACTTGATTGAGCCAATAAGGGAAAAACAAATGGGCTTTCAAGATTAAGTGAAGGGCGGGTGGATCTATTGAAAAGTATAAGACTCGTCTCGTGGCGAAAGGCTATAATCAACAAAAATGTATAGATTATGACGAAACACTTTCATCAGTTGTAAGGTTTACCTCTATACACCTTATCCTAACCATTGTTACACATTTGGACCTAGAATTATATCAAATGGATGTAAAGACGACATTTCTCAAAGAAGAACTAGATGAGGAAATTTATATGAAGCAATTAATAGGTTTCATAGCTGAAGGTTAGGAGCATAAAGTTTGCAAATTTCATCGCTCAATATATGGCTTTAAGCAATCATTTAAAAAGTGGTGTCTTGGTTTTCATTGAACTATAACATCTTTCAGGTTCACGATGATTGAAGAAGATCATTGTTTATAAGTCAAACGGTCTGAAAATAAATTTGTGATTATATTACTTTATGAGGACAATATTTTGTTGGTTGGAAATGATAAGGGTTTGGTTATCATCATAAAAGAATGGTTGTCCTCCAATTTTGAAATGAAGGACATGAGAGAAAAGGTTTATATTTTAGGAGTTAAGATAAAAAAAAAAATTGATGAAGGAAACTCCTTACTCTATCACAAGAGTCTGATATAATGAAAATTTTTGAGTGTTTCAATATGCATCATTATAATCTCATTGATATCCATGTCATGCAAGACGAAGGCTTGAGTACTAAGATATGTCCTAAAACTTTGAAAGAAAATAAAGAAATGGAAATTGTTCCTTATGCTAGTGTGGTCAGAAGTTTGATATATGCTATGATGTGTACTCGACCTGACATATGTTATGTCATGGGATTGGTAAGCCAATATCAATCAAATCCTGGTCAAGCGTAATTAAAAGGCACCATGGACTATCGACTTTGTTACTAAGAGAATAATTTACACTTATTAGGCTATTTAAATGCTGATTGGGGAGGAAACTTAGATGAGCATCTCAACTTCTGGATATGCGTTCTTGCTAAATGAAGGTGCAATTGATTGGAATAGTAAGAAACAGACATGCACGGCCTTATTTATGATGGAGATAGAATTTATTACATACTCTGCTATAGTGCAAGAAGCAGTGTGACTAAAACGTTTCTTGAAAAATTTAGCCATTGTCACTGAGGTTTTAAGACTAGTTATAGTTTATTGTGATAATCAAGCAGCCATTGCCTATGTGAAGATCTCAAGTATTATGGAAGGACGAAGTACATTAACATAAATAATAACTTCATTAGAAATATAATAGCGTAGAAAGAAATGATCATTCAATACATTTCAACTAATAGTATGGTTATTGATCCATTTATGAAGGATGTTACTAGAGACGTGTTCTTAACCCATAGGATGTCTCTAGGATTATATAGAATGTGATATGTAATATTGTTGAGGATCATTGGATTATGTTTTTGTGAATACATGTATTGTACTTGTTTTGTTTAGTGACTTGATGTTTCATTAATAAATACAAATCTCTTATGAGACTAGTACAAACACATATATATTGTTGAAAGTAAGTCAACAGAAATAATTGACTCACTCACACGAGCAATCACCTTAGGTGCTATAGTTAGCATGTTGATATGATACTTTATGTACATATAAATGCTAAAGAGCAAGTTTAGTACATAAAATAATGCGTCGCCTTGATTGGAGTCAAGATGAGGTTTGTGATTTTTATATGGTTAGATCAAACATGATAGTCCCATAATCATGTATGCTTGAAAGATGCTAGATGTGAGTACTTAATTGGGCACTGTAGAAGGCGAGTTGATATATCACTCGAGCTAAACATGAGTATTATACGACCAACAAGAGAAGGTGAGTGAAATTATCTCTATTTATTCATTGTGTGAGCCGTTGAGGTAATTTATAATTTATCTCATTTTGTGCCCCATGTTATTTATGATTATATTCTCAAAGTGAAAGATTAATATTGTTACCTTAGCATGTTACCGACAGTCATGAATAGATATATATTTATGGGATGTGTCTAGAAAAACAGTTGTTCTAAAATGAAGAGAGACATGATTGCGAAGGAAGACTATTGTTATTTTATATTTGTCACATGTATTTATCAGGTGACCAATTATATCACTTTATGTGATTTTGGATATAATTGTAAATATATTGTATTATGAGATTAGTTAAATATAACCTTTAAAGGATAGGTATACTTGGACTAATGTAGCAAAATATGTCTGGGGCACTATGGGACATAAATTGTTTATTTCTTTTTAGGGTTGTAGCAATTATGTCATTTCTAACAGGTGCATAATTTGAGCTCTTAAGTACAGATGTACTTATTGGTCACACAGCTTTTTTGCCAATATGAATTGTTTATTAAGTAAATGAATGTTGAATGCCTTAGATTCTTGATAGAGTGCTATTAAGCCCATCATGTCTAAGTGGAAGATGTTGTACTTTGTGAATACGTCCATAATGGGGTGCGATTAAGTCGTACTGATTCATCTTTATATGCTATGATGGAGAGATACTTTTTAAAAGGGTATGAAAGAAGTCATATAAATAACTTTTGGAGATAATTGTTGGGCGGTTGGTAGACAGAACATTTTGAAAGATAGTTTTCTCTCTTCTTCATTGAAGACAATTAGCATTAACGCAGTGGAAATTAAATGTTATCCTCGTGATTGCATTTGGACCATCGTGAAGTCATTTTGTCAATCGTTTGCTCATGATTCAACATTTGTTTTGGGGTGATTTGTTTATTGTGCATTGAAGAGGTAAGTTGTTTCTTCCATCGACTTTCTTCTAACAGACAGTAAATTTATTATAAGTGTATTGATTTGGGATAAATTTGTTAAATATATATCAGTTTGGGATTTTTCATGATATTAATCCTAAATTCACTAAAGGGTTGCCTTGTGTTTAGGTAGCCAACGGTTGTCGACGCCAGCAAAGTTATGACCTTTTTAAAGTTGTGTCCATTTGAACATACAAATTTAAGCGGCCGACCAATTTGTAGGCCCGCATGAAACTAAATTAAGAGTTGGGGAAAAAACACGTGGATCATACCTGAGAAAAACAAAAATTATTATTTTTTTAATCAAAGGAAGTTTAGGGGGACGGGAGGTTACCCCATGCCGAGGCCAAGGCGGGATTCAATCCCGAGCATGGTGGGCGAAGAGAACGAACTTTAACAGCTGAGCCAATTTGATTTGACACAAAAATTAATTTAAAATGGCGTATGTATTCATTGTGAACTGCAACAGCTAGTCAATCATGATATGAGGTACGAGGTACAAAACCATTTCATCATAGTGGCGTCCACTTCTTGTCACGCCTAAAAGTCAAACCAACCGACCTCTATTCCTTCACCCCTTTAATCAAATTCCCGCTATTTTTTTTTTTAATTTTTTTATTTTGTTAATTTCATGATCACTCTCCATAAAAGCTGCCAAATCTAGTTTGTGGGCTTATTCTGGCACAGAATACCCTTTTCTTGCACTGGATTGTGCTGAAACTTTTGCTCCTGATTGACTGAGCAGGAAAAAAAGAGGATGGCACGAGCAGGAAGATGTGAAAGGGAGTTTAGGATTGAATTAGAAAAGTTGCAATAGGTTTAGTACTTTTTTGATAGTTTTCCTGCCAAACTCCTAGGTAATTTACCCGAGTTAAGTCCATGTCACCCATATTTCTCTATGGTTTTAAAAATAAAAATGCTAGCTCACATGTATATTATCACATATATAAAATATAGAACATGATTCATTGATAGCACATATAAAGTTTAACATGTAACAATGAATGAAACAATGTAATTGGATTTGCATGTGATTTTAGTGAAAAATTACCCCTTCTTCAAATCTAAAATTATATGTATATGATAAATGTGACATATAAACTTCATGAAAGAATTTTCAGGATTCAATCGAGTTATAACCGCTAAAATGACACACTTAATTGACTTTGAAAAATATCGATTTTATATTGCGATGGGATGTCTCCTATTCTAATACATGGTCATACTCCACCAAAGAGATCTACGTCCAAGTCTCTGATGTATCCATAGAGATAATACAAAAGAAGTGTAAACAAGCATGGGGATGACTATCCGAGTGTCTTGGTAAATTTCTTTTGCACTGGGCTTTTCCAGTTGTCGAGCATCTTTAGTACATCTATTGATTACCACATCCCTAATTTGAAACGACCCTTCCTTCATTGCCTCAAGCTTCTTTAAATGAAAAGGCGACTCTTCTTCATATTTCAAACATCTATCATCAAACATCTCAAGGACATTTTCTCGCTTCCGTAAAGTGGAACGCACATCCTCGAAGAGAAGTCAGGGTGAAAGGAACTTTCATTTAATAATCATCCTAATAGAACAAGTTAGGCTTGGCCCGAAGACAAAGTGTCCACATCTTGTGACACAACTCGCGTGTGTCCAGGCCATATTGGCTTTGAATAGATCTTATCTACTACATGTATAAAACTCTCAATTTTATTTTATTTTTTCCATTTACTACACCCAAGGCGCATTTCGTAATTTTTTAAATGACATGAGATGCGAGGTCATGGATTTCCAATTATCGGGTTGTTGACGTTGAATTTGACTTGTTGCGAGTAGAACTTGCCGAATGAGGCCCATCTTAAATGCATGATGCAGTCTGGATTAAGTTGAGATGATCCTACACAATCATTGTCGTTGTTCTTCATTGTGATATTTAGAACACGATCAAATCATCTGAAGGGGAAAGGAGATAAATGAAAGTGGCAAATAGTTTTAAAGAGCAAGAGCATTTGGAACTGATATGTAATTGGAGGATTGATGAACGATGAAAAATGAGAGAGGGAAATGGCCAATGTATAGAGAGCCAAGTTCTTACTCCCCTCAACGGCTACCGTGGCTGGCCGTTGAGGTTTCAAGGGTCACTAATCAGATGATCCAATAGTCAATTATCACTTTTATTGTGACCCAACGGTTGGCTGTTGGGCCGGGTTGGATCACTGGATCAATGTTTGAGTTTTTGGGACGATGCCCATTAAACTTCCTAATGGGTGGGCCCATGTGGCCAGGCCATAGAGCCATTGGGCTAGTGGACAGCTTCTTTTTGATTTGGTGACCGCAAACTAGTGTTCATTGTTCGATGTAGAATAAATTTTCACCGCTAAAGCACTAAACATGTGGATGCCAGGTATGCTTCTCACTTCAGGCTCGAGTTATCGTTTCTTTGCTTCTTCCTGCTCTGGATGGACTTTGAGTATCTTTTTCTTCGCATTTCTTTATTGCACTGCTTAAATTTGTCCCCCTAGTGCCGGATGATAGGAAGTAAGGTAAATTTTGATGGAGAATACTGCTTTGCTATTTCTTTTGGGGATCTTTTGGAAGTTGGAGGTCTTTTAATGTTGACATAATGTTGAGAGCGCACAACAGAAACCTGATATTTTACCTTGAAAGATCGTCAATAGAGAGTCCAAGTCTTGGTCTAGGACCCACTTGGGACCAAGACCAACTAGTTCTGTCTGATTCCTTAGTTCTAGGGTGAGTCCAGGAAATGATGGTATACTCCCCTCTTTTTTTTTCCCCTATTCTCTGTAAGACTACAAGTGTTGTTGCATAGTGTAAATTACTACATGAGCAAACTCGTGATAAGCCAAACATGACAATCATCTCCACGAACAAAGCTGGAATGATCATCAAGAACCAAGTTTGTAAATTTGCCACAAAGTTTGACAATCATAATAATCATTATGAGAGTTTGGCACAAAGTTCTTAAAACTTGACTCAAATGGGGCAACTAGGTTTTCAGCATGGGAGAGTGAAGATGAAGAATGAGGAATTAATAATTAGAGTTTTGAATTTTGTAATAATTAGAATAAGAAAAAAAATCGGATTGGTCCGGATGGGTGGGTCCACACCTAGAACGAAAAGCTAGATCGATATTCAACGGTTCAAAAGATTTGAAACTGGGAACTGGACTAGTAATTGTGGGAACTGCCTAGAACTAGCTAGTTTGGTTCCATTATTTTGCTTGCCCTCAACTGAAACCATTTCATCACATTTGTCTCAACTTCTTGCCATGCCTAAAATTCAAACCAACCAACCATTGTTCCATTACTCCAGTACTCCTATTTCCGCATTCCCCCTCCTCTTTTTTTATTTTTTTATTTTTATTTTTATTCCATGATTGCTGTGGATAACAGAGGCCAAATCTAATTTCTGGGCTTATATGGCACATAATATCCTTTTCTTAGAACATATTTTGCTCGAAACTTTTTGGTCTTGATTGACTAAGGAGGGAAATTTTTTTCAAGGTTGAAAAGAAACAAAGGATGGCAGGAACAGGGCCAACATCTGCAAGTGACCATCACAACGAACTCGTTACTTCAATAAGCAACAGATTGAAGCAACTATATGAAACACCCTTCAACTGTCGCTTGTTAACCTTTCCGGACAAGCTCCGCAAGAACCACAAGGAAGCCTTCTTGCCGAAGCAAGTCTCCATCGGACCATTCTACTATCATGGCAAACGGTGGAAGGCCATGGAAGACCACAAGTGGAGGTACCTGCAAAGCTTTTTGGCGCAGACACAGAAAAAATTGCAAGAATGTGTTGAGGTCATCAAGAAGTTGGACAAGCGAACTCGCCTGTGTTACTTAAAGAAGATAGATCTCAACAGTGATGAGTTCATCACAATGGTGCTTGTAGATGGTGCATTTGTCATTGAGCTGTTCTTATTGAATCATTTCCTTGAAAAGAAGGCCGTGAATGATGTCTGTAATGTCCTGGGTCTCCACTGTAAACATGTTGTCTGCTTTGGACACTATGTCCTTATGGTTTTTGTAACACCCTCGATTCTGACCTCATGAGGATTGGCCATAAGGTCATGAATGGATCGACCATGGGCCATCGGCCATGAGATCAATCAGTTCGATCGGTAGGGAATCAAGGATCAGTCATGATTCAACTGACCGATAGGCCACGAACTGGTTGAGGTGTTGGCTGTGAATGGTCTACCGATCATAATAGTGAGATTTGATCACTAGCTCATAAGATGACTTTTGGATCATAAGGATTGGTCACGAGATGATTTTGGATCAGTGGATGATCATAGGTCGATCCGACTAGTTATAGTGCCCAGCTGTAGATGATTTTGCCCACCTATGCACTGATACACAGATGATTCGATTCGATCAAATGTGATAATCTTCTGACCAAAAATGCATCATTCCCTATTTAATTCTTAGTGATCAGAAAGGCATCTTAAATTAATGATGTCTGATCATGGATCGGTAATGCATCGGCCATGAACCATACGGGTGGATCGGGTGCCGATTGGAATGAGCCCTAGGATAGACCCGGTTGTTCCGTCACTAATTATAAGGTCCATGAGTGCCTTGGTTTAGTACTAGGCCATGGATAGCCTTAGGATTGGCCTTGAGTCAACCGAAGGACCAAGGATAAAAAATAAGGGTTTTGGTCACGGCAAGCTTGGCGATAGGCCTAAGGACTAGCCTAAGGGCTAGCCTAGACCTGGATGGATGCAACTGTGCCGCCTATAGGGCCAGCCAAGGTGCTAACCAATGGGCCAAACCTCTAGGCCGACCAACCATCTAAGGGAACGGTTTGGGCGAGCGTGGGGCATAATGGCCGAATCTCGGGTGTATGTGATTCTGTTTTTCGAGGTGTACCTAATGATACCTCTTCTGACGAAGGAACCAACTTAGGCAATAGATTTTTCCAAACCGCCTTCTTGGGGAAGAAAAATACAAACTAAAGAAGACTCTAGAACACCCTCATTAAATGAACGGGGTGAAGTGTCCTTGGAATTTTCAAAGGCCATGGTGAGGTCAAAAATATCTTTGATGGTCAAGAAAAGGAAGGTACACATATGGCCCAATTGGAAAGCGATACCCGAATCTCTCATTAATGACCTAAGGAATCTAGATGCCGAGTTGGCAACCCCGACACCATCATCTTCAAACTTCATTAAATGCCCATAATTGTGAGGTACAAGTGGTCCAATGAAAAGGCGAAAAGTGGGCCACCGTTGATGATGTCTATAGGCTAGATTGCCAAGCGAGACCTTTCTAGCCATACCAACTCATCCTTTTAGGGCAATCATTGGAACAGGTAGGCTTGCCACCCAAGGACCCTAGGCAGGCTATTTGGAAAATTGAGAATGGACCATTTGGCCCGTAATGATGACACAGAGGAGTATAAATAGGAGGACCTCTCCTCAACTCTTACCTTGCTATCCACTTCCTCCTTCCTCCTTTTCTTGGACGCCCCTCCTCCTCCTCACGCCTCTCTCTCTTCTTCGGCCTTCAAGCAATCCATCTCTATCACGACCCTAGCTCCATCTCCAGGGTTACAAGCGACAAGGGTTATTTTCACGACGTCCCAAGCTCATCGCCGTCCCGATTATTTTTATCTTGTTATCATGCACATGCGGAAACGTGAATAAACAACTCCTCGGACAAACAATAGCTAGAAGACTGGGACCTACATCAAGCAGAACAAATTAATTTATATTATAATAATACTTTTACAAACCTTTTCTCTACGGACCTTCTTTTCTTTTTACGTCACAATACAAGCTTTCCACATAGGCCAAAGGAAATCCTATCTCCTCTAGCGTGACTGCAGCTCCCAACACCGACTTGAGACTTCCATGACTAAATGATAAGGGAGTGAGTTTTTGGGGAAACTCAGTAAGTAAAATTCTTAGTTCTCTACTAGGAAAGCATCTCATCATCAATTTTAGCAAGTACAGCACTCATAAACAATGTCGATGGCAAATAAATCACAAGTCTATTGCCACCTCTCCACTATTTGTATGTGATCCACTTTCTACTTACCAAATAAGTCAATTCACCAAACAATCTTATCAATAGCACATAGTAACATGTTCATTAAGTTCCCATACTTTCACGGGCTTCTAGTTGCGGGTTGGGCATGTGTCATCCTAAAAATTCACTGACCCTATTAGTATAAGCAGATCGTTTAAGACTTGAATTATTTTAAATCGGGCCAGAAGACAAACCCAATGGACCGTGAGGAATGTGTGGGCTTGAGAAATTAGCGAGCCACACGAGTCATCGAGTTGGGCTCGATTAGCCAAAGGATAGGTTATGGACTTGGGCTTGGCTTGGAGTGGGCCAAGAATCGGATTTGTTAGAATAGTGAATTAAGTTTAGTAGGCCGTGATTGTCATAGAATGAACCTGGTGGGCTAGAGACGGGTATTTAGGCTTGAGTAATTTCATTTTCTGATTAAGTTTATAGACTATAGTTATGATGATTTAATTAGTGGTTGTAATGCTAATGTCGATTTCTAACTTTAGCATTTATTGTGATAAATCCTTCATAGATTAACACCGAGTTGCTAATATGTCAAGTGATTTCATAAATTTGCATAATTACATGAAAAATGAAATTAAGTGAAAGGCATTAGAAACTAATAAACCAACTAACAACACGGATTAGAGGTTAATCGCTATCGAACACTAGACGTCAGGAATGGATCGTGCATGAAGGCCACGACCCCCTCCTCTCTTCTCCCTTCTCTCTCTCTCTCTCTTCTCCCACAGTTTTCTCAAAACCGAAATAGTTGAAGGGGAGACACAATTATTAGATTTGCTAATGATTAAGCTACTCTAGGGATTAGACTTGTAGTTATATCTCCCTCATAACTCACGCCCCTTTCTCTCTCTCTCAAAGACCACCGAAAGCTGTCTTTTTCCCCTCTCTCAGCCAAGCAGAAGAAAACCAGCAACAACTCCAGCGATTCTTCTTCTTCTTGCACGAGTTTAGGTGCTGATTTTCGAAGAGCTTTGAGTCACCAATGAAGCTAAGCGACGGTAAGGAAAATATATGTGACATCCTGATTTTCATACTCTGATTTCGATTGGTTAAATTAGGCATTTCATCGACGCGACTACAGTGTTTTTCTCTGAGTTGGCCACTCACGAGATAACTAGACTAACTGGGTAGGCTATTAAGGACTTTAAGGCAGATAGACTGAGAATTTGACCATGAATCGATTTCTCGACCATGCTCATCTTTAGAGATCATTATAGCACAGTTAAAAATCGAATTAAGATCAAAGATAGGTCGGTTCGACTAAGATGAATGACCGATCGTGGGTGACTCCACTAAATTGGAAAATTCTTGTCGACTGCCACTAATTTGATTTTACTGTCGTTTTGGTACCCTGTGTCCGTATTTGAATCATTGAGATTTTCACGACAATCGAGAATCGACAATGTGTCGAGTGGGTTCGTCATGGCACGAAGAAAATTGACCACGAGTCATTTGTCCTAAAAAGTTCTAAAAGCTACCTGGTAGTCTAGGTCATACTAAAAGTGCAGCCAAGTGAAATTAACCGCCAATCTAAGTCCGATTTCAGAAATTGGAAGTTCTGTCATGTCACAGGTCATTTAAGGAACGTCGAATCGGTCTCAGAAGATTTTTCTGACACCCGACACTTTTTGGGAAAAAGTCGTTGCCAGGTCGTCTCTATGCGGAAAATGTCAAAGATGGTTTTTATTGGCAAAATTGACATGCATGATGGGTGCATGAGTGAGGAAAAATGTCAAATTAAGTATAGAGGTGTCAATTTAAATTATGGAGATTAAATGAGGATAAACGGAGTAAGATTGAGTAACCAATTGGTGCCTTATACTTGCAATTTCGTGTGCCCCTCCCTTCCTTAGCCAAATGGACCAAAAAGAGAGAAGCCCAACTCCTTCGATCAGCCTGCAACAAACGAAACCTCCACTATCAAATTTCTTTAGTTGACTCCTCGCATCTGCCAGCCCACCGAAGATCAACGAAGCATCTCCTCTGCCGCACGTCTGCCCCCACGCCTGCCCTCTCCACCGTTCTCCTTCAACAGCCAGCTACACGAAGCCCTCACTGAAGCAGATGTTTCCTCATTGACTCATCCGGCCATTTGCCACGCGTTCTCCGCAGCTCCTTCGCACGTTGTCCAGCTCTGAAGATCAACGAAGACCGCTGCAGCTGCCATGTTGAAACCAACAAGCCACGAAGACAGCTCAGCCTTCACGGAAGAAGCTGCCGCGCGTCTTCCACTGACTCTCTCTCTCGTTGTTGTCTTCACGGGTCAACTCCAGCTTCATCTTGTTGACCGAAGCCCCACGTGCACCGAGCAAATCAACCGAAGCCGCACACTAGCGAAGCCCATGATTTCCTGCCTTTGCCGCGTGCTAGCACTCCACCAGCTTCTGTCTCGTACTGATTTGTTGGTTCCTCTTCACGCTGTAACGCCACGTTGCCACTCTCTACACCCATCTTCAAGCCCGGTTCATCTTCAACGAAGAAGACCCCACTGCCTGCTCCAGCCCATCAACCGAACGGCCCAAGTCTTCAGCATCAACCCGTGAATTTGAGCAGCCCGCATCAGAAGCCCAGCAAAGTGAAGCCACAAACAGTCCATCAAAGACCGTCAGCAGCCCATAATTTGAAATCTTCAAGCCCAGTAGTTGGGCTATTTGAAGCCCACAACTTGAAGCCCAGTCTAGCAATGCGAGCCCAAGGGAGATTAGCCTAGTTTTGAGGCCCAAGCTCATGAAGTCCAGCCCTTGTGGATCAGCCCATCAGCCCGCGAAAACTTCAGTAGGCCCAAGCCCAGAATTTATGCGAACTTGCAAGGTTTCTTGGCCTGGTCCAAGTTCATCGAAAGCCTGATTTCGGCCATCGTCGTGTTGCCATCGCGGTGTCTCGATCTTTGCATTTTTCAAGTGAGTTTTACTCACTAATGCTTTCTTAGTTTGCTAATTATACTTAAAGGTTGATTAGATTTAATTATTTGCAATTAGGTGGATAGATTATATTAAAGTAATTAAATTAAAGACTCATTGATGCATGTTAATTAAATTGATTGTGCATTTAATTAGTAAACATGTCTTAGTATTTATTGGATGCTTCTTGGGATTTTTCCCGTCCCTTATCGGGTGTTAATTGGCAAATCGGGCCTAGGTGGAATTTTTAGGAATTAAATATTAATTTTCGAAATTAATTATTTAATTATCTATTTTCCGGAAATTCAACTGGGATGGCCGGTGACTGGAATTTCGTGCTGATTGTTGTGGAGTGGTCTGTTTATTTAATTGAGCTTTAATTCATGTTGAATTGATTTAATGGTGCATTTTTAAGTTATGTTCTTAAATAATGCAATGTTTAGTTATGTGATTGAGGATTGATAGAGTATCGATTGTCAGTATCGAAAGTGAGTTGGTAAATCACCTGGAGAATGCACGTGACTCGGTGAATTGGAGTGTCACCTGGGAAGGACACGTGGCTCGGTGATTGGATATGTCACCTTGGCGAAAAGGTAGCCTTAGAGAATGCACGTGGCTTGGAGACTCGGTATGTCTTCCTGGAAAATGCACGTGGCTCGGTGACAGAATATGACATCGTAAAGAGGGTCGGGTGGGACCATAAAGCCACTAAATCTTGAAAGGGTCGGGTGGGACCGTAAAGCCACTAAATCTTGAAAGGGTCGGGTGGGACCGTAAAGCCACTAAATCTTGAGAGGGTCGGGTGGGACTATAAAGCCACTAAATCTTGAAAGGGTCGGATGGGACCGTAAAGCCACTAAATCTTGGAAAGGTCGGGTGGGACCGTAAAGCCACTAGATCTTGAGAGGGTCGGGTGGGACCGTAAAGCCACTAAATCTAATGAATTGCTTGGTGTTGGATGAATGACCTAGAAATGGTCCAACTGACTTGTAATCGACTAGGTCGATTGATCGATGATTCGATCTAAGTGTGACTTGATGTGATTCATTGCCTTGGTTTGATGTTGTGAATTGGATAATTGAATAGAGATGACCGTGAGTGGTCTTCTTGGTGTGTAATCGACTAGGTCGATTAGATCGATGCTTCGATCTATAATATGATTGCTTGGGTGCCTATATGATCTGTGCTAATATGCAGGTGGAATCTGAGGCTAAGGTAAGTCCTCTGACTCATGTTGTGCATGGGCAACCCTAAGGTGTATTAGTTTACTAATCAGGTCTTAGGGGGTAGAACTTGCTGAGATGTTGTCTCAGTGGTTATTGAATAACCATTTCAGGACCTGGATGAGGAGCCTAGGGAGCATGAATCTGATGAGGAGATCCCTGTTGAGGAACCCGAAGAGGAGTACGTGGAGGAGGACCCCGAGGATAACTCCGAGTACGACCCGGATGAGGACTGAGATCCCATCCTGTCTTGTCAGACCTTATTTGTATGTGAATAGACGTTAGACCAGAGTTGCGTATATATAGTATTGTAGAATATTATGAGATGCATGTAAAAAAATAAAAGATGTAGTTGTGAATTTTCAGAAAGAAAAATATGTGGCCTGCTTTTTTATCCCATTATTTTATTGTATGGGGATTTATAACCGCTTCCGCATATGCATATATAAATGAAATGGTCGGTAATATATAGTCCTGGGATATCGCATTTTAAAATCGACCAAAGGTAAGGGATGTGCGCGTGCCTGAGGATCGGGGTGTGACAATATAAGCTTCTAAACTAGAAGTTATCCGCTGATTTTGTCGTGGGAACTTGCGGAACTAGCCGAATGGTGGAGGATTAGGTGTAATGTTGCTGTTTTATGTTGGATTGAGCTAGATGAACTCTAGGTTGAAGTTGTGAGTCCTTGCATGTCCTGTTAGAGCCTTGCATGTTTTAGAAATAGAGTGTGAGTAAGCTGCGTTAGTCAAGCAAGGTGGAGAGGTGACTACCGAGTTAGGAAAAGTGATGCATGTTGTGGTAGATGAGTCGAGGTGCGAGTATTTGCTTTGAACCGAGCTGTGGAAGGTTCTATGTAAGTGAAGACCTATTGTGGTTACCCTTAGATGCTGTGGAGGAGTGTCAAGATACTGCAAGAGGGATTTGTGGAGAAACTAACGGTTTGGTTGAGCTAAAGATGAAGAAAATGGAGCAAAACTTTCTGTTCTAGAGGAATAGAGATAGAAAAACCTTTTGTTTTAAGTCACCTTGAATTTTAATGGTATAGATAAGGAAAAGAATAAGTCTACTTGAGAGAACATCCACTAGATTAGGTTTGCCATCTAGTTATAGCAAAAATAGATGTGAAGATGTGTTGGGGAGAGTGTTTTCTTTGAATTAGTAAGCTGTACCTTAGAAGACAGCAAAACCTTAGGCGATTCTACGAATTTTCTGTAATTTTCTAGAAAGAATTGGACCTTAAACCCTTCATAAAAGTTGTAGAACACATCCTTAGGAATAACATGTCAAAATTTGATAACAAACGGTCAAGATTCGGGTAGTGAAACAATCTTTTTTCTGTAGGTACTAAATCTGAAAGTTGCTGCAGAATTTTAGGAAAGAAGACAGCAAATTACTGCTCTTTATAAATTGAGATATAAGCTTAGGTTTCTTCATGGAAAATGTTAATCTATGTCTCTTCTATAACATACTAAAATTTCGTAACATTCCGATAAGAATAGATGTACTTTCTGTGTCTATGTTTGAAACTGCCAACAATTGCTCATATACTGCCTTGATCCGAGAATGTGCATTAGCTGTTGTGCCTTTTGTACTTGAATTTCATGACATATATGGAGTCTAATGATCTCATGATAGTGGTTAGTTCGAGCATGAGCATGTCTTTTCCATCATTTGAAGTGAAGTCCTTGTATAGTTACCAAGAGTGACATGCGCATGCAATGAATGCGATGCGTTGCGCTTGATTATGGGGCAAAATGGTTTTACTTTATAATCATGACCTGTCTGATGTTTGGCGCATGAGAGCTATGTGTTTTGATCTTGATTATGTTTGAGGAAGTGTATGCTCTTGAGGTATTGTGCATGCTGTGATGACATTAATGAAAGGTGTGATGTGTGAAATGTGCGCTTGAATGAGTAAGAGATTTCCATTGGTACTGAGATGCCGGTGATGCTCTGGGGGGTGGGATGCCCATGCTGTGTGTTCTTGGATGCCTCGGTTGAACACGACGCTGGGATGCCTTAGAGTGAGATGCCCTTGTAGGTGATCAAGGATGCCTTGGTTATGTGATACTGAGATGCCTCGGAGTGAGATGCCCCATGCTGAGTGATCTTGGGAGGCCTCGTTGTGTGATACCGGGATGCCTCAAAGTGAGATGCCCATAATAGAAATATTGTGGAAGTCTGGATGTGGGATTTCGGAAGTGACTCGATCGAGCTGACTATGTTATGGTGGGTAAACTAATCGAGGGTGGATTTGATATACACACTAAATTATAATTTCCACTTGGCGTGTGAGTTGTGCATACTACTATTGCATTTCATTTTGATATAGATTAAGAATATGAGGTATACAGATGCATTTAGTATGTTTGGTATAGAGTGATCATTCATGTGATGCATCAATATTAATTTAATTATACCTGTGACAATCTTGTCTTAATATCTTAAGCTCTTTGGTCATGTTTCTCTTGTCTTCTTTGGCAACTATGGATTGTCTAGGTTAGAGTCTTATTATTTCTTTACTAGGCATTGCTCATTCCTTATTTTTTTCAGATTGTTACTATGGACGTGCCTTCGATTGCTTGTTACGAAGTGATAGCACGTATCGAGGTTTCTTTTCATGATGTGTTTGATCCTGATGTCGAGATGATCTTTTCGAAGTATGTGGCTACTCTGTGGATGGACAACGGTAGAGCGGATATGATTCCGATGAGGTTTGTTGCGTGGTTGAAGGGGAGATGTTTGGCTCCCTTCCTTTTGGTGTTGGAGGTTCTGGAGCTGGGACGGATGGCGCCTAGACGCCTAAGATCGTGTAGAAGTTGGAGGAACGTCTTTTGTTTTGTTTTTGTTTTTTGTTTTTATTGTTTTTATTGTTTTTTTTTGTTTTTTTGTTTTTTTTATGGACGTGGGCTTGTGTGGGATAGTGGAGTTAGAAACCCCCTCACCTTTTTCCCTGGTTGTTTACTTACACCTTTGCTTTTGAACTTGTAATTGTGATGTATATAGGTGGAAAACTTGTAAGTAATCCAGGTTGATTTTTGTAAGCCAAATGATCTTAACAGGAAAGTAATGAAGCTTCTCATGATATTTATCTATGATCTTGGTTGGATTGTCTAATCTTAGTTGATAGGACTGTTGCAGGATAACCTTGTTATATAAAGTTTAGATCTTAAGATATCCATGTTATACATGCTAACCTTTAAAGGTGAACGCTGTAGTCCGACAATTGAAATTAATAAGTCCTATAAGATGATAATCCATATAATTTCCACTTGCGCTTAGTATGTGAACCTACTGGGACGTCACAGGGCATCTAGCCTCAGGCTAGGCATCCTATACTCTCAGGGGCTTCCCATACTTTCAAGGGCTTCCTGGCTCAACCAGGGCATCCGGCAATTGAACTAGGCATTCCATGCTTTTAGGGGCTTCCCATATTTTCAGGGGCTTCATGTCTTAACTAGAGCATCCAGTCATCAATCCAGGTATCCCATGCTTTTAGGGGCTTCCTAGCTCAACCAGGGCATCCCGTTCAATGAATGAGGCATTGCCATCAACACTCTGTGACGACAGACGTTTTTTCCTCTTTAAGTGTACACACATAAGTGCATCACACAAGTCGGTTCTTATCTTAGAGGGGATTAGTTTAGGCTAAGTGAGGATTATGGGGATTAGTTTAGGCCTAAATAGGATTAAGGTTAATTTAGTTAGTTTAATTATTTAGTTGGTTAATTATTTAGGTTAATTAGGTGGTTAGATAGCTTATATGATTAGCTTAATTAGTGTAATGTACTTATCCTAGCTAAGTTAATTAATTAGTCCAATTTAAGTGGTTAGATTAACTTAGGTGGATTAATTAAGGGTTTAATTTAAATATTTTGCAATTTCTTTAATTAAATGTAATTTATTTAATTACTTATTATTTAGCATAAATGAAACCGAGATAGCCGATTGTCGAATCTCGTGTTGATCGTCATGGTTGTATTGGTTTGTGCAATGGAGTGTTAAATTGTGTAATTGGATGCTTCCTGGTGATTTTGAATTATTATTTAAAAATAGGAATTTTCAGTATTTAATTAGAAAAATACCGTGTGTCGAGTTTTGACACCAAAAATATTTTAAATACTATATAAAATCGTGGAATTTTTAAAAGAGAGTATATCACGTTTTATGGTTCAATCTGATCGTGTGTTCATGCACAATTATTTTACCGGGTGTTTTTAATATGAAGCAAATAGGCCAAGTTCATTATTTGAAATTGAGGCATTTGAGTGCAAAACACGATGTCCTTGGCCGAGAATGGAAGTGCGTGTGATCGCTATGAGAACCTGTCACTCGATGACAATCGAGGGCGATGCTTCTATATGGAATGGCCCTTGTCAACGGATGCCGGTCGTAGTGGAGTATGGGCTGATGCTTATTTGGGAATGCCGTCTAAATGTAGACGTTGCCGTGCCTAACGAAGTGGGACGACACTTGGTTATGCCAGATGACTGCTAGCTGTTGAGTTGGCCATAGCCATTAGGTTGTAATTAATTGGAATGCTTGAATGAGTGGACTCAACTAACTAACCCAATGACTAGCCTCAGGTTGTAACCTGACCCGTGAGCGTGGTTCATTAACTTTCCTAATGGGGGTCGAAATGGTCCCATACAAGGTTTTGACAGGCCTCCTATCAGGACCAGGGAGTGGAAAATAGGGCATCCTATGGATATCAACACCCCTGATGGTGTCGTGGAGGACCCGAAGCTGATGACTACAGAGTCCAGAGTTTAGATGGCTCAGTAGCCCTTTCTGAGTTAGATTCTTGTGTATAGACTGGTAGGACCGACTGGTTATATATATAAACCTTGTTTGTTTATAAAATATGTTTTGTGTTAATTGACTATCCTGCTTTTCTATTCCATGCTTGTTTGTGTCTTGAGATTGTTTAAGTCGCTTTCGCATGTGTATAAAATGAATGGGTAGTCAACGCATCGTGGGAACATTGCAATTCTATTGACCACTAAGGGATGTGTGCACACTTGAGATTCAGGGCATGACATCCCTGCCCAAAGTTGTATTAGAGCTGGTTAGTGTCTAGAGTGATAATGTGCGATAGGTTTTAAGATAATTAGTAGAAAATGACTTTTTCTTATGCCGATGCAGGTGATTGATTAGCTTATTGGTAGATTGTTTTGTGTGGGTCACTCAGTTTTCTAATTTTGTGTGGAATTGAAAAGAAGGTTCTATAAAGAGTCTACACTATGAGTGATCAGGAGCAGAGAACTCCCAGGAAGAGGACAGTAGCATCTGTCACTCGAGGTAGGACACTGACAAGGGTCAGTACCCGAGGAAGAGCACCGGCTTAGGCTAGTGCAAGTGTAATAGTGCCGGCGTAGGTTGATACTGGTGTAGCAGCGCCTGGCGATCCTAGACTCAAGGGGATCGTACAGGCACTTGAGACGCTAGGGAATCTGATGGGGCAGTAGGCCTAGAATCAAGCAGCCGCTACAACCGCTGTCACTGCTGCTACCAATGCTGCTACTGCCAATGCTACTACTGCCAATGCTACTGCCGCACCTACTGAAGTCCAATCGTGGATTGTGATCGAGGAGAGACCAATGCACAAGCTAATTGAAAGTTTCTGAAGCTAAACTCACTGAGTTCACAATAGCAAGTGATCCCGAGGCTACAACCTTCTGGATCCAAGAGTTGGAGAAAGCCTTAGCGCTACTAAGGTGGACAGAGGAAGACAAGGTGGTCCTTGTAATCTATCAGTTGCAGGGAAATGTGAGCACCTGGTGGAGGTCCACCAGTGAAAGGATGTTTCTTAAAGACATGGTTCTGGTGTGGAACGCTTTCATTGAAGTGTTTAATGGCAAGTATTTCTCTGATTGTGCTAGGGAACAAAAGATGGTGGAATTTCAATGCCTTCGTCAAGGTCTGATGTCTGTAGACCAATACGAGGCGAAGTTTGCTGAACTCGCGTGCGCCCCCAGGCTGATTGAGGATTCCATAGACAGGGCAAGGAGATTCCGAGTTTATCTCAGACCAGAGCTGAAGGACCTGCTGGTGTCGTTTAATCTGAAGGACTACAATGATTTGTATGAGTGGGCTTAGCTGATAGAGAGAAACCTAAACAAACAAGCCGCCGCATCTGGGTCACGATTTGGGTCGAACAGGGATGGTAATTAGTTTGGGAAGAAATCGATGACCAAAGGAAGGTACCCTATTCTGCCCAACAAGAACGGTGGGATTAGAAATGCAGCATCGAACCAGAATGGTGTGTGTCGTTTCTATGGAAGACAACATGGATCAGCCTCGTGCTACTTTAGGACGGGTGCCTATTATGGATGTGGCCAATAGGGTCACCAGGTCAAGGATTGTCCCCAAAGGTCGATGGGAACACAATTGCCGCCGCCACCACCGATGGGACATAATAGAGGATATGCGCCACAAAATGCATAGCAGGGTGGTATGAATAGACCTCCAACACAAGGAATGGTGTATGCTGTCACCCGACAACAGGCAGATGACTCACTTGACGTGGTCACAGGTATGGTCTCGCTGAACAACCATGTTGCTTATGCTTTATTTGACCCTGGAGCTACACATTCATTTATTGCTGAGTAGTACGTTAAGTTGATAGGGTTGAATCCAAAATCGTTGGGGTCAATCATTAGTATATCTACCTCATTAAAGGATAAGGTGTTGTCTGCAGTAAGCTGTCCTAGTTGCAAATTAGTCATTGGTGAGCGAGAGGGAATGATAGATTTGATTGTCCTAACCATGTATGATTTTGATGTGATAATTAGTATGGATTGGCTCACCAAGCAACGAGCTACTGTAGGCTGTTATCATAAATCGATTCAGTTTAACCCGTTAGCGGGTGGAAGTTTCAAGTTTATTAAGAGTCGAGGAGGACCCTCAATAACCTTAATATCGTCGCTTGAGGCAACCTAGTTGTTAGAAGGGAGTTGCCAAGGTTACTTTGCGACTGTCGTAGATACGACAATTGAGGAGTCGGAGATGGAGGATATTGCCATGGTATAGGAGTTTCTCGATGTGTTTCCAAAAAGGGAGATTGAGTTCGTGATCGAGTTAGCCCCTAGGACGGAGCTAATCTCTAAGGTTCCTTACCGCATGGCATTGTCAAAATTGAAGGAACTGAAGGTGCAGACGTAGGAGTTGTTGGATAAAGGATTCATATGTCCTAGTGCATCACCTTAGGGAGCATCAGTTCTGTTTGTGAAGAAGAAATATGGTTTGTTGTGTTTTTGCATCGACTATTGGCAACTCAACCAGGTGACGATCAAAAGTGAGTACCTGCTACTGAGGATCGATAACTTGTTTGACCAGTTGCAGGGAGCGTCGATATTTTCTAAGATCGACCTGACAACAGGGTATCATCAGTTGAGGATCAGAAAGTAAGACATACCAAAGATGGTATTTCGTACGCATTACGGCCATTATGAGTTTTCCGTAATGCCATTTGGTTTGTCTAACGCCCTAGCTGCTTTCATAGATTTGATGAATCGGGTGTTCAAGGAGTATCTGGATTAGTTCATGATCGTTTTCATCGACGACATCCTAGTGTACTCGAGAAGTCCCGAGGAGCACGAAAGACAGTTAAGGATAGTGCTTCAAAGTCTGCGAAATCATGGACTGTACGCCAAGTTCAGTAAGTGCGAGTTTTGGTTAACTCGTGTGACCTTCCTATGTCATGTGATTTCTGGCGAAGGGATTTCCATAGACCTGACCAAGATTGAAGCGGTTATCAACTGGCCAAGACTGACGATAGTGACAGAGATCATAAGTTTCCTGGGATTGGTAGGTTATTACAGACGGTTCGTGGAAGGATTTTCAGTAATAACCATGCCGCTAACTCAACTGCTAAAGAAGGAAGAGAAGTTTGTATGAATAGATAAGCATGAGCATAATTTCCAAGAGATTAAGCAGAAGCTGACTATTGCACCCGTGCTGACAATTCTGTTTAGTCCTTGAGGATACGAGATTTTTAATGATGCGTTGTACAGAGGACTAGGTTGCATGTTAATGCAACATGGCAGGGTTGTTGCATAGGCGTCCTGTCAATTGAGACCTTATGAGTTGAATTACTTGACGTATGACTTAGAACTCACAGCAATTATCTTCGCTTTGAAGATTTGGAGACATTACTTATGCAGAGAAAGGTTCCAGATCTTTATAGACCATCAGAGCCTCAAGTATTTATACTCTCAGAATGAGTTGAACATGAGACAGCGTCGTTGGATGGAACTTCTTAAGGACTATGACTACGACATCTTGTATCATCCTGGAAAAGCTAACAAGGTCACAGATGTGTTGAGTCAAAAGTCATCGATTGTGCAAATGGTGATTCAAGAGTGGATCTTACTCGAATGAGCTCGAGATTCGATTTTCAAATATGGGGTAGGCCATTTTTCAAATCTTATGGCCACCCGTAGAATTGAACCGGAAGTGCAGATAAGGATTAAGACGCTGTAGTTGACAGATCCTGAGATCTAGAAGATTCTGCAAGAAGATACAGAAAAGGGAAAGGCTGACCTTTAGATTTCTGAAGATGGAACACTAAAGTTTCGTGGACGATTGTGTGTACCTTACAACGCCGAGCTTAAGGAGAAGATCTTGTCAGAAGCTCATCGTAGTAGTTGCGGCATTCATCCAAGTAGTACAAAGATGTATCAGAACTATGTCAACACTTTTGTTGGACTAGTATGAAGGCGGATATTGCTAGACATGTCGCCAAGTGCCTGACATGTCAGCAAGTGAAGGCATAGCACTATAAGCCGGGAGGACTTTTGCAATCTCTGGAGATTCCCGAGTGGAAATGGGAACATATCACAATAGACTTTGTGATGGGCTTACCAAGGAGTCAGAGAGATAATGATTCGATATAGTATGTAGTTGACAGATTAACGAAGTCTGCTCACTTCATCATTGTACGAAAGGACTATGCATTAGACATATATGTTGAGTTGTACGTGCGCCAGATAGTTCGACTACATGGAGTGCCAGTGACGATTATGTCAGATCGAGACTCGAAGTTTACAACTGCCTTTTCGAAAAAATTACAGACTACCTTGGGAACGAAGCTGTAGTACCATACGGCTTATCATCCTTAGACGAATGGCTAGTCTGAGATAACGATTCAAACTCTCGAGGACATGCTGCGAGTTTGCGTACTAGACTTCAAGGGAAGCTGGGAGGAATAGTTTATTCTAGTCGAGTTTGCCTACAACAATAGTTATCAACAGAGTATTCATATGGCACCGTTTGAAGCGTTGTATGGCAGAACGTGCAAAACTCTAGTTTGTTGGGACGAAATCAGAGAGCGAAAGAGTACCGGCCTAGAGTTAGTTCAATAGTTAGTTGATGCCGTCAAAGTTGTTCAGGAGAGACTTAAGACTGCTCAAAGTCAGTAGAAAAGTTATGCAAATAAGTGGCGAAGACAATTGGAGTTCCAAGTTGGTGAATGCGTCTTTTTGAAGGTGTCCCCGATGATGGATACTTCACGCTTCGGCAAGAAAGGGAAGCTGAGTCTGAGATATGTCGGTCCCTTTGAGATTTTGGAGCGAATAGGGACTTTGGCGTATCATCTTGGATTGCCGCCAAGACTGGCTCAAGTGCATGACGTCTTCCACGTGTCGATGTTGAGAAAGTATCAACCTGACCTGACCCACGTGTTGAATTTTGAAGAATTAAACGTGGACGAAAGAGTGTCATACGTGGAGAGACTAGTTTGGATTGTGGATCAAAAGGAGCAGGTACTGCGCAACAAGACGATCTCTTTGGTCAAAGGGGTCTGGCAATGCCACGGGACAAAAGAAGCAACATGGGAAAGTGAAGAATCGATAAGACGACAATACCCCCATCTTTTTGAAGAAGAATTGTAAGGGTTTAAATTTCAAGGACGAAATTTTTATAATGGGGGAAGAGTTGTGACGTCCTCAATTTTTGACCATGTTTTGATTAAATCAAATGGACTTTTCATTGATGCGCCTATAGTCCTTTTCTTTGAGCTGATCACTCACGAGATAACTAATCTATCAGGTGAAGCCATTAAGGGATATAAATGCGATAAACTTGAGAATTTGATTAGAAATCGACTACTTGACCGTGCTAATCGGCAAGGGTCAATACGGCACCATTATAATTGATTAAAGACTAAAGATAGGTTGATTCAACAGAAGCACATAATTAAATTGTGGGCGATTCTACCTGATTGTAAAATTCAAGTCAAACGACACTAAATTGATTTTTTAGTGAATTTTGTACCTGATGCTTGTAATTGAAACCTTGAGATTTTTACAACAATCGAGAGTTGCCGAT
This sequence comes from Eucalyptus leucophloia subsp. euroa, assembly GCA_017140325.1. Lineage (NCBI taxonomy): Eukaryota > Viridiplantae > Streptophyta > Magnoliopsida > Myrtales > Myrtaceae > Eucalyptus > Eucalyptus leucophloia. The sequence continues at coordinate 22,920,386 of CM029470.1, read as the reverse complement.
GAGTCGGAGATGCGCAAACGTGGATTGAAAATTGTCAACCATGGGTCAAATGCAAAAAAAAAAAAAATGCTAAAAACTACCCGGTAGGTAAGATCATACTAAATTCGCGTCTAATCGAAATTAACCACAAAATTAAACCCAGTTTCGGGAATAGAAAGTTTTAGTGTGTCACGATTTATTCTTAGGACATCATCGCATCCTTTGAAGAATTTTTCGGCAAGCCTAGAATTTTAGCGGGAAAATCAAATTTGGCAAATTAAATGATGGACATTCAGGGGGGCTCTTTATTTAGATTTTTGGGCTACCAAATTGAAGTAATTTGTAGAGAATGGGTGCAAATTCGTATGGCCACCTTAGTTGGTATTTTTTGGAGGCAAATTTGGCTTAATTTGGTGAGAAATTAAATGGAGACCAAGGCGAATTCGTAAGGCTACTGCCAAGGGGCGTTTTGGCCTTCAAATTGGGTTGGTTTATGAGGATAATGTGAAGAATTAAGATTGTGGAAGAAGCCTTGATAGCTTGGGCAGTAGACTTTAGGGGTTAGACCACTTGAGTGCCTTGATATTTTGCTTGCAAGCCCAATGGCTCAAGCCAATACTTTCAAGGCCATTATCTCCTCGTGGTTCCCCTCTCTCCCTCTTGATTCTCAACCAGCCTAGCAGAAGCCCCCTTGCAGCTGCTTCTTCTTCCTTTCTTCTTCTTCTTCATCCTTTTCTTCTCCATTTCCTTGCCACAAGTCCCCAAAACTAGAACCCCCCTACACCAACCAAGGACAACCACCAAACTCAGCCACCGAGCCCTAGCACCTGCCTCAACTCTAGCCACGAGCCCATCTCGAGTTGATGCTAGCCCGCGTCAACGTGCGACCAGCTTCAGTGATGCCAGCCACCTCTATTGGCTTTATCCGCCAAGCCCAACGTCACCAGCCACTTCAACCGGCTCTATTTGATCAGAAATTGACTGCTTAACCGTGCTAATCGGCAAGGGTCAATACGGCACCATTATAATTGATTAGAGACTGGAGATAGGTCAATTCGACAGAAGCATACAGTTAAATTATGGGTAATTCCACCTGATTGTAAAATTTACATCAAACGGCACTAAACTGATTTTTTAGTCGATTCTGTACTCGGTGCCTGTAATTGAAATTTTGAGATTTTTATAACAACCGAGAGTCGCTGATGAGTCAGAGATGCACAAACGTGGATTGAAAATTATCAACCATGGGTCAAACGCGAAAAAATTGCTAAAAGCTACCCAGTAGATTAGGTCACGCTATAATCGCATCTGATCGAAATTAACTACGAAATTAAACCCGGTTTCAGGAATCGAAAGTTTTAGTGTGTGACGATTTATGCTTAGGACATCGTCACATCCTTTGAAGAATTTTCAGCAGACCTTGAATTTTGGCGGGAAAATTAAATTTGGCAAATTAAACGATGGAAATTCGAGGGGGCTTCTTTATTTGGATTTTTTGGGGGATAAGAACGCTTTAAATGCCAAAACTTGGCACAAAGGGATACTTAAGTGCCAAAAGTTACGAAAGGTACACTTAAGTGTCACATTCGAAGAAAAACGGATCACTTAAGTCCCACTCCGGCCAAAGTCCGGCCAAAAGGCTGACATGGCATTTTTCCGACGAATTTCCGGCGAAGTGAACCAAAAACGACGCCGTTTTGCATGCTAACGTGGCAAATAATGCAAAAACGGCGTCACTTTGGGTTGATGTGGTAAAAAAAATATAAAATTAAATAAATTAAATTTAAAATTAGATTTAGTTAAAATATTAAAAAATAATAATTTATTAGTTAAAATATTAAAAAATAATAATTTTAAAATTAAATTTAGTTAAAATATTAAAAAATAATAATTTTAAAATTAGATTTAATTAAAATATTAAAATAATAATTTTAAAATTAAACTTAGTTAAAATATTAAAAAATAATAATTTTAAAATTAGATTTAGTTAAAATATTAAAAAATAATTTTAAAATTAAATTTAGTTAAAATATTAAAAATAATAATTTTTTTATTTTATTAATTTTTAAAATTTTAAAATTTTAAAATTTTAAAATTATTATTTTTTAATATTTTAACTAAATTTAATTTAAAATTTTTTTAATGTTTTAACTAAATCTAATTTTAAATTTAATTTATTTAATATTGATATTATTTTTATCACATGAGCCCAAAACGACGTCATTTTTGCATTATTTGGCTATGTCAGCGTGCAAAACGGCGTTGTTTTAGGCTCGGTTCACCGGAAAAATGCCATGTCGGCATTTTGGTCGAATTTTGGCTGGATTGGCACTTAAGTGATCAATTTTGCTCCGATTTTGGTACTTAAGTGTACCTTTCGTAACTTTTGGCACTTAAGTGTCCATTTGTGCCAACTTTTGGCACTCCAGGGTCTTTGTCATGATTTTTGGGCTACCAATTTGAAGTAATTTTTAAAGAATGTGTACAAATTCGTATGGGCACCTTAGTTGTTATTTTTTGGAAGCAAATTTGGCTTGATTTGGTGAGAAATTAAATGAAGACCAAGGCAAATTGATAGGGCTACTGCCAGGGGTTGTTTTGGCCTTCAAATTGGGTTGATTTGTGAGGATAATGTGAAGAATTAAGCTTATGGAAGAAGCCTTGATAGCTTAGGCAGCAGACTTTAGGGGTTAGACCACTTGAGTGCCTTGATATTTTGCTTGCAAGCCAAATGGCTCAAGCCAAAACTTTCAAGGCTGTTGTCCCCTCTTGGTTCCCCTTCTCTCCCCCTTGATTCTCGACCAGCCCAGCAGAAGCCCTCTTGCAGCTACTTCTTCTTCCTTTCTTCTTCTTCTTCATCCTCTTCTTCTTCATTTCCTTGCTGCAAGTCCCAAAAACTAGAACCAACCTACACCAACCAAGGACAGCCACCAAACTCAGCCACCAAGCCCTAGCGCCTGCCTCGACTCTAACCACAAGCTCGTCCCTAGCTGACGCTAGCTCGCGTCGACATGTGACCAGCTCCAACGATGCCAGCCACCTCAACCGGCTCCGTCTACCATGACCAACATCACCAGCCACTGCCACCGACCCTTGCTTCGCTCCAGCTGCCGTCCCCACACCGTCCAATCACTGGCGCGGCAACCAACCCTCTTGACCCTCTCGACTAGCCGCTCGAACAGAATCGAAGTTCGAGTTGGGCTGTGAGCCTTCTAAGGCTTTTTCAGCCTCGGTTTGGCCCCTTTGGTGTTGCCATAGACCCAGGTCTTGGTTGCCGTCACGCTACCATCGCCGTGAACCGGGAAGGCATCCAAGGCGACTTCTAGGCATCGGCCTCACCTAGGCCAGCATTGTCAACAATCTCAATATCGGGATGGCATCAAGGGCTTTACCCCAGGCAACGACCGGGCATCCCCTAGCATTGGCATTTAAGTGCATTGTGTGTCCATGCGTTTCAAGCATCAATCAATTCATTTTATCTTTGAACTTTTAGCCAGATGAAATTAATGAACGACTCTTATACCTTGTTAGACTCATGCCGGATGCGATTCGGCCTTGTGGTCTTGACTTTTAACCATTCGCTCTGGCTTTGGCATTGACCCGTGACTTGTCCCGAGTAACATTACGCCTCAATATTGTCCCGGAATCAAGTGTGAGTCATGCACCCACCTCGGCACATGTCCAAAGTTGCCGGAACCATTCCTCGACATCCGTGTAAGGTGGACACTCACGCGAGATCATGAACTTACAGGATGCAACAACAAGCAATAGAAACACAACCAGCATAACAATACAAAGCCAACACAAGCAAACGATGACATGATTAGAAAATCGATAAGTGTAGCACATCGCCCTATCGAAGAGTTAGGAAAATCTACTTACTACTTTTCGAACCAAATGCTTCTTTGGTGGTCAATCGGTGTCTAGGGTGGCTTGGAAGAGAAGGGCGTGAAAGAGAGGAGAGAAAGGGAGAGGAAAAGAGAGAAAGGCCAAGCCTTAAAATGTGAGGATGGCTCATCTCAATCATAGGCCTTGTCAGGCCCCGAACCTCGAGCGCGCACACATCCCTCGGTGGTCGATAGAATTGTGACATTCCTAGGACGCGTTGCCAACCCCATTCGTTTTATACACATGCGGAAGGGACTTAAACAATCTCTAGACACAAACACGCATGGGATAGAAAAACAGGATAATCAATTAACACAAAACATATTTGATAAACAAACCAGGTTTATATACAAAACCAGTCAATCCTACCAGTCTATACATAAAAATCTAACTCAAAAAGGGCTACCGAGCCATCTAAACTCTGGACTCTATAGTCATCGGCTCTGGGTCCTCTACGACACCATCAGGGGTGTCGATATCCATAGGATGCCCTATTTCCCACTCTCCAGTCCTGACGAGAGGCTTGTCAAAACCCTGTATAGGACCGTTTCAACCCCCGTTAGGAAAGTTATGAACCACGCTCTATATCGGTGAGGTACCAACTAAGGTAGGCCCTCTTCGACCTAGACCTTGGACTTAACTAACTCATGAGTCAGGTTAGTCCCGGGAATAGGGAAATAAGAGTGCTGAAAGTCCATCACTTGTGGGACCCCACAACATACATGATGTACCTCCATCTAAGGACCTGTAAATTTTAAATCGTGATGGGGTGAGACAAAGTCTCAGCGAGTCTACACTCTAAACCCCAATTAGGATGAGAATTTACCTAGAGGCAGCCTAAACACACATTATATAAGACTTACATCGCCTCAGCACCTCCCTGCACATTAGTACAGTTCATATAACATATGCATACAATAAACATATTTAACAATTGGAACATTGCACGTCAATCAACAAATATTCACAGGGGTCCCGATTATAAGGTCAAATCGTTATGACACGCCATATTCTGTGCCACACAATTTTGTCCTATAATCAGGCACAGCTATTTCACTCATTCAAGCATTCCAATTAATTATGACCCAATGGCCATGGCCAACTCAATAATCGGCGGTCATTCGGCATAATTGGGTGTCGTCCCGCTTCGCTGGGCACGTCAATGTCTACATCTAGACGGCATTCCCGAAGGAGCATTATCCCGAATTTTACCCACCCTATAAGTGTAATCAGACCGTTAAGGGCTTGGATTATTTTAAAGCAGGCTAGAAGACGAGCCTGTTGGACCGTGAGGAAAGTTTGGACTTAAGTGGTTAACAAGCCACAAAGATATTGAGTATGGACTCGATCGGCTAAAGGGTAGGATATGGACTTGGACTTGGCTTGGAGCAGGCCAAGAGTAGAGTTCATTAGAATAGTAAATTAAGTCTAGTGGGCTGTGAATTGTCGTAAGATGAGCTCGGTGGGCCAGAGACGGGAATTTAGGCCTGAGCGCCTTAATTTTCGATTAAGTTTATAGATTACCGTTATGAGGGATTTATTTAGAAATTTTATTAAAAACTTATAAGCGATTTCAACTCTATTGTTGATCATTAACTTGAGTAATTTCTCGCGATAAATTCTTGTTCGTAGATTAGTGCCAAGATGTTAACATGTCATTTCGATTCATACGAACTCATAGATTCGTATAGTTATGGGGGAATCGAAATTTTGTGGATTTGGAACGAAACTAAGTAAGAAACATTAGAAACTAATAGAACAACTAACAACATGGATTAGGAGTAAATTGTTTTCGAACGCCAGACGTCGATTGTGAAGAATGAGGCGTGCATGGAAGCCACGACACCCTTCCTTCCCTTCGATTTTTACCCCCTAACCTGAAGCTATAGAGGAAACATAATAAATAATCTTGCTAATGATTACTTCTCCTTGGGATTGAAAACAAAATTTGCACACACTCAAGCCAAACTCCCTCAAAGTTCACATCATTCCCTCTCTCTCTCCAAAAATAGAACCGAAAACTCTCTCTCATTTCTGTTCTCTCGCGGCTCGAGCAGAAGTGAAGCCCAGCAACTCTGGCGACCTTGCTTCTTCTTGCATGAGTTTGAGAGTAGATTCTTGGAAAGCATCGAGCCACCCATGAAGCCAAGTAACTGGTGAGGAAATGATGAGTTCCTAAACTAGAATTTATCTGCTGTTTGTCGAGGGAACTTGTGGAGCATGCTGAATGGTGGAGGATTAGGTTGGATGATTCTGTTTTGAGTTGAAATGGGCTAGATGAGCATTCAAACAAAGCTATGAGTCCTTGCATGTCATGATAAGGCTTTAGATAGTTAAAGAATTGAGTGCAAGGGAGCTAAGTTTGGTCAAGTTGGTGGAAAGGTAACCGCCGAGTGAAGAAAGGTGTTGCATGTCGTTGTAGATGAGCACTTGTCTTGAATCGAGCTGTGGATTGCTGTATGTAGGCAAAGAGCTACTGAGGTCACTCTTAGATGTTGTTGGAGAGGTGTCGCAGTACTGAAAGAGTAGTTATAGATGAGCTAAGTAGCTTAGTTGAGCTGTATATGAGAATAATAGTTCGAAGCACTCTATTTGGGAAAGACAAAGATGGAAAAACTTATTAGTTTTGCGTCGCTTGAGACTTTAAAGGTGTAGTTAAAGGAAAGAACTAGTTTACTTAAGAGAATACTAACTATTTTAGGTTTCGACCTCTAGTTATAGTGTGATTCTTGCAAAAGCGTGTTGGTGAGATCATTTTCCCTTAGAACAGTAAGCTGATCTGAAGAAGACAGCAAAACCTTAGGTAGTTCTACGAATTTTCTGTACTTTTATAGATGGAATTGGACCTTAAACCCTTCATGAAAGTTGTAGGACACGTCTCTAGGAACAACATATCAAAATTTGAGAACAAACGGTCAAGGTTTGGGCAGTGAAATAATCCCTCTTCCGTAGGTACTCAATCTGGAAGTTGCTGCAGAATTTTAGGAATGAAGACAGCAAGTTACCGCTCTTTATACATTGAGATATAGGCTTAGGTCTCTCCACAAAAAATGTTAATCTATATCTCTTCTATAACATATTAAAATTTCGTAGCTTTTTGATAATATTTGACATACTTTCTGCTCCTGTGATTGAAACTGCTCTTATTACCTTATATCCTGCATTGATCCAAGATAGTGCAATAGATGTTGTACCCCTTATAGCTGATTTTCATCACATATAGGTAGTCTAATAGTCTTGTAATAATGGTTAGTTTGTGCATGCACATGCCTCTTCCATAATTGAAAGTGTGGTCATTGTGTGGTTACCAATTGTGGTATGTGCATGCAATGAGTGCGATATGAATAAAGTGTTGTGTGAGCATGAGTCTTACTTGAAGTGATCATGTGTACTCTTGAGCTCTCACACACGCTGTGAGGTGATATTATTCAAAGGTGTAATGTGTGGAATGTGTGCTTCAAATGAGTAAGAGATTTCCACCGGTATTGAGATGCTAGTGATGCCCTAGGGAGTGGGATGCCCATGTTGTGTGATCTTGGATGCCTCGGTTGAGTGAAATGTTGGGATGCCTCAGAGTGAGATGCCCCTGTGTGTGATCAGGGATGCCTCGGTTGTGGGATACCGGGATGCCTCAGAGTGAAATGCCACATGCTAAGTGATCTTGGGATGCGTCGTTGTGTGATTACTGGGATGCCTTGGAGTGAGATGCCCATGATAGCAATATTGTGGAAGTTCGGATGTGGGATTCCAGAAGTGACTCGATCGGGCCGGCTTGCGTTTTGGTGGGAAAATTGATCGAGGGTGGACTTTGATATACACACTATAATGTAATTCCACTTGGCGTGTGAGTTCGCTTGCTGCTATTGCATTTCATCTTTGTTCAGATTAAGAGCATAAGGTATACATGTGCATTTAGCATGTTTTTGGCATTCATTTAGTTATACCCCTGACAATCCTGCCTAAGTATGTTAAGCTATTTAGTTGTGTTCTCTTGCTTTCTTGGCAACTATGGATTGTCTAGTTTAGGGTCTTATTATTTCTTTATTGACCATTGCTCATTCCTTTCTATTTTTAGATCGTTAGAATGGACGTACCACTGATTGCTCGTTATGGGATGACAACGTGTATTGATGTATCTTTCCATGACGTGTATGATCCCGATATCGAGCTGACCTACACGAGATATGAGGCTACACTTTGGATGGATGATGGTACGGTAGATTGGATACCTATGAGGTTTGTTGCGTGGTTTGTAAACCATGAGGGGGAGCTATTTAGCCCTCTTCATTTCGATGCCGGAGGACCTGGAGCCAGGGCGGGAGGTGCTTAAGCACCCAAATCATGATGAAGCCGGAGAAGACGTCTTTTATTTTTTGTATGGACTTGGGCTAGTGTGGGGGTAGCGAAGTTAGGAACCCTCTCATCCTTTTCCCTAGCTGTTTACTTACACTTTTGACAAGAACATGTAAATGTGTGGTACATTGGTGAAGAACTTGTAAGTAATCTAGAAAGATGTTTGTCAACCTGAATACTTTTAACAGGAAAGATAATGAAGTTCCTTATGATCCTTATATACGTTCTTAGTTGGATTGTCTAATACTTGAAAGTGCTAGTATGAACACCTAGAGGGGGTTGAATAGGTGTAAAAAATAATTATGCAAAATGCAATGAAAACCTTTACTTTTAACCTGAGTTTAAATAACAACATACTTTTGAAACTAAGTCTGAAGAGCAGCAGACTTTAAGCGAGATCAGACTTTAGCAGTTAAATAGAATTACGAACAAAATAAAGAGATTCAAGGAAGAAAATAAGAACACAAGGTTTATAGTGGTTCGGCTTATTCAAGCTTACGTCCACTCTCCCACACTAACATCTTTCTTGGCTGGATTCCACTATACAATCAAAAGGAGATTACAACTTTGAGTGCAAATACTTAGTAGTAGATCATACTATCTCACTAAGTCACTCTTTTGGTATTTATCTCATGATCACAAACGTTTAAGCTCACAAGAGACAAGTGTATGAACAAAGATCACTAAGACTTTGGAATTATAAATTTTACACTCTGTCTCTTACTTGCCCATCGGTCCTTCATTTCCTTAAATACTTCTCCATTTCCAAACTAGCCGTTGGACAGTATCTTGAGAATCATCTTCCAATCTACCCATTGGACAGCTATATATCTAGAAGATTTGGTAGCCGTTGAGTGACAAAAGTAGAATCCCAAATTGATTCCGATCGCCCATACAAAAAGAATCTTGATTTCCATAAGTACAGCTTCTTTATATAGAAAGTTCTTGTCCTCAATATCCAATCGTCAATCAATTAGATTGAATCAATCAAATCAATTTTGATGTAGAATCCAAACCAGATCACTAGCCATTATATGATTGGGGCTTGTGTTATATTATGTCGAATCTGGATGTAAAGTCTGAGTGCAATAGACTGTATAATTTGAGTCTGAGTGTAATAGACTGTATAATTTGAGTCTGAGTGCAATAGACTTTACAATCTGAGTCTAAACACAATATGAATAAGTTCAACTTCAACATAGAGTTTGTCTTCTGGTTTAGCTTCAGCATAGATTCTATCTTTTGTTTCTTCATTCACGTTCAGTCTGGAATTTGTCAAAGTAAGCAGACTTCTGATGTAGAATAGATTTCGACACTAAAGTCTGGCAACCTTCAGACTTTCACACAAAAGTCTGGAAATCTTCAAAATAGAATTTAGACATGTGTTACGTTCAGTCTTCTGGCCGTCTTCAGACTTTGACAATATCCTTTATATTATTTGCATTGTTTATTACTTAACCATTAACATGTTAGTAGTCTTTGATTTATTTTGTTATATTCAAAACATCATAAAGGATTTCTCTAACAATACTAAGTGATAGGACTATTACAGGGTGACCTTGTGTTATAAAGCTTTCGATCTTAAAATGTCCATGTTATACATGCTAACCAATTCTAGATGGATGCTACAGTCTGATAATTTTAATCAACAGGTCCTCTCAAGATGATAATCTGTATAATTTTGGCTTACACTTAGTATGTAACACTTCTAGAACGTTACAACTACGATCGGCATCCGTTGACAAGGGGCATTCCTTATAGGAGCATCACCCTTGATTTTAATCGAGTGACAAGTTCTCATAGTGATCACACGCACATCCATTCTTGCCCAAGAACATCGTGCTTTGCACTCAAATGCCTCAATTTCAAATAATGAACTTGTACTATTTTCTTCATATTAAAAATACCTGGTAAAATAATTGTGGTGGACACACGATCAGATTGAACCATAAAATGTGATATAATCTCTTTTAAAAAATCCACAATTTTATATATTGCGTAAAATATTTTTGGAGTCAAAACCCGACATCTGGTATTTTTCTAATTAAATACAAAAAATTCAAATTTTTGAAATAATAATTCAAAATCACCATCAAGCATCAAATTACACAATTTAACACTTAATTGCACAAACCAATACAACCATGACAATCAACACGACATTCTAACAACGACTATCCCGGTATAATTTACGCTAAATAATAATTTATTAAATAAATTACAAAATATTTAAATTAAACCCTCAATTAATCCACCTAAGCTAATCTAACCACTTAAATTGGACTAATTAATTAACTTAGCTAGGATAAGTACATTACACTAATTAGGCTAATCATCTAAGCTATCTACCACCTAATTAACCTAACTAATTAACCAACTGAATAATTAAACTAACTAAATTAACCTTAATCCTATTTAGGCATAAACTAATCCCCTCTAAGAGTAATTAACCCTTTAATTAGAGTTTAGGAGGTTAACTCAATGGTTTAGCACGAAAACCTGTTCATGGCGATGGCAGCGCGACGGCAACCAAGACCTAGGCCTACGACGACACCAAAAGGGGGCTAAAATGAGGCTGAAAAGCCTTGGAAGGCTCACAGCCCAACTAGAACTTTGGTTATGTTCGAGGGGCTGGTCGAGAGGTTTGAAAGGGCTAGCTGCCGCAGCGGTGACTGGACGGCATAGGGACGGCAGCTGGAGTGGAGCAAGGACTAGTGGTGATGGCTGGTGACATCAGGCCTAGTGAATAGAGCCAGTTGAGGTGGCTGACGTCACTGGAGCTGGTTGCATGTTGACATGGGCTAGCGTCAGCTCAGGACGGGCTCGCAACTGGAGTCAAGGCAAGGGCTGGGGCTCGGTGGCTGAGTTTGGTGGCTGTCCTTGGTTGGTGTAGGTGGGTTCTAGTTTTGGGGACTTGCGGCAAGGAAATGGAGAAGAAGAGGATGAAGAAGAAGAAGAAAGGAAGAAGCAGTTGCAAGGGGGCTTCTGTTCGGCTGGTTGAGAATCAAGGGGGAGAGAAGGGGAACCAAGAGGGGACAATGGCCTTGAAAGTCTTTGCTTGAGCTATTGGGCTTGCAAGCCAAATGTCAAGGCACTCAAGTGGTCTAACCCCTAAATGTTTGATGCCCAAGCTGTCAAGGCTTCTTCCACAAGCTTAAATCTTCACATTATCCTCACAAATCAACCCAATTTGAAGGCCAAGACACCCCTTGGTGGTAGCCCTACGAATTTACATTGGTCTTCATTTAATTTCTCACCAAATCAAGCCAAATTGGCCTCCAAAAAATACCAACTAAGGTGCCTATACGAATTTGCCCCCATTCTCTACAAATTACTTCAATTTGGTATCCTAAAAATCCAAATAAAGAGCCCTCCCCCCCCCAGCGAATTTCCATAATTTAATTTGCCAAATTTGAGTTTCCCGCCAAAATTCCGGGCTCGTAAAAAATTCTTCAAAGGATGTGATGATGTCCTAAGAATAAATTGTGACACACTAAAACTTTCGATTCCTGAAACCGGGTTTAATTTCGTAATTAATTTCGATCGACGCGATTTTAGAGTAACCTAACCTATTGGGTAGTTTTTAGGAATTCTTTTGCGTTCGACCCATGGTTGATAATTTTCAATCCACGTTTGCATATCTTTGACTCATCGGCGACTCTCGGTTGTCGTAAAAATCTCAAGGTTTCAATTACGAGCACCAGGTATTGAATCAACTAAAAAATTAGTTTAGTGCCGTTTGACGTGAATTTTACAATCAGGTGGAATCACCCACAATTTAAATTACGCGCTTCTGTCGAATCGACCTCTCTCCAGTCTCTAATCAATTATAATGGTGCTGTTTGACCCTTGCAAATTAGCACAATCAAGTAGTCGATTTTTGATCGAATTCTTAGTTGGATTGTCTAATACTAAGTGACAGGACTATTAGAGGGTGACCTTGTGTTATAAAGCTTTAGATGTTAAAATGTCCATGTTATACATGCTAACCAATTCTACATGGATGCTACAGTTCGATAATTGTAATCAACAGGTCCTGTCAGGATGATAATCTGTATAATTTCTGCTTGCGCTTAGTATATGATGTTTCTGGAATGTCACAACTGCGACCGGCATCCGTTGACAAGAGGCATTCCATATAGGAGCATCGTCCTCAATTTTCATCGAGTGACGGGTTGATAACTCTATAAAAATAGAGTTATTTTACCTATTTTAGGCAACAATTAATGCATTATCTATGAGAAAATATTTGGATTTCCTTCTGATTATTTGAATATTCTTTGTTTATGCAGAATATAAGGAAAATAATGGCAAATATCAGGAATTCAAATAAAAAAAGCAATGGAAGATGGATATCAAATCAGGAAATTATTGACTTTATTTTCTAATGTTATCTGCAAGCGTTGGGAGTTTTCATAGATCGTTTTTTCATTGTTCTGAGAGTTTTTCAAATACTTTGAAAAGAAAACAAAAGTGGTGATAGAATTCTTGTTTTTTGATTCAAGATGCTAGATTTGATTTATATTTTTATTTATTCTTCTACTATGTTCTAATTTTCTTTTGTTAGGGCTATGATGTAGCCTAACCATGATGATGTGAATTTCATGATTTTTATGTTTTACAATTAATTTCAGTTGTGTGAGTTATATATTATTGTACTTAATGCTTTTGAGTGACTGACCACCACTTGGATAATCTGATGTGCATACTTGAGATTGAAAAGTGATAATATGTAATTGCTCATTATAATGTATAACCATAAATTAAACGTGGATAGAGATATACTACGTTATTTGTGCAACTTTCAGTGATAAAGTGTCCAAAAGACTCATTGTAAGCTGGGAATATTCATAATTTTTAATGCACTTATGCTTATTTTAATTCACATAGAGATATAGTGAATTAATAAGCTGAGTAGGTTTGCTATACCTAGAGATAGGATAGTAAATAGATTAGGAAATTCCGCTATCATATGATTGATATCATTCTTGTATTCACAACAATATGAAATTTATATCTAGTGGTTATGGTGAAATCGGATGCTCTAACATATTTATTTGATAATCCAACTTATAAAATTCATCTTAATCCCACTTATACAAGGTACCAAATTACAAATTTAAATGGCCATAATACTTTGTAACATAGTTTAATAAAATCCAACTTATAAAATTCATGGCCAAAAACATAATTTCCTCATCAAATAAAATCCTTGGTCTCACATGGACATAGGATGCGTTTCCAACAACATAATTATCCATTTATATAAATACTAGATCATTTGTCCTCGAAATTAGACATTGCCTATGTCTCCTCAAACAAGTGAGGGTACCTTTCCCTCATTTCATTTTCACTTTCCCATGTGGCTTCCTTCACATCATGATGTTGCCATAATATCTTAACCAATAGAATTTTCTTGGTCCTGCGAATTTGTTCCTTTCGATCCAATACTTGCACAGGCTCCTTAATGTACCTCACTTTCTCACCCACTTTGATGGCTTCATGATTGAGTATGTGACTAGGGTCTAGCTGATACTTCCTCAGCCATGCCTGTACTTTTATCTAAAGACAAGGATACAAGCTCTCAACATATCCTCTAGTGTCTGGATCACTCTTTTCATTTGTCCATTTGTTTGAGGATGAAAAACAATACTAAATTGAAGCTTCATCCTTAAAGCATCTTGGAGACTTATCAAAAAATTTGAAAAAAACCTAGAGTCTCGATCAAATGTAATCGTTACAGGAATATAATGTAAGTGTACCACTTGGCCTACACATCTATTAGCAAATTTATCCATCGGATAATCTACGCGAACAGCTAGGAAATGGGTAGACTTAGTAAAGCGATTTACTATCACCTAGATAGAGTCGTGACCACTTGATGTCCTTGGTAATCCTTGCATGAAATCCATCATCACATGATCCCATTTCCATTCTGGAATATCTAACGGTCTCAATTGAACACACCATTTAACCAAATTATTCCTATACCTTTGTCACCATCAATTCAAGCCTAGAAACATCAAAATCGACACCATTAACGACTCATCTGGTTCAGTCCAACAAAGACATTCACTACGCTTTCACTGCAACATAGGTTCAAGCCTAAAATACAACGTCATTCATTCAATTCAAATATCGATAGTCCACCAAGACTTATTCAATTCGAAGATCGACAATCCACCAAGATAAGAACTTGTCTAGTTTACATCGAGTATATCTCATGTCTCACCCTAAAGGATCATCACTTGGACTAATCACTCATCAAATCCACAACTTGCACTTTCACCTTTTCACCTTGGAAAGACTATAACCACAATTGATCATATCCACTAATTCTACCAAACCTTTTTCAAATTGAGATCATCACCTAAAATTAAAAGTTGACCACCATCGATTAAACCTATTATCTTGACATATAAACCACAAATAATTTCATCTCCATATGACCACTCAAACTCATGACTTCCAAGATCATTCTATACATACTAAATGCATCCATGTAATGCATCAAGACTTCCAATGAGATCCTCTAATAGGAAGTCACTACTTAGCTCAAATGATCATAACTCACTCTCTATAATTCACTTCTTAATCCTTGTTTGCAGCATTACGCTTAGATGCTACACATGTTTTTTTAGGTCCTTTAGAATATATTAGGATATCATCAAATGAAGACAATCACTATTTGATCCAAATAAGGCTTAAATATCCTATTCATTAAATCCATGAATGCAGCTAAGGCATTCGTCAACCTAGATAGCATAACTAGGAACTCATAGAATCCATAGAGAGTCCTAAATACGGTCTTAGAAATGTCTTCTTTCTTAATCCTTAATTGATGATATCCTGACCTCAAGTCAATTTTAGAAAATACCGAACTTCCTTACAGTTGGTCAAATAGGTCATCAATTCTAGGTAATGAATACTTACTCTTAACAATTACATGATTCAATTGCCTATTATCAATGCACAAATGCATCGACTTGTCCTTCTTTTTCACAAACAAAAGTTCTACAAGCTTAACCATGCTTCCGCTATGCCACTCTAATAGAATTATCCCATAAACACTGCCTTCCTAGTTCCGTTCATAGTTCGGTTCATTCCTGCCCCCTTTTGCTATCCTAGAAGCCTGCCAAGAGCCACTCCTTGTTCAGCTCCTCTGACCTCAGTGTCCACTCCCCGCCCTCATCGGATTGGGTCGTTACAGGTACACCAGCTTTTGCCTGGTTCGAACCCAAACTACACATCCATTGGGGGGCCTCGTTTCGATAGGGACTAACTTACAAAGATATTATCGGCTTTAGCCTATCCCATTCTTAGCCTCACGGTTTTATCCTTAGCGCACGGATAAGTACTATCTCAGGAGATCATTCATCCTAGTCCATTGCTTACGGAGCTAGTCCATTCTTACGATGACGTCAAAGTCATACATAACTATCACTATCAAGTCCATCTCCAAATCTCATTCTCCTAGGGTTATCTCACACATCTCACATGTTAACATAGATAACAACATGTCCTTCAGTGATGTAAAAAATACGAAGAGGCATATCTAGATATTTGCTCCTATTTCTCACAATCATCTATATTTTGCATACCAAATGAATGCGTGCCACTCATATCAAATAACGCATATACCTTCTTATCCCTTTATCAAAATCATACCTGAGATAACACTTTTGGAAGCTTTCGCTTCCTCTTGGGTGACCGCATACACCCTTCCCTGTGGTGGTGGCCTCTGTGGATTCTTTGGTAGGTTTGATCCGCCAGTACTTTGTTGTACCTGTCGCACCGAGTCAACACTCATTTGCAACCTTTCTTGTGGGCAATTTCTCCTAAGGTAACCTACTTGTCCACAACCATAACATCTCAGTCGTCCATTGCAAGGTCCTAGGCCATGCCTCCCATCACACTTTCGACAAACATCAGGCTGATAGGGTGCCTTCCCAAAAGTCAGGTCACTCCAACCTCTTCTA
This sequence comes from Eucalyptus leucophloia subsp. euroa, assembly GCA_017140325.1. Taxonomy (NCBI): domain Eukaryota; kingdom Viridiplantae; phylum Streptophyta; class Magnoliopsida; order Myrtales; family Myrtaceae; genus Eucalyptus; species Eucalyptus leucophloia. The sequence continues at coordinate 22,904,187 of CM029470.1, read as the reverse complement.
AAATTTCCAAAGTTACTCTTTTTCTTAACATCCCAGGTCTAACCTTGACCAGGATAGGGTCTCTTACCCCTTCGAACATCATTAAAGGTCATCTACCTCTTAGATTCTGATTGCTCTCTCACTAACTCTTGCTCCACCAATGTACCCTCTCATAAATCTCATGGTAATCCCTTATACTCAAAGGCACCAGTTGTTTCCTAATATCAGTCCTTAGCCCCTTTAGGAATCTCTTAGCCTTTTCCTCTCGATCCTCAATCATTATGGGAGCATACCTAGACAATTCAGAAAATTTCGCCTCATACTAGTCTACTGTCACCTCCCTTTATTCTAACTGAACAAATTCAGTGATCTTCTTATCCTTAGCACAATCAGAGAAATGCTTCCTATTGAAAGCCCTAACAAACTCATCCCAGTTTATATCAGTACCTAGTGGAAAGATCGTGTCCCTCGAAGCTCTCCACCAAAACTTTGCATTTCCCTCTAGCTGGTATTCTGCCAAGGTTATCTTTTCAACATCGCTACAATTCAACAATCGGAAAAATCCGTTCCATTCCATCATCCATTGCTCCGCCTCCTCAAGACTTCCCATTCCACCAAACTTAGGTGGTTTCAACTTCAGAAATTATTCAACCAATCCATGAGGGCGATGTTCCACTCCGGGTTGTTGCTGCGCTTGTCTATCCATTAGATTTCCAATATTGGCCAACGCCTGAAGGATGTTTTCCATTCGGGGTTCAACCCTTGCAGCAGAGGCTTTAGCCCTCGATGGATGAGCACTTCTAGCTCGTACCATGATTTCCCTGCAGTTTTTCCAAGCATTTACCTCAACAATAATTTGCACCTCGGTGTCACTAGTCAGATCATTAATTAAGATTATTACTAAGGTTACATAAGTAACATAAAATGCTACTAACACATAAAAGCAACATCACACTAGTTACCAGGGATCTACGAGTGAATACCCATTACCCGTTGTTCAAAGTTAGTCAACCATCCCAGTTAGTATCCTATGGTGTGCATCATTCTATCCTCAATTTCCATATGAGGCACCTTATCACTCCAAATAGACCATAGCTTTGATACCAATTAAGTTTGTGGCACCCCCTCGACGGCCCCCGATCCATTAGGGTCGCCGCAGTTCGATTTCCATTCTCTTTCCCTAATAACATGTCACTCTAATACCATTTCAATTACAGCAGGTCCATACAACCTGGGGTTTTACATATTTTTTTTTAGATTGGTCCCTTGCGCAATTCATATACGGAAGCACCTCCGACAACTCCCTTCCCTATATTTAGAAAATGATGCACACCTATTAAACATTTATAGGTAAAAACCAAACACTTTTATTAACTTAAACCAGATGGACATCATTCATCAGTATATCAAAATGCCATAGTTTTTTTTTTTTTATACTTGGCTATACTTCAAAAGATGACCGACATCTCCTCCAACAGTCATATACTTAAAGTCCATCGATCAGTGTCGGCGTCCAAAAGTTTCTTCCTTTGCTATCCTCTTCCTTGAGGTCATATCCAACCACTCGATCCATCTACCGGTGGCAGTGACAGCAAAGGTATCTTATCTAGTTTGAAATGTTATTCCCCAAAAGGGGTGAGTATAACCACTTAGCAGTAAAGATCCACAAAACTACTCATTACGTCACACAGAACAATCAAGGCATCATAACAAAGCACGTGCCATTCATGCATTCAAGTATAACTTACCTTGCAGCCATGCATATGTCATCATACCATATGTGCATATACCATCATGCACTCATCATCAAGCCTTCATGCATATATCACCATGCCGTATGTGCATATACCACCATGCACTCATCATTAAGCATTCATGCATATCCATGCCATATGTGCATATACCACCATGCAGTTATGCATATCTCACCATGCCATCGTGCATATACCACCATGATTCATATCATCCATGCTATCAAGCATAAATCACCATGAGATCCATTCATGCCTTCATGATCGTATTTTCAATATCAAATAGCATTAATTTACCTTCATAAGCAGATCATGCATCATGCCATATGCATACACCCATGCACATGATTCATTTTCAATTCTTATCTTTCATAAGGATTTCATCAGTTTTTCTTTCCAGGGACCAATGTTTGCATCCCACAATTTATCGCTCGCATCCAACCAGGCATCGTGAGGAACCTCTGGGCATGTATTCAAAATACAACCGGGCATCCGGCCCCCTACATTTCGCTCATCTCGTATCCTAACTAGCATCACGAGGAATCCCCCTGGGCACACACCTCCAAGGCTTTCGGGATTACGTACCGACATACCACCAGGAATCCCCCCTCCTCTGGAATTACATACCGTGTACCACCAGGCATCTCGAAACTCCTGGGGACCCTTCGGAATTACGCCACTAGGCCATCAGGCATCCGGCACCCCCACATTCTGGGCATCCTGACACTCCCAGGGCATTATCGGCTCACCCCCAATAGTTTCCTTATTCATCATAATTCATATTCACCAATTTATGTCTCACAATCAACATGGCACGTGATGTAATGGCAACAAAGTCAAATTCAGCATTTGATTCTACATGCATTGAAACTGACTAAATCCGAACGCGTCAGATTACACAGTTTTAGAATATTTCCGATTAAATACCCTAATGATCTTCAAAATTCATGAAATTGGACTATGTTGTAGTCAAGATCCTAAGGTAGGTTTGTCATGAAGAAACCAAAGTCAAATTCGTTCTTAGTGATTAAATATAGGCGGATAAATCTTATGTTTCAATACCGAAATTTCCAGATCTGACTACTTCCGAAAAACCATGATTTTTCCTCTCTATTCCCGTTATTTTTCTCTAAATTTTTGATATGTTAAACCTCAGAATAACATCTACAACTTTCATTAAGGAAACACGAAAAAATTTTAACTGTATGATTTTATAAAAATCACGAAATCGTGCTGGGTCGAAGTAACGTTTTTCCCAGATCCAGTTTCTTCAAAAGGTGACGATTTCACTGACCTATCTTTGTTCATTTCTTCTAAAATTTTAATATGTTCTACCTCAAGAAGTATTTTACAACTTTCATTAAGAGATCAAAGTGATATTTTCATAAGAAGGTTACTTTACAGACCACGAAACCACGGAAGGTCAGCACAACGAATTCCTGATCTAGTCTCTCCAAAGAAAAATAATTTCACTAAAAATTTCTTGTTCGTTTTACATCAAATTTGAGTATGTTGTTCTTCAAGGTGTTCTCTACGACTTTCATGAAGAAAACGAAACAAGATTCTGACTAAAAAGTCACATGCAACACACAATCTCATGGACGGTCGGACTGGTCTTTCCAGAAACAGCATGCATGGCGAACGAATCTTTCTTCAAAGCTCCAAAATTTCGTCCCATCTACCACAACCAAGACTTACCATCTACTACACATACACACAGCAATGCAAATGGTAGGTTTTAGGACTTCACTTTCCTTAGATTCAAGCACAAAACAGCAACAAATAGAGGCAAAGCAGCAACGAACGGCGGACGAACAGGCAGACGAACTCTCTTCCTTTCTTTCTCTCTTCTTTCTTTGGATGGTACTCTCTCTCTCTCTCTCTTCTCTCTCTTCTGGTCGAAATCCCCCTCCCCCTTTTCCTTTTAGTTGAATTAAAACCCTTGCATGCTCCCATTTTTGCATGGAGGGACACTTGGTTACAAAGGGGCAACACTTGGCATTTTTACCATGCACATGATGGGCCTTCATTTGGCTGGGCTTGGGCCAGCCTTGGTCGACCACTTCATGGGCTCCTTGGGCTAGGCCTCTTGGCCCACTTTAGGCCCAACACACTTGGGCTTAAGGTCCAAACTTAAATGGCCCATCTTTATTTTTGATAATCCATCTTAATCCCACTTATACAAGGTACCAAATTACAAATTTAAATGGCCATAATACTTTGTAACATAGTTTAATAAAATCAAACTTATAAAATTCATGGCCAAAAACATAATTTCCTCATCAAATAAAATCCTTGGTCTCACATGGACATAGGACGCGTTTCCAACAACATAATTATCCATTTATATAAATACCATATCATTCTTATTCACTTGGCCATAAATCTTGAAATCATAAATCAATAGACTCCTACTTATAAAACACATGGCCATGAGTTATTTTTGGGATGCCATAAGGGCATTGTCACCAATGCTATGTGACGATGGACGTTTTTTCCTCTTTAAGTGCACATGCATAAGTGCCTCACACAAGTCGGTTCTTATCTTTTCTCTTAGCCAATATATGCATGGCTCGAAGGCGTGCTCATTCATTTGTGTATACCATGATTCCTTGCACTAAACTAAAAAACGTGTCGACAAATGATCCTTGGTCCGCAACTTGAACCGTTACTTAGCATTGATCCTTGCACCGAACAAGGCTTGGAAACGACATGTCTCAATGCCGATCCAAGACTTGGAGGCTTGGGTACACCTTGCTTTAGTGACGATCCCAAGCTTGACGGACCTCGGCTCCAACCCAATGTGAACATACCACGTACTGTGAATGACCCTCGGCTCTTAGTTTGATTCAACATCAAGCACACGGTCTCTGCACCAATTGAAACCCTAGAATTGGCACCCTTTTGTCCCTTACCAAGATCTCGTGGATTTAGGCGATCCCCATACAGATCAAGGTTTAGAATTGACACACCTCAATGTTGATCTAGGACCTTGTGAACTTGGGCGATTCCCGCACCAAGCGAGATTCGGAATCGGTACACTCTTTATGCCGATTCAAGGCCTTATGGTTTGGACGGCTTTGCCTTGCAATGAACTCAATCTGAGCAAACACCGGCTTCATTTCTGGACGTATATAACACAAGCACATGGCCAAACACAATTGCAAGTAAAATCAAACAAAAGACTTCACACACCACCCATGACTTGATGGGTGAGCACTTAGCTAGCCTCAACAATGAAATCTACATTCTAAGAGGAGAAAGAGGAACCTTACTTACCTATATGAACCTTAAGCACTAGCTTAGTAGTGAAAAGAAGCTTACTAGTCTTGAGTTGGTGCAACTTACTACCGAGGCTGTACAGGTAATTAGAAAGAGACTTAGAGTCACCCAAAGCAGGAAAAAGAATTATGCAGACAAGAGATGAAAACCTCTAGAATTCCAAGTAGGAGACCACGTGTTCCTAAAGGCGTCTTCATTAAAAAGTATGTCTCGTTTTAGTGAGAAAAGTAAGTTAAGTGCACGGTATATAGGACCCTTTGATATCTTAGAAATGATAGGGAAAATGGCCTTTCGGTTGGCATTGCCATGGAAACTTGCTCGGGTACACAATGTATCTCATGTTTCCATGTTAAGAAAGTATGAGCCAGATCCGACACATGTGCTCAACCTCAAAGAGATTGAGGTGGACGACCAAGGTTCGTATATTGAGGAGCCAATGCGGAGTGTGGACAAACGTGAGCAAGTAATAAAAAATAGGGCCATTCCCTTAGTCAAAGTCCTATGGCAACACCATAGAATAGAAGAGGCTACCTAGGAAAGTGAAGAAATCATAAGGCCCAAGTACCCTCCGCTATTTGAATACCTAGGTACATTATGAAATTTCGAGGACAAAATTTTTAAAGGGGGAGAATTGTAACATCCTCGATTCCGTCCTCATGAGGATTGGCCATAAGGTCCTAAAAGGATCGATCATGGGCCATAGGCCATGGTTCGATTAGTTCGATTGGCAAGGAATGATGGATTGGTCATGTACTGACCGATCGACCAACTGGTCACGAATTGGTCAAGTTGTTGGCCCCGAATTTTCTATCGACCATACCGATGGAATAGGATCACCAGCTCATAAGATGACCTTTTAATCATGAGAATTGGTCATAGGATGATTTTGGACTAGCAGATGGTCATGGGTCGATTCGACCGGTCACAATTTTCGTCTAAAGGTGATTCCGCTCAGTTATGCACCTATACATGGACGATACATATTGATCAAATACGACTGTTTCCCAACCAAAAATGCATCATTCCCTAGTATCCACTCCCGAGGATAGATGACTTGTTTGATCAGCTACAAGGAGCGTCGATATTTTCGAAAATCAACTTGAGGACAAGATATCATCAGTTAAGGATCGGGGAAGAGGATATACTGAAGTTGGCATTTCATACTGGGTACGGCCATTATGAGTTTACAATAATGCCATTCGGTTTGACGAACACTTTAGCTGCTTTTATGGATTTGATGAACTAACTGTTCAAAGAATATCTGGATCAGTTCGTGATTGTGTTCATCGATGATATTCTAGTGTATTCGAGGAGTGCTGAAGAGCATGAGAGTCATATGAGGGTGATGTTACAGACTTTGAGGATTCATCAGTTGTACGCCAAGTTCAGCAAGTGCAAGTTTTGGTTGACTCCTGTTGCTTTCCTAGGTCACGTGATTTCAGGCGAAGGAATCTCTATGGACCCAACCAAGATTGAAGCAGTGACTACCTGGCCAAGACCAACTACAGTGACAGAGATCAGAAGTTTTCTGGGTTTGGAAGGTTACTACAAAAGGTTCATGGAAAGATTTTCAGCTTTGGCGTCGTCGTTGACACGAGTCTTGAAGAAAGAAGAAAAGTTTATGTGAACAGACAAGTGCGAGCATAATTTTCAAGAGTTTAAGCAGAAGTTAACTACCGCACCTGTACTGACCATTCCATCTAGTCTAGGAGGATATGAGATCTATAGTAATGCGTCGTTCCGAGCACTGGGCTGCGTACTGATGCAACATGAAAGGTTTGTTGCATATGCCTCTCGCCAATTGAGATCTCATGAGCAAAATTATTCGACACATCACTTAGAACTCACAGCAATCATTTTTGCTCTAAAGATTTGGAGACATTATTTGTGCGGAGAAAGATTCTAGATCTTCACTGACTGTTAAAGTCTCAAGTATCTATTTTCTAAGAAGGAGTTGAATATGAAACAGTGCCGATGGATGGAACTCCTGAAGGACTACGATTATGACATTCTATATCACCAAGGGAAGGCGAATAGGGTTGTCGACGCTTTAAGTCAAAGTACTCGGTCGCACATATGTTAGTTAAGGAGTGTAATTTAATCAAGAGAGCTCGAGATTCGGTTTTCAAATTTGAAGTAGACCATCTTTCCAGTCTTATGGCCACTGACCCAGACGTTCAAAAAATTTTGCAAGTAGATATCAATAAGAGAAATACTGACTTCCAAATTTCTGAGGATGGGACCCTGATGTTCTGAGGACGATTATGTGTACCTGATGATGTAGAGCTTAGAGAGGATATCTTATCAGAACCTCATTGTAATAGTTACAGCATGCATCCTGGTAGTATGAAAATGTACCAGAATCTGTGTCTACACTATTGGTGGTTCGGTATGAAGGCAGACATCGCTAAACATGTCGCCAAGTATTTGACATGTCAACAAGTGAAGGCACATCATTGTAAGCCGGGAAGACTTCTACAACCTCGAGATCCTAGAGTGGATATGAGAACACATCATAATGGCTTTTGTGATAGGCTTACCGAGGAGTTAGAGAGGAAATGATTCCATTTGGGTAGTGGTAAACTGATAAAGTCGACTCACTTCATTGTAGTACGAAAGGACCTTGATGTGGATAGGCACGCAGAATTGTATGTGCGTCAGATAGTTCGACTGCATGAAGTGCTGGTTACAATCACCACGGCACTAAAGGAGCAACCTGGGAGAGTGAGGATAAAATTTTTATAAGAGGGGAAAAGTTGTGACAACTTGAATTTTCAATTATGTTTTCCATTGAATAAATCAAACCTTTCAATGACGCACCTATAGTGCTATTTTCAAAGTTGATCGCTCCTGAGATAACTAGACTATCTGGGGAAGTCATTAAGGAATTTTAACGCAATAGATTAGAGAATTTGACTAGGAATTGGCTACTCGACTGTGTTCATTTGCAGAGATTATTTCGGTATAGTAAAGATCAATTAGAAATCAGAGATAGGTCAGTTCGACTGACATGTGTGGTTAACCGTGGGTGATTCCACCAAATTGAAAAATTCTCATCGATCGGCACTAGATTGATTTTTCTGTCGTTTTGGTACCCTATGTTTGTATTTGAAACCTCGAGATTTTTACGAGAACCGAGAGTTGCCAATGTGTCGAAGAGGTTTATTGTGGCTTGAATAAAATCAACCACAAGTCATTTGCACTAAAAATTTCTAAAAGCTACCTGATAGGCTAGGTCATGCTAAAATCGGGCTAGAATGAAATTAACCGAGAATTTGAATCCGATTTTAGAAATTGAAAGTTTTTCCATGTCACAAATCATTTTAGGAACATTGACTCAGTATCCTAAGATTTTTCTACAAATCGAGATTTTGGCAGAAAAAGTCGAGATAGGGCCGTTTTTGATCGGGAAATTCAATGGACCATGTTTTATCGCGAAATTGGGATGCAAGTAGGTTTTATTGGCAAGGAAAAATGCCAATTGGATCGTGGACTCGATAATGGAATTTATGGGGGTTGATTTGAGTTGATTCAAGGAGGAATTGAAGTCCAAATTGAGGGAAAGCCTTCAAAATTCGCAACTCCCCCATGGACACCACCTTTGGACCCTTTCATTTGCTTCTAGAAGAATTCTTATGGCTGCAAATGGTTGAGTAAACCAGTTGGAAAAGTGGGACCAAGTTGAGGGGGACAAAGAGATGAGAGAGAGAGACCAAGGTGGCCCCCCTTGCAGCAGCCAGTCCTCTCCCTCTTCTACTGCTGTTGACCACCCTCCATTGAAGACCAAGAACCTTTAAAAACTTGCAAAGAGGAACCAGCAGCCAGCCCTTTGCCCGCTGAAGGCCGCCGGAGCCCGAGCAGCCACCATCGCTCCCCCGTGAGCTTGCTTGCTTGTTGCCCATCACCGCCATCCCAACCGCGTTATCAGCCCTTGTTCGCTCATCCAACAGTGACTCACCATCCACCAGACCACCATCGAAGCCCGCACGCCATCGGTCAACCAGTGCATGTCACCGTGAGGCCCCGCTTGGACTCACAGCAGCCCCTCCGCCAATCTCTACCTATTTTAGCCCCATCCGTATGCTCAACATCCTTCTTTGGCCACTGAGCAGAACCGAGAAGCCCTGGGTCTTCAGCCACTATTTGGCCCATTTTATGGCCTTTCGGACCTCGAAAGGCATACCCGTTTTGCAGTTTATCCATCCTCTCCGTGTCCCCATCGTTGTGGTCCAAGCGGATTGTTAATCAAGTGAGTTTAACTAACTAATCCCTACTTAGTAAGTTAATGACGTTTAAGGGTTGATTATTTTAGACTAAGTATGGTTTAGGTGGTTAGTTAGATTTGATTAGCAATTTAATTAACGATATTGCATGTTAGATGGATAGAATAGTGCAATTAACAAGTAGATAAGCTGTAGTATTTAATTAATGAGTCTCAAAAAATTTTTTGGCCCATTTCAATATTTAATTAGGCTTTTCCAATCTAAGTTGTGTTTTTGGGTATTTATTAATTGATTTCCATAATTATATAATTAATTTTTATTTTTGGGAAATTAGACTAGAATAGCCGATGATCAGAATTCCGTTCTGATTGAAATGGTGTGATTGATATATTTAATTGACTGCTATTTTGTGCAAATTGAGTGTGAATTGTGATTTTGGGATATTTATCCCAAAATTTATTAATTTCAGTTTTTTAATTAGAAATTAATCGGGCGTTGGTTTACGGTGCCAAAAATATTTTGGTGGACCATATTAAATAATGGGATTTATGGAAAAGAAAATATTATACTTTGGCTAAGGCCGATCGTGTACCTATACACGATTATTTTGATCAAGAATGGAAAAAATAGTGACATTCTCAATTGGTGAGATAAGTATCCTATATCAACCTACGAGTTTTGATATATCAGTTTTGGGAGAGTAGTATACTTCATCAGCTAAGGGTGAGCATCATAGGTATACTATAGCAGCCTACGGGTTTGATATATCAGCTTTGAGAGAGCAGTATACCGGTATGCTTTATTCACCTATGGGCCTTGATATGTCAGCTTAGGGTGAGCAACATACCTAGTCAGCTTCTAGTGAGCATCTTGAGTATATTGTATCAACATACGGGCTTGGATATGTCAGTTTTGGGAGAGCAATATACTCTATTATAAGCTTTTAGCAAGCTATATTATCTATTTTCAGCTTAGGGTGAGCCGTCCTTGATGTAATCGGACGTTATAGATAATTTTTAATGGATTGACTGAGAGATGATCTTGATGACATGGAATCAATTGAGTCGATTGATCGATGGTTTGTTCTGATTAGATGAATTGAGGCGTTGAAATGATTCGTTGAATTTATGAATTATACCAACTTGCAGGAAAAACTAGAAGCTAAGGTAAGTCCTCTGACTCATGTTTGTGCTTAGGCAGCCATTAGGGCGCATTTTCTTCCTAATCGTGACTTAGGGGGTGAACTCGCTGAGATGTGATCTCACCCCGTTGTGGAATAACATTTTCAGGTCCCTAGATGGCAGCTCCTCTCGAGCATTTTGGTTAACCAAAGAAGGTGACAAAGCATAAGTGCTTTATCCCGCTTCATGGAGACCCAAGGGGATGGATATATGAGTTGGTGAAGTCCATAGTCTGGGTCGATGCGGGCCTACCCAAAAAGGTGCCCCATCAATACAGATCCTGGTATCGCCAGGAATGGAATGGCCAGAGAGAGTGGCCCATATCGGAGTCCGAGGTTCCTTTTTATGTCCTGGAGGTTCTTTTTGCTAAAGGCATAATAGATCCTCCAGAAGGTTTAGTGGTAGACGTAGAACCGGACATGTCCGAACCAGAGTCCTTGGTGTACTCAACTGAAGGCTCTGATTGGGATGAAGATTAGGATGAGGATTCGTAGTTTTTCGAAACCCCCATTATTTTGTAGATGTTATAAATAGATCGGCTAGTATTGTATATTATGACTTGGTTTGTTATATATGTATATAAGTGTGTTGTGGTTTCCAATTTGAAAAATTATGACCTTACTTTTCTATCACATCTTGTTGTCTAGGGATTAATTATTTGCTTCCGCAAGTGCATTAAAATGAATGGGTCGGCGATGCATCCAAGGATGTCGTTATTTAATCGACCAAATAGGGATCGGCACGTGCTCAGAAGATCGGGGCATTGTCACGCCCTCAGGCCTTGCATACATTGGCTAAGATAAAAGATGAAAAACCGGCTTTTATGACGCACTTGTGTGAGCACTTAAAGAGGAAAAAGCACTCGTCGCCACATAGTGTTGACAACGATGCCTTGTTCATTGAATATGATGCTCTGGTTGAGCTAGGATGCTTAGGTTTGAGCCTAGATGCCTCAGGTAAGCTAGCCCCGGGATGCCCTGGTTGAGCAAGGATGCCTATGTTGAACTCGAATGCATTGGTGAGCTAGCACCAGTATGTCTCCGTTGAGTTGGAATGCCCTGGTTGAGCCGGGATGCCTAGCTTGAAGCTAGATGCCTCAATTGAGTAGGGACGGCCAAGTTGAGCCAAAAAGACAATAAATGAATTTGCATAAGTGTTGGTATATGCATAAGCATGATATGTTGATGTGTTCATTGATATGTTGAAAGTAAGCATGCATTGAAGTATGCAGTAATGTACATCTGCATGTAGTTAAGGATAGAAATAAGTTTGCTATTGATCTGCCATCAACATAATATTGCGAGTGTTGTACCCACTAGATTTTGATGATGAGATATACTCATAGTAGAGAATTATGGGTTTTTACTTATTGAGTCCATGGCTCACCCCGTTGCTTTTCAGAATTGTAGGCATGAAGGAGTTGCAATCTCGTTAAAGGAGCTAAGGTTTACCCTAGCCTTTTGAAGATGTGGTGGTTATAAATATAACGGCTGTGATAAAAAGGACTTGTAAATGTAACTGATGTCATTGTATGTTTGTAAATGGTTGTTTTCCTAGTTGTTTGTCGTTGTCCAAGTGTTATATGTACACTTCCGCATGTGCTTGATGAAAAGATAAACACAAGCGGGACGGCGACATGCTTGGGATGTCATGAAAATAACCTTACTGCTCGAGACGTTGGAGCATCCAACCTTAGGCCAAGCATCCCTTACTCTCAAGAGCTTTTTATACTTTCAGGGGCTTCCTAGCTCAACTAGGCATCCCGTTCAATGAATGAGGCATCGCTGCCAATGCTATGTGACGATGGATGCTTTTTTTCTCTTAAAGTGCACACACACAAGTGTATCACACAAGTTGGTTCTTATCTTGTCCCTTAGCCGACACATGCATGGCTCAAAGGCATGCTCATTCATTCGTGTGTGTCATGAGTTTCCTATACTTCACTAGCAAATATGTTGGGAACGATTCTTGGTTCGTAAATTGAATCAATCACTTAACACCAATCCCTGCACTGGATAAGGCTCGAAAACGGTATGCCTCAATATCGATTTGTGACCTTAAGGCTTGGGTACACCTCGCTTAGGTGAAGATTCTAAGCTTAAGGGACCTTGGTTCGACCTGATGTGAACATACCTTGTGCCGTCAATGATCATGCTCATTTGTTCACATCGTGCTCATTTGTTCGTGTATGCTAGAAACTGCAACTGGTTGGATACTCATGACCATCCACCGATCCAAAATGATCCCGTGATCAATTCTCATGATCAGAAAGTCATCTTATGAGCTGATGATCCTATCCCATCAGTATGATCGGTAGAAAATTCACAGCTGACGCTCGTGATCAGTCAATTGGTCGATCGATGGAACCATTACTAATCCTTTATTCATTACTGATCAACTGATCGATCCACGGCCAATGGCCCATGATCGATCCATATGGGACCTTATGGTCAATCCTTATGGGGTCAGAGTTGAGGATGTTACAATTCTCCCCCCTTAAAAATTTTGTCCCGGAAAGTTCATAACATACCTAGGTACTTAAAATAGGAGAGGGTACTTGCGCCTCATGATTTATTCACTTTCACAAGTAGCTTCTTCTATTCCACAGTGCTTCCATAGGACCTTGACTAAGGGAATGGCCCTATTTCTGATTACTTGTTCACGTCTGTCCATGATCCGCACTAGCTCCTCATTATACGACCCTTGGTCATCTACCTCGATCTCTTTGAAGTTAAGCACATGCGCCGGATCTGGCTTATACTTTCTTAACATGGACACATGTAATACATTGTGTACCTGAGCAAGTTTCGATGGCAATGCCAACCGATAGGCCATATTCCCTATCCCTTTTAGGATTTCAAAGGTTCCTATGTATCATGGACTTAATTTACCTTTCACGCCAAAACGAGACATACCTTTCAATTGAGACACCTTAAGGAATATGTGATCTCCTACTTGGAATTCTAGAGGCTTTCATCTCTTATTTACATAATTCTTTTGCCTACTTTAGGCAGCTCTAAGCCTCTTTTTAATTACTTGCACTGCCTCGGTAGTAATCTGCACCAACTCAGGACCAGTAAGCTTCACTTCCTTGATCTCATTCCAACAAGTTAGAGTTCTATAAGTTCGACTGTATAACGCGTCAAGTGGAGCCATACCAATACTCTGCTCGAAATTTCAGCTCCACCCTACTTCCGCTACGCCACTCTGATTTCAACTTCTTCGGGATCTCCTGTCCTAGAAAATTTTGAGGGTCATAGCTTTAAGAACTGTTCAGCCAGTTCTTGCATAAGGCATTCGCCATTTCCATTTTTGTTTTCACTTGTAGAGGTATTAAGAGAAGCAAAGGCTATTTTTGTTGAGCTTGGTGATTTATCGGGCTTTCAATGGTCGTTAGAGCTTGCAAAATTCCATCTAGTTATTGGTCATCTTTCGACTTTCCTTTTGAAGTCACCTAATCCCGGCACTCATGCTGTCTACTAACAGGACAACTATAGGAACCCTAGGAAAACCTTTCCATATCACAATCAAAGGTTAGTAGTCATGAACTACTATCATACAAGAAATCAATCAAACAAACAATCACATGCATGGAATTTTTTCCTAACTAACTAGCCCAACTTCCAGTGCACCTTATCACTCTAGGTAATTAACCCCACTCTAATACCAAAAACTATCATGACCCTAAATCCATCTTTAAGGTTACGAGCAACAAGGGTTATTTTCATGGCCCTAACTAAATCACAATACAAGTTTTCCACATAGCCCAAGGGAAATCCTATCTCCTCTATGACTGCAGCTCCCAACACCAACTTGAGACTTCCATGCCTACAAGACTTCCATCCCAACACCAACATGGGGTGTGGTGGCCATTCGTTGAACGCTGGCAGTGGAGGGGAAGCTAGCGGGCGTGCGTGTCACGCCCAAGGTGAAGGAACGGCCACCTCTTTGCATGGCCAAGCAGAAGTCTTCCTTGGAGTTGACACGTTCTAGTCAACCACTTCTTTATAGTGCATGGCTGCTGCATGGTCAGCAGAAAGGAATAAAGCATGGCTGAAGCTTTGGAGTCAAAGGTCTTCACGTGCATTAGGAAAGGGGCAGCTTGACATGGCTGCATGGTGGTCAATATTCCTCATTTTGTTGACTACCGAATAGGTTGAGAAATTAACGTGCTGAAGGTGGGGGGAAACTTCTTGGTTCTTCACTCATTGCATGCACGTATGCATGAGCTCGGAAATGACTTGCATGAAAGGTTTGCTTAGCCAGATGCGAATGTGGGTGAATGTTGGTCTTGTGTGTGAATTCGCATGAAGAAAATTTAAGTAAGGTGATAGGCTAAACAGCGATCGAATCGTCATGATGCGGAGAAGGTGTGACGATGAGGGTACACTGCAAGAACATGACAAAATGTGATGTCTTAGTGCAATGACAATAGTCATGAAACGGCGGCCACAAGTGGTGCCAACAACGTAGTCCAACGACAAACTCGTCGACCCGTCACAGACCGTTACGTATTCGAGGTCCGACAAAATCCGGATATCACAGTGGTTCCCCTATTTATAGGCTCAAACCTCATCATTACTCATCCAAGCGGCCCAACCACATTTCTTTAACTGGCACAGTTATGCCATCAAGGTGGCACGCCTAGGGTCCTAAGAGAACACTTGCCATCTTCTTATTGGACCACCTATTGACTTGCTCTCCAAGGCTCAATTTAGGCTCATGATGTGCCTATGGTCCTAAGGAACACATAAGCCCCTTTGATGCCTAATGTCCTCTCTTGATTGGTTGGCCTTTGCCTTGCTTACCAAGGCTATCTTTTAGGCTCATCATAACCTACGATTCTAGAGGACACCTAAGCTTATAAGTCACAAACTTCTTCTCCAAGGCAAATCTCAAGCTATCTTTACCAAGCCAAATGGTCCACTCTAATTTTTCCAAGTGTCCCGCTTAAAGTCCTTAGTTGGCAAGCCTAATTGCACCCAAAAGAATGAGGTGGCATAGCTAAAAGATCTTGGTTGGCATTCTAGCTTATAGGCATCATCAATGATGGCTCACTTTTCACTCTTTCATTGGTCCACCTATACCCTGCATTTAATGAACATTTAATAGAGTTTGATAAGAATGGTGCCATCTTTGCCAACTCAGCAATTTCTAGAACCTTCGGTCATTAATGAAGGCTCGTGTATCACTTTCCGATTGGTCCACGTATACGCCGCCTTTATCTAGAATATCCAAAGATATTTTAGCCACCATCATGACTTTTGAATATTCAAAAGACACATCACTCCTTCATTTAATGGGGGGTTCTAGAATTTTCTTTTATTTTTGTCATTTTCTTCATTAAGAAGGTAATCTAGAGAATTCTATCATCCCAGTTAGTTCCAAGGCCGGAGAAGGGATCATTACGTACACTTGAAAAAATCAAATCACGTACACCCAAGGTTTGGCCATTATGTCCCATATTCACCCAAATCGTTCCTTTGGATGGCCGATCGGCCAATAGGGTCGGTTGTCCTTTGATTGGTTCAAGACCAATCCTAAGGCTATCCATGGCCTAGCACTAAGCCAAGGCACTCATGAACCTTAGAATTAGTGACGGAGTAGCTGGGTCTATCCCTAAGCTCATTTCGGTTGACACCCAATCCACTGATAAGGTTCATGGTCGGTGTGTTACCAATCAATGATCAGACATCACCAATTCGAGATTCCATTCCAATCACTAAGAATTAAATATGGAATTATGCATTTTTTTTTATCAAAAAGACGGTCACATTTGATCAATTTAGATCGTTCGTGTATTAGTGCATAACTGGGCGGAATCACCCGTGGCCAAATACTACAACCGGTCGGATCGACCCATGACCATCCGCCAATCCAAAATCATCCCGTGACCAATTCTCATGATCAAAAAGTCATTTTATGAGCTGATGATCCTATCACATCGGTATGGTCGATAGAAAATTCACGGTCGACACCTTGACCAATTCGTGACCGGTCGGTCGGTTGGTCAATTGAACCATTACCGATCCTTGATTCCTTATTGATCGAATTGATCGATCCATGGCCAATGGCCCATGATCGATCCATATAGGACCTTATGGCCGATCCTTATGGGGTTGGAATCAAGGATGTTACAGTCTTCCTTTGTAGTTCGTGTCTTTGTTTGAGGTTTATCTAAGTAAGTGTAGTTTCTTCATTCCTTTAGTAACATTTGTGACAGTGTTGACCTTATGAAATTCTCTCTCGAACAAGCCGAGGGTAGGTCGATTGATGTTTGTACGTGTTGATGTATTCAATGACTTTGTCCATGAACTTGAGTTTTCTTACGTGAATAGATGAAGTCTTGGTTAATCACTTTTGTTCGATACAAGTCAAGGTTCGCCCATAGCCATAAAATGTGATTCGGTATTGAGGCATACCAAGTTCACGTCTTGGATTGGTGCGGGGTTCCTTTATGTTTGTTACTTGAGCGGGGTTTTGGGCTTATCCTCATTTGTGAAGTTGTTGATGAGAAAATTAATGATTTCATGGCACATGCATTATGTTTAAGCACAAAATGCACAATTCATGGCACATGCATGAGGCTTGAGTATGCCTTCAAAAAGGGGTTAGTGCTCGAACAAGATGAGAAAAGATAAAAATGGGGTTCGAGTCCCCAATATCCTAGTAAGAACTAGGTTCGAGTCCCAGAGGCTGGCAAAAGACTTATTTTCGAGTCCCAAGCATATTAACTGGGTTTGAGTCCCAAGACGGCTTTGGGAAGACTTGAATTCGAGTCCCAAGTATCAAAGAAAGCATAATAAGCATAGCATGCATGAGTAAGAAAAAAAGAGGCTAGAAGTGCATAAGCTCATGGCATGCATTACGTTCATGAACGGTTGTAAGAGTTGCCATTTACATGTGCAAGAAGCATGGTTGTATCCTTACAGTTGATTTGCCTTCGACACGGTTTGCATGAGATGTTTTTACTAGTGTTGATGATGAAGTGATGTCCTAACCAAAAGTTAGAGGCTATACTTACTAAGTATTCCAAGTACTCACCCCTATTTCTTTTACAGGTACTTAGAATTATGGTAACTGTACATTTTGGTTGTCCCATAGAGACTTACATCACCACGTCAGACATAGTAGATGGAGAGACCAATATTACTTTTCGTAAAGTTTCGTCCATCATGTGGATAGAAAAAGGGTTGGATGAACTTATTCTGATGCATTTTGAAGCTTGGTTTAGGTAGTAAGAGGACTTGTGGATAAGGCCTCTTTGAGGGCTTGACAACCCAAATCCAAATCTTGATGATTATGATGATCCGTCCAAAGAGTCGGACTAAGCTTATGTGTATCAACCCTAGTAGCATGACAAGAGTTCTTGATTTTGGCTAGTAATCACCATAGCAGAGATAGGGATACCCCAAGCTCTCTTTTGGTGTACGTGAAATAGAGCTTTGAAGTTTGCAAAATGTGTGGGGCTAGGGATTTGGCTTGTAATCATCATTACTTGTGTGATGCATAAATGTGTTAGTGATGTTTGTCTCTCATGTTCCCATGATATTTGTGTTGGGGATTGTATGTTCATCTTTTTTTGCATGTATATAAATAAGAGATAAATAAATCCGAGAGGGTGACAAAGCCTAGGATGTCACAAAATAACCCGTAGCTCGACCTCCGAATAAAGAGGGTGTGACAATTTTGTTCTTCTCAAAGCAGCCTATACTACCCTAAGAAAACGCATGTGTATGGTTAGAATGCCCATTGTCTTATAAGTTAGCCCATAACTCCCTCCCTAGGCGATGTGGGACAAGAGACGCGCCCCCTCCTTGCGCATGTCTGAGGACCGAGGAGCAAACGCACCGTCATCCCTCCTCCTTGCGCACCACCGCTTAGACTGCCACACTCTTCACCCCTTAGGAGCAGAGCTTCCACGCTGTGGCCCCACATGTGGGTTGGGAGCCGGCTTGTATACCACTTGTGATGCCCTAGGTCTCCAATGTATACATACTGTCACGACCCTGACTCCATCCTAGAGTCACGAGTAGTGAGGATTATTTTCGGGACGTCCTAGGCACATCGCTGTCCCATTTCTTTTTCTTTTTTTATTAAGCACATGCGGAAGCGTACATACAACACCCAGACAGCAACAAATAGCTAGGAAAATAACCATTTACAAACACACAATTACATTAGCTACATTTACAAGGCCTTCTATCACGGGTCATTATATTTACAACTACCACATCTTCAAAAGGTCGGGGTAAACCTTAGCTCCTCTAGCAAGATTGCAACTTCCAAAATTGACGTGAGACTTCCATGCCTACAAGACTAAAAGGATGATGGGTGAGTTTTGGGGAAACTCAGTAAGTAAAACCCTTAATTCTCTACTAGGAAGATATCGCATCATCAAAATCTAATAGGTACAACACTCGCAATACAATATCGATGGCAAATCATTAGCAAACTTATTGCTACACCTTATGTGGCATCCCAAATTTCACCAACCTTCATTAGTGTAGTTAGATCATTAGGAACTTAGATCAATTAGATTGGGCTAGAAAGTGAACCCGATGGATGGTGAGGAATGCGTGGGCTTGAGAAATAAGTGGGCCACACGAATTGGACTTGAGAAATCTAATGAGAGATTATGGGCTTGGACTTGGCTTGAAGCGGGCCAAGGTTCGGAATTATTAGATTTGTAGATTTAGTTTAGTGGGCCGGAATTGTTATAGATTGAACCTGTTGGGCCAGGGATGAATATTTAGGCTCGAATGATTTTATTTTATAGATTATAGTTATGATAATTGTTAATTTTTATAATGCTAATATCAATTTCTAACTTTAGCATTTTGTGATGAATTCTTTATAGACCAACATTGACTAGTCGATATGTTATGTCATGACTTTGTATAATTATAAAAAGGATTGAAATCAAGTAGAAACAAAAGGAAATTAATTGACAAACATTAGAGGCTAATTGATTTTGAGTGACAAATTAAACTTGAGAGAACAAACTTGGAGGCCACATCACTCTCTCTCTCATTTCTCCTTGCATGCGACATCCACGGATTTCTTTCCTCTAGAAACCGAAACCATCAACTCAAGGAAAACAATCATTAGCAAATTTCATCATTAGTCTAGCCTAGGGATTAGCTTTGTAGACCTATTTCCCCCTTAAGTTTCATAAATCTCTCTCTCTCTCTCTCTCTCTCTCTCTCTCCATATAAAACTGAGTAACCCATCTTCATCTTATTATTTCTGCTTTTCTCTCGATCGAGCGGTGAAACCAGAAGCAAACCAGAAGCAAACCAGTGATTTCTTCTTCTTGCATGCGAGATTTTGGTGTTGATCTTGAAGCATATTTGTGTTGTCTAATAGCTGAACAAGGTAAGGAAAGATATAACTCTAAATTGAAAGTTATCCATTGTTTTGTCAAGAAAGCTTGCAGGTCGATCCAAACAGTGAAGGATTTAGTTTGTAGTTGCTGTTTTGTGGTTAATCTAAGCTTAGTAAGTGTTAGATTAAAGGTAGAAGTCATTGCATGCATGTTGTTTTTGAGCCTTGCATGTTTCGAAATCCAAGTGTGAGTGTGTTGTTTTGCTGAGTGAAGTGATGAAATGGATGCCGAGTGGATGGATGTGGTGTATACTATGATGAGTGAACTCACGGATGCAACAGCACTTCGAGCCGAGTTGTGGATTGATTATTTGTTAGAGAAAGACATGCCGAAGGTGACTTAAGTTGCTGTGATTAGGCATTGAAGTATTGTAGAAGAAGTTTATGAAAAGATAAGTGGTTTAGCTGGGTTAGAAGTAAAGGAAATTGTGTACCTATTCTGTTCTAGGTGAAAATGGTTACGGAGTGTTCTGTTCTGTGTCATTTTCTTTATGTATGCTAATGGAAATAAGAAAGAAACCATTCTACATGATAGAACATCTATAAGATCAAGTTATACACGTAGCTATAACCATATGAATATATAAAACGTAGAGATAGAAGTGAACATAGTAAAACCAGTAAACTGTTCTTGTGAAAAACGGTTTGACCTTTACTGATTATATGAATTTTCTGTATTTACCTAGTTATATTTGGACTTCTAATCCTTAATGAAAATTGTAGAAAACATCTTAAGGAATGACGTGTCAAAATTTGAGATTAAATGGATAAGAATTGGCTAGTGAAACAATTTTCTTTGTAGATAAAGAATCTGGACGTCAGTACAGAGTACTAGTAAAGATTATGGCGATTGGTACTTTTAATACAGTGGGAATTAGACTTAAGTTTCTCAACAGAAATTGTTAGTCTATGTCTTAAATATAACATACTAAAATTCGGTAATATTTCGACAAGAATTGGTATACCTTTTGTTTCCGAAACCGAAACTGTTCATTTAGTTAGTAAACTGTCTGGACCCGAGAACATATATTAGATGTTGTGTCTTTTGTATTAGGCTTTTGTGATGCACATAGAGTCTAATAAACCTCATAATAGAAGTTAGTCATATAAGATTAATTATCATATATCATTTGAGATATAAGTGCATATAGTATCATGCGTGTGCAATGAATGCGGTGCATAGTGCTTGATTATGGGATAAATATCTGTTTGACATGGAATGGGACATGTCGTAATAGGTTTTATCTTATAATTTGGACACGCACGTGTACTAGGTTCATGAGATTTAGATATATTGTTAGATACTTGGGAGTCTTTTTCTTTTGCATACGATAAATGCATTAATCAAAAGTGTGGTGGTGTGAAACGTGTGCATAAGTGAACGAATGAACCCATCAGTAGAGAGATACCGGTGATGCCCCTCGGAAGTTGGGATGCCCTTGCTGAGTGGTCTTCGATGCCTCGGTTGAGAGATATCGGGATGCCTCGGAGTGAGATGCCCTTGTGTGTGATCAAGGATGCCTCGGTTGTGTGATACTGAGATGCCTCGGAGTGAGATGCCCCTTGCTGAGTGATCTTGGGAGGACCTCGGTTGAGTGATGTCGGGATGCCTTAGAGTGAGATGCCCAAGATAGAAATACTGTGGAAGTCCGAAGTGAGATGCCCCTTGCTGAGTGGTCTTGGGAGGACCTTGGTTGAGTGATGCCGGGATGCCTCGAAGTGAGATGCCCATAATAGAAATATTTCGGAAGTGACTCAATCGGGCCGGTTGAATTCCGTTTAGTGATTGATCGAGGGTTGATCATGTGCACACTAAATATAAATCAATTTGGTGAGTGAGTCCATTTATTATTGTTGTATTGCATCTTGATATGAGATTGAGCTTGAGAAAGGTAAGCCTAGAAGTGGATGCTCATAAGGTGATTATATACATAATGTGTCAATATCCAATTGTTTATGCTTGTGATATACTTCATTTAGTATCCTAAATTGTTTGATGATTCTCTTGCAATATTAATGACTGTGGATTGTTTAAGTTAGAGTTTTATCATTCTTTACTGGGCAAGGTTATTTGCTCATACCTTACATTTCTAGATTGATATCATGGATGTACCGCCAGTATCTCGATACGGGGCGGTAATGCGTCTTGATGTTTCTCTTCATGACGTGCATGATCCCGACATTGACATGGTTTTCTCCAAGTATCAAGCAACTTTATGGCTGGATGACGGTAGAGCTAAGTTGTTACCAATGACGTTCGTTGCATGGTTTATCAACCATGAAGGGGAGATATTCGGACCTGTACCCTTTGGAGTAGGAGGACCTAGAGTAGGTTTGGACAGCGCCTAGATGCCTTTGATCGTGTAGAGGCTGACTAACTTTTGTTACGTCTTATTTTTGTTATGTATATGTTGTATATATAGGCGATGAACATGGAAAGAGTCCAGGTTGATAAATTTTGTAAGCCTTGATGATGGTAAGAAGAAATGAAGCTTCTTGTGACCTTGTTTATGTGCATGAATGATTTGGCCAATACTTAGAATTGAAGGTAGAGTGATTGCAAGACAACCTCATAATATAAACTTGAGATTTTAAATAATCCATGTTATACATGCTAACCTTCAATGGTAAACACTATGGATGAAAGTAAAGGAGATTACAAGCTAGACAAGAAGATAATAATAATTATAATTCCGCTTGCGCTTAGTACGTGACGCCCGGGACGTCACACCTTAACTACATGTAGATGCCCATTGCAACATGCTTCAATGCATGTTTACCTTCAACTTGTCAATGAACATATCAACATATCATACTTATGAATATACTGGCACTCACGCAAATTCATTTATTATCGTCCTGGTTCAACTAGGCCTTCCCCGGCTCAACCGAGGCATCCAGCTTCAAGCTAGGCATCCTAGCTCAATCAGGGCATCTTGACTCAATCGAGGCATCCTACGCTAGCTCACCAAGGCATCCGGGCTCAATCAAGGCATCCCAGGGCTAGCTTACCCAAGGCATCCAGGCTTAAACCTAGGTATCCTAGCCCAACTAGGGCATTTCGTGCAATGAATGAGGCATCGCCGCCAATGCTATGTGGCGACAAACATTTTTTCCTCTTTAGGTACACACACAGGTGCATCACACAAGCTGGTTTTTCATCTCTTATCTTAGCCGACACATGCATAGCTCGAGGGCATGCTCATTCAAGTGAGTGTGCCATGATTTTCAATATCATATTGTAAAATATGCTAAGAACGATTCTTGGTTTGTGGCTTGGGTCGCATGCTTAGGCCATCGTGACTTGATGTCGATTCCAAGCCGAGCAAACATTGAACTCATGCCAAGGTGTGAACACACTCAAACATGCAAACATGAGCAAACACACAAAAGAACATTACAATATACACACGGCTTACACGGGTGAGCACACCACTAAACCCAATGATGTAGGCTATCATCCTAGTCAAGAGTTAGAGATTCTACTTACCTGGATGAACCTCGAGCTAAAGCTTGAACTACACAAGATGGACGGCTTGCCTTGAAGGGTGAAAAAGAGAGAGAGAGAGAGAGAGAGAGAGAGAGAGAGAGAGAGAGAGAGAGAGAGAGCATGAGGAAGGAGGAGGGGCGTTCTAGGAGAAGGAGGGTGGAGAAAAAGAAAGGCACATGAAGAAAATGGGAAGTGCTCCTCCTATTTATAGCTCTTGGAGCCATCATTACCAAGCCAAGTAGTCATCTCCCATGTTTCCAACTATCCCACGTATTTTCCTTAGGTGGCAAGCCTACTTTACCTCATGATTATACCTAGAAGATGAGTTGGCCAAGCTAAAGGCCTTACTTGGCAATCTAGGCTCCTAGGCATTATCGTTTATGGCCCACTTTCCGTTCTCTCATTGATCCACCAATACCCCACATTTAATGGACATTTAATGAAGTCTTATGATGAGGTTGCCAACTAGGCAATTCTAGAATACTCAGTTATTAATGAGGGCTCATGTAGCGCTCTCCAATTGGTCCATGTGTATGCCACTTTTCTAGAATATCCAAGATATTTTGGACCACAATCATGACCTTTGAAAAGCCAAGGGACCCCTCACCTTCTTCATGAAGGAATTGTAGAATTCTCTTTCTACTTTCCTTTCCTTATTAAAGAAGGAAAATTTTCCTTCCTCAAGAAGGCAATCTAGAAAAGTCTATCATCCAAGTTGATTCTGAGGCCGAGGAAGATAACATTAGGTACACCTCAACATGGCATTTAAGGACTTGATTCCAAGCTTGGGCGTGACTCATACCTCTTGGGTGAGAAAAACAGTTTTGAACAAATTTCCAAAATCAATGTCTTTACCTTATCAAACGGAATCGAAAACTTATGAAATTTAATATGCTGTCGAGAAGATCTTAAGAAATTTTTTCATGAGGAAGTCAAGTCAAATTCGTGCTATGGAAAAAGCTTGAACACAACCCAAATATTCGTCCGTCAAGCAAATTCAACAGTCGGAGAGAGAGACTCATTTTGAAATCCAACTTCATTAAAATCTTTGAAATTTTAACATGTTGTAGATATGGATGTCATTTAAAAAATTTATGAAGGATGCATGGTTAAATTTGAGAGGGAAAATTTTATGAAAATTCGAGAAGGCAACCTGGTCACCGTTTTCACTACACGGGACAGGTTCTAGACGGTGAATAATTGGGCCTTCGTCCCTATCATTTCATTTCAAAAAAATATGAAATTTAAGTATCATTTAGATCAAGATGTTTAGAACAACTTTTATGAAGGAATTTTCTTTAAATTCACACTAAAATGTTTTTTGTAAAATTGGAAAATAGCAGAGGTCCAGAAATTTCGAAAATCAAATGTGGCAACCTTAGTTGGGAAAAAGGAGGTGTCCCACTTGGTCAAGAAGCATTAACTGTTGGGCATCTTATCTCTCGAGTTTCCAACTAGGTCCTAGGTTAGCTTGGACACTTCATCTCGGCATTGAATAACTAGAAGCCAAATGTAATTAATGTGCTCTTAGCTTGTCTAAGAAAGTTTGACTTGCTTACTCTTTCTTCCAATGGATGTGTAGTCCATTTCTTGGCCTCCGAGATCTCTTACTTAATTTAGGATTATAACTAGGCTAGGCTATAGGGACACATAAGCCTTTACATTCATCATCCTCACTTAATGCTTTTCACACTTGTTCACACTTATTTTCAAGGAAGGTTTGACTAATCTAAAGCCTATCTAGCTTAGCCTCCTCATTGGGACCAAAATAAGGGTTGAAATCGAGGATGTTACACATATTGTCCGCTTTGGACACTAAGTCCTCACAGTTTTTTTCTTCTTAGGGCAACCCATATTACCACGAGAAAACGCATGTGTACAGTTGAGGGCTCTTTGCCGTATAAGTTAGCCCAAAACTCTCTCCCTAGGTGATGTGGGACAAGAGATGCGCCCCCTCGTTGCGCACGTCTGGCAACTGAGGTGCGGACGCACCACCATCCCTTCTCCCCATGCACCATCGCCTGGGCCATCACAATGTCATCTTCAACAAGAAAAAAGAGTGGATGATCATGTATGTGAGAAGGGACATGAGTTTGATGGACAATCAACTCCCATTTTTTGTTCTTGAGAATCTATATTTTTTCGCATTCAGAAGTCAATTGACAGTACTCCCACCTTATTGGGGCTCGCCTATGATTTCTTCATCTCCAAAGTGAATCTCAAAGTAGAAGGGGCAAGGATATTCGACTCCAATGTCAATCAATTATTGGATGCTTAAGGGCTGTGGTATTTACCTAACACACAAAACTGCACAAGGTGATGGATGGAAGAAGGTAGAAGCAATACCTAGGGCATCGCACCTTCGAGCAACAGGAGTGAAGTTTAGGATGAGCGAGAGCAATTGCTTATTAGACATTAAATTTTCAAAGGGTGTTCTTTATATCCCATGTCTCAAGCTATTTGCAGTGACGGAGTCTTTTCTCAGGAATATCACAGCTTTTGAGCAATCCTGTTATTAACATGATAATTACTTCATTGATTATGTAGCATTCTTGGGGAACCTCATCAACACTGGAGCCGATGTGAAGCTTCTGATAAAGAAATTCATAATCAATATTGAGAACTAGTTGGGGCATGATGAGACATTAGCAAAGGATGCTGAGGCATTGGCAAATCTTTTCAACAGTTTTGGAAAGGAGACTTAGTTTTGGACAAGGAACATCAATTTCTGTAGTCTTCATTAGGATCTAAAAGCTTATTACAGAAGTCATTGGCACTGGTTGAAGGTTACCTTGAAACGCAATTCCATGACCAAGAAGAAGCTTTAAGTTCAATACTAGGAATGTACTTTCAAATTGGATTTCTTTTCTTGCTGAATAAATTCCGTAATGTCTTTTAATCTCCTCTGGTATCATGACTTCAAAAGGAAAGAAGAAGAAAGTGCTAGCTGCTGAAGTCTAGTGTACCTCTACGTTGCCCTTTCTAAACTTCCCTCTTTTCTCTTCTTTTCTAACGAGTAAAAAGCTCTTTCTATTTCATAATGACAGCTTAACATTGTACCTGACTTGTGTCTGACTTGCATTACTCAACAACTCTCTATCTTATCTTACTTAGCACATTTTTTGGCTTGATTCTTTATGTTCTATCTACTCATTTTGCGTGTGGTTATTTCTTAAAGTGTGTTGGCTAGCTATAATAATTGTTCATTGGAACATCTACAAATTTCTTTTAAAGAAAAAAATTGATTTTTCACGAGTGAAAATCGATTTAAATAGTCAATACATGGGATCCACCTAAAAATTACTTCCCCTTTCCTTTTCTGTTGAATGAAGATCACCTAGTTTAGGAGGATCCAACAATATTAGGGAAAAATTTTAAATAAGAACTTGAAGTATAGTCATTTTCTCAAAAAGGGGTCTAAAATGAATATCGTCTCAAATAAGAGTCTCAAGCGACCCTTATTTGAGATCTAACTAGTTTGTGAGGTTAGGCTCTTATTTGAGACAATAGCCACTTTAGGTCCTGTATTGAGAAAATGACTCTACGTCATATCTTTATTTGAATTTTTTCTCAAAATTAATGAAAATGGTCATACAGTCAATATAAACAACACAAAGCTATTATTTCTAGAGAGAGATATCATGCTTGCTAAATTTGGTGGAGGGGACTCAACCCTTGTTAATTAATTCAATGTAGAGACATGGCACCTTTTTTTTTTCTTGCTCCAATTTTCTTTGATCTTCATAACTTAGCTTCCTAATCAACACCTCAGGCACGAGCTTGTCACGCATTGCCATGTTAGGAATGTGAATATATGAAGAAAAAATAGAGAAGGAAATAGGCGAGAATTTTTACATGAAAAACCCTTCCCAAAATCAAGAAAAGGGAAAAACCACGGTGTCGTACTAGGCAATCTTCCACTATCAGTATCAATGTTACAAGCTCTAGGATTACAAGCTTCAATGTTACAACTATAAAAGCCCTATATATAGCAGGAGTCTAGGGCATACATAATTAATATAGAAAAATTACATGTATGCCATTAGCAACAATAAAATCCTTATTGCCTGTTTTAACATTACAAGATTGGTGATTTCCTAAAATAAATTGTTTCTGCTCTTGAACATTATTTTCCTTTATCAGACTCCATAACTCCATCAATCTCCCACTTGGAGGCTGATATTCAAAAACAACAATAATCTTTCATAGTTTTTATCTTTGTAGCCCAAATTGTCCTAGTGTGGTGGCCTCCCTCATCACTTACCATGGAGGCCAACTAAGGCAATGCACAACCTCAATTTATCAGTAGTGACAATCTTTGTTAACATATCTACTGGATTTTCTAAACCAAGAATCTTGTTCAATGATAAAGTCCCATCACCTATCAATTGACGAATTTAATGATACTTCAACTCAATGTGGTTTGTCCTTGAATGAAATACTAAATTCTTTGCGAGACAAATAGCACTTTGATTGTCACTGAATATAACACTATTATCCTGCTCCTTGCCTATCTCTTTCAGAAAATTTTTCAACCAAATCATGTCGTTACCAGCTTCAAATATAGCAACATACTCTACCTCTATGGTTGAGAGAGACACACATGTCTGAAGTCTAGACATCCAATTCATTGCAGTGC
The DNA here is from genome assembly GCA_017140325.1 of Eucalyptus leucophloia subsp. euroa. Classification (NCBI taxonomy): domain Eukaryota; kingdom Viridiplantae; phylum Streptophyta; class Magnoliopsida; order Myrtales; family Myrtaceae; genus Eucalyptus; species Eucalyptus leucophloia. The sequence continues at coordinate 22,876,255 of CM029470.1, read as the reverse complement.
CACCTAAGGTAAAAACATAACCCAATGTGCTCTTCCCATTGTCCAAGTCACCACCAAGATTTGCATCAACAATGCCTTATAAAGTTATGCCGTTTTTCATAAAACATATTGACATACCTCAAGTACCTCTTAGGTATCTTAATAACCACTTTACAACTTCCCAATGCTTTATTCCAGGATTTGCCATGTATCTACTCACAACTCCCACTACATGAGCTATGTCTGGTCAAGTACATACCATAGCATACATTAAACTGCCCACAGCTGATGCATAAGGCACCTTAGCCATATACTATTGCTCTTCATCTGTCTGCGGTGACTGCTTCTTTGAGAGCTTGAAGTGACTTCCTAAAAGTGTACTTCTGGGCTTTGCATTATGGACTCCAAATCTGTCTAGCACATTTTCAATGTATTTTTCTTGAGATAATTTTATAATTCCTTTGGATCTATTCTACGTGATCCTCATCCCAATAATCTGATTCGTTGCACCCAAGTCCTTCATCTCAAATTCTTTTGACAATTGCTGCTTCTATATGTTGATCTCCCTCATGCTAGATCCTGCGATGAGCATATCATCCACATACAACAGCAAAATAATATAGCAATCATCAAACTTCTTGAAGTAACAGCAATGATCCATCACACTTCTAGTGGACCCATTACCATACATAAAAGTGTTGAATTTCTTGTAACATTGTTTATAAGCCTGTTTCAAGCCATTTAGATTTTTTTTTTTTTCAATTTGCAGACATAATTTTCTTTTCCAAGAACCTGAAAACCTTCTAGTTGTATCACGTAAATATCTTTCTCCAAATTATCATGGAGGAATACAGTTTTAACATATTGTTGTGACCTGATCTCACCACCCTCGATCCCTCCAATAAAGAGGAGAGAAAAGGGAGAAAAGTCGGATTTAGGGGTACTTGATTACGAGAGTTCCTTCACGGCTTTCATTCCAAAGATGTCATCACCTCACCTTTCAAATCAAGCCTTTCGTGAGTTCCCTTCACGAGATCACAAGCTCTCCCAAGCTCATACCCCGCGTGATAGTAGAGTGTCGTGATCCATATCCATACGGGCAACACACCTTAGGAGAAGAGAGCGGGTAAGGATATTGGATTTAAGGGTTTCCTTACCATTGTAGCCCTCTCAATAGTATGCTTTGCCTATAAGGATGAGATCACTTCATCCTTTGGGGTACTTCCATATCGAGTATGTTGAACCATAGTGAGTTTCATCGAAACTCATACCCTGTGCGGCGGCTTTATTTATATGGTCTAATTATCTATTACAACCTAAAAATAAGATGAGAGTCACCACTAGCCTCGTTTTGGGGGTCGGCTAGAAAACCCAATACCTAGGTTTAGGGACTTGGGTTACGCTAATTTTTCTATTAGCACCCTTTCGGTACCTAAACAATATGTCGTGTTTTCTTAATATGTCCATGCATTTCTTACATTTTCGAGATCGTTAGTCCTAAACCAAGCGATCATGCGTGGTTGCTTATTTTCATACTATTCTATTTCTAGAAACCAAGAAAAGAAAGCCATCAATGAAATTGAAATTACAAAACAATAAATAAACAATCAAGGAAAGTAATAAATCTACCATGCAATCCTAGAAAAATATAAAAGAGAAACACAATTGAAAAAAGCTAAGAGGAAGAGAGAAAGCCCACAACTTGTTAGGCTTTATACAACAAAGAGAACCCGAGACATATATTGGGGGAATGAATATTACATGATAATGGTCGGAATGGACATCAACCTCCACCGTTTTCGTGCTTTGTCCATCTTTGGGGTCCTAATCTAAACATAATCTAGAAACCTATAACTAAGTGCATACAATGGAAAGAAACAAACATACACATCAAAACAATAAAAACATGACATCATGTCAACATCAATCATTTAAAGAAAGTTCAATGCAAAGGTCAAATTTTGAGGCCTCGGGATTGGCCTTTATCTTTCATGCGAGGATCCTACTAGGATACCTACCCAATCAATTTTTGTGACTTATAGCAATTAGTGACCAATTGTGTTATCGTATGGCCAATAATGCTTATAAGTCTCTTAACTAAGTGATCTATGCGATCCTAGGGTTTTCCTTTGATATCATGCATTGGCCCAACCATTCATCAAAAAGTCACATGCATTACAGAAATTTAAACATACATGCAAGTCTTTTGAACCTTGTTTCTCAATTAATCAAATAGATGAGTGAGCCGTCGGCGGATCACTTAATACCAAAGTCATGCACCAATCACAGACATATACGTTTCTAAAGGATAGTATGACTATATGTATGAGGGGTACATGTGATATTTTAAAAACACATTTCGAAATCATCCATGAAAAGTTTTGAGACAAAGTGATGTCTCAGCTATGAAAGACATTCAATTGCCAAGGCTAACTCAAGGCTCGTATAAATGCACTCACAAGCGTAGCAAGCATTTTGAATACAATTCAAACCGTGACTTTCACGATGTCCATTCAGGATTTTAGAAAGTTAGAAAATATCTAGGATTAAGAAATGTCTAGGCTATAGAACACATTTAATTGCCAAGGCTAGGTTGGGGCTTGCATAAATTCACTCACAAGCATCGCAGGCATTTTGAATATGGTTCAAACTAAGACTTTTCCTTATGCCAAATTGAGTTTTGGAGAAAAACTTTCTTAACCAATCGTTTTTGGGAAAGATCACATGTACCAAAGTATTTTTGAAAGATGTAATTTGAAAAGGCCAATTGTTTAACAACAAAGATCAAAGTATTTACAATAGCTTCCATGAAGATGGCATGGCCTAATTTCATGCACAAACTAACCTAAAAGGTATAACTAAACAATCACAGCCGAAGGTTCACATCAGGAAAATTTCTGACCAAGCAAGATGTTACAACAAAACTGAATAATGTCCATCACTAATCTAGTTATGAAAAAAATTCACTGATATGTAGGACGTTATAACAAACAACTTTCATCAAGAAAGTTTTCTTAAACAAGCTACACATGATTTTACAAAAATAAGACAACAAGCAATAGCATGTCAGAAAGTTGTCAAAACAGCAGTACACTTAGCCAATATCACAAGGATTTGTCCTGTCAAAACAAGCCTAAAAATCACCAAACTTTCACATAACATAGCCAACATGTTGACAAACAAGTTTTGTTAAGAGGCCAAGTGTAGAATCCTAATAGAAAAAATAGAACAAAAATATCAAAGGTCAGTCAAAACGGGGGTTAGAACAGGGGTCCGAATTTGATCTCATGTCTAGATCTTGATCTAGTTTAACAAAAAAAAAAAAATAGAAAGTGATATAAACGATGAGCGATTTTCATGAAATTAGTGGCATTGGAAACTTCTAAGTGTGATTTTTGACTTCCGAGTGTTGGAGAAAACTCCTTTATTGTTTTGAAGTTAACAAAACATTTCCAGGTCTATGTTTGAAGACTTCAAGACTCTATCATCAAAGTTCAAAGACCGCCAAATCTTAGTCTCAAAGACTACCCTTACTGACAGTTCCAGACTGAAGAATGAAGACTTATCCAAATGCAGGATTATCTTCAAGGATTCGATTCTTATGGTTATTGGAAAATCTTATGGCTAGATTTCACATTTACTTGATTGATTATTCTTATTGGAAACTACTCCGATATGAAGATCTTTTGAAAGGCAAACTAATTTGGAAGGTTCTACTTATGGAAACTAAAGATCATGATTGTATGGGCAAACAGGATTGATGAGCTTTCATCACAAATCATCTAACGACTCGAGATCACCTTAATTGATTATGTCCAATTGGTAGATTGAATAAATTCTTTTGGAAAGTGCCAACGGTCAATAAGGTATGAAGGAGTATTTAAGGTCGACTCTTTAGTTGGTCGAAGAAGTGCATGAAAGAAGAATTCCAAAGTCTGAAGCTTTCTAGTCTCTCGCTTTTTCATTCATCAAGCTAAAAATTGTATACAAAAAAGAGAAACTCTTAGTGAGAATGTGTGAGAGTTCGGTAGAGACTCGTCACTGTGATAGTCGAACATCACAAGCTGTAACATCTCTTTTGATTCATAGTAGAATCTAGCCAACAGGCTGTCAGCATGGAGAATGGACGTAGGCTTGATCTAAGCCGAACCACTATAAACCTTATGTTCTTATTCTCTTCTCCCTAAACTCCTTACTTTCATTCATCGATTGTTTATTTGTTAGAGTTGAAATACACCTAAAGTCTATTATCTTCTAAAGGAAAATTATTTCTCCAAGTCTTGCGAAAATTTTTATTCACACCTACTCACCCCCCTCTAGGTGTTTGTACTAGCCCTTTCAATTGGTATCAGAGCTTGTGTGCTTATTTATTGAAGTGTTTTTACTTCTTAAGCTAAAGATCTATGGCTAGTATTTTGGCTCCAAGTTTGGTTGAAGGCTAAAGCAACACCAGGCCTCCTTACTTTGATAGGAAGGAATACAATGTTTGGAAAAACAAGATGAAGGCATTTCTAAGATCAAAAGATCTCCTAGAATGGGATGTGGTAGAAAAATGGATCATTCCTAAACCTACATCGACCTCAGAAAGAGAAAAGGAAGTTGCAGATGTTGAAGAAATGACACAAGCAGAATAACCAAGAGACAAGCTCTTAATGATAAAGCCATCTATTCCTTATATTGTGTTTTATCTCCTACTGAGTATAACAAAATTTCATCTTGTGAAACAACAAAAAAAGTCTGGGACAGGTTGCATGTTACCTACGAAGGAACTAATCAAGTTAAAGAAACAAAGATCAATATCCTACTCGGACAGTATAAAGCCTTCAAAATGAAGCCAAGAGAATCCATCACTGATATGTTTAGTCATTTCACAGAGATTATAAATGGTCTAGCATATCATGGACAGCCAATCTCAAGACAAATGAAAGTCAACAAATTGCTACGTGGACTCTCCAAAGACTAAAATCATGTAAATACTTCGATAAGAGAAACCCAAAGGATCATGCCTATTTCAGTAGACAAACTATTTGGAACACTTCAATCATATGAAGTGGAGCAAATCAATGAGAAAGAAGATCCCAAAGGTAAGAAGTCAATTGTTTTAAAATCTAATGATGATTCTAATATTATAGATTCAGAAGATCACTTGGACGATGAAGAGCTAGCACTCATGATTAGGAAGTTTAGGAAGTTGAACAGAAAAGGAAGAAAGTTCAACTGGAGGAAGCATAATACTCGAAGACTTCAGAAGAAATCAACTGAAGACAATAAGACAAATAAAGATGTGATTTGCTTCGAATGCAAGAAAAGGAGACACATCAAACCCAACTACCCTTTATTGAAGAAAAAGAAGGGAAATACTGAGAAGTTCAAAAAGGCTCTCAAACTAGAGACATGGAGTGATAGTGAATGCGAAAAAGTGATGAAGAATATGCCAACATATGTTTAATGGCAAACTCAGATTCAAACTCAAACTCAAGCTCAAACAAAGAAATCGAGGTGAGTAATTTAAAGATTCATGTTAAAGTCTCAAAGTATATAGATGAACTCTGTCTTAGTCTCAACAACATCTCTTAAAAGGATTTCCGAGCTAAAGAGGGAAAATTCTAAACTGAAGCAACAGGAAATTTCTTGGAAAGAAAAATTTGAAAATCTAGACAAAAGCTTTGTTGTTTTGAAAGAGAATGTAGATTCTCTTTCAAAGGAAAATACTTTTTTGAAAGAGGACATTTCAAATATCACAAAAAGGTTTTCAAAAAGATCTAAGAAGCTATAAAAGATTCTTTCTATACAAATACCTTATTTCAACAAATTTGATTTGGGAATAACACCAGAAACCATTCCTTTAATTGATTTTCCAAGAGTAAAGGAAATAATCAAACAAAGAGCTACAAAAGCCTTTTACAAAAACCATTTTCAAAAAGTTTTTGTAAAACCTATTAGCTAAAGTGCTCTCAAATATTCAAAGTGTAACAGCTCAGAACATTTCGAGAATGAATGTCCTCAAGTTTGGAGACTTCTTATGAAGGATTGGGCAAAAACTGTGTTTAGTACTAACTCCCCTAGACCTAAGAAAATGTGGGCAAAAACTTGAGTTCTTTTTGTGATTGCAAGTCACTATTAAGAAAAAGATCAAATGGTATTTGGATAGTCGTTGTTCGAGACACATGACAGGAGATTCAAGTTGCTTTATAAAGCTTATGCAAATAAATGGTGGAAAAGTTTCTTTTGGTGGAAACAACAAAGGAAAAATTGTTGGATGTGGAATTGTGAAGATTGGAAGTCTCACAATCAATAATGTCTCTTAGTGTCTAATCTCCATACAAAATGAAGAAAATATTTGGCATCAAAAGCTTGGTCATGTCAACATAAAGAAGATTGCCAAGATTTCCTTTAAGAAACTTGTTCGTGGACTGCCTAGCTTGGCTTATCAAAAGACTGATTTATGCACGCCATGTGTTTTGGGTAAACAGGTTAGAAGCCTCTTTGGACCAACGAAAACTCAAAGCATTAGTGGAAAGAGATACTGTCTAGTAATCATGGATGATTACTCTCGCTTCACTTGGGTATTCTTCCTTGCAAATAAGTCTGAAACATTCACTTCCTTCTCAAAATTTGCCAAGAAGGTTCATAATGAAAAAGGTTATGATATCTCAAGCATACGAACAAACCATTAAGGTGAGTTTGAAAATCAAGATTTTGATCAATTCTATGATGAATATGGTTTCCAGCATGTTTTCTCTTCTCCATATACTCCAAAATAAAATGGGGTTGTGGAAAAGAAGAATAGATCCCTGCAAGAGATGGCAAGAACACTTTTAATTGAGAGTAATATTTCCTCTCTATTTTGGGCTAAAGCAGTTTCTACAGCTTGCTATATTATTAACAGAGTATTCTTAAAGCCTATTCTAGAGAAAACTCCTTATGAAGTTTTTAAAGGGAAGAAGCCAAATATTTCTTATTTTCATGTGTTTGGTCGTAAGTGTTTTGTTTTGAAAAATGCAAACAATCGAACTGGTAAGTTTGAAGAAAAGTTAGACGGAGGAATTTTTCTCGGCTACTCAACCTCAAGCAAAGCCTACAAGGTATTCAACAAGAAGACACAGTCTCTGGAAGAATCTATGAACATCAAGTTTCAAGACTCTATACAGAATCAAGTGGAAGAGACTCAACTTGAAAAATCTGTACCTGCTCTAGACGTTACAAAGTCTACTTCCCCCGAAGTAGTTCAGACCTTTGAAAATCAACATCAAGAAGAACCAAAAGTTTCAACTGAAGCAAGGGATGAGCAGACTCACAAACCAACCGACAACTGGAAACATAAGTCAAATCATCCCAAAGATCTCATCATTGGCAACATTGATGAAGGAATTCGCACCAGATCCAAAAGGCGAGAAGAGTCTAGTGCCTTGGCACTCATCTTTGAAGTTGAACCCAAAAGTATAGAAGAAGCCTTGATTGATGAAAGTTGGATTGAAGCTATGCAAAAAGAACTCAGACAGTTCAACATCAACGATGTTTGGGAACTAATTCCAAAACCTAAAGGTAAGTTTATTATTGGAACTAAATAGGTTTTTAGGAACAAAGTGGACGAGAAAGGTAAAGTGGTCAAGAATAAAGCAAGACTCGTGGCCAAAGGATATACACAAGAAGAAGGGATAGACTATAATGAGACCTATGTACCAGTAGTGAGGTTAGAACCAATTAGATTATTACTTGCTTTTGCTTGCTATAAAAATTTCAGGTTATTCCAAATGGATATAAAAAGTGCATTCCTAAATGGATTCATCCAAGAAGAAGTCTATTGGAACAACCACCTAGTTTTGAAGATCTAAAAAAGCCAAACTCAATCTACAGAATGAAAAAGGCCCTTTATGGATTGAACAAGCACCTCGAGCCTAATATGAAAGGTTAAGTAAATTCCTAACTCAAAATAGTTTTATTAAATGAAAGGTAGATACTACTTTGTTCATTAAAAGAGATGGTAAAGATTTTCTACTTGTTCAAATTTATGTTGATGATATTATTTTTTGTTCACCTAATGAAAATTTATGCAAGAAGTTTTCTAGATGTGTGCAAGATGAATTCGAAATGAGTATGATGGGTGAGTTAACCTTCTTTCTGGGATTACAAGTTAAACAATCAAAGAAAGGTATTTTCATTCACCAAGAGAAGTATGCAAAAGATCTCATCAAGAAGTTTGGATTGGAGAATTGCAAAAAGACTGAGACACCAATGTCAAGTTCTTCAAAGTTAGATAAAGATGAAGAAGGAAAGAATGTTGACCAGAAGCTATACAAGAGCATTATTGGATCACTTCTTTACCTTACTGCATCTAGACCTGACATTTTGTTTAGTGTTTATATTTGTGCAATATTCCAATCAAATCCCAAAGAATCTCATCTAAGTGCAGCAAAGTGCAACATCAAATACGTGGCAACTACTTCAAAGTTTGGTCTGTGGTATCCCAAAGAAAGAGACTTTACTCTCCTTGGATATTCAGACGCAGTGCATAGTGGATAGAAAGAGTATTTCTGGTACATGTCAACTACTGGGCAACAAACTGGTATCTTAGTTTTCAAGAAAACAGAGTATTGTAGCTCTTTCAACAGCTGAAGCAGAATATGTAGCACTTGGAAGTTGTTGCTCTCAAATCTTGTGGATAAGACAACAACTAAGATACTTTGATATTGAAGAATCGTGTACTGAGATCAAATGTGACAACACCAGCGCCAGCAATCTCACAAAGAATCCAATTCTTCATTCAAGGGCAAAGGATATAGAGATTCGACATCACTTCATTAGAGATTATGTTCAAAGCGGAGAAGTTATGATACAGTTTATTGACTCAAAAGTACCAGCTAGCAGATATATCTACAAAGCTACTGGAGAAAAGCTTATTTGAGTCTATTCGGACCAGACTAAGCATTATATCTTCTACTGGGTAAAGTCTGAAGGTGCTTAGACTTAGATCAATAAGTTGATACTTTCGAAATATATGTGATTTTATTTTTGAATGAAATTTTGAAAAGGTATGTTTAATTTTTGAATTGCTACCTGCCTATTTCATTTTTAGAAATTAATTCTTGAATTTTTGGTAGTTTTTCATTTTCGAAAATGGCAGTTTTTCATTTTGGAAAATGCAGTTTTTACTTTTTCATTTTGATGTTTTGTATACCTTGTTTCACTTGCTTTATATACCTCGAAACTCTTATTCTCCATTTACACCTTTTTAAAACCTTAGAATACCGTGATCTTACTCTCTCATTTTTTCTTGAGTTTGGTCCAAAAAGTTTTCATCTTTTCAAAAGAGCGAGTTCAAAGAAATCCTCCTAGACTTTGACAATGTCTTCTCAAAGAAAATCTTCTAGAATTGCAAGCCGAGGATCACAGCATATGCATGAGGGTCCTACGCATTTCGATTTGACCAAGGAAGAAGATTCTCCTCAACAACAGCGACAACAACAACAACATTCCCAATAGCATCAATAAGCGGCTCAAGATCCTCCTCCTCAACAAGAACAAGAAGAGATCATCGAAGACGTTGAACCTATAAGGACTCAAAAACCCCAATTTATCTTTAAACTGTACTCTAACTTGAAAAGGGGTAGTTCTGCAATGAATCTAATCGATGAATTCTTAAAAGCACACAGTTACAAGAATGAGACCTATTTCTTGAACACTATGGAAAAGATAGGTGTTGCACCTCAAGGTTTGGCTGAATGGATGTTTGCGAATTTTCCTAGTGATCCGAGATTTGGTCAGCCAGATGAGAAGGACAATGATGAAAGGATGTTCACTCATTTTTAGCCCAGGATGGGTGTTGCTGCAAAGGTTCATGGTGAGGGGACGAACTTATTTCGTTCTAAGAACCATAGGAAGACTTACTCGAAACTATTGAAAAGAGGGGTTATGAAACCTAGGAGTGTGGACTTTGACTTTCTCGATTCTTTGAAAGTAAATTAGAGTGAGAAGCTTGAATTGCTTCAACTTGAACATTTTTGCACCGAGACCACTATCACCTACCCTGAACTTACTGCCCATTTTTATTCAAATCTATCCTTTATAAATGTGAATAAATTCAGTTTTACTGTTAGGGATAAAGAATTTGTGATTGATGTGGACACCTTGACTGATGCAATTGGTGTGGAAAGAGGGAGGTTCCAACCAATTGGTGCGCCTATTGCTCACGCTACCTTCGCTATCGTTCGGGACAGACTGGTTGAGGGGAAGATTTCTTACTCTAGAATAAATGCCTCCAACATTCTTCTTCACAAGGTGGTAATAAACTGCATCAGATCAAAGTCTACTTCAAAGACAAATGTCTCTCGTTTTAAAGTGAAGTTGATGTACGCGATCAACACTGGCCGTAAGTTCTCTCCACCTCACACTATCCTTGTGCACATGTATAGAACTGTTGTAAAGGACAAGGGACAACTTCCTTACTCAGCGCTTGTCTCACAACTTTTCAAGCATTTCAAAATCCAACTTCTTACTCCTCTATGTGTTCAAACCATTGCTCCAATGGTTATTGGTTTAAAAATGGTTTCCAAGATGAGACTGAAGGAGCTGAACAAGAAATTGGAGCGCTTTAAGGAGAAGTCCCCTATCAAGGCAAAGCAAAACTCTGCTGCAAAGAAAAGGAAAGGCAAGGTGCCCATGACAGAACCAGTGAATAAGAGGATATCTCTTATCTTGGAGGATGAAGAAGAAGATAAAGATGATCTCACTATCTCAGCTTTTGCCTTACAAAATCTATAGAGTTTTGTGAGCTTTAAGGAAATAGAGAACAAAGAAAGAGAAGGAACAGAGAAGAGAGGCGAGGAAAGAAATGAAAGCAGAGCAAAGGAAGAAGAAGGAGGAGAAAGAGAAGAACAAGAAAGAGGAAGAGATGAAGAAGAGACGAAGAAGAAGGAAGTCACGATGACTCTTTAGAACCAACTTTGGCTATATCCTTGTCCAATGACTCAGAGAAGAGAAGGAGTGGAAAGACAGGAGAACTAAATCACTCAAGTGCTGAAGAAGAACATGAAGAAGAACTTTTTTCTCCACCTGAAGGCACAAAAACAGGGGGAGATGCTAAAAAACAAGGTACTTCTTCACCCATTTTTGCTAGTGATGTCAGTAGATCTCCACCAGACCGAGAGGAGGTCTATGCCTCACAATTCCCTGAAGCAGATATTGAGTCATCTACTCCAAGTCCTGGTGATCGAACAACTGATATCCCCTCTCATCTTAAAAGTCCCAGAACTGATTCGGCTGGACCTAGTGCTACAACAGATCATTCAACAGACTTTCAAAGGGTGCTCGAACTTCTTTTGGAATTAAAGGGCCAGCAATATGCCTTGGAGTTTGAGATGAAGCACGTGATGACAGTCTTCAAGACAACTACAGACTCTCTACAAGAGCATATTCAAGCCCTAAAGCTTCAACTGCAGGAAAATGCAAAGGGTGAGGATATTGAACAGCTTAAGGAGTCTTTGAAAAAGCTTGAGGACACTGTCAAGTCAATGAGGGATTTCCAAATCGTTTGCATCCCCAAGCAACCCTGATTTTATCCAACTTTTTCAAATGTTTTTTCTCCACCTTTTGCTGATGACAAAAAGGGGGAGATTTTATGTGCAGATTTGTTGTTGAATGACCTTTGATGACTTTTTGATTAGTTTTTGGTTTACTTTGGACATTTGACTTTTGATACTGTTTGACTTTGGATCTTTTGATACTTGTAGAGAATAAGTTTACAATATTGATTATGACTGGATTGTTATGGATTAACATGTGTTCTGTGGTTGCATAATCAAAATTTCCAGGTCCTAATCAACTTATTTTTATAAGATATCATGTATTGCATAAGCGCTATTTTGCAGGTCAAAAGCTTTTCATCTTTGCAATAAAGTTTTGTCACCATAAAAAATGGGTAGATTATTGGAGAAAACTCCTTTATTGTTTTGAAGTTGACAAAACATTTCCAAGTTTATGTCTAAAGACATGAAGACTCTATCATCAAATTCTGAAGACCGCCAGATCTTAGTCTCAAAGTCTATCCTCACTGACAATTCCAAACTGAAGAATGAAGACTTATCCAAATGCAGGATTATCTTCAAGGATTCGATTCTTATGGTTATTGGAAGATCTTATGGCTAGATTTCACATTTACTTGATTGATTATTCTTATTGAAAGCTACTCCGATATGAAGATCTTTTGAAAGGCGAACTAACTTGGAAGGTTCTACTTATGGAAACTAAAGATCCTGATTGTATGGGCGAACAGGATTGACGGGCTTTCATCACAAATCATCTAACGACTCTAAATCACCTTAATTGATTCTATCCAACGGTTAGATTGGGAGAATTCATTTGGAAAGTGCCAATGGTCGAGAAGGCATGAAGGAGTATTTAAGGTCGACTCTTTAGTTATTCAAAGAAGTGCGTGAAAGAAGAATTCCAAAGTCTAAAACTTTCTAGTCTCTCACTTTTTCATTCATTGAGCTAAAAGTTGTATACAAAAAAGAGAAACTCTTAGTGAGCCCCCTTATGAGAGTTCGGTAGACACTCGTCACTGTGATAGTCGAAGATCACAAGCTGTAACATCTCTTTTGATTCATAGTGGAATCCAACCAACAGGCTGTCAGCGTAGAGAGTGGATGTAAACTTGAGCTAAGCCGAACCACTATAAGCCTTGTGTTCTTATTCTCTTCTCCTTGAACTCCTTACTTTCATTCATCGATTGTTTATTTGTTAGAGTTGAAATACGCTTAAAGTCTATTATCTTCTAAAGGAAAATTATTTCTCCAAGTCTTGTGAAAATTTTTATTCGCACATATTCACCCCCCTCTAGGTGTTTGTACTAGCTCTTTCACTGAGAAGGGCTCGAGTCCAAACTAGGTCAATTAGGTACTCTAAGATCAAGATTTCAAAAGGTGCGCATGTCGGTAACTAAAAATCAGAACACAAACATACATTAATAAATCTCAAAATCATTCAAGTAATGCACAATTAGCATGAAAAGATCACATGTGACTTAGAATTAGATGTGAAAAATAATTTAAATAATCACTAACCCTAAGTTGGAATGAGAAGATGTTGATGACAATACAAGATGATTTAAGATTCATGATGAAATGCTTGAGAGTTTCTTTGTGAACATATACTCTTGCCGCACAAATTTAACATGCAAAATGAAACTCAAATGTAATGACGCAAACATGAACTCGAACCTTGTAACATAAGGTTTAAGTGCCAAGAAGACATTATCAGAAAATTTAGTGCGGAAGCAAACACCCTAAAACAAGTCACCATCTCACCCATCTCATCAACCATGATACAAATATAACATCGCCACACAACCATGATACAATTGCACACCACTAATTATCATAATTAAATAACAAGCCATGACACTTTATTTACATATTTCCAAGATGGGATTTCTAGGGTCGGTACATCAAAAGGAAAAGCCAGGACTCAGCCACGCCTAGGCTAAAACCCCAAAAAGAAACCCTTGACCCGCTACATCTCACGTGCTAAATCCCCATCATCAGTGTCGACTAACTATCCCCAAAAAGATCCAGCTCCTACTCGTCACGCACGGGCCCTCACACCCAACCCGGTGCATCAGGCAGTGGCGGCGGCAACATCCCACGCATCACACCGTCGCGACGAATGTGGACGGATATGAACTCCTGGACAACGGGGCCCCTAGCCAGGCCTACATCGTACATGACTAAACAGCGCACTCGAATATACGTCAATCCAAGAACAGAGGGACAGCCAAACTCCTCGCACTTGACCTCTACATCGGATGGTAGACCGTAAAACACACCCCGCGTGACAGCAGGGAGCGACATGCTGCTAATCTGAAATGTTGGTCCCCAAAAGGGTGAGTACAACCACTCAGCAGGTAAAAGAATCCAATAACCACTCAATGCATCATACAATACAATCACAACATCATACATGCCATACATGCATCCATGTGTACTTACCTTGAAGCCATGCATATACCATCATACATCTTCATCACAATTATAACACATAAATGTCGTCATGTCATAGGTTATCATCATCATGTCATACACATGTATCATCACATTATAGGTCACCATCATATCGTACCATATGCCATCATCATTATGTCCTAGACATATCATATCATATATCACCATCATCATGACATCATCCTATCATACACATGTCATCATCGTCATGGCATCATCATATCATACACATGTCATCATCATCATGACATCATCATATTATACACATGTCATCATCATCATCATGACATCAACATATCATACACATGTCATCATGCCATAATGATCATCATCATATCATGTCATACATGCATATCATCATGCCATAGATGATCATCATCATATCATGTCATACATGCATATCATCATGCCATAGGTGATCATCATCATATCATGTCATATGCATGTCTCATGCCATTTATCATCATTTTCATGTCATATGCATGTCTCATTTTCACTTTTATCTTTCAATTCGATCACCACATCGGCATCGCACGATAAACCTCCTCGGCACACATCACCGGGCATCCGGCCCCTCACATTCCGGGCATCTCGCATCCCAATTGGCATCACAAGGCATCCCTCAAGCAAAAACCTCCGAGGCTTTCGGCATTTACACTCCCTAGCCGGGCATCTCGCATCCCAACTAGCATCACGAGGCATCCCCCTAGGCACAAACCTCCAAGGCTTCCAGCACCCCCACTTCCCAGGCATCTCGAAACTCCCGAGGACAATCCGGCCTTGTATCTCAATACAATCCGGCTTCCAGCACCCCCCATCTCGGGCATCCTGATACTCCCAGGGCATTATCATCCGCCACGACAATCTCCTCATTTGTCATTATTCATGTTCACCAGTTTCGGTCTCAATTTAGCATGGCATATGATGTAATGGCAAACAAAATCATATTCAGCATTGAATTCATGCGTGCATCTCAATTCATTGCCATGCATGCATCAAGACCTCATCATACATGCAACAAGGTACAATTATTCATAAAATAAAATTTATGGACTTGGACTTCGTACCAATTAAAATAATCCATTTATCATGCCCTTTTTACATTTATTTAAATTCCAGCTTGTGCCACTTTCGAAAATATTAAATTTAAATATCCATATGATTTTCAAAAATCATAAAATTAAGGCAAGTGATAGACAAGACAATAGGATAATGATTTCATGCAAAATACATGGCCAAATAGAATTCCACACAAATTCATAATTCACACAAATACAGCATGTAATTTCGCATGAAATCAGAATGCACAGTTTCCGGAATAATTTAATTAAAATACCCAAACGACCTCCAAACTTACGAAATTTTACCAAGTTATAGCCAAGATACTAAGGTAGATTTTTCATGAAGACCTCTAGGCCAAATTATTTTTAGATTATTTTCTACAGTCGCACGAATCTTCTGGATCTAACACCGAAAACGTCCAGTGCATGGTTCTCCGAAATACTGAGTTTTTACCCACTTATACTTCTTATTTTCCCCTGAAATTTGGATATGTTTTACTTCAAGACGTTCTATACAAGTTTGATGAAGAGATCTAAGTCATATTTCCAAAGGAAAGTCTCCATATGGGTCCATGAAGTCTCGGGTAACCTGTACCACGTCTCCAGATCTACGGTTTTCAAGAGTAAGTCGATTTACTAGGTTATACTTGTTCATTTTACTTCAAATTTGAGTATGTTGTATTTTAAGATGTCCCCTACAACTTTCAAGAAGAAATCGAAGAGAGATTCTTAGTGCAAATCAACATGCAACCACAAATCCACCGAAAGGTCAGTGAAATCGTTCCAGATCTGAGGTCTCCGTAGGATGAGAGTTTTACCCCTCAAATCTCCATCATTTTACACCAAATTTTAGTATGTTGTATTTTAAGATGTTAGCTACAACTTTCATGAAGAGATCAAAGTCAAAATCGAACTCAAAACATGCATGCAAGCTCTCACAAAGTTCTGACTCAAACTGTTCATGCGAAAACAGCATGCAACTCAAGACAAAACACATTAGCTTCACTCCCATGCCTCCAAATGTTCTAGATTCCGACCACACATGCAAAACATTGGTGCAAGAGTAGAAAGTGGATTCCCAACTTACCTCTAGACCACACAAACGGCGGCACACGGCGGCGAACACGGCGCCACACGGCGGCGAACGGGCGGCGCACGGGCGGCGACTCCTTCTTCTCGGCTTCTCCTCCCTCTTGGCCTCACTCTCCCTCTCTCTTGCACAATCTCTCTCTCTCTCTTTCTCTCGGTAGCTCAACCGGCCACCTCTCTCTCTCCTCTTCCCTTTTATTTCCCCCAAACCTCATCATTTGCAATGATTAGTTTGCCTCTCAATTGGCCCATGCATGAGCTCCTCCTTGCCACTTGGCAAAGCTCATGCATGGGCTTGGGCCTCCTCTTCTTGGGCCTCCTTTTGGGCCGGCGACAGCCCCCTTTCGCGGGCCTAATTGGGCCGACCAGCTTGGCCCATTAAAGCTTAGGCCAATGGGCCTAAGGCCCAACCTAATTAAAAATTAAATTTTCCCTTTTATAATTTCTTCTACAAATTTTAAATTTTAAATTCCACATGTTTAAAGTCTTGTGACATTTTATTTATAGGAATTTAATATAAGGTGCATCCTCAAGCATAAATTATTATCATTAATCTATCAAATTTAAAATCTCATAATCACAAGCACATTAACACATAGCCTTAAGAAAACTAATGGCTAAAACATAAACCATAGGAAATTTTCATTACCTAATTATAGGCTTTAATTCCTCTAGAGGGTGACTTGAATTTTGGGATGCCACAAATTCTCCCCTCCTTAGAAACTTTCATGAAAAGTTTCCTCCTCGAAATTAGACACCACTTTAATTCCTCTAGAGGGTGCCTTCTTGAAACAAATAGAGGGTATTTTTCCTTCATCTGATCCTCACTTTCCGATGTGGCTTCCTCCATATCATGATGTCGCCATAATACCTAAACTAATGGGATCTTCTTAGTCCTAAGAATTTGCTCATTTCGACCCAATATTTGCATAGGCTCTTCAATGTACCTTACTTTCTCATCCACTTTGATGGCTTCATGATCGAGTATGTGACCAAGATCCGGCTGGTACTTCCTCAACATCGATACATGAAACACATCATGCAAATTTCCCAACTTAGGAGGTAATGCTAAACGATAAGCTACATCCCCTATCCTTTCGAGTATTTCAAAAGGTCCGACAAATCTAGGGCTTAATTTACCCTTCATCCCAAATCGAGATATCCCTTTCATTGGAGATACCTTAAGGAATACATGATCTCCTATGCTAAATTCCAAAGGCCTTCTACGCCTATCTACGTAGTCCTTCTGCCTACTCTGAGCTATTTTAAGTCTTTCTCTGATAATTTCAATAGCTTCAGTGGTAACTTGTACCAGTTCAGGTCTTGTCAATTTCCTTTCACCTATTTCATTCCAACAGACAGGAGTCCTACATCTCCTTCCATATAATACTTCATAGGGAGCCATGCCTATACTTTTCTGAAAACTATTATTATAGGCAAACTCCACCAAATGCAATCTTTCATCCCAATTTCCTTTGAAATCAATTACACAAGCCCTTAACATATCCTCTAATGTCTGGATTACTCTTTTTGTTTGTCCATCTATCTGGGGATGAAAAGCAATACTAAACTGAAGCTTAGTCCCTAATGCAATTTGAAGACTTCGCCAAAAGTTTGAAGTAAATCTCGAATCTCGATTCGAGGTAATAGTTACCGGAACACCATGTAAGCATACCACTTGACTTACATACATGTCCGCATATTTGTCCATTGATTAATCCATGCGAATTGCCAAGAAATGAGCTGATTTAGTCAAACGATCCACTATAACCCAAATAGAATCATGACCATTTGACGTCCTTGGTAATCCTTACACAAAGTCCATCGTTATATGCTCCCATTTCCATTATGGTATGTCTAATGGTCTCAAAAGTCCTGCGGGTTTACGATGCTCCGCTTTTACTTGCTGGCACGTCAAACATTGAGAAACATGCTTAGCCGTATCTACCTTCATACCATTCCACCAAAATTGATAATGCAAATTCCTGTACATCTTTGTACTACCCGGATGAATACTATAATTACTCTTATGTGCCTCCGACAAAATTTCCTTCCTCAATTCTTCATTGTCCGGAACACAAAGTCGTCCTTGACATCTTACCATTCCATCATTAGAGATTTGAAATTATGGTCTTTCCCCTAAAGACATAGCATCTTTCACTTTCAAAATCTCTAGGTCAGATTCTTGCAAGATTTTAACTTTCTGAATAATCTCGGGTTCTATTCTTAATGCACTAAGCATACCAGTAAGACAATCCATTTCCAATTTAAATTATGAGTCTGCTACAGACTTTAACAACCCCCATTCTGCCATTCTTAAATTAGCCATTTCCATTGCCGACTTACGACTAAGAGCATCCGCTACTCTATTTGCTTTCCCTAGATGATATCTTCTCTCAAAATCATAATCCTTTAATAACTCCATCCGCCTCCTTTGTCTCATGTTCAACTCCTTTTGTGAGAAAAGATACTTCAAACTCTTATGATCTGTATAAATCTCAAACTTCTCCCCATATAAATAGCGTCCCTATATCTTTAAGGCAAACACTATAGCTGCTAGCTCTAAATCATGCGTCGGGTAATTCAGTTTATGGGGTTTCAATTGTCTAGATGCATAGGCTACGGCCTAGCCATGCTGCATCAAAACACATCCCAGTCCTTTATGAGATGCATCACTATACACTGTAAAACCATCAGGTCCAGTAGGTATAGTCAGGATTGGAGCTGAAGTCAATTTCCTTTTAAGCTCCTAGAAACTCCTTTCACATTCCCCATTCCATTCAAATTTCACATTCTTTCGGGTCAACTTAGTTAAAGGTCCTACTAGTCGTGAAAATCCTTCAATAAACCTCCTATAATAACCAGCCAATCCTAAGAAACTTCGTATTTCAATAGGTGTCGTCGGTCTCGGCCAATTTACTACCATTTCAACTTTAGCCGGGTCTACTACAATTCCTTTCCCTGATACCACATGCCCTAAAAATATTATCTGGTCCAGCCAAAACTCACACTTACTAAACTTGGCATACAACTTATGCTCTCTCAGGGTCTGCAAAACTATCCTCAAATGTTGCTCATGCTCTTTAGGTCCTTTCGAATATACCAGAATATCATCGATGAATACAATCACAAACTAGTCTAAATAGGGCTTAAATATCCTATTCATTAAATCCATAAATGCAGCCGATGTGTTAGTCAATCCAAATGGCATAACAAGGAACTCGTAGTGTCCATAACGAGTCCTAAATGCAGTCTTAGGAATGTCCTCCTTCTTAATTCTTAACTGATGGTATCCCGACCTCAAGTCAATCTTAGAGAAGACCGAACTTCCTTGGAGTTGGTCAAACAGGTCATCAATTCTAGGCAAAGGATACTTATTCTTAATGGTCACTTGGTTCAGATGCCTATAATCAATGCACAAGCGCATCGATCCATCTTTCTTTTTCACAAACAAGACCGGTGCACCCCAAGGTGAAGCACTTGGTCTAATGAATCCTTTGTCAAGCAACTCCTGCAGTTGCACTTTCAATTCCTTCAATTCGACTAAGGCCATCCTATATGGGGCTTTTGATATTGGTCCTGGTCTAGGCATTAATTCAATTTCAAACTCAACTTCCCGCTCTGGTGGCAATCCAGGCAATTCCTCAGGGAATACATCTTGAAATTCGTTAACTACACGAACTTCCTCAAGTTTAGGCTCCTCCCTTGCATAATCTTTAACTATGGCTAGGTATCCTTGACATCCTTTGTCAAGTAACTTACAGGCTTCTACCGCCGAAATAAGTGCTATAGGAAGATGGGTCTGACCTCCTAAAAATTCACAACTAGACTGATCAGGCAAAACGAATTGGATCACTCTCCTATAACAATCCATCTAGGCCCGATACTTACGAAGCCAGTCCATTCCTATAATAACATCAAAATCATACATGGCCATTACAACTAGGTCTATTTCCATATCCTTTCCCTCTATTGATATCTTACAATTTCCACACACCACCGTAGACAATACCATATCCTTTAAAGGCGTGGAAACACAAAGAGGCGTCTCAAGAGGCATAACTTCTATTCTATTCAAACATCTATATCTTTCAGACACAAATGAATGCGTTGCACCCGTATCAAACAATGCATATGCCTTTTCACCATTTATAAGAATCGTACATGAGATAACATTTTTGGAAGCTTCCGCTTCCTCTTGGGTGACCGCATACACCCTTCCTTGTACTAGGTGGCCTCTAAGGATTTCCTTGTAAATTCGATCTAACAGCACTCTAATATCCCTGTCGCACCGAGCCAACACTCACTTGCGACCTTTCTTGTGGGCAACTTCTCCTAAGATGACCCACTTGTCCACAATCAAAACATTTTGGTCGTCCATTGCAAGGTCCCGGGCTATGTCGCCCATTACACTTTTGACAAACACCAGGCTGATAGGGTGCTTTCCCTATATTTAGACCACTCCTTGCTCCCCCAAAATTTCCAAAATTACTCTTCTTCTTCACATTTCAGGTCTGACCTTGACCAAAATAAGGTCTCTTACCCCTTTCACATCATTAAAATTCAGCGGTTTCTTAAACTCCGACCGTTCTCTTAACAGTTCCTGCTCCACTAACTGTGCACTTTCATAAATCTTATTATAATCTCTTATGTTCAAAGGCACTAGTTGCTTTCTAATGTCAGTCCTCAACCCTTTCAGAAATGTCTTAGCCTTTTCCTCCTGATCCTCAATCAATCTAGGAGCATATCTAGACAGTTCAGAAAATCTAGCCTCATACTGATCTACTGTCAGCTCCTTTTGCTCTAGCTGAACAAATTTTGTAATCTTCCTATCGTTAGCACAATTAGAAAAATGTTTTTTATTGAAAGCTCTCACAAACTCCTCCCAGTTAACATCAATACCTGGTGGAAAGATTATGTCCTTCGAAGCTCTCCACCAAAACTTTGCATTTCCCTCCAGCTGGTACTCTTTGCTAAAACTATTTTCTCGCATCGGTGCAATCCAACAAATGGGAAAATTCGCTCCATCCCATCAATCCATTGTTTCCGCCTCCTCGGACTTCCCATTCCATTGAACTTAGGTGGCTTTAGCTTCAAAATTGCTCCACCAGTCCTTGAGTACGATGTTCGCTCCGGCTATTGCTACGCCGCCTTTCCATCAATTTCCAATATTGGCTAATGCGTGCAGGATGTCTTCCATTCGGGGTTCAGCCCTTGTAGCGAGGCTTCAGCCCTCGATGGATGAGCACTTTCAGCTCGCACCATGGCTTTCCTGCAATTTCCAAGCGTTGCCTTAGGAATAATTTGAGACTCACTACCCTCATTCAAAGCAACTACTACTGCTTCATAAGTAACATATACATGTTACTAGTACCTAAAGGCAATTCAAAATTAACTACTAGGGATCTACGAGTGAATACTCATCACCCGTTATTCAATTATTTCCATTTTATATCTTATGGTGTGCATTGTCATCATGTTCCTCAATTTCCAAATGAGGCTCCTTATCACTCCACCTATAACCACTCGCTCTGATACCAAAAAGGGGCATTGTGACACCCTGAACCCTTCACAGGTCGCCACAAGCACCAGCGTTACACCTTATTACATCTCTTATAAGAAGCGTCGTAATTCATAGACATTTTTTTTTCAAAAACGATCCCAGCGCGACTCATCAGCGGAAGCAAAATATAGCATCGCCATCTCCCCCTCCATCAACCATGATACAATTGCACACCACTAAACATCATGATTAAAAGACAAGCCATGACACTTTATTTACATATTTCCAAGATGGGATTTCTTGGGTCGGTACATCAGAAGGAAAGCCAAGACTCAATCACGCCCGGCCTAAAACCCCAAAAAGAAACCCTCGACCCGCTACAACTCACGTGCTAAATCCCCATCATAAGTGTCGGCTAACTATCCCCAAAAAGATCCAGCTCCTACTCATCACGCACGGGCCCTCACACCTAACCCGATGCATCAGGCGGTGGCGGCGACAACATCTCACGCATCACTCCGTCGCGACGAATGTGGATGGATATGAACTCCTGGACAACAGGGCCCCCAGCCAAGCCTACATTTTATATGACTATACAGTGCACTCGAATATGCGTCAATCTGGGAATAGGGGGACAGCCAAACTCCTCGCACTCGACCTCTACATGGGATGGTTGACCGTAAAACACACCCCGCGTGACAGCAGGGAGCGGCATGCTGCTAATCTGAAATGTTGGTCCCCAAAGGGGTGAGTACAACCACTCAGCAGGTAAAAGAATCCAATAACCACTCAATGCATCATACAATACAATCGCAACATCGTACATGCCATACATGCATCCATGCGTACTTATCTTAAAGCCATGCAAATACCATCATACATCTTCATCACAATTATAACACATACATGTCGTCATGTCATAGGTTATCATCATCATGTCATACACATGTATCATCACATTATAGGTCACCATCATATCATACATATGCCATCATCATTATGTCATAGACATATCATCATCATCATATCATATCATATATCAACATCATCATAACATCATCATATCATACACATGTCATCATCGTCATGGCATCATCATATCATACACATGGCATCATCATCATGGCATCATCATATCATACACATGTCATCTTCATCATGGCGTTATCATCATCATATCATGTCATCATATCATCATGCCATAGGAATCATCATCATCATGTCATATCATATCATATCATATCATCATGCCATAGGTGATCATCATCATATCATGTCATATGCATGTCTCAATTTTCACTTTTATCTTTCAGTTCGATCACCACATCTGGCATCGCACGATAAACCTCCGGCACACATCACCGGGCATCCGGCCCCCCACATTCCGGGCATCTCGCATCCCAACTGGCATCACAAGGCATCCCTCAGGCAAAAACCTCTGAGGCTTCTAGCATTTACACTCCCTGGCCGGGCATCTCGCATCCCAACTGGCATCACGAGGCATCCCCCTAGGCACAAACTTCCAAGGCTTCCAGCACCCCTACTTCCTAGGCATCTCGAAACTCCCGAGGACAATCCGGCTTTGTATCTCAATACAATCCGGCTTCCGGCACCCCCCATCCCACGCATCCTAATACTCCCAGCATTATCATCCGCCACAACAATCTCATCATTTGTCATTATCCATGTTCACCAATTTCGGTCTCAATTTAGCATGGCATATGATGTAATGGCAAACAAAATCATATTCAGCATTGAATTCATACATGCATCTCAATTCATTGTCATGCATGCATCAAGACCTCATCATACATGCAACAAGGTACAATTATTCATAAAATAAAATTTATGGACTTCGTACCAATTAAAATAATCCATTTATCATGCCCTTTTTACATTTATTTAAATTCCAGCTTGTGCCACTTTCGAAAATATTAAATTTAAATATCCATATGATTTTCAAAAATCATAAAATTAAGGCAAGTGATAGACAAGACAATAGGATAATGATTTCATGCAAAATACATGGCCAAATAGAATTCCACACAAATTCATAATTCACACAAATACAGCATGTAATTTCGGATGAAATCAGAATGCACAGTTTCCGGAATAATTTAATTAAAATACCCGAACGACCTCCAAAAATTACAAACTTTTACCAAGTTATAGTCAAGATAATAAAGTATATTTTTTATGAAGGCTTCCAAGCCAAATTCTTTTTATATTATTTTCTACAGTCACACGAAGCTTCTGGATCTAACACCGAAACGTCCAGTTCTTGCTTCTCCGAAATACTGAGTCTTCACCTACCTATTCTTCTTCGTTTCCTCTGAAATTTGGATATGTTTTACTTCAAGATGTTCGCTACAATTTTCATGAAGGTATCTAAGTCAAATATCCAGAGTATAGTCGTCATTTGGGTCCATGAAGTCTCGGGTGTCCTGTACCACGTCTCCAGATTTACTGTCTTCAAGAGTGAGTCGATTTACTAGGTTATACTTGATCATTTTACTTCAAATTTGAGTATGTTTTATTTTAAGATGTCCCCTACAACTTTCAAGAAGAAATCGAAGAGAGATTCTTAGTGCAAATCAACATGCAACCACAAATCCACCGAAAGGTCAGTGAAATCGTTCCAGATCTGAGGTCTCCATAGGATGAGAGTTTTACCCCTTAAATCTCCATCATTTTACACCAAATTTTAGTATGTTGTGGTTTAAGATGTTAGCTACAACTTTCATGAAGAAATCAAAGTCAAAATCGAACTCAAAATATGCATGCAAGCTCTCAAAATGTTCTGACTCAAACTGTTCATGCGAAAACAGCATGCATCTCAAGTACCAAACACATTAGCTTCACTCCCATGCCTCCGATCATCCAAAATTTCGACCATACATGCCAAACATTGGTGCAAGAGTAGAAAGTGGATTCCCAACTTGCCTCTAGACCACACAAACAGCGGCGAATGGGCGGCGCACAGGCGGACAGACAGCGTGCGACAGCGACTCCTTCCTCTCGGCCTCACTCTCCCTCTCTCTCGCACAATCTCTCTCTCTCTTTGGGCGGTAGCTCAACCGGCCACCTCTCTCTCTCCTCTTCCCTTTTATTTCCCCCAAACCTCATCATTTCTAATGATTAGGTTGCCTCTCAATTGGCCAATTCATGAGCTCCTTCCTGCCACTTGGCAAAGCTCATGCATGGGCTTGGGCCTCCTCTTGGGCCTCCTTTTGGGCCGGCGACAACCCCCTTTCGCGGGCATAATTGGGCCGACTAGTTTGGCCCACTAAGGCTTAGGCCAATGGGCCTAAGGCCCAACCTAAATAAAAATTAAATTTTCCCCTTTTATAATTTCTTCTACAAATTTTAAATTTTAAATTCCACATGGCCAAAGTCTTGTGACATTTTATTTATAGGAATTTAATTTATAAGGTGCACGACATTTTATTATAGAATCTATTTTAAAATCTCATAATCAAAGCACATTAACACATAGCCTTAAGAAAACTAATGGCTAAAACATAAACCATAGGAAATTTTCATTACCTAATTATAGGCTTTATTCCTCATAAATTTTGGGATGCCACAAATTATCTCACCCAAAAATCATGAAAAATTTACAAGAGTTCTCCACACAATTATAAGAAACTTTCATGAAGGAAAGTTCTTCCAGAATTCAACTCAAAAATTAGCACCAAAACGACAAAGTCAGATATCAATACACAAGCGCAGGCTCAAATCTAACACATAAAAATCCTTAAGAAAACACAATTATGAGAAATGGTTATGAAGGAAACTTCTTCCATAACTCAACAAAAAATCCAGGATAAAATTTCATTACCTAATTATCTAAGTATATCTGACTTTAATTCAAAAATCATGAGAAAATTACAGGATCTGTACAAAGGGATTTGAAACAAAACTCATGAAGGAAAGATTGTCCAAAAATCATCACAGAAGGTTCTATAAAAATAATAAAGTCTCATTTCGAAGTAAAAGCAGAATTGCAAATCCAACTGAACTACAGCAGAATGGCTCATCTTCGGAGATGTTTTTCGAGGGTCAAACAATGCTCAATTGAGGAGTACGACTAACCGTTTCGAAGCTTAGGATGTCTATTATCTAATCGTAAGAGGACTCAAGTTGAAACAAGGTTATTTCAAGCCTCGTTTTGGTCTAAATAGTAAGTCAGTCCTAAGGCTACAAAATTGCAGATTTAAGACTAATCAAGCACAATCATTCAAGTTCAAATTTCAGCAACTCATCAATGATCAACATACATCCCTAATATTGAACCCTAGCCCCGGCCAGCTAATTCGTCCTCACTTCACGAGGTTCAAGACCGAGAAATTACATTTTGATGTGATTTTTCTCGATTTCGATCGCGATCAAGTAGAACTTTCATCAGAACTTTGATCAAATCTTCACAAACCTCCTAGGACTAGACCTTGTTCAGGAGGAAGATTGGCGATGAGTGGCAATCCTATTGAACCGACCGATCGGGGAATAGACCGGCTTGAGTATTAATCTTTGGTGCTACAACCAAGAAGTCGCCAGATAGGGCTATGGCCACCTCTCTGATAACCTATGCTAGTGATCGACGACAAGAGGAGCTGAAGGATCTCTTAGTTGGTGGCTCCGATCAATTAGCCATCGGTGAGGGGCGACACCAGCAGCAATTTTGAGTGAGAGAGAGAGAGAGAGAGAGAGAGAGAGAGTTTCGTGCATAATGATGCCCCCCCCCTAAAATGGAGGGAAAAATTCACTTATATACTCCCCAAATTAAGCAATTTCGATCTAACGGTCAAAAATCAATTTCAAATGCTCTATCATGATCCGAAGGTATTGGGTAATTGATTTAGTGAGTCTGATTTCCAAAAATCAAAGAACCAAAACCGATAATTGCATCAAAATGTCCGGTTATGGGTTAGTTTGCGATTTGATGAAATTCGATGGTCAATTTGTAAAATTTCAAGAAATTGAAGGTGCAAGACAGTGAGAGGGTTCCAGATACGGTCACTAGAGGTCAGGAATCGACTGGCAAGGGGCTAAATTGGCCGCCAATGGCCGGTCATACCAATTCAGTCCAATTTGGCTAGATTTTGACCAGTTCTTGACCAATTTGGTATGGTTCCGGCTATTTTCTCCACTTGGGACCCTTGTGGGTCAAAAATTTATGTAGTTTCTTCCTTAAAACGGAATTTTATCATTTTTAACAAGAAAGTGGCCAATTAAGATACAATTAAGCTAATCAAACCTTATGAACACAATCTAGGGGTCTTTTATTGACCTAATTGAATAATTATCGTGAAAAAGAACAAGTCAAAGCCATGAGTGCTTTGAATTGGGCCTAAAGGGCTAAAATGGTTAAATTTGCAACTCAATGAGCAAAATTGCAAACTAACTAAAATTGAACTCAATCGGTGTCACAATTGCTCTATCTAATGAACTACCCATATGTAAGATCGCTTATCGTATTCAAATTGACCTTGAATTGAAGTGTTCAGGTTTAGGTCAAAAAAGGATCTAAGCCTACTACTAAAATTAGAGCTATATTCATGAAATTAAACCACAACCATGAATTGGTTAATTTGAACTTTTTCGATTGAAACATAATTGCTTAATTTTCTAATGCCTAGGAGGATAAAGTTCTTCAAATTGATAAGTTCTGGTGTGAATCTCACAAAATCGATTACAAATTTGGACTTATCTTAAGGAAATGAGTGAGAAATAATCGTCAATTCGTAAGTTATGAATGATCGATTTTTATTCCCTAATTAGGGCTCTAAACGACAATTCGTATATTGACTCGATAAATTGCGAAATTGAATGAGCAAGCAGATTTCAGATAGTCCCTAAACCAAATGTCAAAGAATGAACTACACCTAATTATGATTAGAATAAAAGTAATTTTATTTTTGATCGATTTAAAACCTAAAACTGAAAAATTTGGAAATCAAGGTTCTTAATCAAATTTTGTAAAATTTTTTGACATAAAAGCCATATTAGCATTAAAAGAAATGTATTTGTGCATTTTTTATCTTTTTTTTGTCAAAATTTTAACCAAAAGTCAACTATTTATGTGAGGGCCGGTCTTGGCGATCCTCGACCTTTAGGGTCTGCCACGCCGTTCCTTAGTCCTTGTACTTCACTCAATGTGGAAGAGGGCATCGAAACTCCAACATATCTTAGATCAATGCACAAGAAATACAAACCATGCACTTTTATTTATTTATGTTTTTAAACGACACAAGTCGGTACATATAGGCCGAAAGTTCCTATTTTTGGCTAAACCAAAATTTGTCCAACCATCCTATAGTCTATCTACACTGTCGTCTTGGTATCATGTCGTGGCGTCCAAAAATGCTGCCATCCTCCTCCCGGGTCCTCCACCTACTTGACCCCACTTGAGCCGTCATCATCCTCATCCGGCAATGGAAGCGGTCCCATTGTACACCCGTTTACCCATGCATACAAAACGATGAACCCCATAATTACCGGGCCCGTAGTGAGACCGGCATCCATGGTGAGGATCACCATAATCCGGACGAATGTGATGCCCGGAAAGTCAGGGTTTGCATGCTCCACCTGATCCCATGTGAGGCCTATGGGAATGCCATAGAACATGCTGGAAGACGCGGGCTGTAGTGACATGGTCACGTCTCTATAATATAATAGTCCCACAAGGGGTGAGTACAACCACTCGGCATATGGAAGCCTGTTAGACCATATTACACAAGTCTACCGCTACTCAACCGATGACATTCTAAACATGCAATATAGAAAGAATGATAAAACTCATGTAATCATGATTCTAACAAGGTAATGCAACATAACATGCCAGACCTGAATCAACACTAAAAACGCCTTCGATAATCAACTCGACTTTAATTCTAATTGCCGTCATATTCCAGAGGAACCCGTGTTTGCATCTCTCTAGACATATCGCATCCCACCTGGCATCATGAGGACCTCCGGTTTCATATTTCAGTCCTCGAGCATCCGGAGCATGTTATATCACACCTCCAAGCATCTCGCACCCGACCTAGCATCACGAGAACTTCACGTTTCATATTTCAGTCCTCGAGCATCCGGAGCATGTTACATCACACCTTTTGGCATCCCGACACACAGGGTACCTCCGGGGCTCATCACTGTCCCCAGGCATCCAGAGGCATCATTTTCATGACCCACCAGGCAACTGGACACCCGAGGCATCGTCGTCACAAGGGTCTAACAGCATCAATAACAGTTCAACCATGACGCAGCACCTAACAGGTTTTATTAAAGCCATCATGCACGTCTAACCTGAACTACTATGGATGCTTAAATTGAAACCAACAATCAAATCGAGATTTGTACCATTCTATGTTCGACTCGATTTCTACGACTCACTTAAGGTATTCTAGCGTTCGGACCTTAATCAAACACTTCAAATCAAACTTGAACTCGCCTAGGATGACCCCGAACACTCTGTATTCCCTAGGTGTTGCACACTTCAAGCTAGACCAAGGCCGAACTAGAACAGGAACGTCTACACGACTTTAACCCACAAAATTCTATACCCTCTAAACGGCGGGTAGCTCGGTCCACCATCACCACGAAAATCCAAACTTGTGTCGACCATGTTGACGGTCATCGTACGCACAGAAGAAAATTCGACAATGAATTTGGCTCAACTCACCAAGGACAGGTCCATCTATTCCCGTACCGTCTAAACGTCGCATTATTTCAAGCTCGAACAGCAACACACTCGGACCGGACCACCTACAGAATCGATCAATGCTAATTCCGCATCATCTATCCGACGGTCAGCATCTATCTTCACTAGCATGCAAACGGTAAGGGCCACCCCACACCCAACAACTCATGCACGTTCGTCATCCAACTCAATCCCAATCGACAAACGAACTTAATTCCAAACAACCTAATTATATTCGGACCCGGACTCTAGTCGATCCTAAACCGGACATGCGAGTAGGATATCATCACGCAATATAGAATAATAGGACTGCCACTTGCCTCAAGTCCTTGGAACATGAGCAGTGGGCGCGGCTATGGCGAGGTGACGCGACTGAGTTGCAAGCTATGGCTGAGGCACGGTGAGCTGTGGCATCCTGGTCAGCAGCAGCTGAGGCAAGATGGCGAGGAAGCTAGTGGTGCGGCGGTTGGCGGTTGGCGGTTGGCGGCAAAGTGTGAGTGAAACGGCGCTGGAACTTGGGTGAGGTTTGTGACATCCTAAAATTTACTGACCCTATTAGTGTAATTGCATTGTTAAGGACTTGGATTATTTTAAATCAGGCCAGAAGACAAGCCCAATGGACCGTGAGGAATGCGTGGGCTTAAGTAGTTAATGGGCCACACGAGTTATCGAGGTGGGCTCAGTCAGCTGAATGCTAGGTTATGGACTTGGGCTTGGCTTGGAGCGGGCCAAGAGTCGGATTCGTTAAAATGATGAATCAAGTCGAGTGGGCCGAGAATGTTGTAGGATGAGCCCGGTAGGCTAGAGACGAGAATTTAGGCCCAAGTATTTTCATTTTCGATTAAGTTCATAGATTGCCGTTATGAGGATTTATTCAAAAAATTTACTAAAGACTTGTAAATGATTGTAATGCTAGTGTCAACTACTAACTTTAGTATTTCTTGCAATAAATTCTTCGTAGATTAGTGCCGAGATGTTAACGTGCCATTTCATTCGTATAGTCATGAGGGAATCAAAATTTAGTGGATTCGGAATGAAACTAAGTGAAAAGCATTAGAAACTAATAAACCAACTAACGACACGGATTAGAAATTAATCATTATCGAATGCCAGGGGTCAACCATGAAAGAGTGAAGTGTGCTTGAAGGCCACGACATTTTTCTCTTCTCCCTCGGTTTTCTTCTTCCCCAAAAACCGAAGCTGCAGAAGAAACATAATCATTAAACTTGTTAATGATTACTTTCCTCGGGATTACACATTTAGCCTCATTTCCCTCAAAGTTCACGTCATTTCCTCTCTCTCTCCAAAACAGACTGAAACCCTCTCTTTTTCTCCTCTCTCTCTCTCTCTCACGGTTCGAACAGAAACAAAGCAGCAGCAGTTCCAGCAATTCTTGCTTCTTCTTGTGTGAGTTTAGGAGCAGATTCTTGGAAAGCTTTGAGTCACCAATGAAGCCAAGTAACGATAAGGAAATGATAAGTTCCTAAGCTAGAAGTTATTCGCTGTTTTGTCGAGGGAACTCGTAGAAATAGCTGGATGGTGGAGGATTAGGTATGATGGTTCTGTTTTGTGTTGAAATAGGCTAGATGAACTCTAGATTGAAGTTATGAGTCCTTGCATGTCATGTTAAGGCTATAGATGGTTTAAAAATTGAGCGTGAGCAAGCTGAGTTGGTCGAGTAAGTTGGAAAGGTGGCTGTCGAGTGAAGAAGAGTTTTTCATGTTGCTGTAGATGAGTCAAGGTGAGAGTACTTGTCTTGAATCAAGCTGTGGATGGCTGTATGTAAGCAAAGAGCTATTGTGGTTACTCTTAGATGCTGTTGGAGAAGTGTCGGAATACTAAAAGGGAAATTGTAGAGGAGCTAAATGGTTTAGTTGAGCTGTAGATGAATAAAATGGTTCAAAACATTCTGTTTTGGAAAAACAGAGATGGAAAACCCTTTAGTTATGCATCGCTTTGGATTTTAAAGATGCAGTTAAAGGAAAGAACAAGTTTACTTAAGAGAACAATAACTAATTTAGGTTTCAACCTCTAGTTATAGTGAAATTCATGCGAAAATGTATTGGCAAGAGCATTACTCTTTGAAACAGTAAGCTGTTCTGCAGAAGACAGTAAAACCTTAGGTAGTTCTAGAAATTTTCTGTAAATTTCTAGAAATAATTGGACCTTAAACCCTTCATTAAAGTTGTAGGAAACATATTTAGAAACAACATATCAAAATTTGAGAACAAACGGTCAAGGTTTAGGTAGTGAAATGATCCTTCTTATGTAGATACTCAATCTGGAAACTTGCTGCAGAATTTTAGGACAGAAGACAGCAAATTACTACTCTTTATACATTGAGATATAGGCTTAGGTTTCTTCAAAAAAAAAAATGTTAAGTTATATCTCTTCTATAACATACTAAAATTTCGTAACATTCCGATAAGATTAGAAGTACTTTCTGTGTCTGTGTTTGAAAGTGCTCATATTAGCTCATATACTGCTTGATCCGAGAATGTGCAATATTTGTTGTGTCTCTTGTACCTGACTTTCATGACATATATGGAGTATTATGGTCTCATGATAGTGGTTAGTTTGTGCATGAGCATGCCTCTTCCACCATTTAAAGTGTGGTCATTGTATAGTCACCAATTGTGGCATGTGTGTGCAATGAGCGTGACATGAGTGAAGTATAGTGTGAGCATGAGTCTTGTTTGATGTAATTGTGTGCTCATGAGGTCTTGTGCATGCTGTGATGTGATATTAATCAAAGGTGTGATGTGTGGAATGTGTGCATTAATTGAGTAAGAGATTTCCATCAGTACTGAGATGCCGGTGATGCCCTGAGGAGTGGGATGCCCTTGTAGGTGATCAAGGATGCCTCAGTTGTGGGATACCAGGATGCCTCGGAGTGAGATGCCCCATGCTGTGTGTTCTTAGGATGCCTCGGTTGTGTGGTACTGAGATGCCTCGAAGTGAGATGTCCATGATAGCAATATTGTGCAAGTCTGGATGCGGGATTCTAGAAGTGACTTGATCGGGCCGGCGGTGTTTTGATGGGTAAACTGATTGAGGGTGGACTTGATATACAGACTATAATATAAATTCCACTTGGCGTGTGAGTTTCGCCTGTTGTTGTTGCATTTCATCTTGGTACAGATTTAGAGCATGAGGTATACATGTGCATTTAGCATTTTTGGTATGGAGTGATCATTCATGTGATGTGTCAATCTTCATTTAGTTATACCTATGAAAATCCTGTCTTAGTATCTTAAGCTATTTGGTTATATTCTCTTGTCTTCTTTGGCAACTGTGGATTGTCTAGGCTAGGGTCTTATTATTTCTTTACTGGGCATTGCTCATACCTTATTTTTTTTCAGATCGTTAGTAAGGACATGCCACCGATTGCTCATTACGAGGTGATTGCACGTATCGATGTTTCTTTTCATGATGTGTACAATCCTGATATCGAGCTGACCTATACAAAGTATGAGGCTACGCTATGGATGGACGACGGTAGAATAGATATGATTTTGATGAGGTTTGTTGCGTGGTTCATAAACCACGAAGGAGAGTTGTTTGGCCCCCTTCATTTTGGTGCTGGAGGACTTGGAGCCGGGACCAGCGATGCTTAGGTGCCCAGATCGTGTAGAAACTGGAGAAGACGTCTTTTGTTTTTTGATAGACGTGAGCTAGTGTGGGATAGTGGAGTTAGGAACTCTCTCACCCTTTTTTCCCTCACTGTTTGTTTACACCTTTTGTTTTGAACATGTAAGTATGTCGTATATAGGTGAAGAACTCGTAAGTAATCTAGGTTGATTTTTGTAAACCCAAATGATCTTAACAGGAAAGAAATGAAGCTTCTCATGATCTTTATCTATGATTATAGTTGGATTGTTTAATATTAGTTGACAGGACTATTGCAGAGTAACCTTGTGATATAAAGTTTAGATCTTAAGATATCCATGTTATACATGCTAACCTTTAAAGGTGGACACTGTAGTCCGACATTTGATATCAATAAGTCCTGTAAAATGATTATCCATGTAATTTCCGCTTGCGCTTAGTATGTGACGCTACTGGGACGTCACAAGGTTTGCCAAAGATTTTGTTGAAGATGCCGTTGAAGAGAATGAGAATACAGGGTGCTGAGGGAGAGAATAAGAAGAAGTCTTTGTTAGCTTGTTGTTGTTGAGTTTAAGGGTCAACAATCTTGAGAAATTGGTGGCAGCTTGGATGAAAAGCAGCTGGAGGAGACGTGGCCATCAACTAAAGTCTTCGGCTGCCACCTTCTGCCCTTCATGCATGGATGTGGCCTTTGTTAGTTGACTACTTGAGTCAACTAAATGAAGTCTTGGTGGCAGCTAACGGAAGGGAACAACTCCATGCGTGTGTCTTCATTTGTTGCATGGAGGAGAAGCAGTTGGCGTGACTGCATGGTGGTTACGTCTCACATTTGCTGGCCAGCAATGAGGTAGTGACGTCCGAGCAAACTTCTTGATGACACATGTTAGGTGGTCGACGGTCCTTGTTTTTGCTGGGACAGGTGGGAGTTGACGTGAGAGAAATGGTGGAAATCTTTGGCACTTTTCTTCAACAATTTCACCTACGCATGGGGTCGAAAATGACATCATGAAAGGTTCACTTAGCCAGGTACGAATGTGAATGAATGTTGGTCTCACGTGAGGCTTTGCATGAGGAAAATTTAAGTGAGGTGATAGGCTAAACAGCAATCGAATCATCATGATGCAGAGAAGGCGTGACAATAAGGGTACGCATAAGAACATGACGAAACGTGACGTCTCAATCCGGTGATGGTAGTGATGAAACAGTGGCCGCAAGTGGTGCCAACAACGTAGTCCAACAACAAAATTGTTGACACGTCACGGACCATTGCGTACTCAAGGTCCGGCGAAATCTAGATATCACATTTTGGTTGACTTTTCCTAAAATGTTTATTTTTTGTTCAAATTTTTGAATTTTCAAGAAATTGATTTGACAAAAATGAAATTAAAGCTAAATGGAAACATTTTGGGTAAGAAGTCAATTTTTGACCCAGGATTGACTTTTGGTTAAAGGGTTGACTAAAAAGTCAACCCGAAAGTCAACCGTTTGATTTTTTTTGGGTTTTTCTTGAAAATGAGTTAGAAATTGCTTAAAAAATATAATACAAAAGAAAGAAATGAAAAACAACACTTTTTGGTAGAGAAATGGGATTCTGTCGCAATCAAAAACTCAAATCTCGATTTTTACCTTTTAATGACACGTTGACTAAAAATTAGGTATCAACAATTGTCCCTCTTTAAGTGGGAGTTCGAAGAGGTTCCACTCAAAAAAAAAATTAATATTGTAATTTTTAGTTGACTCCACTCTGTAAATAGAAAAAGACAAAAGAAACGATATTTGGTTAAGGACGTACGACACTTACCTTCGCTCATTAGGGTATTTGAACTCTTGTTAGGGTTTAGTCACTCTATCTGTCTCTCGTGGAATAAAATGAAGGAAATGAAATCATTAAATGAAAAAAGAATGGTTTAAGGATAACCACTAACCTAAAGACAAGGTTTAAGGATTACCTAGAGCCCTAAGTCAAAGTTTATGAGGATAACCTATAACCTAAAGACAAGGTTTAAAGATAACCTATAACCTAAAAGACAAGGTTTGAGGATAACCTATAGCCTAAAAACAAGGTTTATGGATAACCTAGAAGCTAAAGACAAGGTTTAAGGATAACCTAGTACCTAAAAGATAAGTTTTAATGATAACCTGAAACCTAAAGACGATGTTTATCGATAACCTAGAACCTAAAGACAAAGTTTATGGATAACCTTGAACTTAAAGACAAGATTTAATGATAACCTAGAACCTAAAAACAGAGTTTAAGGATAACCTAAACCTAAAAGACAAAGTGTCACACCTCGAACCCTGGGAATGTGAACATCCCTCGGCAGTTGATTAGAAATGCAACGTCCTAAGATGCGTCGCCGACCCATTCATTTTAACTTTCAATTAAGCACATGCGGAAGCGAATTAGATAAACACTCGGCCAACAAATAAACACAGGAATAGTAAAACCATGCAACCATTTTTTCACAAACCACACTTTATAAACATACCAAGTTAGCTCTACAAGTTTATATACATAAGTCTGTCCCAAAAAGAGGTCCTAGGCAACCTCCACCCCAGATCCCTCCGACTCGGGCGCTGGATCCTCCACGACATCATCAGGGATGTCGATGTACATGGGGTGAGTTACCTCCCCATCCTCAGTTCCTACGGGCAATCCGTCAAAACCCTGTAGGGGACCCACCTGAGCCCTATTATGCTCTCTAATGAACCACGCCTTAATGCGATGAGGCACCAAGTGAAGGAGGCCCTCATCGGCCCAAATCATGGTCAACACTAGCTCACGGGTCTGGGTGCTTCCGGGAACAGGGAAAAAGGAAGACTCTGAGTCCATTTTCCACGGATGCCCAAAACAAACAGGACGTATCTCCATACTAAAGACCTAAAAAAGGTTAGCCACAATGGGGTGAGATAAATCTTAGTGAGTCAAAGCCTTAAACCCCAATTAGGACGCAAATTCACCCAAAGGCAGCTTAAACAGACGTCACAAACAAACTCATCTCACCTCGGCACGTCTTTGCATATTAGTGTGTCACATATGCATTATAAATATCACAAGCATAATTAATAACCGAAACACATCATTTTCATCATTCAAACATTCACATGGGTCCCAATTATAAAGTAAAACCGTTATGACACGTCCTATACCATGCTATACAATTTTACCCCATAATCAAGCGTAACTATCACAATCATTCAGGCGTGTTCCCATTGGCCATGGTCAACTCAACTATCACAATCATTCAGGCGTGTTCCCATTGGCCATGGTCAACTCAATAGTCAACAGTCATCCGGCATAACCGGGCGACGTCCTGCTCCATCGGGCATGGCAACATCTAGCACTACACACCCATACGGCATTCCATAAATGAGCATTGGCCCAGCGTCCACTACGACTAGCATCCGTTGACGTGGGGCATCCAAACTTAATCAGGCATCGCCCACCCCCCCTCGGACTCTCGTCAGGTGACGGGTTACAGTAGTGACCATATGAGCACATACTTGGCCAAGAACACCATGCTTTGCATCCAAATACCTCATTTTCAAATAATTGACTTGGCCAATTTTCTTCATATTAAAAATCTCGGTAAAAATAATCGTGCGTGATCACGTATTTAAATCGATCCATCAAATTGAGTACACTAGCGCTTTAAAATTCAACGGTTTTATATAGTACATAAAAATTGGCGTAAAAAACCGACACCCGAGGGGCTAGTCATTTAGTCTTTCTCGGTATGCTATTCATCTTCTTCTCTTTAAGGGGCGATTTTGGTCCTGTTCACGCTGACTTGATCTCACTCGGCCTACTCAATTTAGCTGGCCTTTTGCTTAGATTTGTGGGGATTTTCCTCCTCTTTCGATCACCCATCTTCTCACTGAACAGGTTCCTCTACTTCCTTCCCTAAGTGGAGATCCTTTCAGCCCTTTTCACCCTGGTTCATGCAACTTCTGTGGACCTTTTGTTTGCGGGAGCTGCTTGAGCTGAGCTGGGAGCTAAGTTGGGGTCTTGCAGTGGTGTGGGGGTCCCAAAACGTCCCTCCTCTCCGAAGATAGACCTTGGTATGGAATTTCTTCATACGGCTTCTCTATAGAGATATGGTTGGACTGTTTTAGGGGTTGTTGGGCTAAATGGCATTGTCCTCAGCTAAGACCCATTTAAGTGTGGACAAGAGGAAGGGCCTGAGCTCCCCTCCTCGTAATTCTATAGATTGTGTAGCCGGTAAGTTGGCTCAACCTTCTTGGTTTAAAAGGGAGACCTCTTCGACCGAAGACGGACTTGTTCGTGGGTCGCTTGCTAGGCCTTCTCATGAGGGGTGTTCAAGAGGGCAGAGCCGTACCCATGCCCCTCTCAAGAGGGCCCCAAGTAAGCCAGCAAGCTCCATAAGACCTCCCCAAGCCAGATCATGGGCCAATGTGGCTCGGTTGGCCGTGAAAGGCTACAAGCTATCCTATATCCCCTCGGCTGTTGTGAGCGAGAAAGCGATTGTTAATTTGTTTACGAAGGTATTGCAAGCCACTGATTCTAAGTGGAATGAGTTCTTGGTTGGGTATTATGTAGGGAAGAGACTCCCTTTTCAACTCACCGAGCAAACTCTGAAGTGTACATGGGGTCTGAAGTTGGTAGATGTGCTGGCCGATGACTAAGGATTCTATTTTTTCCATGTTCCAGACCCATTGTTTCGGAAGAAGATTCTAGAGGGGGGACCCACCACTGTTGCTAGAGTCCCACTCATATTGCAACAATGGAAACCACTCTTGGAGTTAAAAAAGAGCAAGCATTCGTCCATCCTGGTGTGGATAAGGCTCAAGAACCTTCCCCTCGACCTTTGGTCCGCATCGGCAATTAGCACAATAGTTAGCTCCATTGGAAAACCCTTTCATGTGGATCAATGCACTAAGGGAAAGAGGATGATTTCCTTTACCAAAGTATGCGTTGAGATCCAAGCAAACCACCTAAGAGTTTCAACAATAGAAGCTAATGTGGATGGTGTCTCCAGAACCATAGCTATTGAGTATGAATGGAAGCCCATGGAATGCCTCAAGTGTAGGGTATTTGGCCACAATTACGATGTGGCACCCCGAAGCGTGCAAGGTCACCACATCTTACCAAAGAAGTACCTTAGATCCTAGGCATTTTTTTTTTGAAACGGTCCTAGCGCATCTCATTTGCCGAAGTATAATCAAGTCTTACTAATTCTCCCTCCAACAACCATGCTACAATTGCACACCACTAAACATCATAAGAAAAGATAAAGCCACGACACTTTTATTTACATATTTTCATGATGGATTTTTCTCGGGTCGATACATCAAAAGAAAGGCCCAGACTTTTCACTACACTCAGCCATAACTCCAAAAAGAGACAACTCGACCCTCTATGTCGATCATGCGAAATCCTCCATCTACTAGTGTCGGCTATTGTCCAAAAAGTTGCAGCTCCTACTTCTCACGCACGGGCCATCACACCCATCCCGGTGCATCAGGCGACGGTGGCGGCAACATCCCCCGTATCACTCAATCTCGATGAATGTGAACAGATATGAACTCCTAAATGATAGGGCCCTCAGCCAGGCCCACGTCATACATCACTAATGCACGCACTTGAATAAACGTTAGACCAAGAATGGTTGGACAGTCGATCTCCACACACTCGACCTCCACGTCCGAAGGAAGGCCGTAAAAGACGCCCCGCATGATAGCAGGGAGCGGCATTTTTCTAATCTGAAATGTTGGTCCCCGAAAGGGTGAGTACAACCACTCAACAGGTAAAGGACCCAATAAACCACTCAATGCATCACACAATACAATCATAGCATAACACATGTCATTCAAGCATCCATGCACAATTTACCTTGAAGCCATGCATATGTCATCACACCACATGTACATACATCATCATGTAATCGTCACCATCATATCATACACGTACCATCATCATGTCACATATACCATCATGTCAAGATGTACATACATCCATGCACTTACCATCATCATACCACATGTACCATCATGCCATAGGTGTACATACATCCATGCATTCACCATCATCATATCACATGTACCATCATGCCATAGGTGCACATACATCCATGCACTCACCATCATCATATCACATGTACCATCATGCCATAGGTGCACATACATCCATGCACTCACCATCATCATATCACATGTACCATCATGCCACAGCACATACATCCATGCACTCACCATCATCATATCACATGTACCATCATGCCATAGGTGCACATACATCCATGCACTTACCATCATTATGTCATTACACCATAAGTGTACATACATCCATGCACATATCATCATGCATCCATGTGTACATGTTGCCATACCATGCATGATTCAATTTCAATTTCCAAATTCTATATCTTTCATTTTGAACCACCACAATTCTCTTTCCTGGGACCAATATTTGCATCCCACATTTATTGCTCACGCCCAATCCTGGCATCGCGAGGAACCTCCGGCACAAACCTCCGGGCATCCGGCACAATACCTGCCAAGCATCTCGTACCCCAACTGGCATCACAAGGCATCCCCTGGCACAAACCTCCGGGCTTCCGGCTCCCCACGCTCCGAGCATCTCGAAACTCTCGAGGACCCTCCATGCATGCATCATGATACAACCGGGCATCCAGCACAAACCTCCGCGCATGTATCATGACACAACCAAGCATCCAGCATTTACACTCCCTGGCCAGGCATCCCGACACTCCCGGGGCATCGTCGGCTCACACCTCCGACGGCATTCTCATTTATCATAGTTTATATTCACAATTGTGATTCAATTTCAACATGGCATATAATGTGATGGCAAACAAGATCATTTTCATCATTTGGTTTATATATGCATTTCCAATCATCATCATACATGCAGCAAGGTCCAATCACTTATGACAATACAATCCATGGGGTCCATGCAACATAGAATAATCCATACATCATGACCTTTTTGAA
The DNA here is from genome assembly GCA_017140325.1 of Eucalyptus leucophloia subsp. euroa. Taxonomy (NCBI): domain Eukaryota; kingdom Viridiplantae; phylum Streptophyta; class Magnoliopsida; order Myrtales; family Myrtaceae; genus Eucalyptus; species Eucalyptus leucophloia. Next base: position 22,836,340 of record CM029470.1, on the reverse strand, counting down.
ATTTACCAAAATTTCAGCTTGCACAATTTTCGGAAAACATATAAATTAAATATCCATATGATCTTCAAAAATCATGAAATCAGGACAGGTGATAGAAAAGACATAAAAGTAGCAATTCCATGAAGAACACATGCCCAAAAGAGCTTCACACAAGAAGATATAGCTCACACAATACAGCATGCAAAATTCGGATAAAATCAGATTGCGCAGTTCTTGAAATATTTCGATTAAAATACCCGAATGACCTCCAAAAATTATGAAATTTTACCAGGTTATATTCAAAACCCTAAGGTATATTTTTCATGAAGACATCTAGGCCAGATTCGCTCTAGATAATTAACTATAGACGGACGAAGCTACTGTTCCAAGTACCGAACAGTCCAGTTTAGCTGTCTTCGAAAAATCAAGGTTTCACCTACTTATTTTCCATCATTTCCTCTAAATTTTTGATATGTTTTGCCTCAAGAGATCCAATACAACTTTCATTAAGGTATCTATGTGAGATTCTCAAGGGATAGCCACCATTTAGTCCACGAAATCTCGGGTGTCCAGTACCATACTTCCAGATCTGCCATCTTCAAAAGAAAATCGTTTCACTAGGCTAAACTTGTTATTTTTACCTCAAATTTGAGTCTATTAATAATCAGGATGTTCTCTACAACTTTCATGAAGAAGTCGAAGTGAAATTCTTAGTAAAAAGTGATATGCAACACACAAAACCACCAAGAGGTCGACGAAACAATTTCAGATCTAGCCTTTTCGTAGAGGAAGGGTTTCACCCCTCAAAACTCAACCATTTTATCTCAAATTTTATTATGTTATACTTTGAGATGTTTTCTACAAATTTCTTGGAAAATTCGAAGCCAAAATCCAACTCAAAACCCATATGCAAGCCTCTACAACGTTCGGGGTCGGGCGGTATAGTCGAGAACAGAATACATTTTCAAGAACAACACACTCAAGCTTCGGTTTCTCACACCCTAAACGTCCGAGATTCATCACCATTTCAAACACACATGCAAGAAACATGCAAGAGCAGAATATAGATCCCAACTTGCCTCCAAAATCGAGCAAACAACGGCACACGAACGGCGACAGACAAGCGGACGGACGAGCAGACTTCCTCCCTCGCGCGGCTTCTCCCTTTCTCTCTTGGTTCCTCACTCTCTCGGTGCCCTCTCTCTCTCTCACTTGGCTTGGACGACAACCCCTCAAACGGCCACTCTCTCTCATTTTATTTCCCCCTAAACTTAATCATTAGCAATGATTAAGAGCCACCCACAATGGCCAATGCATGGAGTCTCCTTTTTGCCACTTGGCAAGACCCATGCATAATGGGCTTGGAAGAATTGGGCCGGCCTCTCCCCCTTGTGGCCGACGGCAGCCCACTCCATGGGCTTCATGGGCCAAGCCAATTTGGCCCACTTTAGGTCCATACTCTTGGGCCTAAAGTTTAACCCTAATAAACCCCAATTTTACTTTTAGTAATTCACTTTTAATTCTTTCTTTTATAGATTTCAAATTTTCAATTTCATATGGCCATAATCTTGTAACATTTAATCTATAGCGATTAAATCTATGAGGTGCATAACAAAAAATAAATTCTTCTCATTAATTTATCCTATAATACTAATTTTAATAACTCATGAACACAAATATATATAACATGTGGTCTAAAAAGAAAAACAATGGCTAGAGCATAAACCATAGGTAATATCATTACCTAATCACGGGCTTTAATACATCTAGAGGTTGTCTTGAATTTTGGGATGCCACATGCGATGCTGCCATTATACCCTCTCGGCCTCCCGTTGCCCCGAAGGTCAACCTCCCTATTCCTACTCCTTCGAAGCCTGCTCTGGTCGTCGGCCCGGACCTGGAAGCTCCTGTGACTTCGGAGCAAGGATGGAAACAAGTGAAGAGCAAGAAGAAAAAGTCTCTCTCCTTTGGAGGGTTCTTCCTCCATTCCGGCCATAAGCAAAGAGGGGGGGCCCTTGAAGCTCAAAACAATAACTATGGAGAAGAGACTTTCGGGAACTTACACACGCAAATCCTCTAGGGGACCTTTGACCTTTCCGGAGCAGGGTGAAGCTATCCCAACTCCTTCTGATGATATAGTCAATCCTTCGGAGCCTTGTGACCCTACGTTGGCCAGCCAAGCCGAGGTGGCAAGGGGCTCAGACACCCTTCTATCATCCTTGGATGATGATCTTCTCAATCCATGCCCCTCTCCTAAGGTAGCTGCAGTGGATAAGAGGCCTTCACGGGCACCGGATCCTCCTCCATCAACCTTACAGGACCAACTTATTTCTTTTGTGCTGAATCCACCTCCTTCAGCAACTCGGCCAACTTCGCCTTCTACTCGGCGCAACTCCTCTAAAACAAGGTAAATCTACCTCATTTTCCCTCTGTAAATATGTACATAGTATGTTGGAATATTAAGGGGCTTGTTGCACCTCTTAAGCAAGCGGAAGTGAGGAATCTTTTCTTGGCGAACCAATTATCTTTGATCGGGGTTATGAAGACCAAAGTTCCTCATAATCTCTTTAATACCATTTCTAGAAATTTATTGGTCAACTGGTGTTGGCGAGCTAACTTAGAGTACTCCGATAGGGGTAGGAGTTGGGTTGGTTGGGATCCTTCTGCGGTCTCATTTGAACCACTCTTGGTCTCGGATTAGGCGATCCATGGGGAGCTTCGTTGGTTGGATTCTGGCATGACCTGTTTTGTTTCTATTGTTTATGCTAAGCACTCATTTACTTCTCAACGGCCGCTGTGGGCGGATCTGGTGTCTAAAAGTTCTTCTCTACAAGATGTGCCTTGGCTTGTTATGAGAGACTTTAATGCGATCAAGGATCCCTCTTGATAGAATGGATTGTTCAAACCTTTAGTTGCCGTGCTTCGACGAGTTTGGACAGTGTCTTGACCAGGCAAAGCTGGAGGACCTTAGGTATGTGGAGTGCCATTATACTTAGTCGGCTTCTTCAGGAGCCTCTTGAAAGGTGAGGAAGATTGATAGGGTGTTGGAGAAATCTTTCCAGAATATTTTGAAGCTGACAAAACGTTTCTTTCAGTCTAAAGTCTGGATGTTTGGAGACCGTCAGTTTAAAGTCTGAAGACTTTGTTCTCTCAAGACTCAAGACTCAAGACCCAAGACTCAAGACTCAAAGACTTAAGACTCGGGACTTAAGACTTAAGTCTATTCTCACCGTCGTCTTTCTAATCCAAAGTGACGAAGGAAATCCAAAGCCGAGGTTTATGGTTGAGGATTCGATCCTATCTTCTCGGAATAGATTCTTTGGTTGGATAATCATTTCGGATTCTTTAATTCTTATCTAAGATCGATTAAAGATCCGATGGTCGACGAAACAATCTTGGAATATTCTATTCTTGGAAACCGAGATCCCGATTGTATGGGCGAACAGGATTGATGGGCTATCATCGATTCCTTAAATAGCTCGGATGATCTTCTTGATTGATTCCGTCCAAACGGGTAGATTGGAGGAATTCCTTTGGTAAGTGCCAACGGCTATGATGGCATGAAGGAGTATAAAAGGAAGACGTCTAGCTGTTTTAAGTGTGTGATCGATAGAAAAATTTCAGAGTCGAAGACCCTTGATTGTTAGTTGAGACCGAGCGAAATTGTATACGAGAGAGTGTTTATACTTGGTGACACCTTGAGTGAGTGTGGTAGATCATCTACACCTAGAAATCAAGGAAGATCAACTTTGTAACATCTCTTTGATCATAGTGGAATCCAGCCAATCGGCTGTCGGTGCGAGAAGAGTGGACGTAGGCTTGAATCAAGCCGAACCACTATAAACCGAGCGTTCAATTCTCTCTTTCCCTTACTCGGTCTTACGATTAAATTTTTAATTGTTGCAAATCCTCTAATTGCTTAAATATCGTACAAGTTTCGAGAAAATTTTTGTACACCTATTCACCCCCTCTAGGTACTCGCACTAGCTATTTCAATTGGTATCGAGCTCGTGTTCTTACTTTGTTTGAAGTGTTTTACTTCGAGTAAAAGATCCATGGCTAGTATGCTAGCACCGGGGCTGATGGAGGGGCAAAGCAATACCAGACCTCCCTACTTCGATGGAAAGGATTACAACATCCGGAAGAACAAGATGAAAGCTTTCCTACGATCAAAGGATCCTCGGAATGGGACGTTGTGGAAAGAGGAATTACTCCTGGCACGCATCAATCTCGAAAGAGGGAAAGAAACTGTTGAAGCCAGCGGAATGTCTTAAGAAGAATTAAACAAGAGACAAGCACTCGATGCAAAAGCGATTTATTCTTTATATTGTGCTTTATCACCAACTGAATATAACAGAATATCTTCTTGTGTTACAGCAAAAGAAGTCTCGGGACAGGTTACATATCACTTATGAAGGGACAGATCGAGTGAAGGAGACCAGAATTAACATTCTTCTTGGTCAATATGAATCCTTCAAAATGAAATCGGAGAATCTATAACGACATGTTTAGTCGTTTTACGATATTGTCAATGGTCTTGAGAATCAAGGACACAAAATTTCTGATCCCATGAAGGTGAACAAGCTTCTCGCGTGGACTCTCCAAGGATTGGAATCATATAAAGACTTCAATAAGAGAGACGCAAAGAATCATGCCATTATCTCGTAGACGAACGATTGGAACTCTTCGGTCTTACGAAGTGGAACGAATTAATGAAGACGAAGATCCAAGAGGTAAGAAATCAATTGCACTAAAATCAAATGATGATTCGATGATGCAGATTCTGAAGATGATATGGATGATGAGGAGCTCGCCCTCATGATAAGAAGATTCAGAAAACTGAATAGAAAAGGCAGAAGGTTCATTCCAAAGAAACGAGTTTTCGGAGACAGCAGACCAAGTCTCGTTGATGATGTGGAACCAAACAAAGATGTAGTCTCGCCGAGTGTAAAAAGAAGGGACACATCGGACCCAACTGTCCTCTTCGAAAAAGAAAAGAGGAAAAGTTGAGAAGTCTCGAAAAGCTCTCAAAGCCGAGACTGGAGCGATACGAGTGTGAAGAGAGTGATGAGGAATATGCCAACCGTGTCTAATGGCACAATCGACTCGCACTGGATCGACTGGATCGACTCGACGGTGAATTTGAGGTAAGTGATTATAAAATCCCCGTCAAAGTCTCTAAATATATTGATGAGTTATGTTTCAGTCTTAAGACTTCTCTTAAAAAGATTTCCGAACTTAAAAAGGAAAACTCAGTTTTAAAACAAAAGGAAAATACTTTAGAAGAAAAGGTAAAAAATTTAGATTTGAAAGTTTCTACTCTTAAAGAGAGTGAAGACAATCTTTCAAAAGAAAATGCTTTCTTAAAAACTGATTTATCAAATATTTCAAAGAAATTTTCAATAGGGTCTGAAAAACTTGAAAAAGTTCTTTCAATCCAAAGACCTTACTTCAATAAGTCGGGTCTAGGTATGACAGCTGAAACAATTCCTTTGATTGATTTTCCGAAAGTAAAAGAAAGAATTAAGAAAAGACCATCGAGAGAGGCTTATAGAAATCATTTTAAAAGAGTTTTTGTAAAACCTGTAGGTCGAAATGCCTTAAGGTGTTCTAAGTGTAATAGTCGGGATCATTTTGAAAAAGAGTGTCCTATGGTTTGGAAGCCTGTTAAGAGAGTATGGCCTAATAATGCTCATCCTACTAACACCAAAGGACCCAAGAAAATTTGGGTACCAAAGAAAGCTTGAGACTCTTTTTTGAATGCGAGTCTCTGTCAAAAAGAAGGTAAAGTGGTATCTTGACAGCGGATGCTCAAGACACATGACAGAGACTCAAATTGTTTCGTAAAGCTTATTCAAGTAAATGGTGGAAAAGTTTCATTCGGAGGAAATAGCAAAGGAAGCATTGTGGGATTCGGAACTCGTGAAAATTGGAAATCTCACAATAAGCAATGTCTCTCTAGTGGAAGGACTCAACTATAATCTACTCGCATTAGCCAATTGTGTGATACTTGGTTACAAGATCTCCTTTCAAGAAGGCATATGTTCTGGAATTAGCAAAGATTCGACTCGAGTCTTTCATGGGTCGAAGGCATGGAAACATCTATCTCCTTGATGTAAAGCCAAATGAAGATCAATGCTTAATCTCAATTCAAGATGAAGCAGTTCTATGGCACGAAAACTTGGCCATATCAACAAGAAGCAATTAGCCAAAATCTCTTCAAAGCAGCTTGTTCGAGGGCTACCTAAATTGCCTTACCAAAAGTCTGACTTATGTACTCCATGCATTCTGGAAAGCAGGTAAGAAATTCATTTAAGCAAATAAATCATGTATCTACTAATCATGCACTGCAGCTTGCTTCATATGGATCTCTTCGGACCAACAAGAACCCGAGCATTGGAGGTAAGAAATATTGTCTAGTAATTGTAGACGATTACTCTCGTTTTACTTGGGTATATTTTCTTGCAAATAAATCAGAAACCTTTTCGTACTTTGAGAAGTTTGCTAAAAAGGTTCAAAATGAAAAAGGATGTGCTATTTCTAGCATAAGAACAGATCATGGAAGTGAATTTGAAAATCAAGATTTTACGAGATTCTGTGATAAATCTGGTGTTAATCACATGTTTTCCTCTCCATATACTCCAGAGCAAAATGGAGTTGTGGAAAGAAAGAATAGATCTCTTCAAGAAATGGCTAGAACACTTTTAATTGAAAGTAAAATTTCTTCACGATTTTGGGCTGAAGCTGTTTCAACTGCTTGCTATATTATAAATAGAGTCTTTCTAAGACCTATTCTTGAGAAAACCCCCTATGAATTGTTCAAAGGTAAGAAGCCTATTGTTTCATACTTTCATGTATTTGGTTGCAAATGCTTTATTTTGAAAAATGCAAATGATCGAGTTGGTAAGTTTGAAGAAAGATCGATGAAGGTATCTTCCTTGGATATTCTACATCAAGCAAAGCCTACAGAGTCTACAACAAGAAAAGTCAGATGTGGAAGAATCAATGAATGTCAAATTCCAAGACTCGGTGCAAGATGAATCCAAAGCAAGACTCGACGAAGAGACCGAACCCGCTCTAGATCTTCAAATGTCTACATCTCAAGAATCATCTCGAGTCTGGAAGACCATCATCAAGACGCTCATGGAGAATCAAATAAAGAAAGAGATCATCAACCTGGAAAATCAACGGCAACTGGAAGCACAAATCCAGTCATCCTAAAGATCTTATTATTGGTGAACTTGATGAAGGAATCCGTACCAGATCAAAAAGGCATGAAGAATCTAGTGCTGTGGCTCTCATCTCCGAAATTGAACCAAAAAGCATAGAAGAAGCTTTATCCGATGAAAGCTGGATCGAAGCTATGCAAGAAGAGCTCGAGACAGTTCAACATCAATGATGTCTGGGAATTGACATCTAAACCAAAAGGTAAAACTGTTATTGGAACCAAATGGGTTTTCGGAACAAGATGGACGAAAAGGAAAAGTCGTACGAAACAAAGCAAGACTCGTGGCCAAAGGCTATACGCAAGAAGAAGGAATAGACTATGACGAGACCTACGCACCAGCTTGCAAGGTTAGAAGCTATTCGACTATTACTTGCATTTGCTTGTTACAAAAATTTCAGGTTATTCCAAATGGACGTGAAAAGTGCTTTCCTAAATGGATTTATCCATGAGGAAGTTTATGTGGAACAACCGCCTGGATTTGAAGACCCAAAGAAGCGGACTCGGTCTTGATCGAAAAAGGCTCTGTATGGTCTAAAGCAAGCACCTTGAGCTTGGTACGACGAGACTAAGTAAGTTTTTATTACAGAATGGTTTTGTCAAAGGTAAAGTAGATACTACTTTGTTTATCAAAAAGGAAAACAAAAACTTCTTACTTGTTCAAGTATATGTTGATGACATTATTTTTGGATCCTCTAATGAAAGTCTCTCGCAAGAAATTCTCTAAGTCTATGCGGATGAATTTGAAATGAGTATGATGGGAGAGTTAACATTCTTTCTTGGACTTCAAGTGAAACAAATGAAGGAAGGAATTTTCATTCATCAAGAAAAATATGCGAATGATCTTGTTAAAAGGTTTGGATTGGAAAAGTGCAAAAAGACCGACATACCAATGTCATGTTCTCGAAGATAGACAAGAATGAAGAAGGGAAGAAAGTAGATCAAAAACCGTACAGGAGCATGATCGGTTCACTTCTTTATCTTACTGCTTCTAGACCTGATATTTTGTTTAGTGTTTGTATCGTGCTAGGTTTCAATCGATCCTAGAGAATCACATCTCATTGCTGTGAAGCGTATTATCAAATACGTTGCTTCATCTTCAAGGATCGGTCTTTGGTATCCAAAGAGGGGAGACTTTAATCTTCTAGGATACTCGACGCGCAGATCTGGCCGGTTGCGTAGTCGATAGAAAGAGCACTTCGGAACTTGTCACTACTTGGAAACAGGACGGTGTCTTGGTTTTCAAGGAAGCAAAGCACCGTAGCTCTCTCAACGACGTAAGCGGAGTATGTAGCTCTTGGAAGCTGCTGTTCGCAAATTCTATGGATAAAACAACAGCTACAAGACTTTGGCATTGAAGACTCATGCACGAAATCATATGTGACAACACCAGCGCGATCAATCTCACCAAAAATCCAATCCTTCATTCAAGAGCAAAGCATATTGAGATTCGTCATCACTTCATTAGAGATCACATTCAAAACGGAGAAATCTCAATTCAATTTGTTGATTCAAAAAGTCAACTAGCGGACATATTCACAAAGCCTTTGGAGAAGAATCAATTCGACTTCATCCGCTCAAGACTCAACATTTTGAAGCTTGAAGAAGTTAAAGTCTAGAGACTCACCAACTCTAAAGACTCGATCTCTTAGACTCTAAATCCCGAGACTCAATCATTCATTGCTAAAGACCGTAAGTTGCTATCTAAAAGGTACGAATTCTCGCTTATTCTATCTCAAAAGGTACGTTCTTTTATAATTCGTGTGAAATTTGAAAACTTGTCTTTTCGCAGGAAGTTATTTTTGGCGTTATTGATTTTTGAAAAGAAGTGTTCGTACACTTTCCTTGTGCTTATTTAATCTTCTCTTTTCAAATCCGAGGCACATATAAATTCACAGTCATTCTTCCCCCAATTTTCAAAACCCTAAAAAGACACTCTCCTCCCGAGAAAGTTGTCATTTTTCTTGGGAAAAGCAAGTGAAGGAATCCTCCAATAGACAAAGAAAGATGTCGTCTTCGAGGAAATCATCAAGAATCGCAAACGGGGACCACAAAGAATGGAGAAGGGACCGACTCACTTCGATCTTATCGAGGAAGAAGACTTTCCAAGTCAGCGACAAAGTCCGATTCGCTCTCCTCCACGTCATTCAGCATCTCCCGACCCACAAGGTGCAAGTCAAAATCTAGAAGAAGACATAATCGAGGATGCCGACCCGGTAGAGTCCAAAAACCCTCTCGTTATCTATAAGCTTTATCGTGCGTTGAAAAGCACCGGTTCTTCATTAAAGTATATAGATGACTTTCTTAAGGACAAAAATTATGGGAATGAGTATCTTTTTCTGCGGAAAATGGAAGAGTTGGGAATTGCTCCGAAAGGAAGAGCAGAGGAGGCTCTTGCGAACATTCCTAGTGATCCTCGTATGCCGGGACGTAAATCGATTGACGGGAACGATGATGACAAAATGTTCCTTGAATTTAAACCTAGAATGGGTGTGGCTGCAAAGGTGAAAGGAAATCGGATGGATTTGTTTAAATCCAAGGATCAGGAAAAAGTGTATCTAAGGCTGTTGAAAAGAGGGGTAATCAACCCTAGAAGTGTCGACTTTGACTTCCTGGATTCCATCAACTTGAACTTAAGGGAGAAGTTGAATTTGCTTCAACTTGAGACTTTTTGCTCTGACTCTACGAGACGGGTATGATCATCGACCGCTTACTTCTATTCAAATCTTAGCTTTTTGGATGCGAATAGAATTTCATTCGATGTCCGAGACCAAGTCTATGTAGTAGATGTGAATATGTTGGCGGACATAATTGGAGTTGAAAGGGGACGTTATCTCCCAATCAAAGTCTCACTGTGGGCGCTACTCGGATCTTGTCAAAGATAGGGATGTAGATAAGAAAATTATCTATTCCGGGATGAATGCAATCAACATTGTGCTTCACAAGATTGTGATCAATTGTCTCGGACCGAAGTCTACGTCAAAGACTTCGTGTCTTTCTCGAAGCAAAGTTGATGTATGCGATCAACTCGGAAGGAAATTTTCTCTCCCGCACACTATCCTTTTCCACATGTACAGAAAGCGAGTGTCAAAAGACAAAGGACAATTGCCTTATCCCGGTCTCTGTGACCAAGATCTTCGACATCCGAATATTGAACTGCCACATACTTTTTGTGTTCGACCGTGTGACAAGATGGTGGTAGGGTTGAAAATGTTAATGAAGATGCGTCGAAAGAACTCTCTAAGGCAATGGAGAAATTCAAGGTGAAATCTCCAGTCCAGTCTGCTTCAAAAAGGAAAGGGAAGGAGGCCATTGGTGTCTCATCGAAAAGGAGAAAAAGAACTCTTATCCCGGAGGATGAGGATGAAGATGAAGATGATGAAGATCCCACTATTCCCGCACCGACAAGAACAAGACGTTCGTGTCTTATCCGACGTAACTTCAGCGAAAGAGAGAGAAAGAAGAACAGAAGAGAAGGAGAAAGAAGTTGAGGAAGAAGGAGAAGAAGAAAAAGAACAGTCTGTCGACAAATCGGAGAGAAGGGAAATCAAAAGCATGATCATCATTCTTCCCCTCTCGATGTCCTAGAGACGGGGGAGTTAGTGAGCAAGAGAGGTCTACACCTCATGCTGCCGAAGATCTTCGACAATCTCCGAAGACCCGAAGAAGTTCAGGTCTCTCCATTGCCCGAAGAAGGTGGTACGTCGATTCGAAATCTGCCGACCGTACGAAGCGCCATCGTCTACGCCGAGAAAGTCAATGCCGCATACGTACGGATAATTCTGCAGATCTTCGCGGTATCATGAATATTCTTCTCGGAAATGCGTAACCGGATATATGTTCTGGACTCGTGAAATCCAAGCTTTAAAGCATGCTGGACAAGAATCTTCAGTCTCTCCGGAAGATAAATTCAAAGACCTCGCTCGGCAACTCCAAGCCAATGCCAAGGGAGAAGAGGTAGCTCGTCTGCGAGAAGACTCGAAGAAGCTTGAAGGAGTAGTCCAGTCCATTGGGGATTTCCAGATCGTGCGCATTCCCAGCGGACATGACTCCTTTCTCACCCTTTTCAATGCGACAAAAAGGGGGAGAATCAATTTGAACTTTCATTTTTTAATCTTTGACCTTTGTGGTTATGTTTATGACTTGAGAACTTGAACTTGGGTGTGAACTTGATGAATTGATCATGGATTTGATTATGAACTTGACTGGTTGCATTTATTCAAGTGTTGTTATGTGGTGTTTCTCATGAAAGACTAACCAATTTTCTCGTGGATGCGAGTCTGGTTGTTTTATTAATCTTTATGAGTTAGCCATATTACTTGAGAAATGTTTTGCAGGTCAAAGTTGTTCAAATCTTCAAGAAAGTTTTGTCACCATCAAAAAGGGGGAGATTGTTGGAGAAATCTTTCCAGAATATTTTGAAGCTGACAAAACGTTTCTTTCGATCTAAAGTCCGGATGTTTGGAGACCGTCGGTTTAAAGTCGAAGACTTTGTTCTCTCAAGACTCAAGACTCAAGACCCAAGACTCAAGACTCAAAGACTTAAGACTCGGGACTTAAGACTTAAGTCTATTCTCACTTTGTCGAGTCTTTCTAATCCAAAGGACGAAGGAAATCCAAAGCCGAGGTTTATGGTTGAGGATTCGATCCTATCTTCTCGGAATAGATTCTTTGGTTGGATAATCATTTCGGATTCTTTAATTCTTATCTAAGATCGATTAAAGATCCGATGGTCGACGAAACAATTTTGGAATATTCTATTCTTGGAAACCGAGATCCCGATTGTATGGGCGAACGATTGATGGGCTATCATCGATTCCTTAAATAGCTCGGATGATCTTCTTGATTGATTCCGTCCAAACGGGTAGATTGGAGGAATTCCTTTGGTAAGTGCCAACGGCTATGATGGCATGAAGGAGTATAAAAGGAAGACGTCTAGCTGTTTTAAGTGTGTGATCGATAGAAAAATTTCAGAGTCCGAAGACCCTTGATTGTTAGTTGAGACTCGAGCGAAATTGTATACGAGAGAGTGTTTATACTTGGTGACACCTTGAGTGAGTGTGGTAGATCATCTACACCTAGAAATCAAGGAAGATCAACTTTGTAACATCTCTTTGATCATAGTGGAATCCAGCCAATCGGCATCGGTGCGAAGAGTGGACGTAGGCTTGAATCAAGCCGAACCACTATAAACCGAGCGTTCAATTCTCTCTTTCCCTTACTCGCCTTACGATTAAATTTTTAATTGTTGCAAATCCTCTAATTGCTTAAATATCGTACAAGTTTCGAGAAAATTTTTGTACACCTATTCACCCCCTCTAGGTACTCGCACTAGCTATTTCATAGGGTCCTTGTAAATCCTTGTTGGAGCCAGGTTTTTTCTTACTTAGAGGCTTCCTTTCTTACACCTAGGATTTCTGATCATTCACCTATGGTGGTTAAGGTAGAGAACCCAGTTCTTCGGCATAGGCCCTCTAAGTTCTTTGATTTTTGGATGCAACACCCGGAGTTTGACTCAATCGTGAAGCAAATTTGGGAGGCTCTAGATTTAGGGGTGCTTATGTTTAGGCTTGTACGCAAGCTGAAGGCCCTCAAAGGCCGGCTCAAGCAGTTGAACAGAGATTTCTTTGCCAACATATCCGCTAGGACTTCCGAAGCGAGGGAAGCTTTGAAGCATACTCAAGTTAGCCTACTTCAAGATCCTTCTAGTGTGGTTCTTGTGGACCTGGAGAGGGTTCATCGCCATTCCTTAGCGGAATGTTATTCTCAGGAGGAGTCATTCTATAGTCAAAAAGCTAGAATCAGATGGATCAAGGAAGGTCATCGTAATACGAAGTTCTTTCAATATTATGTCAACAAGAGACAATTAAGGAACAGAATTCTCTCTGTGGTGGATGCTTCAGGCAGCCAAATCATTGATCTTCATCTAGTCCAACAGCATTTGTGGAGTACTTCCGAGATCTTCTCTTACCTCGGCTGGATCACAAGTCCCCCTTGATCTTGGTAATTCAGGAGGTTATCCACACTCGACTGAATGATGACCAGGTAACCTTTCTTACTCAACCAGTGTCTGACCTCAAGGTTCGGGACACCCTCTTTTCCCTAGCTCGAGGAAAGGCTCTCGGTCCGGATGGCTTCACGGTGGAGTTCTTCAAGGAGAAATGGGATACGGTGGGGCAGCTGGTCACAGAAGCCATGAAAGACTTTTTTACTTCGGGGAGGATCCTAAAGGAAATCAATAACACCATTCTAGAGCTGGTTCCAAAGGTACCCGATGCGACTATGGTTGATGACTATAGACCTATTACGTGCTGCAACACAGTTTACAAGATTATTACCAAAGTGTTGGCGAATAGCGTTGCTGCAATACTTAAAGACCTTGTGAGCCTTTCTCAAAGTGTTTTCATCAAGGGACAGGAGCTTTTTACTGGTTTTCATGTGGAACCTTATACTCCTAAGTGTGCTATAAAAGTCGACTTCAAGAAGGCGTATGATACTGTTGATTGGCGGTTCCTTGAGAATGTTTCTCCTTACTTTCCGTTTCCCTAATTGGATGGTTCACCTCATCATGACCTGTGTGAGGACTCCTCGGTTTTCTATTGCGATGAATAGGGAGCTTCATGGTTTCTTTCCTAGCGGGAGGGGATTGCACCAGGGGGATCCCATATCTCCCTACTTATTCATGATGGTTATGGAGGTGCTCTCTGGAATTCTTAGGAGGTGCTCGCATCAACCGAACTTTAAATTCTTCTGGAGGTGTAGGCCCATTAGCTTTTCGCACTTGTTTTTTTGCAGATGATGTTTTTCTTTTTTGTGAAGGTCACTTGCCTTATGTTGAGCTACTTAAAGAAGGTCTCCTGTGGTTCTCTTCGTGGAGCGGCTTGCATCCAAACTCGAGGAAGAGAGAGTTGTTCCTCTCTGGGATCATATCTTGCTGGAGCTTGGTTTCCACGAGGGGTCCCTCCTAGTTCGGTACCTGGGAGTTCTAATAATCACGTCGAGGCTAGGGAAAGAGGACTATGCTGAGCTTGTTAGGTGCATCACTTCCAGGGTGCAATCTTGGACTCTTCGGTTCCTTTCCCTTGCTGGTCATTTACAACTAATCGGGTCAATTCTCTATGCCATTCAGGCCTACTGGGCGAGTGTCTTTATACTTCCTACAGCTATGCTGGATAAGATTAAGCAGATTCTTAGGCAATTCCTTTGGAAATCACCTCAATTGGGTAGAGGGGGTGCCAAAGTATCTTGGGAGGACGTTTGCCTTCCTAAATTGGAGAGGGGGCTTGGTATCCAAAGGTTACGTGAGTGTAACAAGGCAGCAATACTCAATCATATCTGGATCTTATTTTCAGATAAAGAGTCTTTATGGTGCATGTGGATTGAGGGGTGAAGAAGCCGACTTTTTGTTCTTAGGCTTGGAAGAAAATTCTACAACTCAGGACAGAGTTTCGGCTCCACTTCCACTGGAGGATAGGAGATGATCTATCCACGTCACTTTGGTTTGATAACTGACACCCCATGGGTCCTTTGAATTTAATTTTCATTGATTCGCTCATCTATAGCTCCAATCTTTCTAGCAGGCTATGGTGGCTGACCTCTTCTCTGAGGATGGCCAAGCTATTAGATCGAGATTGAGGCTTGGGGTTCACCGATTCCCTCCTTAATGGATGGCAAGGATCGGTTTTGTTGGAGGGATGACTCGTCGAACGTGTTCTCGGTGCCCTCGGCTTGGGAGCTTACAAGGCAAAAGAAGGATAAAGTCAATTGGCATGGGTTCATCCGGAACAATGACATCCTGCCTCGATACCAGCTGAGCCTTTGGCTCATCACCAAGCGGAGGTTACCTACACAGTCTCTCCTTATGTCTTATGGCAAGATTGATGCTGTGTCTTGCCCTTTTTGCAAAAAAGTACTTAACTCTATCCATCATCTCTTTTTTGGTTGTTGCATTACTTCGAGTTTTCCCTTCTTTTGGGTGACCAGATGCGGGCTTCCTTGGAGTAACAAGCCTTGGAAGGAAAGTCTCAACTGGGTCATGACCTTGCTTTCGGGCAAGGAGTTTTATAAATGTATTGCCCATTTTTCTTTTGGTGCGCTTTGCCACATTATTTGGAAGAACAGGAACAATATTCTTTTCAGGGGTGAGCCAATTTCTTTATTGGGTATGAAGAATTGCCTCCTTAAGGTCATCCAAGATAAAGCTCTTACTTTCAAGAATGTGGAGGATTCCCTTAGAAATAGAATATTGCAACGTTCTTAGGATTTGGACCCTGATATCTTCTCCTCCTTGGATCGGTCACAGTCTCGGTAGGCATGTTGATGCCTCTTGGTGTTTTGCCCATCAGTTTTTGCACTAGTGCTCTTGGTCTTCTTTTGACTATCACTTGGCATTTTCCTCGGCTTCCTTTCGCTCAAGATAAGCATGTTCATCTTGAGTGCAAGTTTTTGAAGCTGATTGTTTGTACAGTTTGATCGTCCCCAATATATTTCTTACTTTCACCCAAAAAAAAAAAAACCGACACACGGTAATTTTCTATTTAAATGTCATAAAGTCGAGTTTTGCAATAATAATCAATAACTACCACCAAGCAATCAATTGCACATCATAGTGCATATCAACGATCAAATTCACGTATAAATTCATCCACGAGAACGAGTGTAAAATTTCACTAAACGGTTAATCCGTCACAAAGTACGCTAATTGCGATTAATTAATTAAATCGTGATTAATTAAGTAAATCCAACTTAATTAACTAACCATGTTTAATTAATCTAACCATGGTTAACTAACCTTACCAAGCTACTAACCTAACCAAACTACTAACCTAACCAAGCTAACTAAAATAACCTAACTAGGCGAACTAAACTAACCTAACCAAGTTGCTAACCTAACTAAGCTAGTTACACTAACCTAGGATTAACTAACTAATCCTAATTAACACTAATCTAACCCCTAAGTGTAATTAACAACATAATCAAGGATTATGGAGTTAACTCACTGGATTAGGACGACGGCAGGTTCACAGTGACAGCAACGTGACGACAACGAAAACCTGAAACTAGCGTGTCTCGATTGGGGGCTTGACGAAGGCTGTGATGGCCTCTCAAGCCTTCAGCCATAGGGGGATTCGGTCCTGTGGTTGCTAGTTGGAGGAGACTTGGCTGGACCGCGAACTGGGTGGGCGAAGCGATGGTTGGCTGCTGGCAGGCTAAACTAGAACGGTGAACTGGGTGGCTAGACGAACGGATTGGTGGGGGTCGCTGGTGGTTCGGTGAAGTTGTGGACATGAGGAGCAAGCAGCTAGACAATCGAATGAAGTAGGCGGGTGGCGGAACTGAGGAGATGTGGTGGTGCTCGGCTATGGGTGCTAGCCATAGCCTACTGGTGAAGAGATGATGGAGGTGATGGTGTGAGGAGGGCGGCTATTGGTGGAGGCGGTAGAGCAAGAAAAATGGAGAATGAACGTGAAAATGAAATGAAGAAGAAGGAGAAGCAACAGGGGAAGTCAAAAGTCGGCTCAAGCAGGGGGAAAAACTCATGCATGCTTAAGGGAGGGAATTGGATAGAGAGAGAAGTGAAAGTCCAAGCATCAACAAATACCAAGCCTTGAGAAATATCTAAATACTCATTGAAATGTCCCAAAAGTCTTCAACCCTAAAGTCAATAGCTCAACCACTCACAAAATAGCTCTAATTTCCCTAATTAAGCCATTTTTGGTGGTAGAAAAATGCCTCTCTTATGCCCATCCGAATTTCCCTTTCATTTTCTTTTTACCGAAAATCGATTTTCCGCAAAAATTCCGAACTCAACAAAAATTCTCCGAAAGATGAGATGACATCCTATAAATGGATCGTGACACGCTCGAATGTCCGATTCCCGAAACCGAATTCAATTCCATGGTTAAAATCGACCGAACGTGATTTTAGTATGACCTAACCTATCAGATAGCTTTTAGGGATTTTAGCACGTTTGACCCATGGTCATTAATTTTTTATGCACGTTTGTGCATCTCTGACTCATATACGACTCTTCGTTGTCATAAAAATCACGAGGTTTCAATTATGTGTCTCGAGTATAATGTTGATAGAAAACCGGGTTATCGTCATTCGACATAAATATCGCAGCTGTCTAGAATCACCCGCAATTCGACTACGTACTTCCATCGAATTGACTTATATCTGATCGCAATTTGATTATAATGATGTCGTATTGACCCTTGCTGATTATTATGGTCGAGTAGTCGATGTCCGATCGAATTCTCTAGTCTATTGTGTTTATATCTTTTAATGGCCTCACCTAATAGATTAGTTAACTCATGAGTGGCCAGCTCAAAGTAAATTAATCACAAACGCATCGACGAAACAACCATTTCATATATTCAAGACAGGATCGAATTTCAAGATGTCACACAAGGTTTGTGGATCTAGAGCCTATAAGACAAGATTTAAGGATAACATAAAACCTAGAAGATAAGGTTTATAAATAATCTAAAACCTAAAAGATAAGGTTTAAAGATAATCTAGAACCTAAAGACAAGGTTTATGGATAACCTAGAATCTAAAAGACAAGGTTTATGGATAACCTAGAATCTTAAAGACAAGGTTTAAGGATAACCTAGAACCTAAAAGACAAGGTTTAAGGATAAACCTAGAACCTAAAGACAAGGTTTATGGATAACCTAGAACCCTAAGTCAAGGTTTATGGATAATTTAGAACCTAAAGACAAGGTTTAAGAATAACCTGGAACCTAAAGCCGAGGTTTCTTAGGACAACCTGGAACCTAAAATTGAAGTTTTTTAGGACAACCTGGAACTTGAAGTCAAGGTTTCTTAAGACAACTAGGAACCTAAAATCGAGATTTCTTCGGACAACCAAGAACCTAAAGCCGAGATTTCTTAAGACAACTTGGAATCTAAAGCCGAGGTTTCTTAGGACAATCTAGAACCTAAAATTGAGGGGGGTATGGTTTAGGGTGACCAAAAACAAAAACAAAAAGCAAGGGCTATGGTTTAGGATAACCAAAAACCAATCCATTGGGGGGCACACGTATTTTGAAAAAGGATTTAGGGATTGCTCAAAAGCCAATCTTGCGAAATTATTCAAACGTATCTTGGTAAATAATGCTGATTGTCAAATCCATTCAGAGATGATTTTAACAAAATGTAATTTTATTAACCACCTAAGGGTTAATTCAAATATGCCAAATGGAAATAGCCTAATCAAAAGAGGCCTTTCACATAGGCTCTCAAAAAGGGTTTTTATTTTCTTTTTATTATTTTTGGTAAGGTAAGAATTTTATAGACTCAACCAAAACTAAATAGCAAGGGTTCACGGCACCAAAAACATACACTCATAATGACAAATAAGTCATAACGAGTGGAAGGGTGTCAGAAAAAGGGGAAAACAAATCAGCCAAACAACGGCAACCATAAAGCCACACAGCAACAACAAACAACCAACCAGCAGTAAACAAAAGAGGCGAGGAGAGAGGAAACGAAGACAGCAAGTAGCAAGACCAACTACCACCTTCAACAAATCTACGCATCCGCAACAACAGCAAGAAACATCAGAGAGAAAGATCAAACTCGAGCTTTGCTACACTCTACTATTGGAAGGGGAAACCGACACCGCAGAGAAAAGGCCATAGGTTAGTTTGAGAAAATAAACGGGCTAAGGCACCAGCATCACTACAATCTTCTGCTAGTATAAGTGGCAGACACTTGGTGGAAGGTCAGGGCCTTGTCCCTCACGACTTTATCAAGGTGTTTCTTCAAAACCAACAAGGAGGGAGTCCGTGCACAAAAAAGGATATTATTTCGTTCCTTCCAAATGCTGTAGCAAAAGGCACCAAAAGCAAAACTAGGGAGCATAATGTGGAAGGAATCTCCAGATAAATTCTTGATAGCCCATTGGAGATTATCTATCCACAATTTATTCCGCCAAGAAAAATTACATCTAGAAGCCCAAATATTAGCTAGAGACCCAGAAATAGGACACCCAAAAAAGAGGTGATCAACAGAGCAAGGTAAGTAGAGCAAAAGGCACAATTCCAATCAAAGATTTTGCCATAAGTGAGGAGCATGACCTGGGTGGGTAGTCTGTTCCTCATGATCAGCCACAGAAGGAACTAAAACCGAGGGACTAGTATTTTATTCCAAATAAAAGGGGCCAATGCCTAGGCTGCCCTCTCAGGCGAATAACATCCCAAGCGGATGCGGCATAAAAGACCCCAGACGAGTGGCCCAACCAAAGGAAACAATCGGGGTCATTATTAAGCACAGGAAGGGGCTCACTCCAAGAATAATGTCCAGGACTCCAGATGTCTCACTAGAGAACGACATGAAGTCCACAATAAAGGCTTTCCTTGGAAGGCCTAACCAATAGATGTCTACATAAGAGAATAATAGATTGAACGGCCCTCTGGGATGCTAGTTGTCAAACCAAAAGGATACGGAGTAGCCATTCCCCACCTGCCAACCGAAGAACTGGTGGAACTCGTGATGAAGGTCTAGCAATTTCTTCCAAGACCATGAGCAACAAGTTGGTTTAATAGCCAACAAAAAGTTCTTATTCTTCGGAAATATAGAATGGATCCATCTAATATGATTCCTTGTATGTACCACAAGGATTCCTTGTCTGTGAATAAATATCATATGAGTTTAAGCATCGTTATGGAGTTGCTTTCCCGTAGTCTTCTAATACCTAAGCCCCCTTCATCCTTCGGGAGACAAACATCATTCCAAGCGACCTTAGCACCTCCTGTCCCGAGGTCCGGGCCCTTCTATAGGAATTGCCGTAGGATCTGTTCAATTTTATCCAAAACTGACCTTGGCAATATAAAGACATTAGCCTAAAAGACTTGGATAGAATAGAGCACTAACCTGATGAGTTACAGTCGACTGTGAAGGAGAGGAACCATTGTGTCCACATCTGTACCCTCAAGGTGATAGTACTTACGAATGTAGAGCAATCAGCCTTCCGAAGCCTCAATGTGATAATGAGTACACCTAAATACCGAAATGGCAAGGAACCTTCCTAGTAACCAAGGAGTTCCTTGAAAGTGTTATGAGATTTGAGGGAGACACCTAAAAAGTAAATTTCGCTCTTCTGCAGGTTCGGTAGTAGGCCACTCCAATGAGAGAACTTGTCAATACCAGCCTTAAGAAGAGATAAGGAAGGCATAGAAGCTTCCACAAATAGCAAGACGTCATCCGCGAAGAATAAGTGGAATAGTCTCGTCTGTTTGCATCTCCAAAAAAACTTGAAAGAAGGTGGGTACTTTGCAAGTTGAGTATACCCATGAAGATCTCCATAATGAGAATAAAAAGGTAGGGAGACATGGGATCGCCTTGTCTGATACCTCTTCCACTAGGAAAAAAACCATGAAGCTCACCGTTAATGGACATAAAAGGGGTTTTTATTCCCAACCATTAATGTGGGAAAACTGCTTAAATCTCACTGGAGAGGCCTTACTCAACCTATGTCTAAGGCCTTCGGAAACGTTCATAGTGTATACAATTCACTTATCAAAAGTTCTTTTGAAAGGACCATAATGATGGCTTGGTCATGGGCTTACACAAAGGATATGCACTTTGAGGCTAAGAAATGAATATTCAATCAATATCTTCATCACGTTTACAAGTCAAGAACCTCGAAGATAAGATAAGATATGATTGCTTCCACTCCTTCTAGCGGTAGCTCTTGTGTGATACTCTCATTTCAACTCAAACCATCCCAATCGAAAGAGACTTCAGAGAGGGGTTGTAATGTTGGTTCGGGTGAGGCTTAGAAAGGCTTGAAGAATTTTTAGATATCATGGGATTAAAGGTGAGTGATTATCTTGGTATCATTACCATCACACGACTTTTTAGAAATTTGACTATTGAAATTTACCCTATCTTGAGAGTCATTTTGACTATTTATCTTGAGACATGAGAGCTTTGCTCTCTTTTCTAATGACATTGCTTGCAATACATTTTTTCTTTTGCAAGGTTTTTCTTTTGTTTTTCAATGGATGGTCTTTTGCATGACCATTGATTTTGCTCTCCTTTGCATTTTTTCATGAGCATTGGCCTTACTTTTACTAGGCACACTGCTTTTTCATGCCCCTTAGTTTTCTCTCTTTTGAGCATCTAGAACTCCTGAGTGGTATTTACAAGCATGACCAACATTTTTAATCTTGTTGGTAAATCACATGTCTTGCCCTAGTGTGGGGAGATAATCATCACTTGAGGTTATGAAGGAATTGCACAAGGCTCAAATTAGCTAAGCAAGGGGTAATTGTGTTTTGGGTAGTGAACGGAATGCTCTTCGTCACTTTGAGATGCTTCGAGCTTCGATAAGAAATCACCCGAAGCTAGCAGAAGAAGATTGATGTAAGTGAAAACAATAAAATATTTCTTAATCTTTTCCTCCATAATTTTCAACCAAGGCCCCCTATTTTGCCCCCAACGTGGGGTTGTTCTTAACAAGGTTATTTTGGAAATGCTCCCTATTTGACTCAAAGTAGCTTGCAAGGGATATCAATAGTGTTTGGGATTGAGAAAGGAAATGTCTTTATCATCTTAAACAATGTATTCACTGTGAATGAACCTTATGTCCTAAGACATTGTTCTTTTCACTTATTTCTCTAAAAGAGTGTATAAGGATGTGCTTGGTAAAGGGCTGCCTCTCATCATTTTAGGCACTGCCACTTGGCATATTTAACAATCATTTTCAATTTTTTTTCAAAACACATTTTGATTAAATTCAACTCTCTAATGAATGAAAATGTAATAAATTCTTTTTTTTTAAGACATATTCCCTTTATTCTATTTAAGAGACTTTTGAAAATAAGGTTGAATAAATTTTGTGGACAGAACAGGCTTTGCTCAGCATAGAGGTTCACTTCTAGAGTTCTAACTGACTCTTTTGGCATTCCAAGGGATGGGGCCACTTCTAAGTTCTAAAGAAGATGGTCACTTTTTGAAAGTTTTGCATTTCTGAGATCAACCTCCTATAGACAGGTAGAATCTTCTTTAAGAATCCTACAAAATGAATAAACATACAGATGCGACATATATGCATGAGATGCATGATGCAAATATCCTAAAGTAGCTCGAATTCTATCCAAAAGCAACTCAATGGCCTTTCACTTTATTCATAGATAATCTTCTTGACAGCATCAGCATTTATAGGTCTTGGCAATTCTTGGCCATCAATTTCTATAAGGATCAGTGCCCCATTGGTAGCACCTTCTTTACTATATATGGACCTTCATAGTTCATAGTAAACTTTCCACAAGGATTTGGAATGATAGGTAAGACTTTTCTTAAGACGAGATCGCTGATCTCAAAATGTCTTGGCCTGACCTTGTGATTGAACAACCTAGCTACTCTCTTATGATAGCTTTGTCCATGGCAAGGGCTTTTACCCTTTTTTCATCAAACATATTGAGTTGTTCAAATCTTTGTTGAATCCATTCAACTTCAGAGAGCTTGACCTGAGAAAGTACCCTCAATGAAGGGATTTCCACTTCCATAGGTAGCACAACCTCCATCCCATATGCCAAGGAGAATGGCGTTGCCCTAGCTGAAATGCAAATTGAAGTTCAATAAGCAAGCAAAGCATATGGTAACCGATCAGCAAATCACGATAATTTTTTTCTGTTTTGGCTAAAATCTTCTTGACGTTCTTATTTGTTGCTTCCACAGCTCCATTCATTTGTGAGAGGTAAGGAGAAGAATTTAAATGGCGAATGCGGAATTCTCCAAGTAGTTCATCCACCACCTTGTTGTTCAAGTTTGATCCATTGTCTGTGATGATCACTTCAAGAACTCTATATTGAGCAATGATATCACGATGGATGAACTTTGCCACACTATTTGTAGTAACATGGGCATAAGAACTGGCTTCAATCCATTTGGTGAAGTAATCAATGGCTACTAAGATAAAACGGTGTCCATTTGATGTTTTAGGATTAATTGGTCCGATAATGTCAATGCCCCACATTGAAAAGGGCCAGGATTCAGACATTTGATGTAGTTCATTATGAGGAGCGTTGGATTTGTCTCCATAGACTTGGCATTGGTGACAACATCTCACATGCTGAATACAATCGGCTTCCATGGTCAACCAATAGTAACTGAGCCTCATGATTATTCTTGCCAGGAGATGACCATTCATATGAGGGCCACACTCTCCTTCATGTATCTCTTTCATTAGGACTTTAGCTTCTTGTGCATCCACGCACTTTAGTAAAACTGAATTGAAAGACTTTTTATAAAGGGCTCCTCCACTAAGGAAGAATTTGGATGCCAACTTCATCAAATATTTTCAATCATTAGCTAAACTCCCTTGGGGAAATTTGCCTTCTCGAAGGTAATTCATGATGTCATAATACTAGGGTTAACCACCAGGTTCATCTTTTATCATCAAGCAATAAGCAAGTTTCTTCAAGACGTCGATTTGTAAAGGATCAACGCTTAAACCATTAGTTACTTGTAAAATTGAAGATAAAGTCGCCGGGGCATTAGCAAATTGATTTTGTGATCTCGACAAATAATCAAAAGAGATTTTGTCAAATTCCTTAACCAAGTCTTTGAGATATTCATGGTAAGGAATCAACTTTACATCCCACGTTTGCCATTCACCTTCCATCTAGAGGATGATGAATGCAAAATCACCATAAACTTGAAACTTTCTAACTTTCATATCAATGGCTAATTGTTTACCAAGAATGGAAGCTTCATATTTAGAAATATTGTTAGTACAAGGGAAAACCAATTTTGTGTGAATGCTAGTATGAGCACTTAGAGGGGGTGAATAAATGCAAAAAATAAATTTTTGTAGAGAATAGTGTAAAACTTTACTTTTAACCTAAGTTTGTTTAACAGTAGACTTTGAAAAAGAAATGAGACTCTAATAGTTAAATAAAGTTATGAACAAAGTGAATGAGTTTAGGGAAGAGAATAAGAACACAAGGTTTCTAGTGGTTCGGCTTAATCCAAGCCTACATTCACTCTCCCGCATTGACAGCCCACCGACTAGATTTCACTAAGAATCAAAAGAGTTGTTACAGTATCACTTCTTTGATTCTACAATGTAGAGACTCTGCTACACTTCTTCAAGGCTTCACAAATGTATAAACTCTCTTTTGAGTATAAGTTTACGCTCAACAATTGAATTAACAAAGAACAACAAGCTTCAGACTTTGGAATTTATCTATCGTGCAATCCCTCAAATAACCAGAGCATCGTCCTTATATACTCCTCCATGCCTTCATAACTGTTGGCACCTTCCAAAGGAGTTCTTCCAATCTACCCGTTGGACAAAATCAATTAGGGAGATCTTGAGTTACTTAAGAAATGTGATGATAGCCCACCAATCCTACTCGCCCATACAATCAGGATCTAGGTTTCCATAAGTAGAACCTTCCAAGTATGCTTCGCCATTTAACAAATCCAAATTACCCGAATTAATTTCAAAACGAATAATAGATCTTGAGATGCTATCTCCAACCGTGAAATCTTCTTCAACTGCTCGAATCAAATCCTTAAAGAAATACTCAATTCTGGATAAGTCTTCTTCGTCGGTCTAAAATCTGTCAATGATGGCAGACTTTGAGTCTTGAGTCCGGCGGTCTAACAGTCTTCAGACCTTGACTAAAGAGTGTGCAAGTCTTCAAACTAGACCAATGGAAACATTTTATCAGCTTCAAAACAAATAAGGAAGTTTCCTCCAACATTTTGCAGCTACTGGGTAATGTTGACCTTTTGGGGATATTAGCACTACCTCAGTGCTAGAACCAAAAAGGTTGATAACACCATCAAAATACATGATCCACTTGTCAGGCAAGACCAAATAAATCCATTTATCAATTTCATCCCAATCATCAAACTTCTCGGGATTTTCAGTTAATATATTGGCTATGGCTCGCCCTTTGACAAACTTCTATACCATGCTTTGGATATCAAACTCAAAGAGTAATATTTGTCATTTAGTGAGCCTGCCAACCAATGCAGGCTTCTCCAAAAGGTAGTTAATTGGGTCATTCTCAATCACCAGAAGGATGTGGTGGTGAAGAGTATATTACCTCAGCCGGTGTAAAACCCAAATTAAGGCTACACAGGACTTTTCCACTTCAAGATATTGGATCTCGAATGTAGTAAATTTCTTACTAAGGTAGTATATAGCACGTTCTATTCAATCATTGGGTCATTTTTGTGCTAACATGGCTCCTAAAGACTTTTCGTGAATGGTGAGATACAAGATCAAAGGCACGCCTTGGATAGGTGGTACGAGTACAAGAGATTGCGAAAGATATCGCTTAAGCTCTTCAAATTATTTCTAACATTCTTCATCTCAATTGACTTGCCATTATTCTTTAATAGCTTGAAGAATGGTTTAGTGATTTCTAACAATTGGGAGATGAATCTTGCAACATAATTCAATCTTCATTGTAGGCTTCGAACTTCCTCAACAGTAGAAGGAGGTTTCAAGTCGCATATGGCCTTCACCTAAGAGGGATTTATCTCGATACCCTTGTTACTAACCATAAATCCAAGAAGCTTCCTAGACTTTGCCCCAAATATGCATTTTGCAGGGTTAAGCTTCAGCTTGAATTTCCACAATCAGTCAAATAGTTTTCTTAAGACTTCAACATGATCTTCACCTTGTCTTGACTTTACAATCACGTCATCGACATAGACTTCGATCTCCTTATGCATCATGTCATGGAATAGTGGTACCATGGCTCTTTGATATGTTGCCCATGCGCTCTTCAAACCAAAAGGCATAACTTTGTAGAAAAATGTTCCCCATTAGGTGATAAACGAGGTCTTGCTTTTATCCTCTTCCTTCATCCGAATTTGGTTGTAATTAAAAAATCCATCCATAAAGGAGAATAGTTCGAATATCACCACACAATCAACTAAGACATCAATATGCAGTAATGGGAAGTCTTCTTTAGGGCTTACTTTGTTTAGGCTGCGATAGTCAACACACTTGAAATCATCTGTCTTTCTTCATAGCCAGGGCAATGATTGTAGTCCAATCGGTATAAATGTGCAACTTCCTTAAAGTCCACCTTCAAGAATCTCATGACTTCTTTAACTTTCTTGGATAATTCCGGTCTTGTCCCCTAAGTTCTTGCTTCTTAGGTGGGATGTTCAAATCAAGAGGCAATGAATGTTCCATAATATTAGTACTTGAGCCTGGCATATCAACATAGGACCAATCGAACACATATTGGTATTCCTTCATAAGTTCAACCATTCTTTTTGCTTCGGCTCCAAAAAGGCCTACCCCAATTTGTGCTTCTTTTGGAAGGTTTAGACTCGTCATGATGGATCTATTCCTTTTCAATAACCTTTGAATTGTCTTCATCTTCAGACTCAAAATAATGGGGTCCACTTGAATTCCCAAGGGGTGAATCAGAGCCTTGCATATGGCTATCGTGACTATGCAAAGTGTTATGCATAAGACGTGATAAAAATGGTTAGTATAGTAACAATAAATGCAGTACGTGTTGTTTTTATGAAAACAATCTCTTTAAACGCCATTTTCAAAAAAAAAAAATGATCAATAGGGAACTCGTCCTCATATCCTTAGACATCCTCGTTCCAAAAATCCATTTGGGAAAACTAAGAAACATGTGGCAATTTAGGCCTCAAAGCATCATCATAGGACTGGTTTGGAGTGCTTTCACATGTCCTTAATAAAATGTCCGTATGGTTTGTTGAATCTAAAATGATAAGGCCGTATTACAAAGTATAGTATCTTTATCAACGGCTTAGAATCCAAGTGTTTACAGAGATGACAAATGAAAGAACAACTTGAACAAATAGATTAAGCAAATGGAAAATCCCTCATAAGGGAGAATTAATGGAATGAGAAACTATGGAAGAAGTGGGCATATTCCTAATTGGTTTAGCAACATCGATTATGATCACATTCATAACTCTAGGATGGTAGACTCCTTTATACCTTTGGTGTAGCAAATAAAAACTTCCTTATCAAGCAGATTTTAAACTTTGACCTTAAGGATTAAGCAATTATCAACATCATGTCATTTTTCTCCCATGTGATACACGCATGATTTGGACATATCGAATCCAATAAACTTTGGGGGGTTTTCTTTCAGGACTTCCTTAGCCACTAATCTCTCTTCTAAAAGCATTTCAATAATTGAGAGAGTGGTCTTATTGAGATCATGATGCGATCGAACATGAACCCCATCCATCATATCAAGACGTTTTTATTACATTCTCCAGTCCTAGAAGATAGTTCAAGTTCAGATACTTGTTCTTTGTAAGCATGTTTTCCTTTACCCTTTGAATAAAAGCTAGCCATTTATGGCAAAGAAAGAATTGATAATTCTATAACCATTTGATTTACACGATCCATAAGACAAATCATCATTCCGCGCATTTCATTTACTTGATTCTGAAGATCTTCAAGAGTGGGTTAGTTTTGGTTGGAAGTAATGGAGTTATGAACGCTTCAAAATCTGCGAATGTTGCGATTATTTCACCAAGTCGATTTCCCATATTAGTTACTCAAACTTGAGTGTCTTTGTTTTCCATCCTTGTTTGAGAATAAATCCCTATAATGGAGCGCCTTTCAATCGTTTTTTAGTACCTTTCGAAAGAAGATAGTTCAAATTAGTACAAGTCAAAAAAAAAATCAAGAAAATACAAAATCTAGTCAATTTTATATTTTATTGAGATGAAATAGTGATAAGAAGTGTATATGATCCCAATATCACATAGCATCCTCTTATGAAAATTTCTTCAAAAGAAATTATACAATTGAAAAGGAACGACATCAAATATTTAATCATAATGTCTCTTTTCTAAATGGAAAGAATTCATTTCTTTGGCAGAATCAAAGAATAGGATAATGATATTTCGTGACATCGACGATTTTCATGTGAGGGGCAAATTATTTGATATGCGAGAAAAGCCAAATTTGGAGAAGTCCTAATGGGGCTCTAAGAGTTTCTCAGCCATTTGCTTTGAAACGATTAAGAGACACGAAAGTTTGGGCAATAATCCTATATGTAAAGCAATTAAAGGCGCACACTTGATTGACAATGTAAGTGACTAAAAGATTCATTGTTTTTCGGGTATGTGGGAATACCACAAAGCCAAAGTATATGAGAAGGAAAATGCGAGAAATTTGGTTCCCAGCTTCAGGTTTAAGGCTAAGGAAGTGTTGTTCAAGGAAGGTCTAAGGCATGGAATTCAAGTTTCCTTTAAGAATAGCTCTAATTTTATTGGCACTGATATTGAGGAATTGACTTAGAAGAGATATTGGATCTTGAACAATAGGAGGAGTGACAAAACCTAAAGAAGCTTTGCCTAATCCGATAGCTTTTCGGAACTCCTCAATTTTAGGGGTCAATTCATATCGATTAAACACGAAGGTGGAGGTCATGAGATTCCAAAAATGAGCCAATGCCTTCATTATCACGATACTTGGTTCGACTCTTAATAAAGTCGGGAGGAAACCAATGCGCTTTTCCACTTAATCTTGATATCTCAGGTCGAGATTCTCCCATAGAGTCTTGACATTCCTCGGCACGTAGACAACGTCCACTTCGGGTTTACCCATCTAAACCTAAACCTAAAGGGGCATCCATGATTAAAACATATCGTTGTTGAAATATAAAGTGCATAATTGAAATATGGAGAGTAAGAAGATAAGAACGATAAGAAAGGAACGATATCTTACCCACCAAACATATGGCAAGCACAAATCACATGTCGCATGAAACTGTGATATTTTGACGCCTAGGGTGAGGGTACTAAAGGCTCAAGGTCCCCATGCCAAAGGATAAAAATAGTTTACCCACCGCTACTATCATCAGTCAATGCTATTTTTATTGGTTGGGATGAGTGGGTTTATGTGGGTAATGGATTACCACAAGTATTCACTTGTAGATTCCACCCATAAACCCTCCTAAGGTCCTAAATTGGGTGATCCGGGTTTTAGACCACAATTATGTGTGCAGTATCGTGTTAAAGCTTGTAAACATGCATTTAAATTTAAACATCCAGTACTTCAATATAAACCCTCATACATCCATACATCTTTACACCACCTGCAAAACAAAGGGTTTACAAGCACGCCTCCCCTTATAACTCCCACCTACAAGACCATTTAACATGAGCTTAGCAACTAACCTGATTTTTCACGTGACTTTGACATGTAGGTGATCCTATATGAGACATGTTAGTTAAAACACAACAACCATTTTATACGGCTTCAAATCCTCTTAATCTAGTAACCAATCCCCGGTGGAGTCACCAAGCTTATCGCAACCCAATCTCGCTGCCCTCAATCCCTCACTATCACGAGAAGAGAAAATGGGGAAAGGTCGGATTTATGGGTACTTAATCATGAGAGTTCCCTCACAGCTCACATTGCAAAAGAAGTCATAACCTCACTTTTCAAATCAAGCCTTTCGTGAGTTCCCTTCATGAGATCGCGAGCTCTCCCAAGCTCACACCTCTCGTGACAATAGAGTGTTGCAATCCATATCTACATGGGTGACGCACCTCAGGAGAAAAGAGCGGGTGTGGATATTGGATTTAAAGGTACCTTTACCATGGTAGCCCTCTCGACTGTACACCTTGCCCATAAGGATGGCATCCATTCATCCTTTGGGGTACTCTCACATCGAGTATGCTAAATCATGGTGAGTTTCATTAAAACTCGTACCCCGCACAACAAGTTTATTTATACGGTCTAGTTGTTTTTATTTTTTTTGGTAAAATTATACGATCTAGTTGTTTATGACAACCTAAAAATAAGACAGGAGTCATCACTACCTCGTTTTGGGGGTCGGCTAGAAAACCCAATCAAGGATTGGGAGTGTTCCATCGATTCCTACGCAACCAAATATCTAAGTTCGAGGACTTGGGTTGCGTTAATATTTCTATTAGCACCCTTTCGGTACTTAAATGGTATGTTGTGTTTTCCTAATGTGTCCATGCATTTCTTCTTACATTTTCGGGATCGTTAGTCCTAAACTAAGCAATCATGCATGGCTCCTATGTGTTAGGATCACTAGATAACAAATGCAATGAACGGTCGCCACGTGCTTGGAGAGCAGCCAACCGCCGTCAACAAGACACTTCCAAAGGTCTATCCTTTCTATCAAATCTATTTTGACTAAACCAACATCTTTTTACCCCAAAAGTTCCATAGACCTCCTTTTGAACATGCAAATTTTAGTAGCTCAAAAGTCTGTCAGCCCGCGTGAAGTTGACTAGAGAGGAAAAAAAATCGCGGAATAAATTATGGGCCATTAGTTTCAAGGTGGGCCGATTCCCACTCCAAAACTGAGACCAAACCAGAAGGACGACCAGGACCAAGACCAACCAGTCTAGTCTAGTTCCCTGATTTCAGGGTGAGTCTAGGAACCGGTGGTATACTCCCCTCTTTTTTTTTTCTTCCTATTCTTGATAAGACTGCTGGTGTTGTTGTATAGTGTAAACTACTAAACGAGTTATATTAATAGAACAAACTTGTGAAAAGCCAAGCATGACCATCATCTCCACAAACAAAGCTAGAATAATCATCAAGAAACAAGTCTGTATGTTTGCCACAAAGTTTGACAATCATAACAATCGTTATAAGAGTTTGTCACAAAGTTCTTAAACTTCACTTCAAATTAGGAATGGGGCAATTAGGGTCTTCGGCATGGGAAAGTGAAGATGAAGAATGAGGAATTAGTCATTAGAGTTTTGTATTTTGTGATAATTAGAATAAGAAAAAAATAGGTTCAGTCCGGGTGGATGGGTTCACACCTAGAACTGAGAACTAGATCGATATTTACTGATTCCAAATTTTGGGAACCGAGAACTGGAATAGTAATTATGGGAATCAGGAATTGGAGACCACAAATTACAGGTTTTCGATTTCAAGACAGGTTGGTTCCCACCTTGGAATTGGGAGTCAAACAGAAGGATTGTTCCTAGTTTATAGTGATCGATTTAGGGACGGGCCAATTCTTACTTTGGAAGTAGAAACCAGACCAAAAGGATCAGTTCCTGATTTGTAGAACCAAGAACCACCCACTCGGTCTAGGACCCACTTGGGACCAAGACCAACCAGACCGATTTGGTTCCTTAGTTCAGGGTGAGTCCACCAATAGACGGTATACTCCCCTCTCTCTTCTCTTTTTTTTTTTTTTTTTCTATTCTCTGTAAGATTACAAGTGTTGTTGCATAATGTAAACTACTACACGAGTGCTATTAATAGAATAAACTTGTGATAAGCCAAACATGACGATCATCTCCACGATCAAAGCTAGATTGATCATCAAGAACCAAGTCTGTGCGCTTGCCACAAAGTTTGACAATCATAATAATCATTATGAGAGTTTGCCCAAGTTCTTAAACTGCACTTCAAATTAGGAATGGGGCAATTCGGGTTTTTGGCATGGGAGAGTGAAGATGAAGAATGAAGAATTAGTAATTAGTAATAAGAGTTTTTAATTTTGTAATAATTAGAATAAGAAAAAAAAAATTGATTCGGTCTAGGTGGGTGGGTCCACACTTGGAACCAAGAACGGGATCGATAGGAACCAAGGACCATAAATTAGGAATGATCGGTTTCAATGTGGGCCAATTCCCACCCTAAATTGGGAATTGGACCAGAAGGATCAATTCTCGGTTTGTAGCGGTCGGTTTAGGGGTGGGCCGGTTCCCACTTTGGAACAGGAAACTAAACCAAAAGGATTGATTCCCAGTTTCTAGAATCAAGAACCACCCATTTGATCTAGGACCCACCTGTGACCAAGACCAACTAGTTTGGTCCGATTCACTAGTTCCAGGGTGAGTCTAGGAATCGATAGACAATATACCCCCCTCTTGTTCCTATTCTCTGTAAGACTGCAAGTAGTGTTGTTGTATAGTGTAAACTACTACACGAGCTATATTATTGGAACAGACTTGCGATAAGCCAAACGTGATGATCATCTCCATGAGCAAAGCTAGAATGATCATCAAGAACCAAGTTGTGAGTTTGCCACGAAGTTTGACAATCATAACAATCATTATGAGAGTTTGCCACAAAGTTCTTAAACTTCACTCAAATTAGGAATGGGGCAATTAGGGTTTTCAGCATGGGAGAGTAAAGATAAATAATGAGGAATTAGTAATTAGAGTTTTGAATTTTTTAATAATTAGAATAAGAAAAAAATCGATTTGGTCTGAGTGGATGGGTCCACACTTGGAACCGAAAAATTGGATCGATATTTACCAATTCAAAATTTTAGGAACCAAGAACTTGACCCATAATTGTAGGAACCACCTAGAACTAGCTGGCTCGGCTTGGTTCGGTTCTTCTGCTCACCCTCAACCGAAACCATTTCATGACAGTGGTCTCCACTTCTTGCCATGCCTAAAATTCAAACCAACCAACCACTTCACCCTCTTTTTTTTTTCCCTTATTCCATGATTGCCGTGCATAAAAGAGGCAAAATCTAATTTCTGGGCTTATCTGGCACAGAATATCCTTTTCTTGGAACGGATTTTGCTCGAAACTTTTTGCTCTTGATTGACTGAGGAGGGAAATTTTTCTTCGAGGTTGAAGAGAAACAGAGCATGGCAGGAACAGGGCCAACATCTGCAAGTGAACATTACCGACGAATTCGTTACTTCAATAAGCAAGCAAGTCTCCATCGGACCATTCTACCATCATGGCAAACGGTGGAAGGCCATGGAAGACCACAAGTGGAGGTACCCGCAAAGCTTTCTGGCGTGGACACAGAAGAAATTGCAAGAATGTGTTGAGGTCATTAAGAAATCGGAAAAGCAAACTCGCCAGTGTTACTTGGAGAAGATAGATCTCAACAGTGATGAGTTCATCAGAGTGGTTCTTGTAGATGGTGCATTCATCATTGAGCTGTTCTTGTTGAATCATTTCCCTGAAAAGAGGGCCGTGAATGATGTCATCCTAAGACAAGAAAAAAGAGTGGATGATCATGTATGTGGGAAGGGACATGAGTTTGATGGAGAATCAACTCCCATTTTTTGTTCTTGAGAGTCTGTACGATTTCGCATTCGGAAGTCAATTGACAGTACTCCCATCTTTATTGGAGCTCGCCTATGATTTCTTCAGCTCCGGAGTGAATCTCAAAGCAGAAGGGGCGAGGATATTCGACTCCAATGTTAATCACTTATTGGATGCTTTAAGGTTGTGGTACTTACCTGCCACGCAAGACGCTCAAGGTGATGGATGGAAGAAGGTAGAAGCAATACCTAGGGCATCGCACCTTCGAGCAGCAGGAGTGAAGTTTAGGATGAGCGAGACCAATTGCTTACTAGACATTAAATTTTCAGAGGGTGTTCTTTATATCCCATGTCTCAAGCTATTTTCAGTGACGGAGTCTTTTCTCTGGAATATCACAGCTTTTGAGCAGTCCTATTACAAACATGATAGTTACTTCATTGATTATGTATCATTCCTGGGGAATCTCATCAACACTAGAGCCCATGCGAAGCTCCTGATCAAGAAACGCATAATCGATATTGAGAACTGGTTGGGGCATGATGAGACATTAGCAAAGGATGCCAAGGCATTGGCAAATCTTTTCAACAGTTTTGGAAAGGAGAGCCGGTTTTGGACGAGGAACATCAATTTCTGCAGTCTTCGGCAGGATCTGAAAGCTTATTACAGAAGTCATTGGCACTGAATGAAGGTTAGCTTGAAACGCAATTCGATGTCCAAGAAGAAGCTTTAAGTTCGATACTAGGAATGTACTTTCGAAGGTGATTTCTTTTCTTGCTGAATAAATTCCGTAATGTCTTTTAATCTCCTCTGTTATCATGATTTGAAAAGGAAAGAAGAAAGTGCTGGCTGCTGAAATTTGGTGTACTTCTAACTTGCCCCTTCTGAACTTCCCTCTTCTCTCTTCTTTTTACGAGTAAAGGGTTCTTTCTATTTCATAACGAAAGCTTAACATTGTACCTGACTCGTGTCTGACTTGCATTATTCAACAACTCTATCTTATCTTACTTAGCACATTTCTAGGCTTGATTCCTTCCGTTCCATTTACTCATTTTACGTGTGGTTGTTTCTTAAAGTGTGGTGGCTAGCTATAATAATTATTCACTGGAACGTCTGCAAATTTCTTTTAAAGAAAAAATTGATTTTTCGAGAGAGAAAATTGATTTAAACAGTCAATACAAAATCAAGGTAGGATCCACTAAAAAATAACTTCCCCTTTCATTTTCCGTTGAACGAAGATCATCTAGTCTAAGAGGATTTGATAAAATTAAAGGAAAATTTCAAATAAGACTTGAAGTGGAGTTATTTTCTCAAAAGAGAACCGGAAGTGGACATCAACTCAAATAACCGCCTCAAGTGACCAATTTAGTTTTAAATAAGAACAAAGGAGGCCCGAGGAAGATGAAGAAAGAAAAGGAAAAGAAAAGAAAACGAGAAAAAGAAGAAAGAAAAAGAAAAATAATGAAAAAGATGTTTTCGGACAAGAATGCTCCTAAACGTGGATAAGATTTGGCTAGTTAGTGAGATTATGCCTTTATTTGAGACGATGTTGACTTTAAGCCCCCTATTGAGAAAACAAATCAATTTTATGCCTTTGAAATTTTCCCCAAAATTAATGAAAATGGTCATACAACCAATAAAAACAACTAAAAAACGGTTATTTCTACAGAGAGATATCATGCTTGCCAAATTTGGTGAAGGGGACTCGCTTGTTAATTGATTCGATGAAAAGACATGGCACCTTCGTTTTTTTTTCCCTGCTCCAACTTTCTTCAATCTTCATAACTCAGCTTCCTAATCAACATCCTCTGCAAATACACTTTACTGTGGACGAGGAACGCCTACTTCTACAGCCTCAGGCACGAGCTTGTCACACATTGCCAAATGCCTTATAACAAGCAGAAAGCGATGTTCGAGCACGATTACTGCAGTAGCCCGTGGGTGGTCCTCTCGGTCATCACTGCGGTGGTGTTGCTTGCACTAATGAAGAACAGACCGGGTGCTCACTCCCATCTGTCGAATGCTTTTTGAAGGGCAAATTACTGTTGGAAAAATCTTCCTGGAGTATTTTGAAGCTGACAAAACGTTTCCATCAGTCTAGTCTGAAGATTTGCAGACTCTACTATTTAAAGTCTCGAAGACCTCCGATCGCGACTCAAGACTCAAAGTCTATTCTCATTGACAGTTTCTAATCCGTTGAAGAAGGACTATCCAGAACTAGGTGTTTCATTAAGGATTTGACCTTATCGACTAGAGAAGATCTCTTGGCTGGATATGACATAACGGATTCCTTTATTCTACTTATGGAAACCGAGATCCTGATTATATGGGCGAGTAGAATTGATGGGCTATCGACATGTTCCTTTAATAGCTCGAATGACCTTTCTAATTGATTTTGTCCAACGGGTAGATTGGAGGAATTCCTTTGGTAAATGCAAATGGATATGATGGCATAAAGGAGTATATAAGGAAGACGTTCCAGTTGTTCGAGTGTGTGCGCGATAGAAGAATTCCAAAGTCTGAAGCTCCTTGTTTTTAGTCAATTCATTTGCTGAGCGAAATCTTGTACGCAAAAGAGAGTCTATATTCGTGAGAAACCTTGAAGAAGTGTAGTAGAATATCTACACTATGGAATCAAGGGAGAGTTTTGCTGTAACATCTCTTTTGTTCATAGTGAAATCCAGCCGGTAGGCTGTCAGTGCGGAAGAGTGGACGTAGGCTTGGAATAAGCCGAACCACTATAAACCTTGTGTTCAATTCTCTCTTCCCTACTCTCTGTTTTACTTTGATCATAATTCGTTTTGTTAACCAAATGAGAACTTCCTTTATATTGTCTGCGTAGTATTGCTCTCTTATCTCGAGAAATTATTTTTACACCTATTCACCCCCCTTTAGGTGCTTATACTAGCTATCTCAATTGGTATCAGAGCCTGTGTACTCACTTTGTTTGAAGTGTTTTACTTCAGAGTTAAAGATCCATGGCTAGTATGTTAGTTCCAGGACTGGTAGAAGGGCAAAGCAATACCAAACCGCCTTACTTTGATGAAAAGGATTACAACATATGGAAAAACAAGATGAAGGCATTCCTAAGATCAAAGGATCCTCTGGAATGGGACGGTGTAGAAAAAGGAATCATTCCTAAAGCTGCATCTGTCTTAGAGAGAGGAAAATAAGCTATTGAGTCTAGTGAAATGACTCAAGAAGAGATAATTAAGAGACAAGCTCTTGATGCAAAAGCAATTTATTCTTTATATTGTGCCTTGTCACCTACTGAATATAACAGAATATCTTCTTGTGTTACAACGAAAGAAGTCTGGGATAGATTACATATTACCTTTGAAGGAACTGATCGAGTGAAAGAGACCAGAATCAACATTATCCTCGGTCAATACGAAGCCTTCAAAATGAAATCAGGAGAATCTATAACTGACATGTTTAGTCGTTTTATAGAAATCGTGAATGGTCTTGAAAATCAAGGTCAACCAATTTCTGATCCCATGAAGGTAAACAAGCTTCTGCGTGGACTCTCCAAGGATTGGAATCACATAAAGACCTCAATAAGAGAGACACAAAGAATCATGCCACTATCTATTGATGAGTTGGTTGGGACTCTTCAGTCTTATGAAGTGGAATGAATTAATAAAGATGAAAATCCTAAAGGTAAGAAATCCATTGCATTAAAATCCAATGATGATTTTGATGTTACAGATTCTGAAGACGATATGGATGATGAAGAGCTTGCTCTCATGATAAGAAGATTCAAAAAGCTTAACAGAAAAGGAAAAAGATTCAATCCAAAGAAACAGAGTTTTCTAAAGCAATAGACTAAGTGTATTGAGGATGATAAATCAAACAAAGATGTAGTATGCTTTGAATGTAAGAAAAAGGGACATATCAGACCCAACTGTCCTCTTCTAAGGAAGAAGAAAGGAAAAGCTTAAAAGTATCGAAAGGCTCTTAAAGCAGAAACCTGGAGTGATACAGAGCGTGAAGAAAGTGATGATGATTATGCCAATATATGTTTGATGGCACAATCGGATTCAGATTCAAACTCCGAGACAGACTCAGATTCAAACAGTAAATTTGAGGTAAGTAACTTTAAAATCCCTATTAAAGTTTCTATATACAATGATGAGTTGTGTTTTAATCTTAAGACTTCTCTTAAAAGGATTTCCGAACTCAAAAGAGAAAATTCTGCACTAAAACAACAAGAAAATGTTTTAAAATAAAAGGTCAAAGTTTTAGACAAAAATGTTTCTACCTTGAAAGAAAATGAAGGCAATCTTTCAGAAGAAAATGCATTCTTGAAAAATGATATTTCAAATATTTCTAAAAGATTTTCTATAGGATTTGGGAAACTCGAAAAAATTCTTTCTGAAAATACCTTATTTCAATAAATCTGGTTTGGGAATGACTGCAGAAACCATTCCTTTAATTGATTTCCCTAAAGTGAATGAAAGAATTAAGCAAAGACCCACAAGAGATGCTTACAAAAATCATTTTAAAAAGATCTTTGTAAAACCAGTAGGTCGCAATGCTCTCAGATGTTGAAAATGTAATAGTGCAAATCATTTTGAAAAAGAATGTCCTATGGTTTGGAAACCTGTTAAGAAAGTATGGGCAAAAACCGCATATCATACTAACACCAATTAACCCAAGAAAACATGGGTACCAAATAAAGTTTGAGTGTCCTTTTTAATTGCAAGTCACTATCAAGAAAAAGGTAAAATGGTATCTGGATAGTGGATGCTCAAGACATATGACAGGAGATTCAAATTGCTTCATAAAGCTCGTTCAAGTAAATGGTGAAAAAGTCTTATTTGGAGGAAACATCAAAGGAAGAATTGTAGGATTTGGAACTGTAAAGATTGGAAACCTCACAATAAGCAATGTTTCCTTAGTGGAATGACTCAACTACAATCTGCTCGGTATCGATCGGTTATGTGATACCGCTTCAAAATCAACTTTCAAGAGGGAATATGTTCAGAACCAAGAAAGATTCTACTCGGTCATTCATGGGTCGAAGACATGGAAATATTTACCTCTTGGATGTGAAATCAGATTAATCACAATGTCTAATCTCAATTCATGACGAAGCGAACTTATGGCACAGAAAGCTTGGGCACATTAATATGAAGCAAATAGCCAAAATTTCAGCAAAGAAACTTGTTCGTTATTTACCCAATCTATCATACCAAAAGTCTGATCTATGTACACCATGCATATTTGGACCAACCAGAACTCAAAGCATTTGAGGTAAGAAATATTGCCTAGTAATTATGGATGACTACTCACGATTTACTTGGGTATATTTCCTGATAAGTAAGTCTGAAACATTTTCTTACTTTGAAAAGTTTGCTAAAAAGGTTCAAAATGAAAAATAGTATGTTATTTCAAGTATAAAAATAGACCATGGAGGTGAATATAAAAATCAAGATTTTACAAAATTTTGTGATGAATTTGGTTTTCAGCACTTGTTCTCCTCTCCATATACTTCAGAGCAAAACGGAGCTGTGGAAAGAAATAATAGGTCGCTTCAAGAAATGGCTAGAACTCTTTTAATTGAAAGTAACATCTCTTCACATTTTTGGGCTGAAGCAATTTCTACAGCATGTTATATTATTAATAGAGTTTTTATAAGGCATATTCTGGAAAAAAAAAAAAAAAACCTATGAGTTATTCAAAGAAAATAAGCATATTGTTTCATATTTTCATGTGTTTGGATGCAAATGATCGAGTTGGCAAGTTTGAAGAAAAGTCAGATAAAGGCATCTTCCTTGGATATTCAACCTCAAGCAAAGCCTACAGAGTCTACAACAAGAAGACTCAATCTGTGGAGGAATTAATGAATGTCAAATTCCAAGATTTTATGCAAAATGAATCTATTCAGACTCATCTTGAAGAATCTGAGCCTACTCCAGACTCTACAAAGTCTAAATCTCGAGAAACAGCTCAGACTTTAAAAGATCAGCAACAAGTGATTATTGAAGATTTAAATGAAGAAAGTGATCATCAACCTGACAAATCAACCAGTAACTGGAAGCATAAGTCCAATCATCCCAAAGATCTCATTATTGGCGATATTAATGAAGGAATTCGCACAAGATCCAAAAGGCGCGAAGAGTCTAGTGCTGTGGCTCTTATTTCTAAAATAGAACCCAAAAGGATAAAAGAAGCTTTATCGGATGAAAGCTAGATTGAAGTTATGCAAGAAGAACTCAGGCAATTCAGCATTAATGATGTCTGGAAGTTGACTCCTAAACCAAAAGGTAAATTTATTATTGAAGCTAAATGGGTTTTCAAGAACAAGATGGACGAGAAAGGAAATGTCGTAAGAAACAAAGTAAGACTCGTGGCCAAGGGATATATGCAAGAAGAAGGGATAGACTATGATGAGATTTACGCACCAGTAGCAAGGTTAGAAGCAATTCGATTATTACTTGCTTTTACTTGTTATAAGAATTTTAGGTTATTTCAAATGGACGTCCAAAGTGCTTTCCTAAATGAATTTATCCATCAGGAAGTCTATGTGGAACAACCACCTAAGTTTGAAGACTCATGGAAACCAGACTCAGTATTTGGACTGAAAAAGGCCTTATATGGTTTAAAGCAAGCAACTCGAGCTTAATACAATAGGTTGAGTAAGTTTTTAATTCAAAATGGCGTTGTTAAAGGTAAAGTAGACACTACTCTATTTATTAAAAGAGAAAACAAAAATTTTCTGCTTGTTCAAATATATGTAGATGATATTATTTTTGGATCTTCTAATGAAAGTTTGTGCAAGAAATTCTCTAAGTCTATGCAGGATGAATTTGAAATGAGCATGATGGGTGAACTAACCTTCTTTCTTGGACTACAAGTGAAACAATTAAAGGAATGGACTTTTATTCATCAAGAAAAATATGCAAATGATCTTGTTAAAAAGTTTAGACTGGAAAATTGCAAAAAGACTGACATACCAATGTCAAGCTCTTTGAAGATAGACAAAGATAAAGGAGGAAAGAAAGTTGACCAGAAGTTATACAGGAGTATCATTAGTTCACTTCTTTATCTTACTACTTCTAGACCTGACATTTTGTTTAGTGTTTGCATTTGTGCTAAATTTCAAGCAAACCCTAAAGAATCTCATTTAAGTGCTGCAAAGCGTATTATCAAATACATTGCTTCAACATCAAGTCTTGGTCTTTGGTATACTAAAAAGGGAGACTTTACTCTTCTTGGATACTCAGACGCAAATCTAGCTGGTTACAGAGTTGATAGAAAGAGCACATCAGATACCTGTCAACTACTTGGAAGCAGGACAGTGTCTTGGTTTTCAAGGAAGCAAAATATAGTAGCTCTTTCTACAACAGAAGTAAAGTATGTAGCTCTTGGAAGTTGTTGTTCACAAATTTTGTGAATAAAACAACAGTTAAGAGACTTTGGAATTGAAGATTCATGCACGGAGATTAATTGTGACAACACCAGCGCAATCAATCTCACCAAAAATCCAATTCTTCACTCAAAAGCAAAGCATATAGAGATTCGACATCACTTCATTAGAGATCATGTTCAAAATGGAGAAATTTCGATTCAGTTTGTTGACTCAAAGAACCAACTGGCGGATATATTCACAAAGCCTTTGGAGAAAAATTAATTTGAAATCATCCGTTCCAAACTCAACATTTTGAGGTTTGAAGAAATTAAAGTCTAGAGACTCTCAGACTCAAACAAACAAGATTTTGACTGTAAGTTATTCTCTCTCATATTAAATCTCGGAAAGGTACGATCATCTATCAATAATTGATTTTTTTGCTACTTTCAAATTTCCGTGAGAAGTGCGATCTTTTTTTTTTTTCAAAAAGGAGTTAATATTTAAAATGACAGTTATCTATTCTTTTTTAAAAAAAAGGCAGTTATTTTTAAAGGGCATCTTTTTACTTTCCATTACGATGCTTCGTATGCCTCTCTTCGACTATCTTATATATTGTTGCTTCTTCTCCGTTTTACTCTAAAAACCCTAAAAAGCATCAATCTTTCAACCCTGTTTTCTTCTCTTGTATAATCTTCGAAAAAGTTGTCATCTTTCTTGGGAAAGTCAAGCTTAGAATCTTTCAAAGATTGTGAAAGATGTCGTCTCAAAGGAAGTCTTCGAATATTGCAAGCAAGAGACCACAAATGCATGAGGGGCCTACGCACTTTGATCTCACCGAGGAAAAATAGTCTCCCAGTCAGCAGCAAAGCCCACAACATTCTCAGCAGCGTCATTCTCCTCCATCTAGTCCACATTATGATGCTCATCAAGAAAATGAAGAAATCATCGAAGGCGCAGATCCTGTAAGAATTTAAAAGCCCTCTTTTATTTATAAGCTTTATCATGCTTTGAAAAGAGGTGAAACTCCATTGAACTACATCGATAAGTTTCTTAAGGACAAAAGGTATGGAAATGAGTACATCTTTTTACGAAATATAAAGCGTTTGGGAATTGCCCCTACGGGGTTGGCAAAAGAAACCCTTGCTAATATCCCAAATGATCTGCGTGTTGGAGGGCTGAATCAGCCAAATGGGAATGATGATGATAAGATGTACAATCAGTTTCAACCGAGAATGGGTGTTGTGGCAAAAAATCGGGGAAAAAGGACAAACTTGTTTCGATCAGAGGAATAAAAGCTTTTATACTCTAAGTTATTGAAGCGTGGGGTGATAAACCCTAGAAGTGTGGATTTTGATTTCCTTGATGCTGTGAATGTCAATTTGAGGGAAAAATTTAGTCTTCTTCAATTTGAGCAGTTTTGTTCTAATTCTACAGAAGCCTATGCTGAACTCTCTGCATATTTCTATTCGAATATCAGTTTCTTGGATGCGAATAGATTCTCTTTTAGTGTCTAAGATCGGGACTATGTGGTGGATATAGATATGTTGGCTGATGTCATTGGGGTTGAGAGAGGGAAATATCAACCTATCAATGTCTCTATTGCTCGTGCTACATTGGAACTTGTTAAGGATAGAAGAACAAAGAAAAAGATTTCCTACTTGAGGATGAGTGCAGTTAACATTCTGCTTCACAAGATTGTCATTAATTGCCTCAAACCAAAATCTACTTCAAAGATTGATGTTTCAAACCCAGAGGCAAAGCTGATGTATGCCATCATTGCTGGGAAAAAGTTTTCTCTTCCTCACACTATTATGTTCCACATGTATAGAGCAGTGGTGAAGGACAAGGGTCAACTTCCTTATCCAACTCTTGTGACAAAGTTATTTAGATATCTGAGTATTCAGCCTCCACGAATTCTCTGTGTTCGATCTTGTGATCAAATGGTGGTGGGACTGAAAATGGTGACTAAAATGCGTCTGAAGGAACTTAACAAGGCGTTGGAGAAATTCAAGGAGAAAACCCCTATTAAAACTCATCAAACCTCTTCGGCTGCAAAGAGAAAAGGGAAGGAGCCCATGGTTGCTCCATCCCATAAAAGAAGAGCTCTCATCGTTGAGGATGAAGATGATGAGGAAGACATCACCATTTCTGCAATGGCATTGAAGAACCTGAGTCGTTCTGTTCCAGAATCAACAGAATGGCAAGAGAAAGACTCAGAACAAAGGACTGGAGAAAGAGAAGATGAAGAGAAAGAGGCAGAGGAGAAAGAAACAGAGGAGAGAGAAGCTGAAGAAAGAGATGTAGAGGAGGAAAGAGGAAATCAAGAGGAAGGAGAGCATGAGGAACACTCTTCTCCACTTGGAGGCATGGAAACAGGGGGAGACCGTGAGAAAAGAGGAATATCCTCATATCCTACTACTAATGAGGGAGTCAGTCGCTCTCCAGCAAATCCAAAGGACATCTATACCTCTCAATTTCCTGAGGAGAGACATGATGTTTCATCGCCCAATCTACGTGACTATGCTGATTTGTCATCGTCTGCCTTTACTCCATCTGATCGTGCGTAAGTCGATGACGTTGCATCGATAATTCAGCAGATTTTTGCAGAATTCTTGATGTTCTCTTGGAAATGCGGGGTCAGATATATGCTCTAGGATGTGAAGTTTAGAATTTGTAGAATACAAGTCAAGCTTCTTCAATTTCTTTGAATGATCAGATCCAAGTCATTTCTCTTCAGATTCAAGCAAATGCTAAGGGTGAAGAGGTCGCTCAACTGAAGGAAGGGTTGA
Source organism: Eucalyptus leucophloia subsp. euroa (assembly GCA_017140325.1). Taxonomy (NCBI): domain Eukaryota; kingdom Viridiplantae; phylum Streptophyta; class Magnoliopsida; order Myrtales; family Myrtaceae; genus Eucalyptus; species Eucalyptus leucophloia. Next base: position 22,792,991 of record CM029470.1, on the reverse strand, counting down.
AAAAGCTGGAAGGCATTGTCCAGTCAATGGGAGATTTCCAGTTTGTTCGTGTTCCCAAGCATTCTTGAATCCATTCTCTTTCCATCTCAACCTTTTTTATGATGACAAAAAGGGGGAGAGATGCAAGATTTGAAAACTTTGAACTTGAACTTTTGATTTATTTTGATGTTTGTTTTGTTTGACTTGACTTTTGTGTCTAGGTTTGGACTGAATTTGGGATTTGGTTTGACTGCTTATATTAAGTGCTATTGATATCTTATGAATGGCTTTACTCACATGAAAGACAAACCTATTTTCTGTGATTGCAGATTCTAGTGTCATCATTAAACTATTTATCTTTATGAGATATCCATATTTGCTTGAGTAATGTTTTGCAGGTCAAAGTTATCTAAATCTGCAGGAAAGTTTTGTCACCATCAAAAAGAGGGAGATTGTTGGAGAAATCTTCCTAGAGTATTTTGAAGCTGACAAAACGTTTCCATCAGTTTAGTCTGAAGATTTGCAAACTCTACTATTTAAAGTCTAAAGACCTCCGAACTGCCAGACTCAAGACTCAAAGTCTATTCTCATTGACAGTTTCTAATCCGTTGAAGAAGGACTATCCAGAACTGGGTGTTTCATTAAGGATCTAACATTATCGATTGGAGAAGATCTCTTGGCTGGATATGACATAATGGATTCCTTTATTCGAATCAAGATTGATTAAGGATCCGATGATTGGCGAAGTATACTTGGAAGGTTCTACTTATGGAAACCGAGATCCTAATTGTATGGGCGAGCAGAATTGATGGGCTATCGACATGTTCCTTTAATAGCTCGAATGATCTTTCTAATTGATTCCGTCCAATGAGTAGATTGGAGGAATTCCTTTGGTAAGTGCCAACGGGTAGGATGGCATAAAGGAGTATATAAGGAAGACGTTCCAGTTGTTCGAGTGTGTGCACGATAGAAGAATTCCAAAGTCTAAAGCTCCTTGTTCTTAGTCAATTCATTTGCTGAGCGAAATCTTATACGCAAAAGAGAGTCTATATTCATGAGAAACCTTGAGGAAGTGTAGTAGAATATCTACACTATGGAATCAAGGGAGAGTTTTGCTGTAACATCTCTTTTGTTCATAGTGAAATCCAGCCGATGGGCTGTCAGTGCGGAAGAGTGGACGTAGGCTTGGAATAAGCCGAACCACTATAAACCTTGTATTCAATTCTCTCTTCCCTGCTCTCTGTTTTACTTTGATCATAATTCGTTTTATTAACCAAAGGATAACTTCATTTCTATTGTCTGCATAGTATTGCTCTCTTATCTCGAAAAATTATTTTTACACATATTCACCTCCCCTCTAGGTGCTTATACTAGCTATCTCAATTGCCACCGTAATCCTCTAAGTTTTGGCAAGCGACATTTGTGGGTACATTTATTGCCTGCAAGTATAATGCATTTTAATTCGTAAATCATGTAAATCCCATGCGAAACCTAGCAACATCAAAAGTTTTGAGCTCTTTTTTGATCACTTAAGAATTTTTCATGTAGGCATGTGTCGCGACCTACCCTTGGGGGGAGGGAACAGGTTTAGGGGTATTGCCTAAAGGACGGGCTTAAGTCCCATGATTAGGAGCGGGCTCTCCTAAGCCCATACCCCGCGTGATGTTGGGATATTCTTAAAAATTTTCACAAAAAGGAGTCACCATTAGCCTATTGTGGTCGGCTAGACATCAAGTGAGGTATGGGAGTGTACTTCACTTCGTACGCAACCAGAGAATTTAGGGTCGAGGACTTGATTACACTAATTGATTAATTAGTATCCTTTCGATACCTAATCTTGTTCATTTTATCAAACTAATTTTTGGCAGGCAGTTTGAATTGATTTTATACCTATCCACTAACATGTGAGGTGATAATGCGGGTGCACAATCATTAAATAACAACCATAGCTACCAAGATCCTAATTGTGGCAAAATTAAACACATGCAATTAAACATAATAGATATGTAAATTACACACATGATCTAATCAACATACGAGCAAATAGAGGTCTAATTACACTAAAAATGCAAAACATAGCAATTCCTAACCAAACCCTACATTTTTTGGATTTTCGAATTTTTTTTAAAGAAAAAATACTAATTTTTTAAAAATTTTTAATTTTTTTATTATTATATATATTTTTTATTTTTTATTTTTTTGCCTGGACCGGGTCGAGTCCGGTTTAACCAAACACAGTTCAGCCCAGTCAGCGGAAGTCGGGTCCAGTCTCCGATCGGACCCAGGTTCGATCTAGCTAGGGGCGGGTCAGTTGGCCCACTCCAAAAAGAGATTTGGCCCCACTAGAGGTGGTCAGGTCATTTCTCTAATTAGGGTTGGGCCCGCCGACAAGCTTAACCCCCTTTCGCAAATAAGGCTACCCCTCGTAGGCCCACGGCCCACATTAACTCTAGGCCGTTGGCTTGTAAGGCGGAAAAGGCCGAGCGAGCCAGATCGCAGATCTAGCCTAGCCTGGCCTGCGGCCCCTAGCAGCGACTGCTCGATCGTGACCAAGGAGGCCAGGATGGCCCGCCACCTGTGGGAATCCTTCAAGGAAGGTGGCGGCGCCAGCCGAGGCTCCACCAAAAGTGGCAACGCGTTGGTCGAAGACTCCACCGGCCCGCGACCACCCGTTCGGCGACTGTTCGGGACGCAATGAGAGAAGAAGGCAAGGGCGAAGGGTACAGGCGATTCCGGCTAGGGCCGCGATGGTGTCACCTCGGTCCGGCGGGACGCAAGCCAACTTCCGGGCAAATGACGACGGCCATCCATGACCAAAATTGTCACGCCCCAATTCTCGAACACGCACACATCCTTCTCACTTGGTCGATTTTATAATGCGATATCCCAGGATTAAGTATCGCCGACCCTTTCATTTATTAAGCACATGCGGAAGCAGTTATAAATCCCCAAACAATAAATCGATGGGATAGAAAACCAGGGTCATATTTTTCATATTGAAACTTATAACCAAACTTTTATAAAAAACACAAACCAAAGCACTTCATAACTTTTTACTCTAAACTCTAATCACATCAAAATGGAGATCTCAAAAGAAGATAGAATCTCAGTCCATCCAGGTCGTACTCAAGACCCCTCTCGGGATTATCTTCTTCTTTCAAAAATCCTTCTTCTCAAGTTTCACCTCCGAGTTCTCCTTCTCAAACTCCTCCTCCTCAGCTCCTCAGCGGGAATCTTGAAATTATTTCCCCAAACTGGGATGAGACTATGTCTCAGCAAGTTCTACCCCACTAAGGCCCGATTAGTAAACAATTATACTATAGGCTGCCTAAACACGCACAGGGCAGAGAACTTACCTTGGCCTCAAATCCCACATGCAAGTCAGTACAATTCACAATAGGCACCCATTTACTCCAAACAAATCGAACCAGTCGATTACATGTCACACAAATCATTCTCCACTGAGGAGTATCTAAAAGATAGGCCATGTGCATTCTCTAGGATGACCTCCCAAGTCTTCGAGCCACGTGCCTCGAACCTTGGGCACGTGCATTTTCTAAGGTGACCTCTTCGCCAATGTAGTACATCAAGTTACCGAGCCACATGCCCTTTTAGATGCTATTTCCGAATACTTGACCCACGTGCATTCTCTAAGGCACTCATTTGCCAAGGTGACGCATCAGATCACCGAGGCACGTGTCCTTTTTATGATGCCTGGGCCCACGTGCCTTCTCTTAGGTGCTATCTCACCAAAGTGATGCATCAATTCATCGAGCCACATGCCATTTTAGATGTCAAACTCTGTCACCGAGCCACGTGCATTCTCTAGGATGACATACCGAGTCTCCAAGCCACGTGCATTCTCTTAGGCGACCTTTTCGCCAAGATGACATATTCAACCACTGAACTCACGTGCATTCTCCAGGTGATATTCCAATTCACCGAGCCCACGTATTTTCTTTCAGGTGATAACCAATACCCAACGATTTCTCAATCAAATAATTAACAATCAACTCAACAAAGCATTATAAATGCTGAATAACATACTTGGTCATTTACCAATCAATAATTCAATCACAATCAATTCCAATCAATTTAGGGTAAATCCCTAAAATATCACAATTTATTTAATTACATGCAACATGGAGCTCAAATAAATAAACGGACTATGCCACGATAATCAGTATGAAATTCTAGTCGTCGGCCATCTCAACCTTAATTTCCGAAAAATAATTAATTAATTAATTAATTTCAAAAATTAAATAATTAATATTAAAAAAATCAATTTAGCTCAAAATAAAGTCCGATTAAATAAACGGACTTCACCGCAGTACCAGCATAAAATTCTGGTCCCGGGCCATCCCAGTTGAATTTTCGGAAAATAAATAAATAATTAATTTAATTCCGAAAATTAATATTTAAATACCAAAAATTCCACGTAGGCTCGAAAAGCCTAATTGAAGCCCACTAAGGGTCGGGAAAAATCCCAAGATACTTTCAATAAATAGTAGACCACGTCTACTTGCTAATTGCACAATCAATTTGTCTAATTCGCATCACAATTGACTAATAAACACTAATCCACACTAATCTAACCACCTAAGCCTAATTAATTAAAACTAAACCACCCTTAAGCATAATTAGCCAACTAATAAGGGATTATTGAGATTACTCACTGGAATCGTGCGCAAATCGGATCAATCCGATGAGGGCGACGCGAGGAACAACAAACTCCAAAGCGGACCTTGAGTTCGGGGCCCGAAAATGGCCCAAAAACAGGCCCGAACCAGCTGGAAACCCACTCCGTGGGTTGCTGGTTTGGCCTAGCCGAGGCTAATATGACGGCTAAGGCGGCGAGGGGAGGCCGATGGAGAGTGAGGGGAGCTCCGACGGTCCGAACGGTGGCCGGACGAAGCTGGGCAGTGGCCAGAGGTGGCTAGACAAGGCGAAACAAGGTTGAGCAGAGGGCGAACGAGGCTGGACGACGCACGACGAGGACAGTAGGTGCAGGCAAGAGGCGGCGGGGTGCGCGGCATCGCGCGTGCGGCGACAAAGGGCTGCAGCTTCCATTCTTCCTCAGTCACGTGGGGTGGGGAGGAGAGAGAGAGATAAGGCTTGACCGGTCAAAAGAAAAGAGGGAGAGAAGAGTGAGTCGGTGGGGGGGGGGGCTATCCACACAAAGGGGGAGGGGAGAGGAGAGAGAAAAGAGAGAGAAAAAGAGAGAAAAGGGAGAGAGAAAGAAAAAGGGAAAAGAAAATAATATATTAAATAAGAAAACACAATTTTCTTATTACCTTTATTATTTTCCTTTTCTCATTCCCTTTTTAATTTATTTTGGTCTTCAATTTTTCCTCCGATAATTTCTTTATTGAAATTTCGGACTCGTCAATAATTTGACTGACAATAAGACAGGATCCTAAAAATGAATTGTGACATGCTTGAATATTCGATTCCCCAAAACCAAATTAAATTTCATGGTTAGAATCAATTAAACGCGATTTTAGTCTGATCTAATCAATTGAGTAGCTTTTAGGGATTTTACTGTAGATACATCCCTCAACGGCTTCACCCAATAAGTTAGTTAACTCATGAGTGATTAGTTCAGAGAAAAAGGACCATAAGTACGTCGACAAAATGCCCATTTCACTTTATCGAAAACAGGGTCGAATTTCAGGATATCACAAAAATCCTAGCCGGGCTCTACACCGAGGAGCCGGGGAGGCGGAGCTTACTCGAGCATTTCGTCAAGCAAGTGGCACACGCGCACGGATCAAGGAGCCTTGAGTCCGATCGAGACTTAAGGCGGACTTTGGACTCTCAGCAATCAACCAACAACAAACAGAGACGTGGCCGAGGACCTAATGAGGCCGGAGCTCACCCGAAATGAACGAAACAAACTCCGGCCAGCTCGACTTCAAAAGTTGCGCGTCAAGTGTTCAATAAAAGGCCAACCTGGTTTACAGGAAGATGGCGGCGGTCGGCGACGAACAAGCGGCTCGCTGGCGGTGGCGAGGTGTCCTGGGGGCTCCCTACTTCTTGGCTGCTCTCCAACGGCTGTCCCACTCTCTCCTCTCCGTCGCTCCTTTTTCCCTTTCCTTTTGTTCTTTTGCTTTTCTTTGCTCGGCTCACACGCATGGCTTCGTTTGACCAACCTTGGCCTCGCCAGCCCGCCCGCCGTGGGATTGCGCCGCCCCCTACGCGATCCCGGCCCCCTACAACCACCTTGGCGACCCTGCTTTCGACTTCGCAAGTTCCCCATGCAGACAACGGCCGAGGGAGATGACAGAGACGCGGGCTAGGCCGCACGAGGGAAAAAGAAAAATGAAAAGAGAAGGGCTGGGCCGAAGGCCCACGCAGGGGGAAGAGAAAAGGAAGAGGGCCGGGCCGAGCCAAGGCTGGATCCAACCCGACCTGACCCCCACGTAGGGGCGAGCACGGGTAGTGGGTAGAACCGAGAACCGGAGAACCGGAACCGGAACCTCGGTCCGGTTCCCGGTTCTTAAAGGACCGGTTCCGGTTCTCGGTTCCATTTTTCCGGAACCGGACCGGAACCGGAACCGGCGCGGAATCTGGAACCGGAACCGGCCGCGGAACCGGAATCGGAACTGGCCGCGGAACCGGTTTCGGAACCGGTTAAGGTTCCAAAAGGAACCCCCCCGCTCGGCGCTCCAACTCCAAGTCTCCAGCGGCCTCCCGTCCTCGTATCTTCCTCACTCGATCCTCCGATTTCAGCTGGACGCCGCTCGCCCTCAAGGCCACCACCGCCGGACGCCGTTCACCCTCAAGGCCACCGCCGTCGGACGCCACCGGTCCGGACGACGCCGCCCCCAACGTCGCTCGACGCCCGCATTCGCGACACTTGAGTCGTCGTTGCCACGAAGACCCGATTGACGTCCCTCACTCCTCGCCGCCAGCCACCGTCGCCGAACGCCGCTCGACGCCCGTCGCTCGCTCGCTCGCGCGCGCTGGCCACCGTCGCCGAATGCCGCTGGACGCCAATCCTCGACGTCGCTCGAGCCTCGACGCCGCATTCGCGACCGCCGAAGTCCCTGCTCGTGACCGGCCGTTGCCCGACGTCCCTGCTCGTGACCCACGCCGCTCGCGCCAGAAGCCCCAAAACACCTCCGATTTCTCCCACTGAACTCCGATTTCTCAACGCTCTCTGCGATCACGCGTCCCCCATTTTTCAGCGATGATCTCTAGCTATTTCGCGTGGTTTCCCCAGCTCGGCTTCGGCATTCCCCCCTTGTCGGCCGGCGTCCGTTCTCGGAAACCCTGAGGAATTCTCTCTTCGAGGTTCATCTTCGTTTTCATCCATAAACGTGTTGCGGTTTTTCGGTTTTTTGTTTTTTTCGTTTTTGGGTAATGCTCGGCTCTGTTTTGTGTGTTTTTCCTTCACCCACGACAACGTGGAGGCGGTGGCGGAAGCAACTCGCGGTGAAGTTTGATGTGTTGCCTGCGAGTTGGGTTTTCTTGTTGGGTCTTGATCCTTAAGTGGAGCAATGGGTACAATCCTGTTGCTGCTGCTTCTGCCGGAATCCTTAGTATCTTCATTGTCGCTTTCGTGAGCTTCGCTTTCGTGAGCCGATAAATCTGTATGTGTTAGTTAAGCAGTGGATGTTAATGGCAAAGCCTTGGAGGTTGATACGTCTCGAAGGAGTCGGGGAAAGATGATCACTTGGACTGAATTGCGATCTTCTGTTTGCGTTGGCGCTGATTTTGTGCTCTTGGGAACTTTGGGCGATTTTGCGCGATTGGTTTTTCATCAGTTTTTGTTTCCTTTGACGTGTCATTTGTCCTGACCTCATGCTGATTTACTTTGTCGTGCCTTCTTTTTTCGTGTCTTGCATTCTGTCGTCGTTGTCTTGTTTTTTTGTATCCGTTGTTGCGATTTGGATCTGAATTTCTTCCGATTGTAGTTTTTAAAACACATGCTGGGACAACTGTATGGCCACAAATAAGGGCATATTTGAATAAATCTTTTGCATTTGTATTGATAATATGATATAGTCCTAAAATTGTGTATTGATTTGATTTTTAGCAATTGCTTGCATATTCTATAACTCAATTCACATTATGTTTTGAATTTTCTAATTATATTATATTATTATTGTGTAGTGCAGAATTAATGTATCAAGATAACACGTCAATGGAGGTGGAGGGACGTGAGGAGATGACTCGGGTATGGAATTTGAGTTTTCTGGCAATGAAATTGAAGAAGATGCACCCCCTGCCTTGAGTGCCACAAATAAGGTATCCGATTCTCATGATAAGAAATATACATCTGAATGCTGGAATCATTATTCGAAAATCAGTGATAAGGATGGAAAAATATATCAAGTGAAATGCATTCATTGTGGGTCTATGCTTAAGTACCGTGTTGCTAATGGTACTTCTGCAATGAGGAAGCACTTAAACACATGTAAGAGGTTTCCTCGTAATCTAGATAAGAGGCAGAAATTCTTTGTACCACGTAATGTCAACACGGCTGGTAAGGCAGGAGGAGATTCTAGTACTGGTAGCGTCTTATCGACATGGTCATTTAATCAAGAACGAGCTAGGCACATGCTTGCTCGGTTTATCATCATTGATGAGCAACCTTTTTCCTTGGTTGAGTGTGTTGGATTTCGTGAATATGTTAGTGAGATACAATCTCTCTTCAAACATATATCACGTTTCACAGTGGCAAAAGATTGTATGAAGTTGTTTTTATGTGAAAGAACTTCTTTGAAGAATTATTTTGGAAAGATTAATTCTAGGATCGCACTCACAACTGATACATGGAGTTCCAATCAAAATCTGAATTATTTGTGTCTTACTGCACATTTTATTGATAAAAATTGGAAGTTGCATAAAAGAATCATCAATTTTGTGGTGATGCATAGTCACAGGAGTAGGGAGATTGGGAAAATGGTGGAGACATGCATTGAGGAGTGGGGAATAGAAAAAAGGGTGTCCACAATTACCGTGGATAATGCTAGCTCAAATAATGTTGCAATTGGCTACTTGAGGGATAAACTTTCCAAACAAAGGTCATTGATATTAGATGGTAGTGTTTTGCATATGAGATGTACAGCTCATATATTAAATTTGATTGTGAGAGATGGCTTGACTACGGTACGTGACTCCATTGCACGTATCCAAAATGTGGTTAGGTATATAAGGAGTTCTCCCACAAGAGCCCAAGGATTTAAATCTTGCATTGAGAGAGAAAAGATTACTTATAAGGGTTCGGTAGTTCTTGACGTTGCCACTAGATGGAACTCCACTTACCTCATGTTGGACACCGCCATAAAGTTCAGAAAAGCTTTCGAAAGGATGGAAGATCACGATCCATCTTTTGTAAGTGAGCTAGATCATGAAACTCCTAGGGATGATGATTGGGAAAATGCTATTATTCTTTCGAATTTTCTGAAAGCATTTTATGATGCCACCAAGAAGATGTCTGGGACTTCATATGTTACTTCAAATGATTATTTTGAAGGGATAGCTATTTTGTATAGATATTTGAAAGATGCGGTCAATGCTTCGATCCTAAGCTTCAAACTATGGGTTTGAAAATGAAAGAAAAATTTGACAAATATTATGGAATCTTGGATAAAGTGAATATTATGGTGTTGATTGCGGTTGTGTTAGATCCTAGAGCCAAGTTAAATTATGTGAGATTCTTATATGGACAAATTTATGATGATGAATTGAAGATTGAAGAGATGCATTACAAGGTGAAGAATACATTGGAGCATTTGTATGCATTTTATGAGCAATCTTCTCTTATTTCAAATGATCAAGATCTTGGTGGCCATAATTTGGGTGCAAGTAGTAGTAGTTCCACTTCCCAACCCGATACGGCTGGTAGTGAAGAACTAAAGATGCATGAAGCCCAAGATTGGAAGAAAATGTTTTTATACTCGAATGAACAAGGGCGCGATGATAACAAGTCCGAGCTTGATGAGTATCTTCAAGAAAAAAATGAAAAGGATCTCGGTCTTGACATTTTGATTTGGTGGAAGGCTAATGATTCAAAATATAAGATTCTTTCTTTGATGGCTCGAGATATTTTGTCCATTCCTGTAACAACCGTTGCTTCAGAGTCAACTTTTAGTACATCGGGTCGTGTGCTTGATGGCTTTCGAAGTTCTTTAACTCCTAAAGTAGTGGAAGCTTTGATTTGCACTCAAGATTGGTTGAGGGCCGCTCATGTACCGCTTGGTGATGAAGAGTGTATCGAGAATGCCGAACAATTTGAATTAGGTAAGTAATGTTTATATCTTTATATATTATAATTCTTTTTGTATATTTGATAAGTGAATATTTTATTTAACCTCTTCTTTTTCTTTTTTCAGATATGGTTGGCCTTAATGCGAAGATTATTGTTGATAAATAGAGTTGCTTGGTGTCGCAACGGCAATGGATTTAGCAGTAGAGAATTCAAGCAAGGTTTTTTATTGACTTTGTGCTGCTTTAACTATATTATCAAAGAGTTTATGAGTCTTTAAATGGTTGTTGTGATCTCACCATTGATAAGTTTAATGCATGGAAAAACATTGTTGTCAAAGAGTCTATGTTTTGTTTTATTGTTTTCATAGCTCGGGAAGTATATTTATGGCATGATTTTGATGTTAGAGGATTATTGCGACAATGCTGAAGAGTCCGATAATATGCGCGTATGTTATAATTTTTTTTTTATTCATTTTTAGAGTGCGTATGTTATAATTCAACTCTAAAAATGAATAATAGAAAAAAAAAAAAACTGTTGGCATTGGTATGTTTGCTAAGATGTGAGAAGTTACCGTATAGTATACGTGTACGTTATAGTTTTTTTTGGTAACACGCGCATACGTTATATTTTTTTTTGGTAACGTGCGCGCACGTTATAGGTTTTTTTGATAACGTGCGCGCACGCTATATTTTTTTTTTTCTATAACGTGCGCGTACGTTATATTTTTTTTGACAACGTGCGCGTACGTTATAATTTTTTTTGATAATGTGCATGTACGTTATATTTTTTTTTGGTAACGTGCGCGTACGTTATAATTTTTTTTTTTTTGTAATGTGCGCATACGTTATAGTTCAAATCTATTAATAAAAAAAAAAAAAGGAATGCGAAACCTGTTGGAACCTGAAACCGACCCTGGAACTTGTGACAGGGTAGGTTCCAGGTTCTTGGTTCTGACGGGTAGGTTCCAAGTTTCTCATTTTGAGGAATCTGTACCCGAGGGTAGGTTCCAGGTTCCAAATGGAACCGAACCAGAACCTGGAACCACTCACCCCTACCCCCACGGCCTTTTTTTTTTTTTTTTAGGGATAATTAATAATTGAGATTTTTTATTTATATATATATATACTTTTTGAAAGATAAAAATTAGGTGTCAACATGACAAAATAGAGAGTGAGGGGACAAAAAGATGTGTCTCGTGTGTAAGGTAACTAGTTAACAAAATCACATGCATATGCATATATATATCCACACTATGCTTTTTAGCGAGAGATTTCTTTTTTGGTCTCTCAACCTAAATCGGCCGAGAATCGCAGAATCAAATTCATAACAATATGAAATATTTCTAAATGAATCTACGGGTTATTTTCGTCATTTAGCGGCCTAAAATGGATGCACGTCATTTTAAACTAACCAAACCCTATGTCTGAATTCCCGCTCCCTCTTTGTTTGTTTCCACCTTTTTTTTTTTTTTAACTTTTGTGGCTAATTCCATGATTGCTCTGTAGTCTGCATTAAAGAGGTCATATGTAATTTCTGGGCTTATTCTGGCACAGGGTACCCTTTCTTGCACTGGATTTTGCTCTAACCTTTTTGCTCTTGATCGACTGAGGAGGGAAATTTTTCTTTCAGGTTGAGAGAAGAAACAGAGGATGGCAGGAACGGGGCCAACATCTGCAAGTGACCCATCATCACGATGAACTCGTAACTTCGATAAGCAACAGATTGAACCAAGCATCTACGCCACTCCAGAGAAGCTGTGCAAGGCTACAAAGAGGCCTACACACCCCGTGTCATCACAATTGGACCTTACCACCGCAGCAATGAAAGCCTCAAGCCAATGGAAGATCAGAAGCTGCGGTACTTGCAGAGCTTCCTCCAGTAGAACCCAAGATGCTGCCTTGAGGACTACATCAAGAGGATCAAGTCCAGGGAGGATCGGGTCCAGAAGTGCTATGATAAGCTGATCATCCTCGACTCCGATGAGTTTGCGGAGATGATGCTTCTTGACGGCATCTTTGTGATCCAGCACTTCCTATGTATTGGAGCTATAAGTGGAGGCCGTCTGGCGACTGGATCTTTGGCAAGCCATGGATGCTTAATGATGTCCGCCGTGACATGTGGCTGCTGGAGAACCAGCTACCGTTCTTTGCCATCCAAGAGATGTTTGAGATGGCATATGGATCGCACCAAAGGCGTACGGATCACACCAAAAGCGCATGCCGAGGCTGCTCGAGCTTGCATACAGGTTTTTGCAGCCGGCAATGAAAATTGAAGAGCTGCCGGAGAGGGTGATGGAGTCAGAGGTGAAGCACTTCCTCAACGCGATCAGGCTCTTGCACTTGCCATCGGTGAGGAAGGAGCCGTACAAGTGCCATGAAGAGTTCAAATTCATCCCAAGCTCGACGGAGCTGGCGGCAGCTGGAGTCAAGCTGAGAAGAGGCAAGAGTTGACTTGTGTCATTTTGTTTTCTGAATGTGATTCTGTTTCGTTCTCGACTTATTTCCTTAACTTTACTAACAATGCTCTCAGGTAAAAGCCAGTGCTTATTAGACATCAAATTCAAGAATGGAGTGCTCGAAATCCCGTGCCCCCATCTTTACCATTCCACCTAGTCCTATTTTCGAAACATTATGGCCTTTGACCAATGTTACTACCAGGACAACCGTTATCTGGCCTTCATGGATCACCTGATCAATAGCCCTGGTGATGCAAAGTTACTGATTGACAAAGAAGTCATACAGAACTGGCTCGGCAATGAAGATTCTGCCACGTGCCTACTCAACACGTTTTGCACCGAAACTTACTTGAGGACAAGAAACGCCTATTTCCACCACCTCAGGCACGAGCTTGTCGTGCGCTGTCGAAGGCCTTATAACAAGTGGAAGGCAACGTTTAAGCGCGATTACTGCAGTAGCCCGTGGGCGGTCCTCTCGGTTATTGCTGCAGTGGTGTTGCTTGCCCTGACTGTAGTACAGACCGTATGCTCACTCCCATCTCTCAAATAACTTTCCTTTCTGAATGATAAATTACCACTATAATGCTCTAAGTTTTGATTGAATTATGTGTGATCTTTGGTCACTTTCTATCAGAATCAGCTGACATCCATTTATGTATGTTAGTCAGGGTGCAGAATTATTAGCTTGTCTGTATCCAATACATTTCACAGCGACGGAATGCTGAATGAACGGGATGTGGCGATTCAGCCCGAGATTTGCTTGTAGGCCCTTATCGATATTTAGCAATCAATAAACTTGAGGCATGTTGAGAAGGAATTGTTGAATATTGCACGAAGTTTTTGTCGAATGCACGCCTACAGAAGATGGTGCATCAGAGATGGGAAATGACTAAGTGAAGTGGAACTTCTATAGCTAGCATCTTAGAATATTGCCTTCACCTTTCAGATGCCACCGAAGTCTTTAATTTTTTCGGTCAAAGTCTTTAATTACACGACGCAAGAATATAGCCGAGATGGAGTTGTTTTTATCAGGTAACTTGAAAATGAACTGCGGCTATCTGCATTATCCATAGCATTGTACCTAAGCCATAATATTCTATCTAGCAGTTGATATATGCAAGTTTTGGAGGATTCTTTATGAAGTTGGAGGACGCAATCGAACCTGAACATGATAGATGCCTCTTCACTATCCTTTGCAACAGATGCTATGCGTTATGAAGTCAACTGGGAGCTCCAGAATCCACACAGTAGCAAAAATCAATAACTGAAGGAGGTGATGCTGAAGACAATGATAATCCTAGCAAGAATCCTAATAGTAATACCAAAACAAAAACAAATGATTGTACATGTTGATAGATCCTGGATTGAAGACATGCATAGTTTCTGTTTCCCACGAGTTGTGGATATAGTTGGATACGTTATACCTTGCAGACTACACAAAGTGTACGAACAAATATGCTGTTGAAATTGCTTGACAATTTCATTCACAACATAGTGCTCCAAGTAATGACAGCTTCGGTCAGTTTGTTGTACCCCTCAAACTGTAGTGCATCCACAAAAAGAATCGTGAATCTTTTCCATTCACAAATTGCATTTATGCTGGGTTTATAGAGCTTTCTATTAAATTTCTTCCAGAAATATGCAATCTAATTATCGTTTACATACTTGGCGTTACTTTCCGAGCGGTTGATGTGAAGTTACTGAGCCTCCCAGTCCATGGAGTTGCCATTTCTGCCCCCACAAGAATACAAAGCATCCTAAAGCGAAGTATGGTCTCCTGTATCTTATGAGTAAATAAATAGTCTACAAACACAATTAGTTCAAATACAGAAATGGTAAGATCAACCAATCACAACATGACTCCATTTACATAAAATGGATTTACTTTATTGTTAATGTCTTATCCTCAGCTCCCACGCACCATGAATGGCCTTGCAATTTTAATACTCCTTCCGCTCCTGCTGTTTCCCACGCAAACCTGAAAAGTCCAAGAACGTCATGTAATTGTTTTAACCCGTTCCAGGCGATTTTTTACCTCATTTGATGCCAAAATCCTTCCCATGTGCAAACAACATTTGCTATTTTCACCGTGTCCCCAGCTCCCACCAGAAAGAACTGCCTCCAGGCCTGAATATCCACAGAGATAATACAAACGAAGAGTAAACAAGCATGGAAATGAGTATCTGAGCATCTTGGTAAGTTCCCTTGGCACTAGGCTTTCCCGTTGTCGAGGATCTTGATACCCAATACCTCTGTCAACTACCACATCCCTGATTTGAGACAACACTTCCTTCATTGCCTCAAGCTTCTTTAAATGGAAAAGCAATTCTTCATATTATAAACATCTAATGAGGTCATCAAGCATCTCAAGGACATCTTCCCACTTTCTTGAGGCGGATGATTCAGCCTCTGCAGCTGGTGAAACGCGCATCCATGCAGAGGAGTTGGGATGAAAGGAGCTTGAAATTTCATTTAAGAAATCTAGGCAAACAGAAAAAATATGCCCACCCATATCTGCTGCTGTGTCACCTGCAGGTACACTGTGACGCACCGATTCAGCCTCTTGGGAATTGGCCATTCATCTAGTCCAATTCATATTTCAAGCCATTTAGTATCTCCTCAAGCGTAGGGGTCCATATCTGGTGCTGTGTCACCTGCAGGTACACTGTAACGCACCGATTCCCTTTGCTGCGTAAAGTGTTAATGATGTGTCCCTTGTCTCGGACAGGAAATTTATGACCATGGCTCTCTTTCACTTGCTTTACTGAAACAAACATGGGATGTCGACTTTGCATCTGCAGAAGATGCTGGGATACTTCACTTCAGTGTCTACTGGATCAATGGAAAGCCCATAAAAGCTCTAGCAACCGATCTTTAACATGAGCCATCTATAACATTCACGAGTCTGTCCTTGAACTAAATCGACATCCTTTAAGTAGTCGCTCAATTTTTTCATTCCATCTAGCAGGCAAAGTCACCCCACGGGCTTCACCAAAACAATGATAAAACATCACAATCCAGGGCCCGAGTCCATTTCTTCGGGTGTCAAGTGCTCTCCCCAGCAGAGGCTGTTCCACACATTCTTGTGAGCCATTATGAGCAAGCTCTAACAACTCTTATTGATCCTTAGATTTTTCACCAGCTTGATTCTAATCTTCAAGAAACTCTACACAAAGCACAGACTTGATCGCTGGGTTCATCCATACTATTACTTCACTCAGACAACGATTGAACAGGTGGCTGCTGTGGCCATGCGCTAAAAAAAATTGATCTTTCCCTCTATCTCATTTAGTTGTGGAATGGCAGCGTACACAATCACGCACCCTTGCAAGTTCTAGAAAGCTGGCGACTAGAAAGTCAATATGACCAACATCAATGAGAAAATTGCGGAAATCCATGAGACCCCTCTGTTCAAGCAAAGAAGAGGTACCCTCTTGTTCAAGCAAACAAGAAATGCAACAATATGTGAAGAAGTAAATCGCGTGAAAAGTCATTGACAATACAAATTATGCAAGACGTGTGATTGACTGATTACACCACGTCAGCCGTGTAATCCATAGTTAAAACACTTCGCTGCGATAAGAGTTTGGGTAAATATTATCAAAAACCCCAAATAGATATCCCTTCACCACATTTACCTCTAATTACATTTTCACTCATAACGCTGTGCTTGTACTTTTCTCATCATTATGAAAGCCTCTATTTGATACACCCATTCATTTAATCCAGACTGTGAAATGACTTTGCAGACACAATCTGGTTTATAATCTCATGGATCTAAACTAATGCAGACACAGAGGAAGGATAAGAGTACTGTGGTATGCAGCCACTTAGAACCAATCCAGGTCAAGGATACAAGAATTTGATAATTCCAGACCTGTATGTTGCTTATTTGCATGTGTTTCAAGATGAGAAAAATGCACATCCATCCATCCCAAAGATTTCATTTTGGGACTTAAAACCATGAGATAAGGCGCAATTGTATATGAGCAATCGACAGTCATTAGCCAACAGAATTTAAATTTTCTATTTGAATTTCTTTATCCATGCTGATAAATTTCAATAAATGTTAATCAATGTTAAAAAAACTGTTAATAAATAAAATGATCGGTGACTTTTGTTTATGGTAACTTTTTCATAAATTACCATTCTTTTTATGAAATTAACGACTTTTTGACAGTTCGTAAATTGGCAATTTTTACATACTAACTTACCAACTTTTATTTGCATAATTTACCATCATTACGAACTTATCAACTCTTATATGAAATTAAATCTAAATTAAAATAATTTATCAAATTTTGTCATATTAAATTGACAACTAGTTTTGGGATACAAAATTTCATTTGAGTTATATATAGTTTAATTGTTTTTCTCAATTTTACATCTTTTTTACGAACATACCAATTTTCGTTAGGCTTGATTAGTAACCTTTTTCACTTAACAGCTCCATTTTGACATTCCCAGTCTAAATTAGTATGACTCATCACTAACTATTAAATTACCACATAGTTCAACCAAAAAAAAAAAATTACCCGATAGTATTAATTTAAACAACTCTCATTTGAATTTCTTGCCAACATTTATTTATTTACTAAACTTCTCAACTTTTAATATCGTTTGCAAAAATTTATTTGCATTTCTTAGCAACGCCAACGAGCAAATTACTAGTTGAGGTTGATTTTCACCTTACTCCAACAAGAGGCAAGTCTCAGCCAATTCTCTTATTGGGTTGCACACGTAAAATAGTATCTATTGGTCGATTGTACTACACACACACACACACACACACACACACACACATATATATATAGGCAAGTCTCAGCCAAATCTCTTATTGGGTTGCACTTGTAAAACAGTATCTATTGGTTGATTGTACTGCGCGCGCGCGCGCGCGCGCGCACACACACACACACACACACACACACACACACATATATATATATATATATATACACACATATACGCAAGTCACCTTAAGGCTACTCAAGTGAAAACATGAAATATGGAGGTATCGATATTTAAGAAGGAAAATAATAGATCTTTGCATTTCAAAATAAGAGCATGTACGAACTTGAGTAGGTCCTTAAAAGGCTCAAGGGAACAGGAGGGAAAACCTCCTAGGGGTGAGAGACCCCATGTCCCCCTATTCCCTTTCTCGGGGGAAGAAAAACTTCCGAGAAACAAGGGGGCTGCAGTCACTAATGTAACAGTGGATGTAGAAATACACGGTGGTTGGGATTCTAACCTCCTTAAATGGAGAGGATACCCCAGGACCATGCAGTGGTTGGCGTTAAAACCAACCTGAAGAACTTGACATTTAAGTCAGCTCAATTCCTAGGTTGGTTTTAATGCCAACCGCTGCATGATCCTCGAGTATCCTCTCCATTTAAGGAGGTTAGAATCCGAATCATCGTATAGTCAAAACTATACCTATTGTTACCCCGGTAGCTACAGCTCCCTTGTTCCTCTGGAAGATTTTTCTTCCCTTGGAAAAGGGAATATGGGAACATTGGGGTCTCTCACCCCTGGGAGGTTCTCCCTCTTGATCCCTTGAGCCTTTTAGGGACCTGCTCAAGTCCAATATTGCACATATATATATATATATAGGCAAGTCTCAACCAATTCTCTTATTGGGTTGCACTCGTAAAACAGTATCTATTGGTCGATTGTATTGCGCACGCGCACACATATATATACACATATACGCAAGTCACCTTGAGGCTACTCAGTTGAAAACATGAAATATGGAGGTATCGATTTCTATTGCCAAGAACTCCAAAACTTCATGTAATTGTGAGCAAGAACACTCGATTTTCATTGGCCTTCCCTGGACATGCAAATGCATACATTAAGTGCACAAGGCAATGGCACGATCTGTACATGGCCAAGACAAGAATAAACATTTATGAAAATAATGAAATGCGCCATTCATTAGTTGACAATATAATTGTTAAACCAATCATGCTCAAAATGAAGATTTTATACTTCTGATAGAAAAATATAAAGAAAAGTTGCAGCCACATCAAGCATATTTGGCGAACTTCGTAATCAATGTATTACTAAGATAGCTTTAATGAGGAGAATAAAACATCTTTGTCAAAAAGGTAACTATTGCACTAATCTTCGTAAAGAAAATCAAACTGTCCATAAATTTACCGAGATTAGTCTTATGAAGATCTCGGACCTTGACCAAAATTAAGAATCCTTATCCATCCATAAATACCACCGAATCAGCAGATTAACTACTAACTATGGATATCATATGGCTATTTGAATAGCCGCTGGAAAGAACACTTGCTTGGTCCAAAATGATACTATCTCCATGCTTTCCTTCTCCTCCTCCTCCTCCTACTCCGTCTCCTCAATTGAAAAACTACATGTCAATCTATCCGATCTTACTTGCATCAGTCCTCCAAAAGCATGAAAGAGGATGACTAAGTTTGCTATCACTGTTTTCCCTTGAGCCTGTGATTGTATGCCACCTTTGCTTTTATCCCCTTCATCGCAACATCGGTCACGTTCTCCTTCTTGACGTCAATTTCTTTTCCATTAATTGTTTTGCCATTTTCTGCGAGTTCTTTTTCCTTTGACTTTCCAGTATCAGCAAACAAGTGCTCCTTGATGTATAAGCAGGACCTTGCATCTCTCCTCCCTAAACTCGAATTACCTCTTGAAGAAGCTCCAAAGGTGTGAGTGCAAGATCAAGCTCCTAGCCTCCTATAGGAGCATCCGTAAATTCCTAGCAGATAGGCAAGTGAGCGGGGACCAGATGAGGGAATCGGAACATTTCCCCTCTTGGAATTGTCCATAATTTATTTGGACCGGATGCTTTTGAAACACAGTCCTGAAGCCACAAATATGAGTGTAGCAATGGCTACACCGTGTTCCTCGATGCAATCTTCAATCACGTAGTTGTGTATTAGTTCATTCAGGCTTAACTCATTCCAATCGAGAGAGCAATTCCTATGCAAAGCCCAAACATATCCTTTTAGGGGATAAATCTGAACTAAGTCCCTTGCTCCTTGTTGCATTTTAGTGCCCAGATTTAAATTGGGATAGATAAGATAAAATCATCCGGATCATAAAAAATTCCATCATATGTTTGGTGCAACCTAAGATAGAATTAAAAATCTCTAAAAAATACTCTGTTTTGTCAAGCACACCAAAGGGGTCGTGATTCTTCATCCAGAGTCTCAGGTTCGAACAAAAAGTTCTCTCTCTAACACACTTGCTCGAACTCAACCAGATCGTGGCTACTCTTTTCTTTACTCGAATTTACCCTTCATTCAACAGTTTGAGATACTAGGAAATGTGCAACAATGGGCAAAAACGAAGGACGGGCTCTACGAGATTCATTGTCAATCATCAGGGCCTTGGTTTTCTATTATCCTCCTAAACAGGTCCAATCCAATTCTCTTAACTCCGTTTTGAATTAAATCCAATTCTCTTAACTCCGTTTCTCATAAATTCAACGCCTTTTCAGTTTCTGATCTTCACCGTTTGCTTTTGAATTCAGGTGAATGAGGCTTCGAGTGGAAACTTCCACTCCTTAATTTCAGGTACGTCTTCGTTTTCATATAAAAGTCTCATTTGATAATTTTTTTTAACTTTTTTATTCAACGACGGCTTATCGCACCCTGTTTCCCTGATTTTTTATCCAGCATTTTATCCAAATGTTTTTGGGTCAAGAGGATGTTGCTAAACACTAAATATCTAGAATCAAATCTAGACCATCAAAGATTTCCCTATAAGCATATACCCACAGGTTTTGGCAAAGCCAGATCCAACCCAACGCAGAGAGCACGGTTCTTGGTTACTTTTAGATGAAGCCAACTTATGCGCAACTTGAATGGTTTCGATGTCATGACATTATGGATCAAAGCATGGGAACAGGCCATCCCATCATCATCATCATCATAAGTAGCCAAACTTGATTATTACCACTTGAAGCCTCTGTCCAATCATTGTCAAAAAAAAAAAATGAAAATATGGGTCTGCAATGAGCGTTTGCTTTGGGACTGCGTTCTCCAAAATGGCATGGGAAAAAAATTTTATCCGACTTTTGTCGTTTCTGTCCATGGGCTTCCTATGCTTAGCTGCAGCAGAATTTGGACCATTTGTAGGAGCTTTCTGCTCCATGTTGTACCCTTACTTGCTGTTTCCTTATGAAGAATTTCGTCCATCTGCAAGTTCTTTTTCACTACTCCAATCATCAAGCTTCTTAAGAATTTCCTTCTTTGCTATATGTATTAACATATTTGGTGTTAACATAAAATGCAGGTGGGTGGACACTTCCCTCACTTGAAGCAATCAAAGATTGCAGTGAGGATTGTGGTGTTACTGTTGTTCTACCGATCAAAGTTTGTGGCTTCAAGACTGTGTTTCATAAGCATCCAGATCCAAGTAAAGTATGGACAATTCCAAGAGAGAAATGTTTGGTTCTCTCATCAGGCCCTGCTCACTTACAAGTCAAGAAGGTGCAAATGCTTCTATTGGATGCTGAGAGCATAATCCTGCATCCACACCTTTGCAGCTTCTTCAAGTGGTGACACAAGTTGAGGGAGGAGAAACTTGTTCTCGAGGCACTGCTGATACAATTAACAAGCACTTGTTTGCTGGTACTGGAAAGTTGAATGAAAAATTAACTCCCAGAAAATGGTGAAACAATTGATGGAAAAGAAATGGAAGTTAAGATGGACAGCATGATCGATGTTGCGATAAAGGGAATGAAAGCGGGTGTACTAATGCAAACTTAAGGGAAAGCAATGATGAAGAATATAGTCATCCTTTGGCTTGCTTTTGGAGCATTGCAACTGGCTGGATAGGATAGACTGACATGTAGTTTTTGATTTGAGGAGATGGAGAAGGAGGAGGGAAGCATCCAGACAGTACCATTTCGAACTAAGTCAATCTTCTTTTCAGCGTTTGTTCAAATAGTCGTATGATATCCATAGTACTTAATATGTGGATTTGGCTGGTATTTATGGGTGAATAAAGACTCTTAATTTTGGTCAAGGTTGGAGATCTTCAGAAGACTAATGTTAGCATTATAGATAACTTTGCAGATGTTAGGAATATCGGATCCTCGAAAATCGGATTTGACAATAAATCAAACCCTTAAAACGAATGCGGAAGATAAGCCCGGGAAAAACATGTATCACCGATCGTAAAGCATACCACGGAATCAAGCGTACCTTGTTAGCCACAGATTAAACACCAATGCCGATAAGAGGAAGAGAAAACCGATCCTGTTCGATCCGACGACATCGATTGGCCTTGAAGGGAAGATGGATTCGCCTTTTGCGTTTGTTTTCTTTTTGGAGGGACAGAGGGAGAGGAACGTACGTTATGCCAACGGTTATCTTCGTCTCTCTCTTTCATCCCTTATATACGTTCCCTCAAAAATAGAAACGTACCCCTTCATCGATGGGCCCTAATCTTATGGGCTGGGCTTTTAGGCCCAACATGGGCGGACGGGCCTTAAGCCCATCACATAAAACCATCATGTCCCACTCACACATGGTGGACCAAACAGGATTCTCTTTACCTCTCTTCAACATTCATACCGGTGAATAATCCGTGCGACCAGCATACTTTGAGAGCTCGTTGCCATACATCTTTTAGGAATATATAGCAGCTCATAATGGGCATCACACTGCGAGTAGATTTAGTATGCAGTACCCTAGATCGATCGATCACATTTATATCTCTCTTGATCTCTTTTAAACAATGATATATATATATATATATATATATATATATATATATATATATTGTATTCACAATTATGATTATCCCAAAGACAGTCATAATTGGTTAACTAGTGAATACAAAACCACAATGTGATTCTCCAAATTCGATCTTCCTCTTTCCTTCAAACTCTCAATTTCAGTTCAGCTTGCTTTTCTAGAAATGCCCCATTAGATCGAATCAACTCATGACCATTGGCAACATCCTAAGATAGCAAACACTAAATAGAAATCTTGAGAATAAGTAAGAGTCATGAGGGGACTAAAAATTGAGGAACTCTTTTCCTCAAGAGTCTCACATGACATAAAAGTTGAGATCAAACTTTTGTCACTCTTATTGGTCGTCTCATGCATACGTAGTATGAAATACGTATTACGGTATTAACTCCTTTCTCATGGAGCGTATGTCTACACCTTCAATACCGTACAGATGATAGTTCAGACATGCCCAATGTCTAACTTGAGTTCACGTATCTATTCATTCACAAAATTCATCAGAACTCACATTTGGTATCTTAAACAGATAAAGTAAACTATGTGGGGTATTTTACTTTCAGACATAGTAAGTATTATGTCCTCATCTTAACACTCAGTTAAGGCGACATATGTATTTTAAGCTTGAGCTCTCAATTATCACCTAGATAATAAGCTTAAAAACAGTTCCATCTCTATTTATCACACAGTAAATAGAGGCGATTACTCATGTGAGTTCGCTAATCTTATATCTGTCCGACATACTTTCTCAACTTAAAATAATGCACTGAGCATTAAAATGCATAAAGATCAAACAAAGATTCATAGGCATTAATGATGAAAACACAAATTCATCAAATGTGAACACTTAGGGAAATTACAATATTCAGTACATCAGCCTCTACGCAATCCTAGAGATTTCATATGGCCACAAACACATCTCTAGGTATTGGCTTTGTCATAGGATCTGCTACCATTCTATGCGTAATATGTACTGTAAGTTCACATCCTTTCGTGCAACCATATCTTTGACAAGATTATACTTGGTATCTATATGTTTGGTCTTGCCATGATATTTTGGATCTTTGGTGTACGCATTTGCTGCTTGACTATCACAACTAACCGACAATGAATCTGCAGCACTTCCAATAACACCTAAATGATCCAAAAAATCTCTTAAGCCAAACACCTTCTTATTGCTACTAATAATGCCACGAACTCAATTTACATCATGGACAAGGCTATACACTTTTGTTTCTTACTGCTCCAACATATGGTGCCATTATTCGGTAAGAAAACAAAGCCAGAGGTAGATTTTCTTTCATTTAAATCTCCTCTCCAATCAGCATCTGAATAACCTTCGAATTGCAGATCCTTTCCTTAATAACTCAACGTATAATCAGCAGTTCCCTTTAGATACCTTAGTATTCTCTTAACGTCTTTCCAATGTGCTTGACCTGGATTGGATTGGTAACTACTCACCATTCTAACTGCAAAACATATGTCAGGTCTTGTACACATCATAGTGTACATAAAGCTTCTAACAGTACTAGCATAAGGAACATGTTTCATTTGTTCCTTCTCTTGTGGAGTCCTTGGACACAGTCTATGGCTTAATCCTTCACCTTTTGCAATAGGAGTGTCTATGGGTTTTCAATCTTGAAATCTTAACTCCAATAATGTATGCAACATTACCCATGTCTTTCATCTCAAAGTTGGAAGACAACCAACTCTTGACAGTATTAACAAACTCCATATTGCTTCCGGCAATTAGTATATCATCAACATATAATGATATGATCACAAATTGATCATTGGATCTTTTGATATATACGTAATGATTCTCATCAATCATTATAAAATCATATGCCATTATGGTATTATGAAAAACGTATATATCATTGTCTTGATAACTGCTTAAGGCCATATATCGACCTCAAAAGTCGACATACATTTTCTTATTGGCCTTTCACTATAAACCAGCAGGTTATTCCATATATATTTCTTCCTCTAATTCTCCATTGAGCAAAGCAGTCTTTACATCTATCTGATGTAACTCAAGATCCATACTAGCCACTATTTCCAGAATAATACAAATCGAGATAAATCTAACTATAGGAGAAAAATTTTCTTCATAATCAATTCCTTCATGTTGGTTATACCCCTTCGCCACAAGGCGAGCCTTATGCCTTTCTATCGAGCTATCAGCTTTCGCTTTATTTTGAGAACCCACTTGTTCCCAATAGCTTTATGTCATTTTGAAAGATCAACCAGTTCCCAAACATGATTTGACTTCATTGACTCCATTTCCTCTTCCATTACATGAATCCATTTTTCCTTACTAGGGCAATTTAGAGCATCATCAATATTTCTTGGCTCATCCTCATCTTGTGGAGCAATCATAAAAGTTTTCCCTTTAATGTCAAAACGTCGACGGGAATACTTTGGCGACTTGTTCGCCATATGGGAAATTGTACACTTAGCACATCATTCCCCATTATGCTCCTATTAGGATTAGATAATGATGACATCGTCTCATCATGTGGTTGCAATTGAGAATGAGTTGAATTCAATTCATCACTTCTCATATTACTCCCACTTGAACGAACTCCACTAATATCATTATCTTGATCCAAGGTTTCAAATAGGGAGTAATCTTTCCCTATTTCGCCCTTCTTAGGAAATTCATCATTTAAGAATGTGACATCTCGTGATTCAAATTCAGTTATACTCCCACTTTCCTGCTCATCTATGAACACATACCCTTTCGAGTGTTCGGAGTATCTCATTAAAATACTCTTCTTTCCTTTGGGACTCAATTTTCCAAACTTATGAGAGGACTCATGAGTATAGGCAGCACAACCCCATGACTTAAGAAAACTTAAGTCCAGTTTTCTACCTGTCCATAACTCATATATAGTGAAAATAACTGATTTGGAAGGCACCCGGTTAAGTATATAGGCGACAATTAACAACGCATCACTCCAAAAAGTGATAGGTAAGTTAGCATACGCCATCATGAACCTAACCATTTCCAGTAGAGTTCTATTTCTTATTTCCGCAACACCATTTTGTTGAGGAGTATATGGAATAGACAACTGTCTTTCTATTCATTTTTCATCACATAATTTTCTGAACTCATCAGATAAATATTCTCGACCTCGATCGGATCTTAATACTTTTATTTTCTTGTCTAATTGATTTTCTTCCAAGTTCATAAACCTTTTGAAACAACATAATGCTTTAGATTTATGAGAAATTAAATAGACATTTCCGAATCGAGTATAATCATATGTAAAAGTGATGAAATAAACAGCCCCATGCCTTCTTCTCACATTTATTGGACCACAGACGTCAGAATAGATTAAATGCAGAAGAAATTCAGCTCTTTTACCTTTTCCAAATGATTTCCTTGTCGTTTTCCCTACTAGGCAATGCTCACATATTGGCAAATCGACTTTTTCAATGTTGCCCAACAAGCCCTCTTTGGCTAGTCTACTTATGCGTTGTTGGCCAATATGATCGAGTTTAACATGCCACACATTCACATCATTATCATATGAAGTATAAGACGTGAAAAGGGAATAACAAATATTGACATCACCACAGTCAACATCTAATACAATAAAACCATCCAAAAAATAACAACAACCATAGTAGTTTGTATCCAAATACAAATCTACACCTCTATTATGGAAGTTCATATTAAAACCAAGCTTAACCAATATCAAAACAGTCACTAAATTTCGACGAATCTCCAGAGCATATAGAACATCATGTGGGAATAAGGTGCATCCACCACGCACATTCAATTGGCAGTGCCAATCCCTTTAACTTCATCTCTAGAGTTGTTTCCCACATAGATCCACTTAGTTCTAGTTGGTATCGTCAGAATTCTACGAAGGATTCTCTATCCTCCGCTACATGGTTTGTTGCTCCTGAATCTACAGTCCACAAAAGATTGGATTCAGCCAATAATACAGAACTTAACACATAAGCAAAGTTCTCGAATGTACAAGAGGTGTTTACCTTTTTCGGCTAACAACGATTCGAGCATAGTGACCTTTCTTGTCACAATTGTAACACCTCACCCTTGACATTTTCTTCACTTGAAAACGTTTTCCTCTCTTGTGTTGATTAACTCTTGATTTCTTGCAATAAAGACTTGATCCTTTGCAATCCCACATATTGAACGAATCAATATGCTTGCGTTTAGAGCTCAAAGCCCTTTCTAAGCTAGAACCAGCATTGCAAATGTCTATTTTCGACTCAAATGCCGTTAAACGGTCCTCTACCAGCTCAAGGTGGCGCACAACATCCTCAAGATCTTCCATAACATGGTCAAGAGCTTCTAGTGCTTCTTACTTTTTCAGCACATATTGAATATTCATATTCAATATTTCGTAATTGTTGCCATTCATATCAGCAATTACGTTCTTAGTTGCCGAAACTATCAATCTGAACACATCAAACATACATGCATGAATAATTAATGACTATCATTTATGCATCCACTTTGCACAAACCCATCATATCAATGACTAATTTCAAGTAATGTTTCAGAATCAAAAGGTCACTACGTTTCCAATCATCCTCCAAAAATCCTAACTTAAAATTATTATTAATATAATTGTCTTATGCAAAATAAATTCTATGAAGTTACAAAAACTTCCATGAACTAGCCACAACAGTTAACTATAACATAAAGCAAATAATATCTAACATCCAATAGAATAACAATGCTTTCACATGATACAACTATCCATTACACTAAGTAATATATACAAAGAAATATCAACATAGAAAAAGATATTCACACCCAAAAACATCTCAAACTAATCTAAGAAATAAATAGGGAATGTTCCTTCTAATCTGTTAGTCAAAATATCCAAGAAATTTGAAGGCACATTTGCCAACCATGGAAAAACTTTTGGAGAGCTTTCATGTCGCCTCTAAGGCGCATTCACTCTGCGTCATGTGGCGCTCAATCTAAGGGTTGAAGTTTTGGTTAACTCAATCCTATAGTACTCTCTAACAAAAGCTACCACTAGCCTCCTATAACCCGGGACCACGTTGACCTCCCATAGCCGATCTAATACTGCTTGCCATTCAGGTGGAAGAGTATTCATCAAAGCCGGCACCTTCTCAAAATCCGGCATGAGATAACAATTACATATGATTTCCTGTATCATCTGATTGACCCTGACCACATGTGGTACTAAATCACCGTCATGCCACTGATAATCAGCTAACTCTGTCATCAGCCTTTTAAGTCTTGCACTTCCCTCGTTTGTTCTCGGGATTGCAGGTATCCGTGCATAATGCATCATAATTCCTGCAACAAATGTAGAACTAAAAATGGATCACTTATAATCCGTAATGAACATAAGAGAAAATACATAATTTTCCATGATTCATGCAACAAATGCACAATAAAAAATAGATTACCTATAACCCACACAGACATAATTGAAAAAGAAAAAATTCCTTTTTTTTTTCTGGTCAACGGTCAACGATCATTGGTCAACGGTCATCGGTCAACAGTCAACGGTCGTCGGTCATCGGGTCGGGCCGGTTAGATCGGACGGGCGGTCGGACCAATCGGACAAGCGACAGACACGTGCCGCATGCGTGCGCGGGCTGATGTCACGCAGACGTCAGCCGGCGCATGCGCGGCACCCGCCAGGCTTCCGTGCATGTCGGGTCGGGTCGGGTCGCCGGTCGGGTCGTCGGCCGGTGACCAGCTGGCCAACGGTCTTCGGCAGTGACGTCATCGATGACGTCATCCCGGTAGTTACCGTGACATCACGGTGACGTCAGCACGCGTCGGTTCGCCGACCGGCACGTCGTTGGTTCACCGTCGATGGCATGCACGTGCCAGTTCGCCGACCAGCGCGTATGGCGCACGTGCTAGCTAAGCCAGCGCTGCGGCTTCTAGCCGCGCGTGTGGCCGCGTCCGGCATCTCCTGGCGGCGCATTACATGTCGACGGACTCATCTCGATGAGCTCTTTCACCCTATTCCTTCATAAATTGATTTAGACTTACAGAAACTCAAAAAAATGGGTGAATAGTGCTCAGGTGTCGAGATTTCTCGCCCCGATCTGTGTCGGCCAATTATTTTCGCGAAAAATCAATCAAAAAACATCAAAGGGGTCGGAAAAACATGAACCTGGCTCTGATACCAATGTTGGGAATATTGGATCCCCGAAAACCAGATTCGACACTAAATCGAACCCCTAAAACGAATGCGAAATATAAGCCCGGGAAAAACATGTATCACCGATCGTAAAACATACCACGGAATCGAGCGTACCTTATTAGCCATAGATTAAACACCAATGCCGATAAGAGGAAGAGAAAACCGATCCCGTTCGATCCGATGACATCAATTGGCCTTGAAGGGAAGATGGATTCGCCTTTTGCGTTTGTTTTCTTTTTGGAGGGAGAGAGGGAGAGGAACGTACGTTATGCCAACAGTTATCTTCGTCTCTCTCTTTCATCCCTTATATACGTTCCCTCAAAAATAGAAACGTACCCCTTCATCAATGGGCCCTAATCTTATGGGCCGGGGTTTTAGGCCCAACATGGGCAAACGGGCCTTAAGCCCATCACATAAACCCATCAGCATACAATTTTGATTTTCTTTACTAGGTGTAGCAAAGTAGTTCTTTTTCTGTTGAAGATGTCCTATTCTCTTCATTAATTTTGTCATGGTGATCCATGGAAAACAAAGTTGGCCAAATCTGTGTTATGTGGCTGAGACTATTCTTTACATTTTCATATGAGATGTATAAGATTTTTGGTACGAGTGTGATTCACTTCGACATTACCTTGTCAAGGATGAATGGTGAATTTCATTGCTTTAATAAATCTTTATTTTTTTCTAGCCCTCTACAGATTGTGTCATTGCCTCGTTCACTTATTTCCTTTGCTGAGCGGAAATGTTAAGGATGTCGCTTATCTTGGTCAGGGAACTTATGACCATGGGCTCTCTTTCACTTACTTTACCGAAACAAACATGGGTCGTAGACATCGAATCCACTGAAGATGCTGGGTTACTTCTCCTCAGTGTCTGCTGGATCAACGGAGGCCCAATTGCTGCGCCAGCAAGCGATTTAAAAGTATGCACTTTATGCTCCACAAGATCATCAATGACAATTGAACCACCTTTAACATTTACGAGCCATCTGTCGACTGGATCCACGTCCTTTAAGCAGTCGCTCAATTTTGTGATTTTGCGAAAGGCCTTTTCATACCATTTAGCAGGCAAAGTTACTCCATGGGCTTTGCCAAAAATATGACAAAACAACACATTCCAGCGCATGAATCCAGTACTTCGGGTGTCAAGATGCTTTACCCAGCAGAGGCTGTTCCACAGACGTTTGCGAGCCATTAGTAGTTAGCTCTAACAACTCCTATTGATCCCCGGATTTTTCACCAGCTGGATTCTCAATTTGATCTTCATGAGGCCCATTCAAAAACACTGACTTGACCAGTGGGTTTCATCCGTACTATTACTTCACTCAGACAAACCATCGAACGGGTGGCGGCTATCGCCCCGCACTAGAAACATTTCATCTTTGCCGCGATCGCATTTAGTTGTGGAATGGCTGTGCTATAGAATCTTGTCGGGACTTGCAAGTTTAAGAAACTTGGCGACAATGGGACAAGAAAATCACTATGACCAACATCGATATTTAAAACGGTGTCCATACGCACTAAGCGCGCGCTCGATTGAGAGTAATCGAGTGAATGCTTAATTGAGTGGCAACTTGATGAAAGAGAATAGTGGGTATTTTTAATTTTGATGAAAGGTGATTTTGGAAAATTAAAGTGAGACGAAGTGAAGCTCTTGGCCTAAATATATCGATAATGATTGAGAGCTAAAGCCCATCACAATGGTCATCTATCGAATGCATCCCAAGGCAATACTCCATGAATAAATAACCACATGAAAAGTTATCAAGCATACGAATTATACAACATGTGATTAGCCGATTGCACCATATCAACCATGTCATCAATAGATAGCATTCTTTGCCACAATGAGACTTTGGGCCCTAAACTCATACCATTTGGAAGCTAACTCCCCAAAATATTTTTCGACCTAATCTAAAGTATTTTGATTCCGACTACTTGACAAGCAATACCTTTTTTTTCCAGTGAGCAATTTACCATCCTTCATATATTGGTAGGTAGTAAACCGGTCCCTATGAAAAACCACAAGATAAGAACATTTAAAATTAAGCACCCAATAATCACCTAATAAACTCATAGTGAGTGGTAACACATCGCCGAGGCATCATAGGAATGGTTATAGCAATAATAACAATTTTGTCATCACTTGCAGACTCAATTTTAACTCCTTTACCCGAGTACTTCGAACATTCTTTTGACTTCTCTATTAACTCTATCTTGTTGGCCTCTTTCATCGTTTTAGGAAATTTATCCTTGCCCAACAATACCTTTGCCAAACCCTTGATTATTAACGGAGCACACACCTTAAGGTTTCATCATCCAAAATTGCTCCTCCCACTAGAAAATTCTCTATATCAATTTTTGCTCCAAACATAATTGCAAACACAATTTTCTCACATAGTGATCAAACCAATAAAAATCTAAGATCAACCGTAGAAACTCTAACCTTAGCTCTAATATCAATTGCTAAGAAAGTAACATCTTGCAATTTAAGACTAACACGAGTAAAAAATATTACCAAAGGAATCAACGAGGAATGACAAGAAGACCAAAAGCTTACATGGTTTAGTCTGAGTGCCAACACCTATTTCATTGGGAGAGTTAGTTGCAAAGAAATCTACCATGAATCCAAAGAATTACAAAGTTACAATCACTTGAGTGTTTTCTAGCCCTAGATTATACTCAAAGAAACTCATAAGCATTATCTCACAATCACTCATATAAAACTCACCAAAAGCTTACATTCCTCTTCTTTGCTCTAATGTGTAACTTTGTGAAAATAAGTCATAAATAGAAATCAAACCTAAGTTTCAAGAGGTCCGTGCGACTATCGGATGTCAGCCTAGATGACCAGAATGGGCCAAAAACCGGCCGGATGACCATTAGCACAACCCGTCATCCAGGCAAGAGGAAGGGCACCTGACCAAATTTGGCCTGGGCACTCAGCAGCTGGACTAACAAGCAAGCTGGTCATCCTGCCATGCCCAGCTGCTTCGGCTACTGGACTTCATCAGACCGGCATATGTTTTTTCCTGAAGGAGAACAAGAAATCATGAAGTCAGCAGAGAAAAACACCAATTAAAAGTTGGAGAAAAATTACTCCATTAGTTCTCAATATATTATATAGATGCCAATTTAATCCTAAACTTTTCAAATTTACTAATGTAATCTTAAATTATTGCACAAAGTTTCCAATGTAAACCTTCAAGCCGATTTTCAACTAGAAAATGCGGACATGGCAACAAGTCGTTCTATATGGCACAAGTAACATTAGACATGGATAATTTTAGATAAAACAATGTTTTTTTGCTTAATTTATCTAAAGAGAAATGATTGGGTGATTTGATTTACTATGAGATTAACAACCTGTTACTGTGAATAACAAAAAACCAAATAGTAAATAATTATAAACTATTGTAAGGTCTCTTTTAAGAATTTGTGACTCACAATAAACTATTATTCTCGTGATAACTTAAAAATTATTATGCTAGCAAAGCTCTTAATTAAAATTCTAGGACGTTGACATCTAATGTGGATAATTTCAAGTAATTCAATGTCGTTTTGCTTAATTTTTTTTAAATTCCATTTTTTTTCATTCTTTTAGTTGTTACTGTTCATCTTATTTCCGTCATCCCCTCTTTCTTCTTCTTTGTTGGCGAGTATCATCGAGCTTAAGGTGGAGAGCGCTGAGGTCAAGCTTGAGGATCTGCGTCCGCCCCCGGGCGTCCTGGTTATGGTACCAGATGGCCCTCCAATTCGTTACTTCCTAAATTTTGGGCCGAATTTTGTCTAATTTTGTCGAGTGAATCGAGTCCACAGAGAAATGGTTATGGAGCTTCTAGCTAATCGAGTCCTCATTCATGATGGCGGCTTCTTCATTTTCTCTCGTGGCACGCCATTTGTTTGCTCGAAATTGTCTACCGTGACCGAATTAAGTCGTGTAAGGAATCTAAAAGATGTGTCTAATGGTGGCATTTCCTTTTGCCCTCTGTTCCTTCTCTACAGGTTCGCAGTCTTTCGTCTGAGTGAACTACAGGCGGGTCGCGGACAACATCCTACTGCCCCCAGCCACCGTGAAGCTCCTGCAGTCGACGACAATCAAGCAGGTCAAGCTGTCCGTCACCGATCCGATGATAATCAAGGTGTCCGCGAGCACCGGCATCGATACTGTGATCGGGGTGGCTAGTAGCTGACATACCGTCCCCGAAATACTCAAATTTTCAATGGTCAACCACTCGTTCTTCTCCTTTCTTCCCCTCCCCGCCTCTGCAATACTCTAGCATGGCGGCAACGACGGCCCTACGCTTCTGCCACCAACGCTGCGCCTGTGATAGGAGCGACAAGAGAGAGCTGCAGATATGGCTTTGCTGGCTGAAAAAGTGCTGAAGTAGATGAAGTAGGTGAACAACCACAAAATAAAAGGAAAAAAAAAATCATTAAAGAATCAGAAATCACGCCGACCATTCCACATGCAATTGAAAGGGTTATATTTGAATTTTACACACAAATTTAGGATTACACTCATAAAACTGGAAAGTTAATTACTAAATTAATGTCTGTACAGTAATTTTAGAGCTAATTGCATAATTATCTCAAAAGTTGATGCCACTTGAAGGTTTAAGTACACAATTTTTTATGAGCTTAAGCAAAACAACATATAGGGATACATATACATATATACTTTTGACTTGTTCCTTTGGACGCAAAAAATAATATTAAAAAAACTAAAAGAAAAGGCAACTACAATGGCCGTTGGCCTATAGTTTTCAAAGTATATGAAGTTGATCCCCACAAAAAAATAAAAGGCAGATGGCCCCTCTATTCCTATGACTTATATAGAGATAAGAATAAGATAGCAAATGGATCCTTCTCTCTCTAAAGTTTATTCAACATGGGGGGATATTCATCTTGTCTGGCAGGAAACAGCGAATATGTTCCTCCTTATCCAATCCTCATAATTATTATTAATGTTATTATTATTAATTTCAAGAATATATACATGACTCTTTTCTGGAGATCTCTCTCTTTTTCTTTTTCCTTTCAGATTTGTACGGACAACGAGGGCTTTCAATTTTAGGGCAACTTCTTCTTCTTCTTTTTGAGGTATTGAATTATTTGTCGTGCTGTAGATGGGATTTACAAGACGTTGAATTGACTAGAGTTCTCTCTCAAGTGGTAGTCTTGTACTAACTTTTTCCAACCATGCTGTAGATATTTAGTTCTTATTTCTGAATTGCCACTTATCAACTTCCATGAAGTCCTCTAATACTTCTTCCAATTTACAAAATACAAACTAGCATTTATGCTTAGTGTAAATAATTAACACATTCTCTTAATTGATCGTCAAAACTTTTTCATGCCACGATGATGCAGATGATCAATTATTAGATGCATAACTTATGCAAATACTTAAAGTGACTAGCAATTTGCGTGGCATATGACGACCGTGTTTATAATTCACGTCAATTGGTCTTGATCTAAAATATCTTTATTTTATTTCTATATGCCAAATAATTGAATTACGACAAAAACAATCATGTCAATTATTGTCGACTTGTAAATTATTGTCTTTGTCATTCGTGTTTTATCTCGTATCGTGTCTGTATAGTAAAAAGTGATTATGTCCAGTCTTACCACCCATGAGCCTATTTGAAAAGTTGCTTGTGTGGTTAGCACTTTTAACCAATATGATTGGGCCATGAATGAGTGGACATCGATACTATTTTCTCATT
Source organism: Eucalyptus leucophloia subsp. euroa (assembly GCA_017140325.1). Taxonomy (NCBI): domain Eukaryota; kingdom Viridiplantae; phylum Streptophyta; class Magnoliopsida; order Myrtales; family Myrtaceae; genus Eucalyptus; species Eucalyptus leucophloia. The sequence goes on along the minus strand of CM029470.1, from coordinate 22,758,682 downwards.
TCTCGCAAATAAGTTGCATTACTTTCGCTCCATTTCATATGGGCCAAACCAAATTAGGAGACCATTTCAAATGGGTGTTAACTTTTGACTCACTTCACAACGGATCTCCAACACAATGATGTGGACCTACGGATGTCATGAATGCAAAACTAAAGGCTAAGAAGGGGACCCAGTGGGAATGTGTTTATTGGGGAGAAAAATATTTGGGAACAAAAAGGTTTGGATTGGAAGAATATATGAGCTAGCTAGGAGGCGCATCGATGAAACTAACCTGAAAAGAGGATTTGATTCGATCGTTTTCACCCAAAAGAACCCGTAAAGAGAAGATGCACCAATCAGCTTTATCAAAATCCAATCCTCTTGGGAGGATGTCTTTTTCAGAATCTTCCGTTTTAGATTTCCATTTTCTTTTTTCTTTTTTCTTTTTTGTTTGGGTTTTCCTTTTTGCGCAATCTTGATTTTGTAGAATCCATTGTTCAAGGATAGGTAAAGTGAGGAATATATCGAAAAAGAAAATCCTGCGAACCGTCAAACCATCAAATTGTAAATTCAAAAGGGATTCTCGTAACCCAGACAAGTATAAAAGACCATGTTCTCATCTCCAAAATCTTCATCACCTAAAGTTCATCGGTACAACCCTTCTTCAATTGGTTCCATTTCAAACGCTCCCTCTCTCTCTCTCTCTCTCTCTCTCTCTCTCTCTCTCTCTCTCTCTCTCTCTCTCTCTCTCTCTCTCTCTTCCAATTTGTGATTTCTTTCAAGGTAAGTACGAGTCCCATTGATAGTATTTGACATGATTATTATATTTTAGCTCATGATATGTGAACATAGTTACCTTTTACGGAGAAAAAAAAAAGAATTCAAAAGTGACTATTTTCCCCCTCCCTTTCATTATTCTTGAAGAAAATGAGTAGGCCTGGAGATTGGAACTGCCGGTCGTGCCACCACCTGAACTTCCAAAGGCGAGAGTCGTGCCAGAGATGCGGAGAGCCACGCCCCAGCAGTTTAGGTGGAGGAAGGAGCAACTCGTCTTTCAGGTCCGGCACCGCCATGGACGTGAGGCTTGGTGATTGGTATTGCGGTGTCGGGGGCTGTGGAACGCACAATTTTGCCAGCCGCTCGAGCTGCTTCAGGTGTGGCTCGGCAAAGGATGAAACACCAACCGTTGGTGGGTATGACGGCGACATGACTCGGATGCGAGGTTTCGGGTACAGTAGTGGCACTAGCGCGAACCGGTCGGGGTGGAAGCCTGGCGATTGGATATGTGGAAGGTAAATTTTTCTTAATCATAAAGTAGCCGAGTCGACATAAATACCTAAGTCGCATGCATGCCTTTCTTCATGTATTTCTACAATCCCCAAAGGATTTGCATCTATTTATACACATCTAAAATTAAATAATATATAAGATACCATTCTAAGGGGTTAAACATAGATGTACTCGCATGACATGTACAAGATATATTTATATGCACACCTTTTAAGGGGTATAATGAGTTTTGATAATAACTCATCTTCTTGTTTCAATTTTTCTTTCTTTCTTTCTACACGTTCCATTAGAAATTTCAACATTGGCCGTCCTTTTACGTCATAAAAAGCCCCAAGAAGAGAAGAAAACGACCTCGTTGATTTCTTGAATTTGATAAGTCAAACTGTGAAATGAGCAGGTCGGGGTGCAAGGAGCACAACTTTGCAAGCAGGACAGAATGTTTCAGGTGCAATGCCCCAAGAGAATCTGGTGGTGTGTCTTCCTCTTCTTCGTAGCCTCATTCGACTTAATAAAGGTAATTAACAAGAAGAGTAGTTTCTTGTACATGTGACTAAGTGTTTTATGTGCTCTCTTTCTGACCTAACATGTTCCGGTTACTTAATTTCTCTATTATCAGGTTACTTTCAAGAAAATCTCTTGAGGACCAATCGAGCCACGGCTAGTCTTTGGCCCTAAAATTGATCGGTTTACCTAAGATGTTTGGAGAAATGTTTGAAGATGATGACTGAAATGAAAGGGGGACAAACAGTTGTTAGGGTTTTGGGGCTTGCTTAACTTCTTGGTTAGATTTTGTTTGTTGTGCCTTTGAAAGTGCCCGTTGTCGTAACCAGTTCATTTTATTGAACTCTCTCTTTTAGGCATAAACCCTCTCTCTCTCTCTCTCTCTCTCTCTCTCTCTCTCTCTCTCTCTCTCTCTCTCTCATACGTACACAGAATGACATTTCCATGGAAGTGGTCCAAACAAAAATTCTTGATGCAGCTCTTCCTTGTAATGCACTGTTTTGAAGCGATTCGTGAAATTACATGAAACACCTTTTGAAGTCAAATCAAATCCACTAAGACAATACGGTTGCTATGAGCTCAGCAAATGATCGAGATCCTCTAGATTTATACCCTCTTTTGGGTTCGAACTCTGTGCAGATTGGATCTCAGGTTGGATCACCCAAAATATATATATATATATACCCTTCATGTTTGGGTCAGGTTGGATATTGATGAGGACCCAAATTGAACCGGACGCTTATCCCTTTTACCCTGAAAAGGATGTCATGAAATAAAATTAGTGTTTAATGACCGATGTCACGCCCATATGAATTATATATGTTCCTCCCTTCCTAATGGTAGAAAACCCTAGCTTGCCTTTCCCCATTTTTCTCTTGTAGTAAATACTCACCACCACTTGAAAAGTGTGGTCGTCGTCGGCCTCTGGGCACTGCAATTCCGAACTAGAACTCTTTCGCCTGTCATCTACATTTGCATTGAACGGAAGATGCACACGCAGGTTCATTCAATATCAATTTCACTCTTTAAATTGAAAGAATGTGAGCATATCCTAGCACAACATAAATCTCTTAGTACTCGATCCATATCAACTAATGAAAGATCGACTTGTGAATCATATCATAATTCATTTATAAGTTTATGGATCCTTGGCTTGGTTACAAGGGTATCCTCACCGTTTATCTTGGACCAGTCGAGGCTTGATTATTTTTATATATTTATGGATAAATTTTATTCATTACATCGTGGGCCTTAGAAAATCCTGCAGACTTTAACTCTTCCAAAATAATCTTAGTGCTCCCCTCAAGTAGTGAGTCCATAAAGTACTCAAAAGAATTCGATAAAAATGCCAATAACATCATACATTGTTTATCATCAGGCAATGCCTCATTGACATACTTAAAAAGCAAAAGAGATTCAGCCCTTATGCTCCAGAAAAGGGTATGCAGTTATTAATCGATAAAACTCAACTGTTAGAAACCCTTGTCCAAGTGATGAAAGGAGAGGGTCAATGGGCTTTGGTGGCTAGCCCTAATAAGCCACCAAGGTACCAATGAAGATATTAAGTTGGAATTGTTAGGGGTTGGGCAATCCCCTGACAATTCAAGAACTTAGAGCCATAGTGGCTTGTGAAAGGCCCAATGTAGTCTTCTTGATGGAAACAAAAAAATAGGGAACCAATGGTGCAAAGGATAAAGAAAAAGTTAAATTACCAATTTCTTTTTGTTGTGAATCCAGAAGGTTTTGCTGGGGGGCTTGCATTAATGTGGAATGAAGACATAACATTAACAATCGATTCTTTTGCAGCTGATTTTGTTAATGCTACCTACAGATGGAAGGCAAACAAAACAATTATGAGACTTACACTAATTCTTGCCCCCATATACTTTTCAGAAGAGAATGGGGTTATGGGATGAATTAAGACACATCAAGTCTTGCAACTCTCTTCCTTGGATTTGTGTAGGTGATTTTAACGAAGTTCTTTACCATTGGGAGAAAGTCGGAAAAAGAATGGCGGAACATTACCGGATGCTAGCATTCCAAAAAGTTCTAAATGATTGTTCATTGATGGATTTGGAGGGAAAAGATTGTGCATTTACATGGTCAAACAATCGGGAAGGAGAGGATTACATCAAAGAACAACTTGATTGGGCTTTATGCAACATGGAATGGAGGGTTTCTTACCCTAAGGCTGAAGCTTTCGTTTTTAATGCAATAGGATCTGATCATAGCCCCATGTTGGTGTCATTATCAGCTAAAAGGGTGCGAAGAAAGGAATTCAAATACGAAGCTTTCTAGGCAGAAGACGTAGAATATGAGGACATCATTAAATCAACTTTGGCAGCATCCAATGCAGAATACCTGAGTTGGGAACAAAAACAACAAAAGGTTACAAGAACCCTTCTGGAATGGAGTAAAAAATTCTCAAATACCCACAAACAAATCAAAATTCTCAAAACTGAATTAGTATCAATCACAACCAATCAAGAGGCCGATCACAAAAGGGAAAGAGTCCAAAGCATCAAATGAGAAATTGAACAACTATGGAAACGAGAAGAGATGTATTGGGGAATGTGTTCGAGGATCATGTGGTTGAAGTGGGGCGATAGAAACACAAAATACTTTCATGCCACAACAATACAACATCGACAAAGAAATAAAATCTCCATGCTCCAGCTACCAAATGGTGAGTGGTGTAGAGACACCAGGAAATTAAAAGAGGCGACAGTTCAATTCTTCTCTGATTTATATAGCACAGTTGGTCCCCGTAACTTCTACCCAATGATAGAAAAATGCCCAACACTAGTCCAAGAGGAGATGAATGCAGAATTGATAGAAAAAGTCACACTACAGGAGGTAAAGGATGTTGTCTTTCAATTAGGAGCCATAAAGGCTCCAAGGTCGGATGGTTTAAATGGTTAGTTTTTCCGCCATCACTGGATAGACATCTAGGAGGATCTATTAAGGTTGGTAGGGGATTTTATGGAGACAAATCAGTTCAACCTAGACTTTAATAGAACCCAAATTGTCCTCATTCCAAAGATCCCAAACCCGAAAATGCTTGATCAATATAGACGAATTAGCCTATGCAATTTTACTTATAAAATCATCTCTAAGGTTTTGGCAAATCACTTAAAGCCCCTTCTTCCACAATTGATCAAAATGGAACAGAGTGCGTTTGTTAAAGGGAGATAAATCCAGGACAACATTCTTATTGTTCAAGAGGTGCTTCACCAGCTAAGAATAAGGAAAAGAAAGAAGAAATTACAAGCTATGTTGAAGCTTGATATGAAGAAGGCATATGACAAAATTGAATGGGACTTTTTGAAGGCTTGTATGTTGAAGATGGGGTTTTGTCATAAGTGGGTCTCATGGATTATGCATTGTGTGACTTCAGTCTCTTTTAGTGTCAAGTTTAATGGAGAATCGTTACCTTATTTTCAGCCATCAAGGGGACTTTGTCAAGGTGATCCCCTTTCCCCTTATCTATTCATACTAGTAACAAATGTTTTATCTCTTCTTATGAAAAAAAGCAGTTGGGGAAGGGAGAGTGAAAAGCATAAAACTAAATAGCAAGTGCCCAACTCTATCTCATCTCTTATTTGCGGATGACTCAATATTCTTTTTGGATGGAAAGGTGAAGGAAAGCCAAAATTTGGCTGATGTTCTTAACCAATACTGCATGGCTACTGGTCAAGCAGTCAATTTGAACAAGTCTGGGATTTTTTTTAGTTTGGGTTGTCCTCAAACTTTAAGGAGAAACATGACATGGGAATTGAGAGTACCGGAAATTGATAAAATGAGGAAATATCTAGGCATTCCATCGGATTGGGGAACATCTAAAAAAACAAATGTTTGCTTGGATATTGGCTAGAGTAAATATGAAGCTAGAAGGATGGAAGGAAAAGTTGATGTCCAAAGCTGGGAAAGAATTCTATTGAAAGCAGTCATTCAAGCATTACCCCAATACGTGATGTCCAGCTTTAAGATTGTAGTCTCCATTTGTGAAGCTATAGAGAAAAAAAAAATTGCTTCCTTTTGGTGGAAGAACACTGAATCCAAGGCTGGAATTCATTGGAAAAGTTGGAATGTGCTGAAGATGAAGAAGGACCGGGAGGAATGGGTTTTAGAGATCTAATCACATTCAATAAAGCAATGCTAGGAAGACATGCTTGGTGATTGATAGAAAACCCATCGTCTTTATGGAGTAAACTTTTCAAGGGGCTCTATTTCCCTTCTACAAATTTGTATCATGCCAAGACAAGTCATCGACCATCATGGGGATGGAAAAGTCTACTAAGTGGTAGAGATGCTATTTCAAGCTCAGCACTATGGACAATAGGTAATGGAGCATCAATTAAAATACGTGAAGACAGATGGTTAAAGCGAGGCACAATCCTTGGCCCAGCCAATTGAGACAATCCCCTGATAGTAGCCGAGCTTATAGATACGAACAGTTCAACATGGAAGGAAGAACGCCTTCAAAACTTGTTTGAAGACAAAATTGTAAGCGAAATTTTGGCCATTCCCTTACCATCCGACAGAAAGGCAAATAAATGCATTTGGATGGGGACCAAATCAGGCAATTACTCAGTAAAAAGTGGGTATAATCAACTCAGAAGTTTAGAAGACCACTCGACCCACACATCACCCTCATCTTCACATCAAAAACCCAAAGAACTGTGGAGCAAAATCTGGAATCTACACACCCTCCCCAAAATTAGAGTGTTTATGTGGAATTTATGTCAAAATGCCCTCCCTACTAAAGAGAATCTAGCAAGAAGAAGAGTCGTACCCGAGCCGTGGTGTCCCCTCTGCAAAGCATCCCTCGAATCAACAGAACATTCGTTCTTACCATGCCCCTAGACCTATGAAATATGGTCAAATCACCTTCTTCAGATTCAAATACAAAGCATAGGATTAAGGAGTATAGATCGCTAGTTTATGGAGTATAAAAGCCACCTATCTCACACTCCCCAACCGAAAATCGTAGCCGAAGCTCTCTAGCTTATCTGGAAACAGAGGAACGCAACAATTTTCCGAGCAAGGAAGCCAAATCCGCAAGGCGTAGTGGCTGATCTGCTCACATCACAGCAAAAATTAATAGATCAAGCTTCATCACAGCAGCAAAATACCAAAAGAAATAATGCATAACCTGCAAGATGGAGACTGGCAGACCCGAGATGGGTGAAAATTAACGTCGATGGAGCCTTCACACTAGGGACTAACGATGGATTTGTAGCAGGGGTGTGCAGGGACAAGAATGGCGTGCTACTTGATGGTTTTGCTCGCTCAGTTAAAGTGCAATCCCCTTTGCATGTTGAAACCCTAGCTGTTTGTGAAGGTTTGGAACTGGCAGCGAAGTGGAGGAAGGAAGAAGGGTCGCATGGGGTAGTTGTTAAGTCTAACTACTCCACAGCAGTTCATATGATTTTGGGGATAGATGCTCCCCCTTGGGAAGTCAACCACGTAGTCTAGACAAGCCAGGCTGCACTTGTTTCTAATCCTAGTTTAAAATTGACCCATGGACCGAGAGAGTTAAATAAAACCACGGATTGGGTTGCAAAAGCCCACCTCCGCCAATCTCTACCTCGGTATTGGGTCTCTTGTCCCCCTCAATCTCTTTTGGATTTTTTTGTTCTGAAACCTATTGGGTTGTTCCTCTAATTTTACTACTTGAAATGAAATGAGGAATCTTTTGATCAAAAAAAAAAAAAAAAGGTTCATCATGAGTTTGTTAAACCCATCTAAGCAATTTCTCATGGATGTGCCTTCAACTATTCGGAACTGAAATATAAGCAATTGTTCAAACCCTTCATCAAATAAAGTGTCTTGAGTTTTGCCCACAATGTTGCAGCATCCTCCTATTGGGCCACTTCAATCAATACCTCATTTGACAAATTCAATAAGATTTTACTTTTTGGTTTCTCGATCAACTGCACCTTGTCAGCCTCTTTCATTGTTTTTGGCAATTTATTCTTGTCATCCAATGCATTTGCCAAATCTTGGGTTGTTAGCAAGGCACGCATCTTAATGCTCTACAACCCAAAATCATTTCTCACGTTGGACTTCTCAATGTCAAAATTTGCTCCTTAAATAATTGCAACAATAGATTTTCTAGAATTTTCAAATAGTGATCAAACAAGCAAAAGCCCCAAATTAGCTTTAGAGACCCTATCATTAGCTCCAATACCGATTGTTGTGATATAATGCAAAAAAGCTAACCAAATTTTGTAATTAAATCAATGCGAAAATCCTTGGAGAAATAAATGAGGAACGATAAAGAATACTTACATGATCCGGTTAGAGTATTGGTATTTACTCCGTAAGGAGAGTCGGCAACAAATAATCTACCAATAATCAAATAATAAAAGAGTTACAATCGTTCACACGCTTGAGTATTTAATACCTAGATTACATGTAAGTCCACAATGTTTATAAATAAAACAACTCAATTGAATATAAACTCACGGTAAAAAATTCACCGTGTTTAGGACTCCTAATTGCGATCAAAGAGAGCATCAACGCGCCAGCCCTTTCTTTCTTGGCTGTTCATCCTCTCTCTTTTCTTTTGTTTTTGGGAGTTCACCATGCGGCTTGAAGGAATTCTTCTATGAGGCCAAGAAAGGAATTCCACCCTACAGGATTTTGTGTGCCCCTTTTCGTTTTCCTTCTATACGAGTCAATCAATCCACTTTTGCGGGGATCCACCGAATATCCAAGTTCCTTTTCCTGTTGATGCTTTATTATTTATCTTCAACAAAACCATTTTATTTTGATGATTCATCTTGATATCTGGAATTTATTTTGTTTTAAAGTTGTCTGAAATTTGTCTTGACTTGTTGCTGGACTGTGTGATTTCTTTCGTAATTCTGTGAAAATAAATGTAATATTATTTTGATAATAATAAAACAAAGAAAACAAAACCACCATTCAACAAAACCCAAATTTAAATTGGATTAATGGTTACACTAAAATTGAACAAACGAAAATCCTCCAAACAGCTCAGATTTCGTACACAGGCTAAAACTTGAAACATAATTTATTATAACAAGTCACAAATCGACCATAGAAGTGAGCCTTCAATGTATGAGTGAGAAAGAATGGATAATTTAAGATAAGAGCAATGATGAAGAAGAGGTCAATTTGTATTTTCTAAACAATGATAAGTTAAGTTGTGAAGGAACCTGAAATAGGAAAATAACTAAATTGAAGAAAACCGTGAAAAATATGGAAATCATCTAAAGTTGATTTTGTCTATCTAACCATGAATTTAGTCGCATAAGGGAGGAACGGAAATAGTCCACGCCCAAACTAAAACACGTATGTGTCAATGATCTAACGCTTGCTCTTGGATAATTAATTCTCGCAGTGATGTGTCTAATCATAAAACAATCATGCTAAGCCTATAGTTGGCTTTATTTTGTGTTGTACTTTAGCTAGCTAGCCAGTACGTCCATGATGGGGTGCGAACAGAACGCACCGTTTCATCTTGATGCGTTGCGATGGAAAGTCACTAATTGAGGGGTACGAAGAGAGACGTATAAAAGCCTCCCGAACACAACCATTGAGACAGTTGGCCATTTATTCGCACCAAATTTCCTCTTCATTTCCATCAAAAAAGATCAAGGCGTTCCATTTCATTTTTGCAAGAACAATCGGCATTTACGCTGTGAAAATCGGGTGTTTTCCTTGTGATTGCATCCAGACTAACGTGAGGAAGTATTGTTCGTGAATCATCGGCAATTCAACATTCGTTCCGGGGCCATTTGCTATTTGCGCATCCGAATCAGGTAAGTCGTCTTCCACCGACTCGAATTCCAACATTTTGGAACGAGTAACCAATGTCAAATATCTCTATTATAGGTATGTTTGTTTTACTGAAAATTACGTATATAAAGAGAAGTCATGTTTCTCAAATCTAAAATTGATATCAGTTTATGGAAACTTTTTCTATAAATCAATTAGTTTTCCGCCATCCAAACACCATATAATCAATTAAAATTCATTGTTATTGACCCTAATTATATCATCTGAGTCGTACATCAACTTATTATCGATTTTGCGACGTCTAACTCCCTTATTGCCACCAGCACAGGACAAAATAAAGCTAAATAATAATTTGCTTACTATGTAATCGAACTTATGTTTACTTATAATTACTGTTTAATTACACCCATGTTAAATAAGTTGAATAAATCTTTAGCTCAGTCTTATAGGTATTCGTCGACGATGAGATACGTACATTTTCAACAAGAGAGAACTCTTGTATAGAGTCGTCAAAAGAAGGGAAAGACCGAAACCCGAATGAAGCAGGGAAGCCCTGGACAGTTGGTGAATCCTCTTGAAAGTTCAATGCAGACTTCCGAAAGAGAGACAATGCAGAGTATGAGAGGTAGACCAGTAGTAATTAGTAGCAACCAGAATGTGTAGGGGTAAAATATGATCACTCGCCAGCCACGGCCTCAACCCACGTATTGGCGAGAGTAAGACTAGGTTCTCCTTCTTCGCCAGAATCAATGGGCCGAATCATGACCACGAGCCTCCCCAGACTCTGACCTCACCGACTTGCGTATTTTCTATATTGCTAAACACCAACCTGTCATCCTCTCGGCGAAGTAAAGCCGTACCATCTCCCTTTGTTACCACAAGTCCTGTTGGTAGCGCAATGTGATACTGTTTGCTCCAGTATTCATCCTCGCCATACTCTCTCATCACTCAAATGGCGCAAACGTCTCCATAGTGTGATACAGAAAAAGCAACAAGAGCCAGTGAATCTCGCGACACCGAGAGCGTCACGGTGCCTCTTGGATCTAGATGGAATCTAGAGAGATACTCGGAAACTGGCGTCGTGACTCGCCCCAATACTTCCTCCTCTGAAAAAAGGGACACTATGGAACTGAATCTCGTGTGCTTTCCGGGTGCTGGCAACAATACACTGATCCTTAAAAGATGCCTGCAAATTGCCTAAAACTAAGCACATAAAATCGGGTTCCACCAAATTTCTCCTTGTGTCCTTGATTAGACTATAAATTTCGACGTCAGATGTTCTCAATTGAACATAAAGTGCCCTTGCATTTTTGCAGGAATAAGCAATCTTCATCATTGATGTAATGATAACGAGTCATAAATACTTTTAATATTCATGTGGTTTTTCTTTACTTATTAACTTAAGTTTTTGAGTTGGACTTTTTTATATGTATCAAGGTTAGAGATCTTGAATTAAAAATTTTCCAGTATTAGGATGCACACACAATTGAGTTGTATTAGATAAATCCCACATTGGATAATTGATGTGGTGTAAAGTAATTAATATATCTTAGTTGGCTCATAACTCATTGGTTTAAATTTTTGAGTGAATGTGGGTCTAATTTGATATGTTAACGGACTTGGACTTAGACTTTCCCTTGGCGATCTCCCCAGGTGAAGGTATTGAACTTCTGTTGTGCCCTCCAAACAAATGGTATCAAAGCCTATGGTTGCGGTTTCCCGACAGGTGGGTGTTGTAGTGTAGCAATATAGGCTCATAAGAAGTTGATTCAAAAGGATGCCTAAATTAAGAATAAGTGGACAGGTAAGCATTGTGGTATAGTAATGTAAGCTCATAAGAAGTTGAATTAAGGATAAGCGGACCTAACACTAAGCTCACACGTGAGGGAAAAATTGTTAGAAGGTGAGCATTGTGGTATAGTAATGTAAGCTCGTAAGAAGTTGAATTAAGGATAAGTGAACCTAACACTAAGCTCACATGTGAGTTGTATTATAGAAATCCACATTAAAGAATGGATATGGTGTAGAGCAAATTAATATATTTTGGTTGACCCATAACTCATTGGTATAAGTTTTTGAGTGAAGTTATGTCCAATTGGATGTGTTAACGAGCTTGGACTTGAGCTCCCTCTTGGCAGTCTCCCTAGGTGAAGGTATCAAACTTCTATTGCACACTCCCAACATTTAGGCCCCAATTTGCTTCCCCAATCACATATTTCTATACTTTAGCCTTAGACCAAAGGCCAACCTATATGTAAGGGAGAGTGTTAGAATATTTAGAAAATAGTTTAAGCTTTTAAAATCGTTGGTAGTAGTCTCATGAAAACATAATATAATATCAAAGCTAGTGTTATTCCTTTCGCGAACGTGACTAGTCAAAAGTCCACATGTTGCTCATAATCTAGCTTTGTATGTGAGCGGAGGTGTTGAAATATTGCTCTACATCGCTTGATAACCTAAATTATTTTAATATTTATATGGTCTCCCTTCATCGTTAGTTTAAGTTTGTGGATTGGGCTTTCTAACACTCGTAATTTTGTAACCCTCAGGAATCAGCCTATACTTGAAACCATTCATAAGACATTGACCGCAACAACCCCTGTGTAGCCTTGAATAAGAGATACGGTGCAGCTAAGGCCAACTGCGATTGGCGTAACCTTCGTTGTCAGGAGTCTTGAATTTGCCAATAGTAACAACTTGCTTAGTCATGCAATCGCCTTCAGATGAGATATTGATCAAGTAAATTAGGGCACTATAATTTGATGAAGTCTCCAAAATAATGGATCGGCAGGGACCTTGGTAGCAAACGGTATTGTCGGAATTTTTGGGCTTATTTGCACTTCTGCGCATACAAAAGAACACATTCCATGTCGGGATGTACTCGACTGAATTGCTAGGAGACCGCTTCGTCCGCGATCCATCCACAATGTCGCTAAGTATGGTTTGGACAAGGGAGAAAGCCACGCCTTAGAAATGCACATGAATTTATGACCGGAGACTTGACTGGCAATGACACGAGTAGTTTACCGGTAACATCCGGCAGAAGGATATGGGATAGCGATAACACGGAATTCGAATGGATCGGGAAATAACAAGGACAAGACCTAGAAAAATATCTTATGATATACGGAAGCCAAACATATGTGATGATATGTTTTGCACCAAAACTGAAGATCTTTCTATGCGTAATGCCAGCTCAGTCGATTAGGGTTAGATTGTGCTCTGTGTTCTTCGCCAGTTTCATTTGACTTTTCAATTTTAGTTTTTTCTTTAATTTTAGCCACGCAGATTTTCTGTCTGAGAAAAATCGACAAAGTTAAAATTAAATGACTCAAAAAAAAAAAAAAGTTAATGAATGAAAGTGACTAATTAACCCATGACTTAGAACTTCCACCGTCATCCTCCGGTGATCTGTCCTATTGTATGTACATCTTGATTCATTTCAGACAATAAGATCTGTTCTTCATCAAATGTAATTAGTTTTAGTGTCGAATGAAAGTGTAACCAGTGAACAAATTGAGAATTCCAAAGTTCGATGACAAAGTAATAAACTTTTATAGATTGTGCCTCCGTCAAGAACCAAATGAAAGAACTTATTGTACAGACAGAGAAAAGGTCCATAGGAAATAAAATTGCATATTTCCTGTGACATTCATCAGTTTATATAAAAAAAAAAATTTAAATGTCTCAAGTTTAAGCCGTTGAAAGAACTCAATCTGAATTGAGTTGTGGATAAAACCAAATATCGAAAGAAAAGAATCCAAGGCCAAATTTGGGAAATCAGTTTTCTTAGTATGGTTTGGGGCGGGCCTTCGGCTACTGAGGTTGGAAAGTCCAACATGCACTTTGAATTTGACATTGATCCTGCCAGGTCAAGAAGGAGAACCATGTGCTTCTTGTTTGACTCGTAGACTTCAACTTTAACCGACCCAATGCAGCCTAACGATCGACCATGAGCACCGAAGAGACACCGCCAACCATCCTCACCCGACCCTATGAAGAATTCAGGACCCCGCAAATTAGGAATGGACGATAGAGAAAGAAAAATTTCAATTCGATTTGAAGTGATGAGTTGGGAATTCAGTCTATGTTTGTGTCGTTGAATTAAGCTAAGTATAGTGCAAAAATCCAGTAGGACCGACGAATCATAACCTTTTGGTGGAGTCACTTTATATTGTTCAAGAGTATCTCCTTTGGGAGAGTGCTTAATACAAATCTGACATTTGGGTATCGATAGTGCTACGCACACACATACTATTTACACACATCGGCATCCTCAAGAACATGACAAATTGTAATTTCATTTTCAGGTAAGCGAATAATGTCGATATTGTATTGCCTAACGCAGCAATTTTAATATATCTAACTCCGTTTCTATATTCAGGCGCTCTCATCAAACGAAGGCCATGTTTGAGGTCTTCTTTCTTGGTCATCCAAGCGGTCATGTATTTGTATAGACACGCGCGAATACATTATGTAATTTCTTTGAAGATAGAAAGCTGACGCCCATTTTGAGGTTAACCGAAATAAGCAAAGGCCTAAAGAAGAGGTATCGGCTCGGCTGCAGAACCCTAGCATCACGCAAAGCATTGGCCATTTTTGTCTCTTGATCGAATTATTTGGATGGTAAGTCGTTCTCTTTTCGGCAATTAATTTTTATGCAATTGGCGTAATTTGAGTGGCGTACGTAATCCAAACAGAATATGATGATGTCGATCGAAATTTTCGAATGGATCCTTAAATAGTTAAAATGTCCTTATCGATATCTATTCAAGATTTGATCCGAGAGTTCAATTCCTTTGATTGCCTATTTGGACTTTATATTATATTTCGAACATTGAGCATCTGATTTAAAAGACACACAAATAACCAGTGAATCTAAATTTCGGTGGATTCCAATCCTAAATCAAGTATTTATAAGAGAAAAAAAGGGGTTTCCTTTTACTCTTCTCTTTCCTAAAGAAGCCGCAACCGCACAAGTCAAAAGGAGACGCCGCGCGGTAAAAGCAAAAACAAAAAACAAGGAACGCGGAAGACGCTCTTGTGTCGGAACTCATACACTCCTTGATTGCTGCGGTGAGTTTTATACTCAAATTAAGTTTTTTTTTTCTTAAATGAACACTTTTGGGTTTGGGCATATTCTAAGTGTAGCAAACACTCGAGCGTTACGGACAATTTTTGGTGTTCGGTTTGTCGCTTATGTCTTAGGTTATTTGATTTTGAGATCCTGTTGTTTTGGCATCATAAATCTGCTTCTAGCAAAACGAATTGAAGTCTGTGATATAGCTAGTACGAGTACCTAGAGGGGGGTGAATAGGTATATAAAAATTTTCTTGAAGATTGCACAATACTTAGACAGTTGAAGGATTTGCAATAATTAAAAATCAATCGTAAGACTGAGTAAAGGAAAGAGAGAATTGAACACGCGGTTTATAGTGGTTCGGCTTGATTCAAGCCTACGTCCACTCTTCTCGCACCGACAGCCAATTGGCTGGATTCCACTATGAACAAAGAGATGTTACAGGTGTTGATCTTCCTTGATTTCTGGTGTAGATGATCTACCACACTCGCTTAAGGTGTCACCAAGTATAAACACTCTCTGTGTATACAATTTTGCTCGAACTGTATCGACTAACAATCAAGGTTCTTCAGACTCTGGAATTTTTCTATCGATCACCCTTTTTAAAACAACTAGAACGTCTTCCTTTTATACTCCTTTATGCTATCATAGCCGTTGGCACTTACCAAAGGAATTCCTCCAATCTACCCGTTGGACGGAATCAATTAAAGAAGATCATCCGAGCTATTTAAGGAATCTAATGATAGCCCATCAATCCTGTTCGCCCATACAATCGATCTTTGTTTCCAAGAATAGAACATTCCAAGAATATTTCGTCGACCATCGGATCTTCAATTGATCTTAGATAAGAATCAAAGAATCCGAAATGATTATCCAACCAAGGGATCTTTTCCAGAGGATAGGATCGAATCCTCAACCATATACTTCGGCTTTGGATTTCCTTCGTCACACTGGATTAAAAGACTCGTCGTGAGAATAGTCTTGAGTCTTGAGTCTTGAGTCTTGAGTCTTGAGTCTTGAGATTACAAAGTCTTCGTACTTTAAACTGTCGGTATCCGCAGACTAGATCGATAGAAATGTTTTGTCAGCTTCAAAATATTCTGGAAAGATTTCTCCAACAATCTCCCCTTTTTGATGGTGACAAAACTTTCTTGTAGATTTGAACAACTTTGACCTGCAAAAACATTTCTCAAGCAATATGGCTAACTCATAAAGATTAATAAAGCAACCAGACTCTGCATCCTCAGAAAATTGGTTAGTCTTTCATGAGTAATACCATATAACAACACTTGATAAAAATGCAACCAGTCATCAAAATCCACAGCCAATTCAGTCAAATTTAAATTCACACCCAAGTTCAAGTTCTCAAGTCATACTCAAAAATAAACATAATCACAAAAACAAATTTAAAGTCAAAGTTTTAAAGATAGATTATGGTTAAAATTGGTTCTCCCCCTTTTTGTCATCATTAAAAAGGGTGAGAAATGAGTCATGTCTGCTTGGGAATGCGCACGATCTGGAAATCTCTCATTGACTGGACTATGCCTTCTAGCCTCTTCAAGTCTTCCCTTAGATGAGCTACCTCCTCTCCTTTGGCATTAGCTTGAAGTTGCAGAGCGAGGTCTTTCATTTTGTCCTCCAGGGTAACCGAAGACGCTTGTCCAGCATTCTTGATGGTTTGAACCTCATAGTCCAGAGCATATATTTGTCCCCGCATTTCCGTAAGAATATCAAGAATACGACGAAAATCTGTTGAGTTGTCCGTCTGTGTACTTGCATGAACTTTCTCAGATGGAGTAAATGCAGACGATGGAGCTTCGTATAATCCTGCAGATTTGGAGTCGACGTATCATGACCTTCTTCGGCAATTGAGATACCTGAACTTCTTCTGGGTCTGCTGGAGATTGTCTTGGACCTTCACCGTCGGCAGCATGAGGTGTGGACCTTTCTTGCTCACCAACTCCCCCGTCTCTAGGACATCGAAAGGGGAAGAGTGATGATCATGCTCTTGATTTCCCTTCTCTCCGCATTCGAGCAGACTTTTCTTTCTCTCCTTCTCTTTCTTCTTCAGCTTCTTTCTCCTTCTCTCTCTCGCGCTTCTTCTTCTCTCGTTCTTCCGAAGTTCTCGTTGGTTGAGGCACGAGCGTCGGTTATTGTCAGTGCATGGATAGTAGGATCTTCATCCTCTTCATCTTCATCCTCCAGGATGAGAGTTCTTTTCTTCTTTTTCGATGGGGCACCAATGGCCTCCTTTCCTTCTCTCTTTAAAGCGCATCGAACTGAGATTTCACTCAAATTTCTCCATTGCCTTGGAAAGTTCTTGCAGATGCATCTTCGTTAACATCTTTAAACCTACCACCATCTTATCACACGGTCGAACACAAAGTGTTTGTGGCGGTTCAATATTCATGTGTCTCAAGATCTTGGTCACCGGACCAGATAAGGCAATTGTCCTTTATCTTTCGACATTGCTCTGTACATATGGAAGAGAATAGTGTGCGGGAGAGAGAACTTCCATCCTGAGTTGATCGCGTACATCAACTTTGCTTCAGAAAGAGACACGGAAGTCTTTGACGTAGACTTCGGTCTGAGACAGTTGATCACAATCTTATGAAGCACAATGTTGATGGCATTCATCCCGGAATAGGTAATTTTCTTCTCTCGTGTCCCTATCTTTGACAAGTTCCGCAGTAGTACGAGCAGTGAGACTTTGATTGATAGATAACGTCCTCGTTCAACTCCAACTATGTCCGCCAACATATTCACATCTACCACATAGACTTGGTCTCGTACACTGAATGAAATTCTATTCGCATCCAAAAAGCTAAGATTTGAATAGAATTAAGCGGTCGCTTGAGCATACCCGTCCGTAGAGTCGTAGCAAAAATTCTCAAGTTGAAGCAAATTCAACTTTTCTCTTAAGTTCATGTTGATGGCGTCCGAAGTCAAAATCGACACTTCTAGGGTTTATCACCCCTCTTTTCAACAACCTGAAATACACATTTTCCCGATCCTTGGATTTGGACAAGTCCATCCGATTTCCTTTCACCTTTGCTGCCACTCCCATTTTCGGTTGGAATTCAAGGAACATTCTATCATCATCGTTCCCTTCAATTAAATTTTGTACTGGCATACGAGGATCACTTGGAATGTTCGCAAGTGCGTCCTCTCGCTTTTCCTTTCGGAGCAACTCCCAATTCCTCCATTTTCCGCAGAAAAGATACTCATTCCCATAATTTTTGTCCTTAAAGAAGTCATCTATATATTTTAATGGAGTACCGGTGCTTTTCAACGCATGAAAAAGCTTATAGATAAAGGAGGGTTTTTGGACTCTTACTAGGTCGGCATCCTCGATTATCTCTTCTTCCGCATGTTGACTTGCACCTTGTGGGGCAGGAGGCGTTGAATGACGTGGATGAGAGCGAATCGGACTTTGTCGCTGACTTGATAAGTCTTCTTCCTCGAGTGAGATCGAAGTGAGTCAGTCCCTTCTCCATTCTTTGTGGTCCCCTGCTTGCGATTCTTGATGATTTCCTCGAAGAAGACATCTTTCTTTGTCGTTTGGAAGATTCCTTCACTTGCTTTCCCAAGAAAAATGACCACTTTCTCGACGACGAACAAGAAGTAGAAACAGGATCGGGAGGAGAGTGCCTTTTAGGGTTTTGAAGATTGGTTAAAGAAAACGTATATATATAACCCAGTTTTGAAAAGGGAAGTTCAATCGGTACAAGGAAAGTGTACGAACACTTCTTTTCAAAATCAATAACTGCCAAAATTAATCCTTTTAAAAAGACAAGTTTTCGAATTTCACACGGATAATAGAATAACCGAACGAAAGATCGTACCTTTTTGAGTTTAAATAACTAAACGAGAATTCGTACCTTTTAGATAAAATAGCAACTTACAATCTATAGCCATGAATGTCTGAGTCTGAGGATTTAAAGACTGAGAGATTAGAGTCTTAGAGTTGGTGAGTCTCTAGACTTTAACTTCTTCAAGCTTCAAAATATTGAGTCTTGAACGGATAAAGTCGAATTGATTTTTCTCCAAAGGCTTTGTGAATATATCCGCTAGTTGACTCTTTGAATCAACAAATTGAATCGAGATTTCTCCATTTTGAATATGATCTCTAATGAAGTGATGTCGAATCTCAATATGCTTTGCTCTTGAATGAAGGATTGGATTTTTAGTGAGATTGATCGCGCTGGTGTTGTCACATCTGATTTCGTGCATGAGTCTTCAATGCCAAAGTCTTGTAGCTGTTGTTTTATCCATAGAATTTGCGAACAGCAGCTTCCAAGAGCTACATACTCGCTTCGTCGTTGAAAGAGCTACGTGCTTTGCTTCCTCGAAAACCAAGACACCGTCCTGTTTCCAAGCAGTTGACAAGTTCCGAGTGCTCTTTCTATCGACTCGCAACCGGCCAGATCTGCATCTCGAGTATCCTATAAGATTAAAGTCTCCCCTCTTCGGATACCAAAGACCGATGCTTGAAGATGAGGCAATGTATTTGATAATATGTTTCACGGCACTGAGATGTGATTCTCTAGGATCTGATTGAAACCTAGCACAGATGCAAACACTAAACAAAATATCAGGTCTAGAAGTGGTAAGATAAAGAAGTGAACCGATCATGCTCCTGTACAGCTTTTGATCTACTTTCTTCCCTTCTTCATCCTTGTCTATCTTCTGAGAACATGACATTGGTATGTCGGTCTTTTTGCACTTTTCCAATCCAAATCTTTTGACAAGATCATTTGCATATTTTTCTTGATGAATAAAAGTTCCTTCCTTCATTTGTTTCACTTGGAGTCCAAGAAAGAATGTTAACTCTCCCATCATACTCATTTCAAACTCATCCCGCATAGACTTAGAAAATTTCTTGCATAGACTTTCATTAGGTGATCCAAAAATAATATCGTCCACATATATTTGAACAAGTAAAAAGCTTTTGTTTTCCTTTTTTGATAAACAAAGTAGTATCTACTTTACCTTTGACAAAACCATTCTGTAATAAAAACTTACTTAGTCTCGTCGTACCAAGCTCGAGGTGTTTGCTTTAAACCATACAAGGCCTTTTTCGGTCTAAAGACCGAATCGGCTTCTTTGGGTCTTCAAACCCAGGTGGTTGTTCCACATAAACTTCCTCATGGATGAATCCATTTAGGAACGCACTTTTGACGTCCATTTGGAATAACCTGAAATTTTTATAACAAGCAAACGCAATTAATAGACGAATAGCTTCTAACCTTGCTACTGGAGCGTAAGTCTCGTCATAGTCTATTCCTTCTTCTTGCGTAGATCCTTTGGCCACGAGTCTTGCTTTGTTTCGTTTACCTTTTCCTTCTTTATTCATTTTGTTCCCGAATACCCATTTGGCTCCAATAACGGTTTTACCTTTTGGTTTAGATGTCAATTCCGACATCATTGATGTTGAACTGTCTAAGTTCTTCTTGCATAGCTTCGATCCAACTTTCATCGATAAAGCTTCTTCTATGCTTTTTGGTTCAATTCCAGAAATGAGAGCCACAAGACACTAGATTCTTCACGTCTTTTTGATCTGGTGCGGATTCCTTCATTGATTTCGCCAATAATGAGATCTTTGGGATGACTGGATTTATGCTTCCGATTCATCGGTTTGATTTGCCTGGTTGATGATCTCTTTCTTTGTTTGAATCTTCATGAGCATCTTGATGTTGGACTTCCGTGAGACCGAGATGCTTCTTGAGTTGTAAGCGTTGGAAGGTCTGGAGTGGGTTCAGACTCTTCATACTGAGTCTGGCTAGATTCATCTTGCGTTGAGTCTTGGAATTTGACATTCATTGATTCCTCCACCGACTGGCTTTTCTTGTTATAGACTCTGTAGGCTTTGCTTGATGTAGAATATCCAAGGAAGATGCCTTCATCTGATCTTTCTTCAAACTTACCAACTTGATCATTTGCATTTTTCAAAATAAAGCATTTGCAACCAAACACATGAAAGTATGAAACAATATGCTTCTTACCTTTGAACAATTCATAGGGGGTTTTCTCTAAAATAGGTCTTAGAAAGACTCTATTTATAATATAGCATGCTGTTGAAACAGCTTCAGCCCAAAATCGTGAAGAAATTTTACTTTCAATTAAAAGTGTTCTAGCCATTTCTTGAAGAGATCTATTCTTTCTTTCCACAACTCCATTTTGTTCTGGAGTATATGGAGAGGAAAACATATGATTAAAACCAGATTTATCACAAAATTTCGTAAAATCTTGATTTTCAAATTCACTTCCATGATCTGTTCTTATACTTGAGATTGCACATCCTTTTTCATTTTGAACCTTTTTAGCAAACTTCTCAAAGTACGAAAAGGTTTCGACTTACTTACAAGAAAATATACCCGTGTAAAGCGAGAGTAATCATCCACAATTACTAGACAATATTTCTTACCTCCAATGCTTTGGGTTCTTGTTGGTCCGAAGAGATCCATATGAAGCAACTGTAGTACATGATTAGTAGAGACATGATTTATTGGCTTAAATGAATTTCTTACCTGCTTTCCCAGAATGCATGGAGTGCATGAATCAGACTTTTGGTATGGCAATTTAGGTAGACCTCGAACAAGCTTCTTTGATGAGATTTTGGCTAATTGCTTCATGTTGACATGGCCAAGCTTTCTGTGCCATAAGACTGCTTCATCTTGAATTGAGATTAGGCATTGTGCTTCATTTGGTTTTACATCAAGGAGATAGATATTTCCATGCCTTCGACCCATGAAAGACTGAGTTGAGTCTTTACTAATTCCAGAACATATGCCTTCTTGAAAGGAGATCTTGAAACCAGTATCACACAATTGGCTAATGCTGAGAAGATTGTAGTTGAGTCCTTCCACTAGAGAGACATTGTTTATTGTGAGATTTCCAATTTTCACAGTTCCAAATCCCACAATGCTTGCTTTGCTGTTTCCTCCAAATGAAACTTTTCCATCATTTACTTGAATAAGTTTTATGAAGCAATTTGAGTCTCTTGTCATGTGTCTTGAGCATCCGCTGTCAAGATACCACTTTACTTTCTTTTTGACAGAGACTCGCATTCAACGAGAGAGTCTCAAGCTTTCTTTGGTACCCAAATTTTCTTGGGTCCTTTGGCATTAGTAGAATGAGCATTATTAGGCCATTCTTTCTTAACAGGCTTCCAAACCATAGGACACTCTTTTTCAAAATGATCCCGACAAGTTACACTTTGAACACCTTAAAGCATTTCGACCTACGTACTTTACAAAAAATTTCTTGAAATGATTTTTGTAAGCCTCTCTCGACGGTCTTTTCTTAATTCTTTCTTTTACTTTCGGAAAATCAATCAAGGGGATTGTTTCTGCTGTTATACCTAGACCAGACTTATTGAAGTAAGGTCTTTAGACTGAAAGAACTTTTTCAAGTTTTTCAGACCCTATTGAAAATTTCTTTGAAATATTTGATAAGTCAGTTTTTAAGAAAGCATTTTCTTTTGAAAGTTTATCTTCATTCTCCTTAAGAGTATAAACATTCAAGTCTAAACTTTTCAGTTTTTCTTCTAAAATATTTTCCTTTTGTTTTAAAACTGAGTTTTCCTTTTTAAGTTCGGAAATCTTTTTGAGAGAAGTCTTAAGACTAAAACATAGTTCATCAATGTATTTAGAGACTTTGACAGGATTTTATAATCACTTACCTCAAATTCACTCTCTCCGAGTCGATCCAGTCTCGAGTCGATTGTGCCATCGCACACGATTGGCATATTCCTCATCACTTTCTTCACACTCGTATCGTTCCGTGTTTCGGCTTTGAGAGCTTTTCGAGACTTTTCAGCTTTTCCTCTCTTCTTCTTCGGAGAGGACAATTGGGTCTGATGTGTCTCTTTTTCTTACATTCGAAGCAAACTACATCTTTGTTTGGTTCCTCATTATCAACAAACTTGGTTTGATGTTTCTGAAGACTTTGTTTCCTTGAGTTGAACCTTCTTCCTTTTCTATTCAGCTTTCGATCCTTCTAATCATTAGAGCAAGCTCCTCATCGTCCCGTATCTTCTTCGAGTCTGTATCATCAGAATCATCATTAGATTTTAATGCAATGGATTTCTTACCTCTTGGATCTTCGTCTTGATTAATTCGTTCCACTTCGTAAGATTGAAGAGTTCCAATTAGCTCGTCTACAGATAATGGCATAATTCTTTGCGTCTCTCTTATTGAAGTCTTTATATGATTCCAATCCTTGGAGAGTCCACGCAGTAGCTTGTTCACCTTCATAGGATCAGAAATTTTCTGTCCTTGATTTTCAAGGCCATTGACGATATCTCGTAAAACGGCTAAATATGTCGCTTATAGATTCTCCGGTTTCATTTTGAAGGCTTCATATTGACCAAGGAGAATGTTAATTCTGGTCTCCTTCACTCGGTCTGTCCCTTCATAAGTGATATGTAATATGTCTCAGACTTCTTTTGCTGTAACACAAGAAGATATTCTGTTATATTCAGTTGGTGACAAAGCACAATATAAAGAGTAAATTGCTTTTGCATCGAGTGCTTGTCTCTTGTTTATCTCTTCTTGAGACATTCCGCTGGTATCAACAGCTTCTTTCCCTCTTTCGGATACTGATGCAGTAGTAGGAATAATTCCTCTTTCCACAATGTCCCATTCCAGAGGATCCTTTGACCTAGAAAAGCTTTCATCTTGTTTTTCCAGATGTTGTAATCCTTTCCATCAAAGTAGGGTGGTCTGGTATTGCTTTGCTCTTCCACCAGCCCTGGTGCTAGCATACTAGCCATGGATCTTTTACTCTGAAGTAAAACACTTCAAATAAAGTAAGAACACGACCTCTGATACCAATTAATATAGCTAGTACGAGTACCTAGAGGGGGTGTAATAGGTATATAAAAATTTTCTTGAAGATTGCACAATACTTAGACAGTTGAAGGATTTGCAATAATTAAAAATCAATCGTAAGACCGAGTAAAGGAAAGAGAGAATTGAACACGCGGTTTATAGTGGTTCGCTTGATTCAAGCCTACGTCCACTCTTTCGCACCGACAGCCAATTGGCTGGATTCCACTATGAACAAAGAGATGTTACAGTGTTGATCTTCCTTGATTTCTGGGTGTAGATGATCTACCACACTCGCTCAAGGTGTCACCAAGTATAAACACTCTCTGTGTATACAATTTCGCTCGAACTGTATCGACTAACAATCAAGGTTCTTCGAGACTGGAATTTTTCTATCGATCACCCTTTTTAAAACAACTAGAACGTCTTCCTTTTATACTCATTTATGCTATCATAGCCGTTGGCACTTACCAAAGGAATTCCTCCAATCTACCCGTTGGACGGAATCAATTAAAGAAGATCATCCGAGCTATTTAAGGAATCTAATGATAGCCCATCAATCCTGTTCGCCCATACAATCAGGATCTTTGTTTCCAAGAATAGAACATTCCAAGAATATTTCGTCGACCATCGGATCTTCAATTGATCTTAGATAAGAATCAAAGAATCCGAAATGATTATCCAACCAAGGGATCTTTTCCAGAGGATAGGATCGAATCCTCAACCATATACTTCGGCTTTGGATTTCCTTCGTCACTGGATTAGAAAGACTGTCAGTGAGAATAGTCTTGAGTCTTGAGTCTTGAGTCTTGAGTCTTGAGTCTTGAGATTACAAAGTCTTCAGACTTTAAACTGTCGGTATCCAGACTAAACTGATAGAAATGTTTTGTCAGCTTCAAAATATTCGGAAAGATTTCTCCAATAGTTTGGAATTCAAAGGTCTATTTGCACCAAAAGCCATGGGATTCAATCACTGCCCAAGTTCCGTACAATGTCATTGTCTTAACGTAGTTTTCTACTGGATGCAGGTCGGCGAGCACGACTTACCTCAACAAATAATGAGGAAAACTTGCGTTTTATTTTATAGACTTGCTGCTCACATATGTCGCGCACCATAATTTGCAAGGCAAGGCTCTTTGGGGTTTCGGGTTAATGAGCATGATTTTGTATTGCTTTGGAGTTCATCTTTTCATGTACGGTTTCATCTTTTCATGTACGGTACCTCATCGGTTCGGCTCTCGTTCATTGGAGGAGGAATGGATGCCAGGGCAGCCCTGGGAATGACCGTGATCCAACTTTTGTATTGGAGGGACTACTTTAACTCGGAGCGTTTGCCTCTCTGGCTGATTACTGTACCACCAAGGTAGCAGACACGGTCTTGCTCATTATGTTTAGAACTAGAAAAATTGACATCACAAATTCTCGGATTCAGTAATTGATCTCTTTTTGTCGCTCTTGCGTGTAAGATCTGCTCTCTGTCGGGAATGAGCATCGTGTTCCCGGTGTCTGGCCCTATGTTCTCCATATGACTTTGGAATATCGCTGTCATCTTGATCATGATTTTCTCCACATCGACCATGATCAAGAGTTTTGGATTTGTTATTCTCCTATTTGCGGACGATGTGATGGACAAGATTATAGCCATAGCCTTAAAAGATCATCCTCTGTCAACTATTACCATGACTTCTATTACCATGACTTCTCTCCAAGGATGCTTGATAGGTACGCATCCCCTGTTGAAAAGCCTTCAGTTCCTTTCCAACCAACAATTTACAATTTTTCTTCTCTAATGCAGCGTGGTGCGGTTTTGTCATATATCACTGGAAAATGTCTCATCTTTGATTCTACAACAAGCTTGATTTAGCACCATGGCGGGCAGAGGACAACACAGATTCAACAGAGTCCATATCATTTTTTTTTCCTTTGACATTAGACATTTAGATGTGGGTCCAAATATTTTCCCCATTGGCGTTCTTTCGACACAAATTCCTTGTACTAAGGCTTTTACTAGAACTTTACTACACTTGCATAATCATTCATTGTTGCACTAGAAGCTTTTCAAGCATATTTCAAGCATACTTCTTGTAGTGCCATACAAAGTTTAATCTTTATGTATTCAATTACAATCAAATCATGTCCCAAGAGTTACTTCATAACAAAATGGCACGATAATGATAGTAATGGCCCTTCAATAATAATTCAATATGCAATACAGTCCTCAAACTTATACTTAACATGCAATATTATCCACAAACTTTTCATTTATTTAATA
Source organism: Eucalyptus leucophloia subsp. euroa (assembly GCA_017140325.1). Classification (NCBI taxonomy): domain Eukaryota; kingdom Viridiplantae; phylum Streptophyta; class Magnoliopsida; order Myrtales; family Myrtaceae; genus Eucalyptus; species Eucalyptus leucophloia. The sequence continues at coordinate 22,732,959 of CM029470.1, read as the reverse complement.
TGGTATCTCATTTTTTAGTAATTGTTTAGTGTAATCCATGGATTTTATGAAAATATTTAAAATTTCAGGATCATATTAAACAATGGATCAAAATTCAAGGACGACATTAAACAAATTAAAAGAGTTTAAAAATGAAATTATATATTATTAAATAAAATTTTAGAGATTATAATGAGCAAATTAATATATTAAGATCATTTGGGCCATTTTTCCCCAACAGTAGCCAAGCTAAAATTTATGTTAATTTATTTTTAGCAAAAAAGAAAAAAGGAAAATTTCAAATAAGGATATGAAGTGAATTTTATTTCAAATAAAACCTAAATGCCACCATTTTTGAATAATAATTTTAAGAAACGTGAACAATCATTCTTAGGAAAATGTTATTCAAATTATTTATTTTTTCGCAAATAAGTGAAGGGACAATGTCATTTTTCACTCTCATAACTTAACATTATGATTTTCAGTGACTTGGGATGCATTCATTTTGCAAACAAAAATTGATCTGAAAAATATTTTCATTAAAATAATCGCTTGAAATAATTAGTTAATAAAAATATTTTGATTATTAATAAAAAAATTATTCAAAATATGGTTTCCTTTATATATATCATATTCTGAAGAGTATACACTGATTTTGAATACTTCCTTAGAGAAATTTCGGATGAGATAAGTTTTGTATTTTTTAATTTGTTTTTTTCCTAATTATTATTTATTTTATTTTTTTTGGTGTCGAACGACACTATATTTTTTCGTTCGTTTACATGCCACATGACCATCTTCCCGCTCATCAAAACCTCATTAAAAATAAAATTCTCTAAAAGCATCTGGTTCAATTCGCGTTTATTCTCACTTTCCCGCTACAGACTGGGCTACGAAGTCGACCGACGTCCCCCGGTGCCAAACTCCGGCGGTTGCTCCGGCGGAACTCACCAATGCGAACTCCTGTCATCTCCTCCTCCATAAGCTCGCCGCGAGCGCCGCCTTTTAGCTCTAGCCAAAACCGTTCAGGTCGATCTGCCTGCGGCTCAAAGCGTCTCGGCCTTCATTGCAAACGTTCAGGTCCAGCTTCGATCGGAGGCGAGAGCTTCCGCAATGGAGCAACAATCCCTCACGTCCCATAAATCGCTCGCCATCGCTGGTTCGTCACTCTGGGGCTTCCCCGTTCTCCTCCGAGGAGCTCCGGTACGCAGGTCGTGGATAAATCACAAATCGCCCTCTTCACTCTCTCTTTGCGATGTCCGACGGGAGCAGGAACGGGGTATGTGGAAGTTGAGTCGAATTGTGCTCGAGACGTGGGTATTACTCGAGGTCGACGATCGGGATTAAAGTGGAGAGTTTAGGTTGTCGAATTGCCAAAAATCTTTACTTGGGTCCAGTTCTGTCTGCGGCTGCAACGTGTTCTAGACCGATGAAGTTGTTTGGGTTTTTCTAGGGATAAGCTGAAACGATAGATTGCCATGGTTTTCCTCGCCATGTGTTTGTTCGACCTGAGTGTGCATTTCTTTCTCTCTTGTTAAGTAATGCGCTCGACATTTCTTTGTACTCTTGAATCTCGTCAGCCTTCAGGCTTTTGGAGTAAATGTTCGCCACAGGCGAGTGTCAAGGAGGTCCCCCATTAGAGCTTTTCTGAGTGGAACTTGTGTTTCCTTGGCTCATGACTCATGCTTAGGCTTTTAAGTATAATTGTCAAACTAGGTATGGTGATGGGCTTGGACCGTGGGAGGGTGACCGCTCGCGCTTGACCTGTTCTCCTTTCCTTCGATGTCGTCTCCTTTTGATTTTTGTCTCCAAAGAGGACGAACCAGTTCCGAAATAAAAGAAATCAGGAACCGGAACCACTCTCTTTGAAACCAGGAGTCAAGCCAAAGCCACCAGTCCGATTCTTTGGTTTCGGGTTCTCAACCCTTGAATTGACTCACCCATTCCGATGTTCTATATATTTTCTTATTCTATCTATTTTATTGTTTAAACACTTGCTTTCCACAACATAAAAATCCTTGAAGACAATTTTTTTAAAAATCTTACAGCAACGACTATATCTCAATGACACAATACATAACATATATTAGCTTTGATAGGTGCCACATTTAGACGATAAGATCTTGAGGAATATAATGAAATGCATAAAACATCAAAACTACGAAAACAATAGACGATTATCTATCTCTGGAAAAAGCATATGTGAATTTCTGTGAATGTTTGACACCTAGTTCTTTATTGGAAGTTGGGCATGGTCAACGGTGAACCTCGACCCACTTGGTTCGTGAGAGTAGGATCTGCGCCTCCCAAGTCAATGACATCAAAAGATGAATCAATGCCGCTTCCCTGGATTCCAACGTCACTGATCTGCATATCCTCCACATCACAACACACCAACTTCTCATCCACCGTGCGAAGCAAAAGCTTGCCATGCCTGGTAAGTCCCAAGGCCGCTCGGACCGTCGACCCGATCGGTAGCACAATGTGATGCTGCTTAGTCCAGGACGTGGCCACGCCATACTCCTTCATCACCCAAATGCCGCATTCCTCTCTGCTCCATATGCCGAAAGCAATCAAAGCCAGTGAACCGCATGACACTGAGAGCGTCGCTTTGCCTCTCGGATTTAGAGAGAATTGTGTGAGATTTTCCGATTGGGGCAGCTCGATGACTTCTCCGAATTTTTCCTCCTTCATATCGAAGGCTAAAATTGAGTTGTAAGGTGACTCCCTTGCAGGCCCCGCGAGCCAATGCGCGGCGCCATTGACAAATGCCCGTGAATTGCCACGAACCGCCCAAGTGAAATTGGGCCTGCCCAGGCTCTTCCATCTGTCACGGCCTAGGCTATAAACCTCGACGAGCGATGGCCTTACTGGAGAATCAGCTTCTCTCACACCGCCGCGAGAATAAGTAATCCTCACGACCTTGTAATCCCGGGCATTCGGCTCATACCCGAAACCATGGACAAGATATTGACTGCAGCATGCCGAATTGTAGCCCTGAATTAGAGACTGGGTGCAAACGGGCCAACGCTGACAATGGACGCAACCCTTGTTGGGGAGGGCCTTGACTTCGCCTGTAGACGGGCTCCACAGGATAACGGCTTGCCTGCTCGCTCGACGGTGTTTGTACGAAAGCCCGGACAAGCAAATCAGAGCATTATCGCTGGACGAACCGATCACGGATATCGAAAACCATTTGTCGCCAAGAGGCAGATTCAAATTTTTCTTCCCAACAGACGTGTTTTCGAACACTAAAGAGCACAGGTTGTGATTTTCATATTCCAACGGGACCACCAGAAGGGAAGTCCCGCTGCGATTCAACCATTTCGTCACGAAGTACGGCTCGGACAAGAGTGACCGCCATGACTTTGAGACGCACCGGAAGCGGACGAGAGACCGGGCTGGTAAGCAAGCCAGGATTTCGACCACGACATTGGATGGAAAGATACCGGAGAGCGATGCCATGGTACTCGTGGACCGGGGGACAGATTGCTAGGAATTAAAGAGGACAAGAGCAAGAAGCAGGGGCAGTCAGACTCACTGATCTTGCAATTGGATAGAATTTGTGAGAAAATTTGTGGGACTTTGGTGAAGCAATACTGTATTTGTTTATGGTGATTGACGAGAAAAAACATGGAAATAGATAAATAAGCAAAAAACGGCAAAAAAATTAAGAAAACTTACCAAATAAGGAAAAATATCGAAATACTTAAAGAGTTATTGCTAGACTCAATTGAGACAAAAAGAATCTCAAACTTGGGTGGTTTAAGGAAGGCAATCTGATTCTCCATTTACACAATACATGATTTTGTTCCTGACTCATTCCCAAATACGTCCGAACAAAAAGAACAACTGGTAATTAAGTCGTCTTTAGAATATGAGAAGGTATTTTATGAGTTTGAGGTATAATGTGGCAGTGACACAGGACGAACCAAGTCAATAGCATGTGAGAATTTCGAATTCTAATACATACTAGGTTGCAAGGCTCACCTCGGGGGCAATATGGATTATTTACACCACATTGGCCATGTAAACAATATGTAAAGTGCTTCCTCGAGGGAGAACATAACTCTTTAATTGGTCACTAGCTCAAGAATTTGAATGACATCGATCAAATAAACATTAGTAAGTAATTCAAATGCGAGTTTGTAACAAAACTAGTCAATAACTTCGATCAAATAAACATTAGTAAGTGGTTCGAATATGAGTTCATAACAAAACTAGTCAATAACTTCATCAAGAAAGTTGGTAAGCACTTCAAATAAAGAGTAATATCATAAAATAGTTGGTAATTTCAATAGAATTGGTATGTTATTAAAGAATTTGGTGATTCTGAAATGCCATAATCACCGTTGGTAACATAGTAAGTGGCTAAAATACAGGTTGGTAATCTCAAAATAGTCAGTAACATAATAAAGTTAGCAATTTTGTATGAGAGTTGGGGAAATAATCTTAATAATAAATTGTTGGTACGCTTACTATTTTGTTAACAAATAAATAAATGTTGGTAATTTAATATAGGAGGATCCATGTGTGACAGGTTTTTGACTCTCAGCACAAAATCGCAGCAAGAAAGACATTCCACGAAGTGAAATTAATTTTAATGAATACTCAATCGCCACACTAACGAAATTCAAAGATCAACTTTGAAATGGGATAAGTCCCGATTTCTAGTGAAAACACGCACATATACAAGAAAATCTTTACCTTTGAAATGACAATTATTTCTAAATGATAGAATGCATAAACTTATTAGTGATAATTATTCGTACCTATCTTTTGTGGATAGGTTCCAAACTTGGATGTTAAGTTTCTTTAGAGATATTGTAAAATGCACACATTAAAACTAAAAAAATCAAATATAGATGATTTGAAAAAGCATATGTAGATTTTCTGTGAATGTATGAAACCTGATTCTTTGTGGGAAGTCGAATATGGTCAACGGTGAACCTCGACCCGTTTGGTTCCTGAGAGTACGATCTACTCCTCCCAAATCACTGACCTCAAAAGATGACTCAGGGCCGCCTCCCCGGCTTCCAATCTCAGCGATCTGCATATCCACGTCACAGCACACCAATTTCTCATCCACCATCCGAAGCAACATCTTGCCACGCCCTGCAAGTCCCAACGCTGCTAGGACCGTCGACACGATCAGTAGCACAATGTGATGCTGCTTGGTCCACGACTCAGCCACGCCGCACTCTTTCATAACCCAAATGCCGCATTCATCCTGATTCCATTCCCCAAAAGCAATCAGAGCCAGTGAATCGCATGATACCTAAAGTGTCGCTTTGCCTCACGGATTCAGACAGAATTGCGAGACATCTTCCGATTGGGGCAGCTCGATGACTTCTCCAAATGATTCCTCCTTCGTATCGAAGGCCACAATTGAGTTATAAGGCGTATTCGCATAAGGCACCGCAAGCCAATGCGCGGAACCATTACCAAATGCCTGCAAATTGCCAGAAAGCATCAACGTGAAATCGGACATGGCCAGGCTCGTCCATGTGTCCCTGCCTAGGCTATAAACCTCGACAAGCCACTGTCTTATCGGAGAATCAGCTCGCCTTGCAACACCACCCGAATAAAAAATCCTCACGAACTTGTAGTCCCGGGCATTTGGCTCGTGCCCGAAACCGTGGACATTATAATGATTGCAGCATCCGGAATTGTAACCCTAAATTAGAGATTCGGAGCAAAGGGACCTACAGTGGCAATGGATGTTACCCTCGTTGCCAAGGGCCTTGACCTTGCCCCTGAACGGGCTCCATAGGATAACGGTTGCTTGCTTGCACCACGGCGTATGTAAGAAAGCCCGGTCAAGGAAATTAGAGCGCCGTCGCAAATTCTCCTTCCCGATGGACACATTCCAACACTAAAGATCACTGTCGCGATTTTCCCATTCCAATGGGATCACCAGGAGGGAAGTCCCGCTGCGATTCAACCACTTTTCACAAAGTACGGCCGGGATAAGAGCGAACACCACGACCTGGAGACGCACTGGAATCGGACAAGAGACCGGGCTGGATAGCAAGCGAGCATTTCAACCATAACATTGGATGAAAGATACCGGAGAGCGATGCCATGGTACTCGTGGACAGGGAGATGGATTGCTGGGACTTGAAGACGACGAGCAAGAAGCGGTGGCAGTCACACTTGCCGATCTTGCAATTAGACAAGACTTGTGAGATAATTTGAGGGGCTTTGGTTAAATAAGCAAAAGAAGGACAAAAAATCAAGAAAAATTACTGAATAAGTAAAAACATGGATGAATTAGTAGATAAAATGATTTCTTTCACTTCTGAATCTCAAACAATTAGATTAGGGGTTAAGACACAAAGATTTAAAGTCATTTCTTCAATTTATTCTCCATTTCTAAGTTCGTAGCCTTCGCAATAGCTTCATCGATGTTACCTACCAAATAAAAGGCTTGTTTAGGAAGACCATCTAATTCTCCAAAAGGATCAATTTAAACCCACTGACAAAGGCAAATTACTCAATAGAGATTAATTCAGGTAGGAAAGGTTTTAGGCAATTTGCCAAAATCTTTGAGATGATTTTGTTTTTGAAGTTACAAAGACTAATTGGGTAACAAATTCAAGACAACATCTTAGTCATTCAAGAGGTCTTGCATCAGTTTTGAATTAGTAAGCAAAGAAATCCTTTCAGACCATTCTGAAGTTGGACATGCAAAAGGCATATGACCGAGTTGAATGGGACTTCCTTCAAGACTATCTTCTACATTTAGGCTTTCATTCTCAATGGGTTAAGTGGATAATGCAATGCATCACCACTACTTTTCTCAGTGTTAAATTTAATGGTGAAAATCTAAATTTTTTCAACCCATCAAGGGGTCTAAGACAAGGAGACCCTATTTCACCTTATCTTTTCATCCTAGTGGCGGACGTGCTATTAATACTTATCCATTGAGCAATGGACATGAATAATCTCAATGGCATTAAATTAAACAGGTGGTGTCCTACTCCCTCCCATCTATTTTTTGCTATGATACTATCTTTTTCCTTGATGGAAAATTCAGGAATGTCAGAACTTAGCCAACATCCTAAACCAATATTGCCTAGCAACGGGTCAGGCAATTAATAAGAATAAATCTGGTATCTACTTTAATAAGACCTGCCCTGCTCATCTTCAAGAAAACCTAGCCCAAGAACTTAGGATACCCATACTAACGAAGACTAGAAAATAACTTGGGATTCCATCGGATTGGGGAAAATCAAAAAAGGAGATGTTCGCTTGGATTTTGAGTCAAGTCAATTCAAAACTTGAAGGCTGTAAAAAAAACAGTTCCTCTCTAAAGGTGGCAAGGAGACACTAATCAAAACGGTAATACAGGCAATCCCTCAATATGCCATGTCTATTTTCAAGATTCCTACGTCTTTATGTACAACTATTGAGAAGAAAGTTGGTAGATTTTGGTGGCAGAACAATCAACATAAATCTAGCATTTATTGGAAACATTGGGATGTTTAAGGATAGAAAAGATTTGGGAGGACTTGGCTTTCATGACTTGATCGCCTTTAATAAAGCATTACTAGGAAAATAGGCGTGGTGTCTCCTACAAAACCCATCCCCTTTATCAAGTCAACTCTTTAAGGGTCTTTACCATCACTCTACAAAGTTCTGGCATGTTGATAGAGAGCCAAGACCTTCTTGGGGATGGCTGAGTATACTGATTGGCAAAGATTCAATTCTGAATAACCTACAATGGTCAGTAGGAGATGGGAAATGGATCTCAATCCGTGATGATAAATGGCTGAATAGTGGTCCCATTGGCGGACCTACACCAATAGGAGAACCACCAAGGGTTGTTGATTTCATTATTTCGGATAGCAACCACTAGAATGAACCCCTTCTATGCAAAAGCTTTGATGATTAAATAGTTGAGGAAATTCTTACAATCCAGATCCAAACTAATTGTACAAAGGATCGACTTATTTGGAAGGGAACTCAAAATGGTGTTTATACTATTAAGAATGGATACAACTCTCTATGATCTACTAAAGAAATAAAGGTACAAAATTTCACATCCTCCTCTTACCAACCACCCCGACAACTTTGGGCCAAGATTTGGAATATGAAACCCCCCCCCCCTTCGGAAGATACATGTCTTTATGTGGTCCTTATGTCAAAATGTTCTATCAACAAGAGACAATCTATATCACAGAAAAATCATCACAGATCCTATGTGCCAGATTTGTCAAAATCACAACCTAGAAACAACAGAACATATCTTTTTGCATTGTCCATGGACGTGCAAGATTTGGTCTCATTTAGCGGTATGAATCAACCCAACATATTATAATACAAATCGTATGGATGCTTGGTTAGTAGAGTTTTTATGCAAAAAGAATTCCACACCTGATCTGGAAACCCTGGCACATATCCTTTGGCAACTCTGGAAATCCAAAAACCATTTGGTATTTCACAGGGCTGCTCCCAACCCAGCATAGGTTCTCACAACGGCCTTTGCATCTGCCCAATTTGCTCATCGATGCCATGGTGTGTGGACAAGCTCTCAACCCAACCTCCCAAACTCAGATCGAGTGTGGAAGCCTCCGGATCTTGAAGTGATCAAGATAAATATTGATGGAGCCTTTCCTTCTGCATCAAATGAGGGATCCATGGCGTCTATTTGGCGTGATCACTCTGGCCACTTATTGACAGATTTACAAACATAGTTCCAGTAACTACGGTGCTGTAGACAGAAGCTCAAGCCCTTACAAATTACCTTACAAAACCTGCTGCACAAAAAAATGGAAATGAAGCAACTCACTATGGAATCTAACTGCTAGGTGCTTGTCAACGCCGTGCAGAATCCATGTTCGGCACCATGGGAAGCTTGTTCACTCATCTTCGAAGCTGCGGCGCTCCTCCCCTATTTCTCTAGGTTAAACATCGCGTACTACAAGAGGGAGGCAGCTGCCGACTGGGCTGCCAAGGCCCATGGGCACCGAAGTCTACCCTTGAATTGGACCCTTTCTCCTCCCCCAACTCTATTGGATTTGCTTTGTATTGACATTTTGCCCTATAGTGGCACCTTTGGTTAATATAAAAACAACGGGCCTCTATTTTTGACCAAAAAAAAAAAAAGGAAAGCAATCCGATTCTCCATTAACACGACACATGATTTTGTTCCCATGATTTTGTTCCTGATTCTATTCCAAATACACCCGGACGATAAGAGCAACTTGTAATTAAGTCGTCTTTAAAAGATGAGTAGGTAGTTTGTGTGTCAGAGGTATCACGTGCCATGTACAAACTAAGACAATGACGTGTCAAAATTTTCAAATTCCAATGTATAGTTGGTTGCGAGGCACACCATGTGGGCACAATGTGGGTGGTCACTCCACATTGGCCATGTCAACTATACATAAAATGTTTCCTCAAAAAGAGATCATTACTTTTTAATTCATCATAGCTCAAGAATATGGATGACTTTAATCAGATAAATATTAGTAAGTGATTCGAATAAGAGTAGGTAATAGAAACTATTTAGTGACTTTATCAAGAAAATGGTAAACAATTGAAATAAAGAGTATATCTTAAAATAGTTGGAAATTTTAATAGAATTGATAGGGATGTCAACGGTTTGGTTTAGTTTGGGTTTTCTTTGGTTCAATTTGGGTTTTTCAAAACCCAAACCAAACCATTAGGGTATGCATTAGCTTTGGACCAAACTACATCTCGAACCAACTATAACCCAAAATGAAAACTTGGCTCAGTTTGGTTCAGTTCAGCTTTTCCACTTTCTTTTCTAAAATATTAAAAAGAGGTTTAATGGAAAAAGAGAAAGATTGTGTAAATTGTAATATTAAGAAGATTAGCAATTTTTAGTTTAGTTAAATGAACCGAACCAAAACTATCTAAACTTGTGAGATTTGGAGAGACCACAACCAACTATTCTAAAAGCATAAGCTATTAGATAAATGCGTGATTTAATATTTATATATCCTAACATCCCCCTCATGCTTAATCTAGTCTTTTTTGCTTAGTACTAGGCATGAATATATTTAATTGGAAAGGCAAATGAGACCTAATAAAATTTAAATTCAGAATCTTTAGCTCTGATATCATTTGAAATTTGGTGGGACCATAACCAACTGTTCTAAAAGTTGAAACTATTAGATGAAAGCATTGTTTAATATTTATATATTAATATTAAATTTTTATTAAAAAAAAAAAGAGGTTATTTTTCTAATATAACTGAAAATGCATTTTGGAAATTAGGTTCTATTTGGATAAAGAATTGGTATGTTATTAGACAATTTGGTAATTCCAAAGCCACGTTGGTAACATGATAAGTGGCTAAAATATAAATGGGTAATCTCAAATTAGGTGGTAACATAATAAAGTTAGCAATTTTGTATGAGAGTTGTTAAGTTCAACACATTGATATGTTGGGGAAATAGTTTTAATAATTTATTGGTAACTAACTTAAGTTGTTAATAATTAAGTAAATATTGGTAATTTGATGTTAGAGGATGCATGTGTGACGGTTGCTTGACTCTCAGCACAATAACAGTGTCAGACCACAATGTTTTTCTCACACAACTGGATTAAGCTATTGTTCCGATGGCTGGAGAAGTTTGTCTTGAAATTGCCATAATAAATTGTTGTAAGCAAGAAAGAGATTTCACAAACTAGGATTACTTTAATGAAATAAAGGATATAATTATAAAAATAATCAAGGGAAGAAATAGAAATCACGACAAAAACTAGAAATAGTTTGGCGTTGAAATCATTTGCTAAATGTAGAAATTATTTTATTCATTTATTTCCAGGTTGGTGGAAATAAATATTTGTTATTTATTGGAACGCTAATGAAGGTTTTAACAATTATAAAAATGTGGGTAATTTAGCATAGGATGATAAGTGTACGATGGTAACATTAACAAAAGATTGAACGAGTAGATTGAAAAATGGGGTGCGGACATTGCAAGTGCAAAAACTTGACACAAAATGACACTTAAGTATCCAAATCATAGAAGAATGGAACACTTAAGTGCCAATAGTGAGAAATTACGGCCAAAATGCTAACTTGGCATTTTCCAACAACTTTTTTTTTTTTAACTAACATGGCAATTTAAAAATATATATATCCATGTGGCAATTCTTTTAAAAAAATTATTTACGTGGAAAAAAAAAAAAATTCCACATGATGTTGTAAGCCCCCAAAATTAACTTTTAAGATAAATATTTAATTAAATAAAAAATTAAGAGAGAGAGAGAGAGAGAGAGAGAGAGAGAGAGAGAGAGAGGAGGATGCCACAGCTTTGACAAGGATTTCCACGGCCCTTGCTATCGCCACGCGCCTCACCATTGCCGGAAAGGGTCAACAATGATGGGGCAAGGATCAGCCGGTGTCATTGAGCCCTAGGCAATGGCTAGCAACCCTAGCCAATCACTGAACTAGGCCAACCAACAATCAACGATCTTTGGCCCCTCTAGCCGAGGGCCAACAAACTTTGCCAAATCTTAGGTAGGGCCACAACCCTCACCCTAGATCAGGGTGAGGGCCTACAAGCCCTCATCGGTGGTTGGCCAAGGTCACAAACCACTACCCAAGGCCTAGTGACCTCGGCCAACCTTCACCCCACCATCACCAACCCTTTCCTATGATGGTGTGGAACAATGGCAGTAAGTGTTGTGGAGGACCTTGCAACAATCCTCATCAAACGCTACTGCCTCGCCCTTTTTTATAATAATTTTTTTTTTAATTTATTTTTAATTAATACTAAATTAATAAATTTATGGGCAAAATGACATCATTTTGCATGTTCATTGTTGAGTAAGCATTCCGACAAGCTACATAGACCACTTATATTATTAAAATAAGCCACCTCATATTTTCAATTACCCTTGCGAGCATTGGCACTTGAGTATCCCAATTTTCAAAAGAAGTGATACTTAAATATATTTTTTGGAAGTTTTGGCACTTAAGTATTTATCCATATCAAATTTTGGCACTTGTAATGTACTTTTCCCATTGAAAAATAGTCTAGTTTCTCCATGAATTTTTTTGCTCATAATAGATCATGAAACACTTCGATGAAACCCTAGAGGACAAACTTCTAAAACCTAACCAGAAATTTCTTTCTAGTGATAAACCAAATAAGAAAGATTAAAATCTAATTCATTTTATTGAAAGATGGCAAGTTCATCAAAGGAAAAAGCATATTGGAGCCCTGAAGATATAGAAACTTTTTGTTGATTATGCATTGAACAATTTGAAAAAGGCAATCGTCATGCGAGCAATAAAAGGAATGGATAGACGGATATAATTAACAAGTTTGAGGAGCTGAGGGAAAAAAGGTATGATAAAAATAAAATGAAGAGTAAGTGAGATAATTTAAAGGAAGAATGGAAAAAATGAAAGCAATTGTTTCAAAAGGAAACAGGACTAGAATGGGATCCAAGGAAGAAAACCATTAACGTGAGTGACGAATGGTGGGAGAGAAAAATTCAGGTGTTTACCTAATCTTTTGTTACTTTTTGTTTTGTAAGTTCAACTTTTATAATATAACTTCTAAAAATATTTTATTATAACAGGTCAATCCTAAGCTTAGAGCCTTTCAAACGAAAGGCATACATCCAGATATTGAAGCTTTGTTGGATCAAATGTTTCAGGGTATAGTTGCTACTGGAAGTGTTACCTGGAATCCTGCACACGATTTATGCAATAATGAGAATGTTGAGACCACACAAGCTGATATTGGTGATTGTGCAGGATCTACTGATGATACTTTAGAGGGTGATGTAGGTGAAACAAATGCTCAACCAAGTCAAAGTAAGAGCAATAAAAGGACGGTAGAAAGTTCAACGAAGCAAGCTCGAGGAAAGAGAGGAAAAAAATTAACCAAACCTGATAAGTTAGCATCACAAATTGACTGACTTTGTTCAGCTGTTGAGAGTAGGAGTAATGCAACATCAGTTGCAAAGGAGTTTGGTCCTTACAAAGAAATTGTGCAAACATTGAAAGCTATACATGAGATTAAGACAGACGAAAAGTTGTTCTTTTTTGCACTCTCTCATTTTGCTGAAAAGAAAGACAATAGGCAGATTTTTATGAACTTGGATGAAGATGAAGAAAAATTTGAGCGGCTGAAGTATAAGTTAGAAGAGCATGATAGTCGCCATTAGGATATTACTTATTTCTTTGAGCCCTTTCATATTAATTTATGTTGTAATGAGAGATTTATTTTCGGTTGCTAATTTGCACTACTTGTGAACTCTTCTTCTGATTATGTCTTAATGTGAGACATGTGTTTTCAATTTATGTTATTTTGATTTAGTGGAATTTGCATATATATTATGGAAAATAATTGTTCATTGATTGATGATTATTCATCACTTTTCGTACTATTTTATTACTTTAAACTGATATAGACAATTCTCCTGAAAGAGAAATCCATGAGAAAGAGGATGAGGAATTCAATCAACTTGTGGAAATTACTCAAGCTACAATCGCTTATCAAGCAATATACAGTCAGAAAAAACCTTGTAGGACATCATCTTATACAGGATATGCATGGTCAAAAGAGTTGATGGGCGAAGATGTTAATCTGATAAGGTGTTATCAAATGTTTAGGATGGATAAGATTGTATTTAATAATTTAATGCATGATTTAGTAACATGCTATGGTCTTGAAGGAACTAGGAATATTGATGTTAGAGAAACGCTTGGAATATTTCTTCATATTTTAGGACATGGTATAGGTAACAGGTTAACACAAGAGCGTTTTCAACGCTTTGGGGAAACTATAAGCAGGTATTTTAGCTTAGTATTAGACAAAGTATGTGAAATGGAAAAAGATTTGATCCAACCAGCTGATCGATAATTTAGGGATGTTCTCGGAGAAGATAAAAAATAATGGAAGATTTATCCATATTTTAAGGTATGTTTTGATTATTCAATAGAAAGAAAGAACTAAATGCAAATTTTGATTATATAATAATATTTGCGTTTTTGTTTTAGGATTGTATTAGAGCTATTGATGGCACTCATATTCCAGCGGTATTACCTATAAAAGATCAAATTCATTTTATTGGTCAAAAAGGTACAACAACTCAAAATGTCTTAGCGTTGTGTAATTTTAATATGGAATTCACTTATGTTTGGGATAGTTGGGAGGGCCAAGCCCGTGATACTCATATTTTCTATGAAGCTTTAGGGAGAAATAATATGCAATTTCCTCATCCTCCTCCAGGTTTGTTAATTAATGGTTTTTGTACATTAATATGTATAAATATGGTATATGTTGATCAAATTTATATTATATTTATACAGGTAAATATTATTTAGTAGATGTTGGATATCCAAATTCGACGGGTTATTTGGGACCATACAAAGAAGTTAGATATCATTTGCTAGAATTTCAACAAGGTCACATCCCTACAAGCTATGAAGAGGTATTCAATTATGCGCATTCCTTGCTGCGATCGGAAATTGAGCGATCTTTTGGTGTATTGAAGAATAAGTGGAAGATCCTAAAGTATATGCCAAATTTCCCCTTTGAAAAGCAAGTAAAAGTTGTAGCAACAATGACTTTGCATAATTACATACGACGAAACGTCGCCAATGATAGACATTTTGCAAGAGCAGATTTAGATTAGAATTATAGATATTCAGTTGACCTTCATAATATAAATGAGGAGATCAGTACTTCAAATGACAATTTATTTTCCGACATGATGTGTTTACGTGATTAAATAGCAATGAGTTTAGTAAATACTTGAAGAGGATATTTGTAATTTTCAATGAAAACCTATTTCTTTCTTTGATGCATATGTAATCATGTTTATTATAATGAAATTACTATTTCTTTTTGTTAATATATCTCTTTTATATATACATCTCAATGCAAAATTTAAAAAAAAAAAGTCATTGAATTTGTTATTATTATTATAATATATATATATATATATAGATATATATATCAGTGCAAAATATATTTAAAAAAGTTATTGAATTTGTTAACATATCTCTTTTATATATATACATCTCAGTGCAAAAATATAAAAAAAAAATAGTTATTGAATGTGTTAATATATTTCTTTTATATATACATCTTAGTACAAAAATATTTTAAAAAATCACTATTTTTGTTTTCAATTTTAAAAAATAAAAAATAAAAGCTTAAATTAATTGTGCTAAAGGACTTCCAACAAATATATGTTTACCAAACAGCATTTTCCCAAAGTTGCTTCTCAATGTGTTTTTCAATTATAGTTTACCAAACAGTTTTTGCATTTCACCCAAGGCCTTTAGACCAAAAGCCTTTGCATTTCCTTAAAGGCTTTTCCCAAAAGCAATTCTCAAACGCACCATTTATCCATTGTTGGAGCTTTTGAGAGCTTAGAAAACTAGAGGAGACCATCCAAGAGCCAACAGCAACCGCCGGAGCTCCTTGCTGCATGTTCATGCACCGTTGAGCCACCCGCAAGCCGTGCCATTGCCCGCGCGTCCCGCGCGATCATCCCACGCCA
This sequence comes from Eucalyptus leucophloia subsp. euroa, assembly GCA_017140325.1. Classification (NCBI taxonomy): domain Eukaryota; kingdom Viridiplantae; phylum Streptophyta; class Magnoliopsida; order Myrtales; family Myrtaceae; genus Eucalyptus; species Eucalyptus leucophloia. The sequence continues at coordinate 22,717,473 of CM029470.1, read as the reverse complement.
GGTCGCTATTCCAGCGAGCCTGGCTCACAGTCTCGAACCCCTTCATCAACATTCAAGCCACCAGAAGTCCCACCACCACCCACAATAGCAGCCCGCCAAACCGTCTCACCATTTCCAGCCCGTTTCAGCCGTGAAGCACCTTCGGTTCAGCCTTTACAGCTCAAGAATAGAAGCAAAAGTTCCAGCAAGAGCTGAGACTTCTAGGCCCGCTTTAAGGCCCATCCAAACCTCACTTGGTATCGCCGTGGGCTTGTCTTTCGCTCGCCGTCACGTCGCCGTCGTCGTGAACTCACTGGATTGCTAAACCGGTGAGTTTGCTCACTAAACCTTACTTAGTAGGTTAATTATGCTTAAGTGTTGTTTAGATTACCTTAAGTATGGATTAGTGATAAGCTAGAATGGTTAGATTAGCCTTAGAATGGATTAGTGTTAACTTAATTAGTGAAATTTGTACCGTTGATGATAGATTAGTCAAATCCAGTGGAATTCCTACATTTTTGGCTTCTAGACCCTCGACGTTTGCCATTTTTGTAGATCGAAATAGATTATGAATTTGAGATTAATATCTTCTTAATAAATGTTTTAGACATTCTCAGTTACAACATATATTTTTCTCAATGTTTTTAGAGATTTAAAATAATGAGATATCAGCTCCGTCATTTACAAATAGAACCTTAGTTTTTACTGGAACTTGTGACCTATTAGGATTCTATGGGTTTTATTAACTCTTAGGGTTCAAATTTCAAAATGGTTTCTTCGCAAAAATTGTTTGTCATATCTTCTAGTTTAACATACTCAAATTTCATATCAAATAGATATGTTTTGAATTTCGAACCAAACTGATTTCGAAAAATAGATTTTCTAGAAAATTGACACAGTTTTTGTATTGGATTGATTGATATATGTGTCTTGTACAACATATTCAAATTTGGGAATTTTCCAAACTCGTTTGATTAGATTTCTAGATTTAAACTTGGAGACATACAAGAGGGTCTATTATGCCAGTTAGGGCTGCTTATGAGTTTGTAATGGTTCTTGAAGATTTGATTGCTGGAAATTGCACATTTGATGATATATGGTTAATTTGTAATATGCCTAAAGCTAATGCTTGATTATTGTGTGAAAGTTAAGAGAATCCATCCCCAACGTATGTTGGTGGACGTTAAAAGTAAAGAAAATCCATCCCCAGTGTGTATTGATGGACGTTAATAGTTAAGAGAACCCATCCCCAGCATATGTTGATGGATGTTAGTAGTTATTATTCTTCCCCGGCGTGTATCGGTGGATTTTATTCTTCCCCAGCGTGTGTCGGTGGATTTTATTCTTCTCCAACGTGTGTCGGTGGATTATACTTTTTCTAGGCGTGTGTCAGTAGTTATTATTCCTTCCCGACGTGTATTGGTAGCTATTACTCTTCCCTGGCTTGTGCCGGTGGATTTTACCATTTCCCAGTGTGTGTCGGTAGTTATTAGTCTTTCCTGACATGTGTCAATAGTTATTAGTCTTTCCCGGTGTGTGTCGGTCATTATTAGTTTTCCCCGGCGTGTGTCGGCAATTATTATTCTTCCCCTGCGTGTGTCGGATAAAACTACTTGTGTGGCTATTAATAGTTAATTAATTGAAACATATATTGAGTTGAATTGATGGATCGGCGTATGTCAGTAATTCTTGCTTTGATGTGTTTTGGTAGTTCTTGATCATGTAAGCAGTGATTCAATTATAATTCTTGCTTTGATGTGTATCGGTAGTTCTTACTGATGTGAGCAGTGATTAAATTGTGATTCTTACTCATGTGAGTAATGATTAGTTTGGAAGTTTCAAATTTGTGTGTAAATTTGTTATATGTACATGGTTGTGATAAGAACTATGCTGACCTGCAGGGAAGATTTGAGATAAGGTAAGTCTCTGTGATTGTATGATTACATGATTAAGACGTCTTAGACATATTACCCTCCTAATCAGGGTTTAGAGTGTGAACTCGCTAAGATTTATATTTAACCTCATTGTAGGCTTCATTTTTTAGGATCATAGGATGGAAGACCTGGAGCCGAGTTGAGAGGATCTGAAGCGTAGATCAGATAGAACAGTTTCCTTTTAAGAGTCAATCATTTGAAATTTTGTAGCTGTAGACTTTTGTGTTTGACTCGGTGTGTATTTAAAAGTATGTTTGTTTGAAAATCTGTTGTCCTGCTTTTCTATCCCGAGATGATTACTATAAAGAGATTTATTATTCGCTTCCGCATGTGCAATAAAAAGAAAGGGTCGGCGACTCGTCCTGGGAAGTTGCAAAATTTTTATCGACCAAAGAGGGATGTGCATGCACTCGGAGATCGGGGCATGACATTGGTACCAACTACTTCATGTTTATTCCCTACCCGAGTAAAATACATTTTGCATGCTATCGACATTGTAAGATTTTGCAAGATCACCACCAACTATTCTAAAATAATAAGTTATAACTCTTAAATAAATACGTGGCTTATTATTTAAACATTCTAATATTCTCTTTCACATTTAGTTTGATCTTTTTGCCCAATACTAATTATGGAAATATAATTAGGGGGCAAATAGGGTCTTGGAATATTTGAACTCGAAACCTCCTAGTTCTAATATTATGTAAAAATTTTAATGCGATCACTACTAACTATTCTAAAAACTGATGTTTTTCATAAACGCATCAAGCACATTGAAATAGACTATCATTTTATCAAATATCGCATTCTTCGCGGCATTGTTTGACTTGCCTCTACTTCTTCCACTAATCATACTGCAAGACTTGTCCACCCAAGCGTTTTCTAGATCTATTTTCCAAACTCAAGTTGACATTTTTCAAATCATTTTGAGTTTGAAGGAGAATGTTAGAGATATATTTAGGATGTTATGTGATTCTATATTTCTATAAATTCTATTTGATTGATCCTAATCTGTTACTTTACATAGTCATTATGTAAAGCCTATAAATAGGTACTTGTATTATTCAGTAGTCAATGAAAAAATATTGTTTTTCTCTTCATTTACAAATGTCAGTTGACATCAATGTCAGTTTGAGCATCAATGTCCGCGGGGCCGGGTACAATCTCCCATCGTCGACATCTGTGATGACATCAGCACTTGGTGAGGACTACAACACCAACCTTCTGAGCTTCACTGAGGGCACAGGTCTTTCACGTGTTTCTCCCCCAGCCACTCCATCATTGTGAACCCACTTGATCTTGTTGGTTTGATTGCCGCTGCAAGAATAAAAGAGCGAAATATATGCAAAGGAAATGCAAATGTTGTCAAGATAGTTCTTACTTGATTTCTTCTTTGGCTCTTTTGGGATCTAATCGGAGATGGTTGAATCAATGAGCATTCAATGGTCCATACAGGTACTTCGTCAGTAGCCACGGGTTTAGCAAACGGCTTATCCTCCTTTGCCTTCGCCAGAATCGACACAAAATCTTCACTGAAGTGATTGATGGTATAAAGGGCACATCTATCGCTGAATTGCAATACCGCTTGAGGAATCGGTTTAAAGGAAAAAATGGTATACCGATCAAATAACTTCTCAATGATCTCAAAAAAGCACTTGAAAGGTACATCATCACTTTCTTTGTACTTGTTCTTCCTGGTGAAGGGATATACAAGAGAGTAGATGATCATAATATGAATACCCTGGATAAGCCCAAACTGTCCAGCATAGCGTTAGGAAGAGTAGATTTCAAGTTTAAGATAAAATTTACCCAGGGAGATCGACAGGGGTAATCATGCTGAGCCAGAGTTTTTTGGCTCTGTTTGGACAATTAAATTGGGGGAAAAAAGGAATCAAAGCCATCCGAATAAGGACAAAAATTCAATCCTTGAGTAGGGTGATGGCAAAAAAAAACTTAAGGAAATACTTCAAAGGGGAAAGATTTTCAGGAATAAACATCAGGAAAATATGGTTGAACTCTAATTCGCTAGATTTGGTCAGGGTGTATTTCTACTCGGAGAATAAAAATGGAAAGGATAGTACCAGCCCAAGCTTGGAGTACTCAAATGGGGCAAAGGACACACCATATCTATATCCATGCATAGAAAAGTGTCATGGACTGTGATCCTCCCATACTTTTTTACCTTTGTGAGTGGATTTTGGTGTCACTAGAGTGAAAAGCAAGTGATGTAAAAGAGATAATACAGCCGGTTCGTGAGAGTAGTGTCGGAGAAATTATGCTAAGAATTCTAAGATAGAACGATTGTATTTTTAAGAAACTTGAAAAGTAGGGTTGACATCCTATACACAAATTGGTCGGGAGCTGATGTCACTCTCTTAATGAGGCTATAGTAGACCAAAACTAATTGTTGTGTTTAAAGTGATACGCATCTCACTAAAAAGATTGAATGCTTGAGCTAGTTGGGCGTGGAACAATCTCCATGTCGGGGTACTATTCGCAGTACTGTTTTTGAAACAACTGTAGGATGAAGATTGGCCCGATGTCTTCTTGACTTGCCAAGCGCCACATCGGCTATCCTATGGCCAAGGAATTACTGGCCCATAACACAAGCATGCAGGGGTAAGGCCCATGTAAAGGGCAGCAAGAACAAGCTGACCCAGTGTGATTGGTATGTCTTCGACCAGCCAGGAAGCGATATCGACAAAGTCCTTGGAGACTTTGAGCGTTGGATGAAAATAAAAAAAATATACCGAGAAAACCAATACGATAAGAAATGAGTGTGTTCAGTATAGGGGATTTCATCAGACTCTCGATGAAATTGATTATGAATGTGTCATAGAGAAGTCAGAATCGGCGACATGCTTAAAATATTGCCACTGGGAAGATTCAAATCTCCAACTCCAACCCCATACGAACGAAGGCCAGGGATACCAAATTAGATTAAGGGGGGTGATCGAAAATTGGCCCCATCCGGTAGAAAAAGTAATTGATCTATGGAGACGAAAAGCTGACAATAGCCCCGGAAGGCGAAGGTCCAGATTTAAGTCGTAAAAAATTAATTGAAGAGTCACATCGATTTTGGCATTTTCTCAAATACACATGGGACTTCATCCTAAGATACCACTGATAAAATCTTAGGTCAAAAGAAGAAATAGCCTCAAATCAATCAGACCTAATGGACCATATCATAAAATTAACATGGAAATTGGTAGGATTTTACAGTTTAAACCAACATGAATTCATTAGAGAAATAAACGAGAAGCAATAAATGACACCAATGATTTACGTGGCTCAATCCAAATATCGGTACCTATATTCATAGAAAAAGTCAGCATCAAATAATCTATTATGATCGAAGAATTAGAGTTACAATTATTCATAATTCGAGTGTTTCCATATTTATAAATAAACAATACAATTTGGATTTTGATGTAAAACTCAAAACACAAATCATTATGTATTTAAGCCCAATCAAAAGCTATACGGTCTCCAACAAGTTTATATATGGAATATGTGGTCCCTTTGTGATATACGGCCAATGAAGAATCCATCCTCTGGAAGTAAGAGCCCACTTGGTTACACTCCAACAAAGAAAAGGATTCTAACAAACCTTCAAAATCTTATAGTTCACCGTCCTCTTAAATCCAATTTTTGATTCGGATCAAAGGGCACACCAGATTTTCAACAATTACAAATTCTCTGAATGGGTTAGGTTTAGTATATAAACTCAAACTCGAAACATAATTTAACAGTACATGCATGCTCAACAATAGAGGTCATATGAATGGGCAAAGTTTGCCTCAGCATGTCGGGGAAAATAGTTCCTAAGGGACCAAAGAATACGTTGCTGCTGGGCACCTTCATCATGTTTGTGGGGGAGCTGGAGAAGATCGTTGCTTTCGCCCTCCTCTTTCAGTCTATCGAAGCATGACAGATATGGCGAGGGCATGAATGCAGCTCGAGTCTTGAAAGCCATTGAAACGCAAGTGAAATGAGCTTGAAGAGGACAACAATGGAGGTTTAAAATAGAAAGGAGTGCGTGGTACAGAGCCTGTGGGCTGGAGGTTGAAGATGAACGCAAAAATTTAAACAAAAAAATTATCAAGTATATATATCGTACATATCGGTGTGGCTGGTCACGTAAATACCATCAGTTTGTGGAAATCTAAATGTTAGGGGTATTAATGCACGTCTAATCAATTCACCAAAAGTAATCATTTGTATCTTTTCCAATATTTAATAGGTAATATATGTTTTCACTAACAAATAATCATACCTTTGGACCTGACGCCAATTCGCATTGGAGGGAAAAGAAGAAACGAGGTAGAATGAATACATTGACTAAAGATAAAGATGCCGTTCAATAGATGAGCCCAGTGACTTGATAAGTTAATGTGCAACGATGGAGCCTAAAGTTACGGAGATACGGTTGTAATCATCATTAGAATAGTTGCTGCTCGTTAGTGATTATACTTTGTAGTTTATAAAGCCGTGTATAATTGTTGTAAGACACGAACATCATCACAAAATCGTACATATTGTTTCAGTTTATCAATATTTTAATTTCCAGTACTTGCATTTCTTTCCTTAAACCTTGTTCTTGATTTTCGTTGCACAAGTTAATTCCTATCACAATCGCCACTAAACCCCTTTAACAAAAAACCAAAGATCAACATTTGGTAAAAGGCATAACACTAATTGGAACAGGTCTCAATTTCTAGTGAAACACACAAGCAAACGCGTGCGCATATATATATAAAAGCAAATCTTTAGATTTGTAATGACAACTATTTCTAAACGACACATACAAATAAGTTTATTAATCATAATAATTCTTACTACACTTTTGGCGACAGCAGCCGAAATTGGACGATAAGTAACTTATAACAAAATGCGCATTACATCGAAACTACAGAAATGATAGATGATAATCTATTTTTGAAAAGCATATTCTAAGTTCTGTAAATGTTATGCAACCTAATTCTTTATCGGAGGTTGAGCATGGTCAACGGGGAGCCTCCACCCACTTGGTTCCTGAGAGTAGGATTTCCTCTTCCCAAATCAATGACATCAAAAGATGACTCAGTGCCTTGTCCCCCGATTCCAACCTCACTGATCTGCTTATCCCCCAAATCACAACACACCAAACTCTCATCCACCATGCGAAGCACAATCTTGCCATGCCCAGTAAGTCCCAAGGCCGCTCGGCACGTCAATCCGATCGGTAGCACAATGTGATGCTGCTTGGTCCAGGAGTTGGCCACGCCGTACTCCTTCATGACCCAAATGCCGCATACCTCTCGGTCCCATATAGTGAAAGCAATCAGAGCCAGTGAACCGCATGACACTGCGAGTGTCGCTTTGCCTCTGGAATGCAGAGAGTATTGCGAGATATATCTCTTCCGGGGCAGCGGCATGACTTGTTTAAATGATTCCTCCTCCATACCAAAGGCCACGATTGAGTTGTAAGGCGCATCCTCTTTAGGCGCCGCGAGCCAATGCGCAGCCCCATTAATAAATGCCCGCGAATTGCCACGAATCGTCCTTGTGAAATTAGGCCTCCCCAGGCTCGTCCATTTGTCCCTGCCTAGGCTATAAACCTCAACATTCGATGGTCTTATCGAAGCAACAGATCGCCTCGCAACGCCGCGCGAGTAAGTGATCCTCACGATCTTGTAGTCCCGGGCATTTGGCGCGTACCCGAAACCGTGGACATGATACCGAACACAGCATCCCGAACTGTAGCCCTGAGCTTGAGACTCGGAGCAAAGGGGCCGCTCGTGGCAATAGATGTAATCATGGTAGCTAAGAGTCTTGACTTCGCCCGTGAACGGGCTCCAAAGGATAATGGCTAGCTTGCTCGCACTACGGCGAACGAAAGAAAGCCCGGTCAAGCAAATTAGAGCGCCATCGCTGGACGAACCGACCACGGACAACGAAAGCCAGTCGTTGCCCACTGGCAGCCTCAAATTCTCCCTCCCAATGGACACATTTTCGAACACTAAAGAGCACTTGTCGCGAATATCCCATTCCAACGGGACCACTAGGAGGGAGGTCCCGCTGCGATTCAACCACATCGTCAGAAAGTACTTCTCGGACAAGAGCGAACGCCACGACTTGCAGACGCACCGGAACCGGGCGAGAGACCGGGCTGGTAAGTAAGCGAGGATTTCGACCACAACATTGCATGGAAAGATATTGGAGAGCGTTGCCATGGTACTCGAGGACCGGGAGACAGATTGCTAGGAATTAAAGAGGACAAGAGCAAGAAAAAGTGCCGGTCAGACCCACTGATCTTGCAATTACACAACTTGTGAGAAAACTTGTGGGACTATGGTGCTTGCTTTGTGTTTGTGGTGATTGATAGAGCCGTTAAATAGGCAAAAGACTGGTCCCAAAGTTAAGAAAAAATACTGAATAAGGAAAAACATGGATATAGATAGGATACTAGGAAGAAAAGAAAAATCTCAAACTTAGGTTGCTTCAAAGGAAGGCAATCTGATTCTCTATCTACATAATACATGATTTTGTTCCTGATTCTATCCCAAATACGTCCGAACAATAAGAGCAACTCCGTAATTAATTCGTCTTTAGAAGATGAGAAGGAACTTTGCACGTCAGAGATATCACGTGGCAATGCCACGTACAATGACTTGTCAAAATTTTCAAATTCTATTGCGTAGTTGGTTGTGAGGCACATTACCTAGACAATGTGGATTGGTCACGCCACGTCAGTCATATAAAAGATACGTAAAATGCTTCCTAAAAAGGAGAACGCATAATTAGCTAAATCTAAAATGACATAATCAATGTTGGTAACATGATAAGTGGCTAAAACAAAATTGGTAATCTCAAACTAGTCGGTAACATGATAAAGTTACTAATTTCGCATGAGAGTTGGTAACTTCAGCACATTGATATGCTTAGGAAATTATTTTGATAATTCATCGTTATGCTAACTTGCTTGTTAATAATTAAGTAAATATTGGTAATTTACTATAGGACGATGCATGTGTGATAGTTCCTTGACTCTCAACACAAAAATAGTGTCGGAACACATTTTTTCTCAAGGAAAATTCCAAATAAGTGCCAAAATGCATTTATTTTCTCAAATAAGGATTTGAAATGGACTTTATTTCGAATAAAGGCCTGAAATAACTATATCAATATCAAAGAAGATCCTGAAGTAGTCATAGCTATTTTAAATAAGGGTCTAACCTTGCTAGCTGGCAAAATATCTTAGCTAATCAAGGATATTTTCGTCCAAACATAATTTAAATTTAAATAAAATTATAAAATTAAATAATAATAATAATAATAATAATAATAATAATAATAATAATAATAATAATAATAATAATAATAATAATAATAATAATAATAATAATAATAATAAAACCCCACAGCCATCTTCACTACCCCATCGACAATGGGGTTGCCATAGGTAGGAGGGAGCCCTCCCACCCATATTTTCGCTTTTTAAAAATTTTTAGTCTTTTTGGTTTTTTTAATGAAAATAAAAAAAGTAAGAAAAAGCAAAAAAAAATTAAAACATAAAATTTCCCTTCACAAGCTAGTGATTTCAAACCCTTCTTTGAGATTAATATAGTCACTTCAAAACTTTATTTGAAACAAACTCTATTTCAAGCCTTTATTTGAGAAAATAATTGCCCTTCGGCTTTTATTTGAAACAATATCTTATTTAGAAAAAAAAAATGATGGCACTTTTAGGTCCTTATTTGGAATCTTCCTTTTTTTTTTTTTTTTTTTTTTGCAATTGGATTAACCTATCCCTCCAGCGGCGAGAAAAGTTTGTCCCAAAATTGCCATAATAAATTGATGTAGATGTAATATTGCAGCAAGAAAGAGACTTCAAACTAAGATTACTTTAATGAGACAATGATATAAATATGAAAATACTCAAGGGAAGAAATAGATAATAATATCACGATAATAACTAGAAATTGTTTGATTGTCATTGAAATGATTTGCTAAATCTAGAAATTAATTTTTTTTAGAATAGTTATTCATTTACTGCAAAGTGTGGAAATAAATATTGGTAATTAATGGAATGCTTACGATGGTGTTAATAATTAAATAAATATTGATATTTTAACATAGGAAGATAAGTGTGGCATTTTTACCACAAAAAAAAAAAAAAGATAAGTATGACATTATTCTCAACACATTAACAAAAGATTGAACAAGGAGATAAAAAAAAAAAAAAAACTATTCCTAGTTTCTCCATGAATTTGATTTGCTCATAAAAAATCACTAAGCACTTCGGCTCAATTTTTTTTGTTGAGAATAAATAATTTGAAAATATTTTTTAAAAATGATTGTTTTATATCGCTAAAAACTGAATAATATGTTTAGATATAAATTGATATCAATGATGAAAATATTTTTCATTAACTAATTATTTTAAGATATACAAGCACGATTTTTAGAAAAATATTTTTCAAATGATTAATTTTTCACAAAACAAAAGGATGCTTTGATAAGACCCTAGAGATGAACTTTTACCACCTAACCAACAATTTCTTTTTAGCAATAAACCAAGATAAGACAGATGAAAATATAGTTTAACTTTGAGTTAAATATCATGACAAATCCCAAATTAGTGCACTTATGATAAATTTATCCCAAATTAATTTTTTTAACCACAAAAAACCCCATACCAATACACCTATGACATATTTACCCTCAAATTTATTTTTGACCACTAATAAATTCAAACTAGTACACCTATAATAAACTTACTCCAAATTATGGACTATTGATGTAATAATTCCAAACTTGTACATTTATGAAAAATTTACCTTATGTTAGTTTATGTTAAATTAGAATAATATTACGAAAAATCACAAACTAATACACTTGTGACAAAAGGAGGGTAGAACTCCAAACTAGTATACTGGTCAACTACCATGTACAATCAAACTTAGTTTTTTGACAATAAATTTTGACATAAACTAACATATGGTAAATTTTTCATAGATGTTCCAGTTTAAGGTTTGTTTTTGGTAAATTTATGACAGATGAACTAATGTAGGGGATTCGACCAAAAAAAAAATAATGTGGGGTTTTTCATTGTATTAACCCTTTAACTTTATCTTACTTTACTCATATCCTTGAACAAACAAAATTTCGTCATCTATTAATATTGGGAGGATGAAATCATCGATAAACACTCGATCAATGGAAGAGATGGCCGCAAGAAACTAACATGAGGGGATGAGTTCCTGATAAGTATCTGAAAAACTGTCCATAGTGAGAAGAGAAAACTGAGGAAGAAAAAAGGGTGAGAGAGAAGACAGGCATACCAGTATTGCCCATTTTAAATTTAACAATAAAAAAGAAGTATTTTTAGCCAAAATGAGTGTACAAAGACTTGTACGGAGGTTGTATTTGGTACATTAGTTTTAAGAACTCGTCTATGTAACTCATGAGCCGCACTATAACAAATCACATTAAGGTAAGCTTTTGTCTTTTAATGTCCAAAAGTTCAAATACTTTATGCGTGAATATTTTCAAGATTACCATATAAAAATAAAATCGGTCCAAAATAATTGAAAATTGGTTATTTTGAAGACAGTTAATTTGCATAGGCGCATGTCATTCAAGATGCCAATAAATTAGATTTCTTGGGCTCATCTCTATAACACATGAACTCACTATCATTTTGAATGGGACAATTACAATAGGATTCCTACAACTTTTATCAATTCGGATCTTGAGCCTTCAAATTTTTATTTCGTGCTTTTAAGTCTTAAAACTCCCGTCATCCTCCCCGCTAGTTCTTCCCTTAGCTTTTTTTGCTTTTGGTGATGGAAAACTCTGAGGTGGCTTTTATCACTTATCTTTTCATATATGCGGCCATTAATAAGCAGATGGAATTAGTTTATTGTCGAGTGAAAGTGGGACGGGCGTTTGAAATGAACAATACGAGGAAGAACAAAGTTTGATTGCAAAGGAATAAATAAACTTCTGGTGCGGACAAAAAAAGGGTTCAACATATTCATCCTGAGTAAACAAATTTGACCACCCATAGGAAATAAATTGCATTATTTCCTGTGACATTCACGGTATAAATGTGTGTGTGTGTGTATATATATAAAAGAGAACTTATAAATTTGCGATGACAACTATTTCTAAATGATGCACAAGAATACATAACTTAATTAATCATAATAACTCTAAACATAACTTAATTAATCATAATAATTCTCACCAAACTTTTACGGATTGGTTTCAAAATGCGCTCAACATCAAAACTACCAAAACAAAAACTAGAAAATTATCTAATTTTGAAAAAGCATATGTAGATTTTCTGCTAATGTATGGAAACCTAATTCTTTACTGGAGGTTGGTAATGGTCAACATTGAACGTCCCCCGGCTTGGTTCCTGAGAGTAGGATCTGCTCCTCCCAAATCAATTACATCAAAAGATGAATCAGGGCTGCCTCCCTGGATTCCAACCTCACTCATCTGCATATCCTCAACATCGCAACACACCAACTTCTCATCCACCATGCGTAGCAACATCTTGCCGCGCCCGGTAAGTCCCAACACCGCTCGGACCGGCCCCATCGGTAGCACAATGTGATGCTGCTTGGTCCACGACTCAGCCACGCCGTACTCCTTCATCACCCAAATGCCGCATTCCTCTCGGTTCCATTTGCCGAAAGCAATCAGAGCCAGTGAACCGCATGATACCGAGAGTGTCGCGTTGCCTCTTGGGTTCAGAGAGAATTGGAGAGATCTTCCGATCGGGGCAGCCAGATGAAATCTCCAAATGATTCCTCCTTCATATTGAAGGCCACGATCGAGCTGTAACACGCGTCCGCATAAGGCGCCGCGAGCCAATGCACGGAACCATTGACAAATGCCCGCGAATTGCCACGAACCGTCCAGGTGAAACTGGGCCTGCCCAGGCTCTTCCATGCGTCCCTGCCTAGGCTATAAACCTCGACATGCCATGACCTTACCATAGTATAAACTTGTCTCACATCGCCGTACGAATAAGTAATCCTCACGACCTTGTAGTCCCGGGCATTCGGCTCGTACCCGAAACCATGGACGACGTATCGATGGCAGCATGCCGAATTGTAGCCCTGAACTAGAGATTCGGTGCAAACGGGCCACCGACGGCATTGGACGCAACCCTCGTTGCCGAGGGCCTTGATTTTGCCCGTGTACGGGCTCCACAGGATAACCGCTTGCTTGCTCTCGTGACGGCGTGCGTACGAAAGCCCGGTCAAGCATATTTGAGCGCCGTCGCCGGATGAACCAACCACGGATAAGGAGAACCATCTGTTCCCAAATGGCAGCTTCAATTTCTTCACTCCTATGGACACGTTTTCAAACACTAGGGAGCATTGATCGCGATTTCCCCATTCCAGCGGGACCACCAGGAGGGTAGTCCCGCTGCGATTCATCCACATTGTCAAGAAGTATGGCTCAGACAAGAGCGAACGCCACGACTTGGAGACGCACCGGAAACGGACGAGAGACCGGGCCGGTAAGGAAGCAAGGATTTTCACCATGATATCGGACGGAAGGATACAGGAGAGCGATTCCATGGTACTCGTCGGACCGGGTGACGGTACTAGGAATCAAAGAGGACAAGAGAGAAAAACTCACTGATCTTGTAATTAGGCAAAACTTGTGAGAAAATTTGTGGGACTTTGGTGAAGCATATAGTTGATATATGTCCGCGGTGATTGATATAGCCGTTTAGTTAAATAGGCAAAGGACGGCCCAAAAAAATTTTAAGAAAAAAAAAATGGATATATATGTTCAGAATTATTGCTAGGATGCTGTGAAGGAACAGAAAAATCTCAAACTTAGGTTGGGTTAAAGGAAAGCAATCTGATTCTTCATCTACTTAATACATGATTTTGTCCCTGATTCTATCCCAGATATGGCCGGATGATATAGGCAACTTGTAATTAAGTCGTCCTCAAAACACGAGATGTTTCATGCCAAAGGTCATCACGTGGCAATGTCACGTGACGAAGCAAGGTGATGTATGAAAGTTTTCAAATTTAATGCATTGTTGGTTGCAAGGCACACCACGCAAAGTATGTGGATTAGTTACATCACGTCAGCTGTGTAAACAATATGTAAAATGGTTACTCGAAAGGTGGACACTACTTTTTGATTCACCGCAACTCAAGAATATGAATGGCATTGATCAAATGAAAAGGAGTAAGTAATTCGAACATACATAGATAATCAAAAACTATTTGACAACTTCATTCGAGAAAAAAAATCTGGTAAGTATTTTGAAATAATTTGTTGATACCATGAAGGAAATGGTAGTTCCAATAGAATCGGCATGTTATTAAAAAATATGGTAATTGCAAAACAATACAATTAACATTGGTAACATGATAAGCAGCTCAAATAAAAATTGACAATCTCAAACTAGTTGGTTATTTTATCATAAAAAAATCGGTAGCTCTCTCAAATTAAGATTAGTAATTTCATATTAGAGTTGGTAACTTCGACATGTTAATATGTTGTGGAAGTGAACCCTGGTAATTTATTGGAACGCCTAGTAAGTTGTTAACAATTGAAGATAAGTCAATAATAGAAATTTTTTACCATGCAACTAGATTGACCTATTGTTCTGATGGCAGGAGAAGTTTGCCGTGAAATTGCCATAATAAATTGATGTAGATGTAGTAATGTGGAGGAAAAGAAAAATCTCAAACTTAGGTTGGGGTAAAGGCAGGCAATCTGATTCTCCTTCTACTTAATAAATGATTTTGTCCCTGATTCTATCCCAAATACGGCCAGACAATATAGGCAACTTATAATTAAGTCGTCCTTAAAACACGAGGTGTTTCGTGTGCCCAGGTTATCATGTGGTGATGAAGTAAGGTGAAGTGTGAAAATTTTCAAATTCAAATATATTGTTGTTTATGAGGCATTACCACGTAGACTACATGGATTGATTACACCACCTCAGCTATGTAAACGATATGTAAAATGCTTTCTTGAAAGGTGAGAACAACTTTTTGATTTGCCACAACTCGACTATGAATTACATTGATCAAATGAAAAGAAGTAAGTAATTCGAATATAAGTAGATAATCAAAAACTAATCAGTAACTTCATTCGAGAAAAAGAGCCGGTAAGTACTTTTAAATAAAGTTGTTGATACCATGAAGGACATGGTAGTTCCAATAGAATCGGCATGTCATTAGAGAAAATGGAAATTGCGAAACAATACAATCAACATTGGTAACATGATAAGTAGTTCAAATAAGAATCAATAATCTCAAACAAGATGGTTACTTTATCATAAAAAAAACGGGAGCCCTCTCAAATTAAGATTAGTGATTTCATATAAAAGTTGGTAATTTGCTAATTTATTGGAACGCCTAGTAAGTCGTTAACAATTGAAGATAAGTCGATAATAGAAATTTTTTACTATGCAAATGGATACCTATTGTTCCGGTGGCAGGAGAAGTTTGCCATGAAATTGCCATAATAAATTGCTGCAGATGTAGTACCGCGGCAAGAAAGAGATTTCGCAGGCGGAGATTACTTTAATGAAACATAGGATACTGACAATAGAAATGCAAGTAATGATTGAATCTAGAAATAATTTCTTTGGAATTATCTATTTATTTATTTATTTAAAACATGTCCGGGGCGACTTCTATTTTCAACTCTTGCCCTTTTATAAATTTTTCGAAACTCCCGATTCGACGTATATTTTATGTAAGAAATACAAAGGTATATAAGTGAGAAATAATTTTGAGACTTCCAATTGAAATCTATTAATTTTGGGAGTTTAATCTCCTGCTTCTTTGCTTTTTTTCTTCTAGTAATATGAATTCGCATTTTATTTAACAATAATTTTTTAAAAAAATTAATTAACTTTTAATTGAATTTATGTCGTCCTAATTTAGCAAGATTTGTTGAAATCATGAACAACAATTCTCATATAATCGACCAGAATAGAAAAGCTGAAATCAAATGAACAAACTGATTATTGCTTGCACCTAACCATTCCTAATAAATCAGTAGGTTCACTAGGCAAGCCAAGGGCAAAGCAACCTCAGCTACCACTGGAGGAGCAACTGGTTCCCATCAGCACAAGTGTCACCCTCCATCATCTTCCTCATCAAGAAGCCGGCCTTCTCGCGTGCCCTCGCTGACCCTCGGACCGAAAGATCGGCCAAAACGGTTGAGAACTCCGGCAATCGCAGAGCCTCTCGAATACAACCCTCACTCTCGTCAAAGAGCCGGACAAGGATCTCGGCTGCACCTTCCTTGCTCAGCATACACCTCCCTTTCAGCACGTCCATCATCGAGACGACGATCTTGTCCGTCCGTATCAAAGCGTTCAGTCCTTCATTGAACCGGGCTAGCAGGCCCAAATGGCCAAGGAGGTCCCGGCCAAGTCCTCGCCATCGGTGCTGGCCACCAACCCGAGAAGCATTGGTACCGCGCCCGATCGGACGGCCAGGGTGCAATTGCCGTGGAACTGCACGAGCTCAGCCAGTGAGCTCAGCAAGTGGTGGGAGGCCGCGCTGTTTGGGCCAGAGATCGCCTTGATTAATGCTTGGACGGTCCCTGCGACCCCAAACTTGGCCTTGTTCTTGTCGAGCATGGCGAGGCTGCAAACGAGGGAGGCAGCTAGCCTGCTGGATTCAGGGGAGCTAGGAGATAGGATGATGGAGTTGAGACGGCTGATGGTCTCCATGTCTGCCAGGGGCCGCTTGAGGTCTGGGTTGAGGGAGAGGTTGAAGAGGATGGAGAGCGACAGGGCTTGAACAACGGGAGAGTCGGACTCGGTGAACCTGAGGAAAGCAGGGATCGCTCCATCTGCTTGAGCAAGCAGGCTCCGGTTCAGAGGGCTGACTTCGGTGATCTTGGCGAGCGTCTGAAGGGCTCTTTCCTTTGCTTCGTTGGAGCCCGACTGGGCTTGGGAGATGCATTCGGAGATGGCGTCGCGAATCCGAGCAGTGGACATGTCTTACGTCTTCTTGGAGGCGACGAAGTTGTTGCAAAGAAAGATGGGGGGTGAGGCGCTCGGATGGGCGATAGAAGAAAGGTGGGACTCCTGCAAACCTAGGTGATGATGATGAAGGCGGAGATAGTTCCAAGGCGTGATAGCTTCGGAAGTATCTCCCTTGCCTTGTCGTAACAAGCACGAACAAAGCAAAAACGCCCTTGCATGCATCATCAATGCGGACACATTCGAGAAGCAGATTGTAACCTATTGTCTAGTCAACACATAAAGACCTACAAACCGCTGTCCGATGCTTGAATCCAAATCAGGAAAGAAAAAAGCAAAAGAGCAGAGGAGAAACGGCTCTCGCCATCAGGACAAGACAAAAAAATTGTAAGCTTACGAGAAACACGAAAAGGAAATAATTAGCAACTCAGAAAGAACGGTAAAAACCAGCATCATGATGAGATGCATTGAGGGCTAGAATGCAAGAGAACGAGGTCTATACTAGGTGCTTCAGGAGCATACTATGAACTAAGTGCATAATAACAGCAAAGCCATGAGGTCTATACTAGGTGCTTCAGGAGCATACTATGAACTAAGTGCATAATAACAGCAAAGCCATGCCATGCATGCACCATTCCAACAGCCGGAAATTCCCAACCCCAACCAAGATCTATCTCCGGATTAGAAGACTGTTTAGCAAGTCACGCATGCACCATTCATCTTTTTAAAGAGTACAAACCTTAGTCCCAACGAAATCACTACAAATTAATTTAGCCGACAAGATCCTTTGTTCTATCCTTGCAATAATTGCCATACCAAACATTCAAATTCACAAAAACATTACTGAGAAGTATAGTTCAAAACTTCAGTCTGCAAATACTGATTCCAACAAGGCACTGCCTAAATTCAATAGGGTATGAACTACACGAGTAAAGATCCTCACACACGAATATAAAGATGACAGCTCGAGCTCCATGACACAACCACCCATATTCCAGGTTTCATCTTCGACTAGAATCTGGAGAACCATCTTCATAATTTACCAGACCCCCTCCGTCTGGGCTCCTGGATGATGACCGGGATCTGTCTTTGCTTGCACGCTTAGGAGGTGGTGAATCCCTTGAAGACCTTGATGCTGAACGGCTTGGACTCCTAGAAGATGATTTCTGCCTTTCATCACGAGGGGAAGAACGAGATTTAGACACCTCAACTGGGGAACGATTGCGAATGGGGCTACGACTTGGACTATGTCGACGGTTTCGATAACGAGGGCTACGTGAAACAGAAGGACTCCGTCTGCCTCTGTATCTGCAGATCCAGCAAGTAGATCGTTAACAGGAAATAATAGGCATTTGTGTCTTTATATTCCATAGCTTGTAAACAGATTAGAGTCAAGGAAGATCCTAGCCAGCTTCCACTGTATGTTAGCTTGATTGAGAACTTTTTGAATAATATTCACTCTTCTGATTTCCATCTCAGCGATAATTCTTAAGCTGGGCTTGAGAGTAGAGATATAGAAGGTTTTGAGTTCTAACAAGAGTTTGGCACACATCACCTCGGAGGAGTTCTTCCTCTAGGAGGACTTCGGTAACGCCTTGGGGAGTACCTCCGGTAGCTTGGATACCTAGAAGAATTGAAGGCATGCTCAGACATGTAAAATCCGCTTGCCACATTAAGCAAAAGACATTTTTAAAAGAGAGAGAGAGAGAGAGAGAGAGAGAGAGAGAGAGACAATCAAAACCTGATCGGAATGTAACTTACCTATCACGGTCAGCTCTGCTACCGTAACGGTAGGACCTCACTGGAGAACGTTCAGGAGATGGAGTCCTGTATCGACGAGCATAAGAGTACCGCTCACTGAAACCTCGCCCCCTTTTAATGCGCTTGGGAGAATCACCTGGAGAAGCACTTCGAGAATAACTCCTTCTACGAACAGATGGCGGGGATCTAGCCGCACGACGCACAGGAGGGCTACGACTACGAGAATAGCTACGACGGTCACTCCTACTTGGTGCTCTGACAGGGCTCCTGCCACCATTTCTTCTTGAAGGGGCCCTCCCTGAGCTTCTGCTCATGCTTCTTCGGGAAGACTTAACAGGACTTCGGCTTGCGCTCCTTGAAGCTCTGACAGGGCTACTATCCCTCACTCTTCTTGATGTTCTTGGAGGACTCTGGCTTGGACTCCTACGAGAAATGGACCTTACAGGACTCCTGCTGATGCTTCTATGAGAACGAGCTCTCACGGGGCTTCTGCTGACACTTCTAACATTTCTGCCCCTGACCGGGCTCCGGCTGACACTTTTCGCTGGGCTCCGGCTGACACTTCTAGCTGGGCTCAGGCTGCTACTCCTAGCTGGGCTCCTGCTGCTACCACTTCTAACAGGGCTTCTACTTATACTCCTGCTTCTGCCTGACCCACCACGAGGGCTAGGGCTCCTACTAGGTACACTTGGACTCCTGCTAATAGCCCTCTTTAGACTTGCATCAGGGCTCTTGCTCATATTCCTGTGGGGACTGATACTACTAGGACTCATGCTCCTGCTTCTGCTCCTGCTCCTGCTCCATCAGTTTTCACATATGACAAACTCCCAGACTCTAGAAGAACTATAAACCATTAAAAAAAGCAACTGAGATGTCAAGAATACCTGGATTTTCCTGGATGATCATCAACTACATCAGGTCGTCTATCTGGACTCCCGTTGGAGTGAGCATCGTCTTCAATACCATTACTTCGCCGATCTCCATTCTCCTTTAGGGATGCATCTGCTTCATTTCCATGCGATTTTGCACTTTCCCTCTTTTTGTGATGATCAGAATCTTCTCTCTGAATGGACTCAGGAGACAGACCAGGACCTGGATAATCTCCAAAAATTAAGAAAAAACAGCATAAAATATAATATTCCACACACTACCACCACCTGCATAATCTCTAAAAAGTAAGAGAAAACAGCATAAAAAGTAATATTCCACTCGTTACCACACATACATTTTGATTCATTATGAAACTACATAACAAAGTTTTGCTTTCTAACTATACAACTGCATCTGTAATGTTAAGAGCTAACTTGCTATAGCTTATAAAGTTGCAATTCATAGAAAGCAAGCCATTTTCAACCAAATGCATATGCCCAAGCATTTACATGCAGTATAGAAACCACAATCAACAGTACCCATGCACCCTGCTCCCCTTTCTTCAAAAAAACCAGAAGAAGCCCAGAAGAATTTTAATTCCTTCCGGCAAAAAGACAAAAGAAGTTTCAATATTATGGACCTCATTAGATTGGCATCACCAACAATGAGCATGTGCAAATTTCAATGAGTGAGTACTCTATAACTCATCAAGTATGGGCTTTTACAGCACCAACAACAAAATTCTGACTATGAATCAGGATAATCACCCAACAGAATGGATGATACAGCATCTCAATCTCACTGAAATGGCATTCATGTATGTGAAACTATGCAAAATTAGTTAGAACTTACCAGAATTTTGAGAAGGATCTTTCTTTTTCCGATCTTTTCCAAAAGCATCCAGACTGTCATCTTCAGAGTTACTTCCACTCTCAGTCTCACTTCCAGTGTCTGAAGAACCATTCAAAACCCTAACAAAGGGAAAGTATCAGCCTACTGTCAGGTGAAGTGAGTCGGTAGTAAAAAAGAGTACAGTGAAGTAGATACAGGGTTGTCATGCATCAAAAGATGAGTAACTGTCTCAAAAGGATACATATCATGAACTTAAAAGATCATATCAACTGAATCTGAAAAAGGCAGATTACAAAGGAAGCAAATTAACAGCTCCAACAGAAACCTCTAGAGCCAAGTACGTTTTAATGTTGTTTCCCAGAAGCACAGGAGCATGCTGTCCGTCATCACCAAAGTTCCACCAAAAAGAAAAAAATAACAAGGGGTCCAGTATGAAGTCAATTATCCATGCAAGTAAAAACATGACCAAGACAATCAAGTGCTTCACCTTCTGGATCTACGCTTGGATCTCTTATCCCGTCTCTTCCGTTTTCTATCACGCCGTTTATCCCTTCTTTTACCACGCTTAGACTTGTCCCTTTTGGAAGATCTCTTTCTCCTTTTACGCCTGTCTTCACTTGAGGAACTAACATAAGATGATGAAGAATCATATGAGTCAGACTCGCTCTCAGTTTCAGATGACTCAGAATCAATATCTGTTGAACTCTCCGATGAAGATGAATATCTTCTTCTTTTCTTCCTTCTATCTCTGGAAGATTTCTTGCGTTTACTCTTTCTCCGTGGTTCATGACTGTTAGCCTCAGAAGCTGTGTCCTTGCCCATTTTCAACTTATTTGCTCTCTTTTTATCTATACATAAAATCCACATATGAAACATAAAAACATGACCAAAGAACTTAGTTTGACTTCAACATAAATTGATTGTATCCTCAACTCAGATTGATTCATGTTAGAATTCTCAAATCACAATACCTTCCGAAAATTCGCCACAATTAATTATTTTCACAGTAACAGTGGGCCTGCCTTCATCATCGCCTGCATTTTCAATTCTTTTCAATACTTCAAGCCCTTGCACAAGCTTCCCAAAGACCACAGACTTCCTGTCATGTACACCAAAATATTAAAATGAATAAGAAGACCATAAAATGCTAGACATCATAATATCTTCTGGTAAGCCCCAAGACACGGTGAGAACATTTAGACAAACCTGTCAAGATGATGATCAGCCTTGAAGGTAATAAGGAAATGAGAACCTAAAGCATCACGATCAGCAACTAACATAGAAAGAAGACCAGGTCCATCATGCTTCAGCCGAGGGGACTCATCTGAAGAAATTTAGAGAAGCAATTGTCACCAGTAATAAAGCCAGTTGATCAAGCCAATCAACCAAAAATGAACTAAACGAATTTTCAAAGCACTTCAAAAAAGCATGCATATAGATCTAAGACGTGTTTGCAGTGTTCTTGTTGATGGCAGCAAAAAGGAAAACTACAATCATTAATCTAAGAAAATTTGTGCAACAAATCCCAACAAATAAAAGACTAACAGCCATGGGTAAAATCAGTATGATAAGTACCACAAAATGAGCGAAATGAGAGATGAAAAAGTAGAGGGAACAGCTATTTCTTGCACACAAGATTGCATTCATAAAAAAAATATAAAAAGCTGTAAACTGTTTGTTCTATTAGTCTTAATGCCTGCCCAAAAGAACTTTCATTTCCTCTCTTGCAAATTCATAGGACCAACAATTTCCCAGAATTGTTTCATGTTACATGTTCAATTACCAGAAGCATGATCTAGCCAACCCTATTAACACAGTACATCTTATGACCAGCCGGAAACTCCATAAGTTTCATCAATTGGAGAAAGTCAAAATAGAGGGATTAAGCTGCAACCAAATTTCTAGAGCGCATTGAGTACAAGTATGGTTCCACTTATGGGCATAAAGAATGCCTACACTAGATAGTCAACTTGATGTCAACACCAATGTGCCAGCTGGAATTATTAATCTCAAAACGTGGTAAAATTGTTCAGGAAAATTTCATGATCCAACCATGAGAAATGTAGCCAATGCACATGTTTGACACAAATTGCCAAACCAAGCTGCACCATACACATCTAAGTTTCCATATATTAAAATTTTAAATACAATGGATTTTAAATATATCTCCTCAAAAGACAATGATAAAGATCAGTTCTCTCATGTAGAAAAACAGTAAAAGAACCTGCTGGTATCACATTTTTATTATCGTTGAGCACACTATTCTAGGTGTTCTAGAGTAACACAATATTCAATTCAGGGAGTTAAATCCTAATAATGAGATAGTGACTTCCATATTAATACAACCATTCGATTCAGTAAAAGGTATAAGAACAGTTTTGATTGATGACATTAAGATGAATAGCCACAAGAATACTTTAATTCAACAACCAATGATTTAGAGAAAATGCTTGTGTTTAAAGCAAACAACATTGTTGAAGAGTTTGAACCCCATTGTTCTGCCCTCAAAATGCTCCACTTATGTGAAGACACTATACAATGCTAATGAGGTTGACAAAATCGATGAAGTTCTCTGATCTTTTTAAAATGATCAACAAGTCTACAACTAGTAATTGTTACAGAAATTGCAAATCCATACAAAAATTGAGAGGTAAATTGAAGCAAGAATTGGAACTTAAAAAAAAAAAAAAAGGCTACTATAATGTTACATGGACAACAAGCAAATTCAACAGTCTGACCTGGAAACTTCTCCCCATAAATGCTTTCTCCACTGGTTCCTATAAAACAGTGACCCAAAAAAAATACACTTCATTAGGTAATGTCAAAAAAGCAAATTGAGGTTCTGCAGCCAAAAGGAAATCTCATAACTGTGCAATATCCACACATATCTAGAGTCCCACATTTTCAGAGAAATCCTCTATCATAGATCACCTAACCAAGAATTGAAGATCAAAGATGGCCTGTTCAACAGCTAACCAATTTGCACAAAACAATGTAGGACACAATGAGGATATTCATAATTTTACCATTCAAATACCCAAACATGAAGCAAATTTCGAACACTCAGAACAAGAGGACAACATGAAGTGCTACATATGATATTGACAGTGAACAACAAATTATCACTTCATTAAACTGCAAACAACCCCCAATCAGTTCTTTAAATGAAAGGAAAGAGCACAACTCGGCCACAAAAAGGGTCAAGCCATGAGAACCTTTATAACAGGGCACTAGAAGAGAATATCCATCCTTACTTTTTTTCACATAACTAAAGCCATTCAGTTTTTCACCAGAAAAGATTGTGAGATGACATGTATATTATATCTAGATCATTGTACGAGCAGGAAGAAAAGTAAGATTGCAAACAAATTTTCAGATCATCTATAAATAAATATTAGCTCAATGGCATCTGCATGTGCTTTTGGAACCACGATGTTCTCCAACTTACATACCCAGATGCCACCTCAGCCAAGCTGATAATTTTAGAGAGAATGTGCTACAATTAATTAACAAAACTGAAATAGAACACTGGCATCCCAAGAGCCATTTGAATTCATTGTCACCAACAAACTAATCACCATCTTCATTTTCAGATCCAAAACTAAGAGCACCAAATATCTTTTATCGTTATCATTTAACATTTCATAATCATCAATTACCATCAACTCACCTCAAGTTTAATTTAGAATACACATTCCAATTATATCAGACTCATTGCAGGCCCTGAAAGAGTTGTATAAACACAAAAGCCAGTAATTCATCTATTCGTAATTTGGATGCAAATATCAGATAGTATCTAAACATTCACTAAATAAACAAGTTAGAAAGAAATGATAGATAATATTCAATCTGCCAACACAAAAAAGCATCATACTTAGGCCCTATAAGTGAAAAAAAAAACACCTTCAAGGTATGCATCCCCGACAAACCCAATAAAAAAAGAACATTAGACTACTAATTCAAAACCCAACAGCATTTTTGTTGAAATTCAAAGGTAACATAGCTTTCAAAGAACGCACTGGTGTGATGAATGTGTAGCGACATGTACCAGACTCATCCAAACTAAATAATAAGTAAACAGGTCGTGTATATGCACATAATCACATATTATGGCCATTGGCCTGTTCACCTGTAGCAATTTGTAGCGTTGTCCATCTTGACCAACGAGATGCACATAACAGAAACCAAAGACAAAAGAAGAAAAAAGAACCTCAATAAATTACCACATAACAAGCAAATCCAAAGTTTAGGCCTCAAAAGCAACCAAGGAAGATGAGTGAAATTACAAACAAACGGACAAATTGGACAGCCATGAAAAAAATTCTTACCATCTCTTTTGTGAAAATCACCACCCTGCAAAAAGCAAAGAAAAAGAAAAATAACAAAAAATCAATGAAAAATCCAATGGTGAGAAAGATAATATTCAAAGAAATGTATTGAAATGTTAACCAAAGAAAAGATCAAAGGGTGGACAACATGGTAAGTACAACCTTAAAACTATATCACAAGAAAAGCAGTCGTGAGCATCAGCCCTGTATCCTACAGCATAAAGAAAGGTAACTGACCAAAAGAACCTATTTAGCCTTACACAACCATAAAGGCCAAACTTGCTCTAGAACAAAGCTCTTACATGAACAAACAAACATACCTGAGCCATAGAGCCTCTTATGATTCGATGGAAAAATGACCCCTTAAAGTGCAGTGGCCTCCCTGTCTTCTGGCCAATTCCCTTCTCCCCAGTACAGAGGGCTCGGAAATTTTCTGCCGTCTTTGGAGCAACTTCAGGAAAAAGCTGTTGAACCGGATTCACAAGAAAGCCAGTCAACAGATAAGGATTGTGAAGAATCCACAACAAATTTCAAAAGAAATGCAATAACTGAGGGCATACAGATAAAAAAATTTAAGATTCACATTCACAAAAAAGTACCTCAAAAACCATTCTTTCAGCAGGGTCCCCATCAATGGAGACATCCATAAAAACCAAAAGATCCTTCTTCTTCATCATCTACTCCGACTCTAAAACAGCTCACAATCAAGGACCTGATGGAATAGTAAAAAGCTAGAGTGACATTTCAAAAGATAAAAGAGAACAGAAGACATGCTATTATCCTCTCAAGGGTTCGATATATTACTGTACCAAAATCTTTTAGGTAAATAATGCGACTCAAATGCTTCTGTGTATCCAAACTGCATGCTAGATATCAGTCAAACATATCGTGTGAAAGACAAAAACTAACAGCATAATAATCAAAAGAGATGCAGACAGATTGTTAATCAAGTCAGCTACCAATTCTCAAGTAGTTATGGCTCGATTACAGGATGTAAAATCAGCAACATGGGCTTTTTCCTAAAAAATGAGAATTCAGTACTAGACAAACAAATCTGCGTGCTCATGACTTAAAAACACATCCCATCCTTTGATTTGAGGAAGGGGTGGTGGATCAACAGCTCACCTCGTAGATGTGCTTCATCAAAAAACAAGTCTAATCAGATTGCATAGGTATTACAAGTCCCATCAGATCTACTTGACACAACCTTACAAGCATATCGAGACAAAGACTTGGGAGCGGTTACCCCTCACAACCTAATCTGAAAAGAAGGCGATATAAATCAATTCCCCCGTGCCATTCACTAATCACTAAAGCAAATCAACAAATGTCAACTCCCCGTCAAGCAACAGCAATCTTCACCTATCAGCCCATCAATTTATGCCCTTAGCAGACCCCCCAGCTCTGCACATCAAATGCAAGACCGCACAGTCAAGTATACACCGAGATTGGCAAGCCTCAACATTTCGACCACAGCACCAGAAACCAATCTGAGAAAGCCACACGACGTACCCACTCAGAACAAGCTCAACCAAAAAGAAACCCCGAATCGAATAATCAAGAACCATCACACAGAGATCGGACCTCAAACCCTAGCTAAACACCAACAAAGCGAAACTACATAAACCAACGAATGCCAAACCCCATCGAGGAACGGCAATCTCCGCCTATCAGTCAATCACATCGCGCCCTCAGCAAACCATCGGCTCCGCACACCAAATGCAAAGACCGCACGTCCAAAGACCGGCAAAGCCTCAACGTTTCCACCGCAGCACCAGACGGTAATCCCAGAAAGCCACACGACGCGTCGCTCGAAATGAGCTCCGACCGAATCGAACAATCAATCAAGAATCACCGCACAACAGACATCGGACCTCAAAAATCCAAGCCAAACGCCAACGAAGCCGAACCGCACAGAAACCGACCGGCGGGACGCCCAAAAATAAAAAAGAACCGGAAACGTTCGGCGAGAAACGAGGGTTTTGGGGATCGAAGCGGAGCGGCGAAGGGAATTCAGCGATCGAGACAGAATCCGAAAGGCTGGAAACGGCAGGCGAGAGGGGGAGAAAACGAGAGGATAAACCCTAGAGCCGACCGACCTGAGAGGAAAACGCTGGGCCGACGACCGAGGGAGGGAGGAAGGAAGAGCAGCAGCAACAGCGGCAGCAGCAGCAGCTACCGAGCGACGACGACTCTGCGGGTCTGCGAGAGAGAGAGACAGAGGGGGAGGGGAGCGGAGATAAACCTATAAGGCTGCAATGCCTTAATAAGCTCGGGCCTAGTACCTTCTCTTGGGATGCCGGGTGAATTTACGGCGCTGTCCCTGCGGGTGATGCGCTCCTCGCGCTCGCGTGGGCCTTGTGAGTTGGGGGCTCCGGTAATTTCCGGGGTCTCGGCCTCTGTGGGGGAGTTTGTCAATGCTGGTGAGGGCGAAAGGAAATGCCCCGTTTGTTTCGCGGAGGAGCGTGATAATTTTTTCGAGAACGTTATTGGGGGTGTTAATGACTTATTATAAACGATCGGGAACAACCTAAGGGCATGAGGATTCCTAGATCGGATTCCTTGATGGACATTGCCCCGGGTGCTGTGGACCCGAGAGAAAAGCGCTTGGGTCCCAGGCAAGAGCAGAGGCATCAATCCCAATGCCCGTGCAGGACTTTTGGCACAACCGCCTTCAGTCGAAAAATGGCCACGTTCGAGGCCCCATCGTGCCTAGATCCCTAGCACCTGGGCTCGAGCCCACAAAGGTCAATCATCGGACCTCGTTTCTTAGGCCTAGTCCAAGTCCATCGAGGCCAGCCGAGAACACCAATGACCTGGGTCCCTATGGTCAAGCTTGGGTCCACAATGCTCAAGCCGTGGTCAATCAAGGTTGAGCCTGGATCACGACGGCCAGGCTAAGGGCCTTGGTGTTCAAACGTAGGCCCATTGAGGCTGAGCCTAGGATCCTAGAGCCCATGCTTAAGTCCTTGGCACCTAAGCTTAAGACCCCAGTGCTTATGCCCAAATCCCCCATGCCCAAGCTCATATCCATTAAGGCCGATTTGAAGTGCCCTACTTTGGTCCCTAGTACCAATGCCCAAATCCATTGAGGTAGGGCTCAAGACCATGGCATCCAAGTCCAAGTCCATCAATGGCAAGCCCGGGACCCCAATGCCCATCCCCTATTCCTTTGAGGGTGGGCTCTAGGCCTTGGTGCCCATTTCTTAGGCAATTGAGCTTGGGTCCATCGAGGCTGGACTCGGGATCTTGTCGATCAGACCTAGACATATGGACTTGGCCACAAAGACTAGGGTTTCAAGCCTCATCCTCTATTGACCCAAGCTCAAGCAAGGGATCCAGGGACAAGTGCAAGGTGTGGAGCTTGGCCTCCATGGACCTAATTGAGCATGGGGACCCAAACATAAGTCTTGGGGTCTGAAGGTTGACCTTGATGACCTGGGCACAAGCATCAAGATCTAAAGCTCGAGCATAGGGAATTTAGGCATGGGCACTAGGAACCAAGCCTAAGAGTTTGGACTTGGACATAGCTTTTGTGGACCTAGGATAGGGTGTCGAGGACTCAAGATCTAACACTAGTAAACGGGGTACAATGTTTTGTGGACCTGAGCCTTGTAGGGGCATCTGGCATGAGCATTGGGATCTTGAGATTGGCCTTGATAGACCCAACCGCGAGCATTGACAAGTCAAGCATGGGCACAAGCATCTCGCCCCTCGATCTTGATGGATTTAGGCTCGGAAGAGATTGAGGACTTGGGAACAATCATTAGGGTTTTCATGCCCAAGTGCAAAGTTTCTGGTTCAAATGCCAATAACTAGTTAAATTATGAAAAACGATTTGCGATTTTATAAAAGGAAAAATTATTTTATAGAATTTAGTATAGGTTTTCCGATTGAAATTTTTTTTATTGACTCATTTTCCTAAGCGATCCAAATGCCAAAAAAGCGAGATGTTTTCAGTGAAACAAACGGAACCTAAATGTGTGATGGATTCATTTATGGGAAAATACTATGGAAAACCATAAATTATATCGACTTTGACATTAATACTTCAAAATTTTTTATGTCATCAAACCTTTAAATTGTGCCAATCTGACAAAAAATACATTCCATTTAGAACCTACAAACCCAAAAGTTTTCCCACTACCATTCTACTATCCCGAATTTTTTTGTTACCAATACTCCAAACTATAGAAATACGACAAAAGTTTAGGGTATTGGCGTAAAATAGACATGGTTTAGGAGTTTTTCTGACACATAAAAGAAGCTTAAAATATTAGGCCTACAGTGGATATAATTTAGGGTCGTTTGTGACACAAAGAAAATGTTTCTGGTATAAGTATTTAAGTATAATTAAGGGTTTTCTTACGCTATTCACTCTTAGTTTATTGTATTGGGTGTTTGAACGTGGCTTCTTCTTTTTTTCAATAATATATCTATTTATGGTTTACCATACTAATTGATAAATCATCTCCGAATGCCAAATGTCAATAGCTCAAAATATTGAAGGACCAACAAGTATTGAGAAGTCAAACGCGATTAGAGTCCAGAGGTTATTTCATCTCTAATTCAGAAAGTGAAACGCGATTAAGATTGAGAGATCTAATAAATTTTGTTTGCCTATGTTAGAATTGAGAGGCTGTTTCGTCTCCAATAGATGTGTTTGAGAAGTTAAAATGGGCAGATAATACAGGCGAAACTTAAGCCCATATTTAAGGTAAATTTTGACTAATGGAAAGTTAAAAAAGTTTTGTGGGCAGAGAATACAGGCGAAACTTAAGCCCATATTTAAGGTAAATTTTGACTAATGGAAAGTTAAAAAAGTTTTGTCAAAATTTTATGGATTGCTGAAACAGCAAAATCATTGAAAATTTGAAACAAAAGTTATGAGAAGGACGTACCTGAAGAAATTCTCATAAGTGAGTGAACTTGACGGTAAATTTTGACTAATGGAAAGTTAAAAAAGTTTTGTCAAAATTTTATGGATTGCTGAAACAGCAAAATCATTGAAAATTTGAAACAAAAGTTATGAGAAGGACGTACTTGAAGAAATTCTCACAAGTGAGTGGAATCGACTGTGCAAATCAGATTTTATAGTATTGTTTAAAAAAAAAAATCAGAATCAGATTTTAGAGTACACAACTGTACAAATAATAAAAGTCACCAGATAGGAGATGAAGTTAACATTAGATAAAAAGTTAGAAAATGGCATTTACATACACATGAGCAAAACATACCTCATTTCTTTACTCAAAAATCATTTATATACTCTATTTTGGTAAAAATCATTTACATACACATGAGCAAAACCCCATATTAAAAAGTGTATTTTTAAAAGAAAATGACATTTTCCTATGGGTTAATACCATTAAAAACCCCAAACCGGTACATATATAACAAATTTATTATAAACTAATTTTTTAACCATAAAAATTCCAAACCAGTACATATGTGACAAATTTATCACAAATTATTTTTTTAACAAAAATTTATCACAAATTATTTTTTTAACCATTGAAATCCCTAAATTGGTACATTTGTGATATATTTAACCAAACTAATTTTTTTACCACCAAAAACTCAAAACTAGTAAAACCATAACAAATTTACCATCTATTAACTTCTATAAAATTTTACTGTTAAATTTGCTAACATGAATAACACATTATGACATATTATGATGACATGGAAATCCAAAGGATTAATTCCATTAAAAATCCCAAATTTGTCATAGGTATACCATTAGATTTATCATAAGAGTACGTTAAATTTATCACAAATGTATTAATTTATGATTTTTTATAATATTTACCTTATAAATTTCCATGTGGATGTGCCACATCACCATACCACATCACCATATGTCATTTAAGTCAACAAATTTAACGATTAAATTTAACGGAAAGTTAACGGAAGGCAAATTTATCACAAATGTATCCATTTGGAATTTTTGATAATCAAAATAAAAATAAATTATCACATATAGTTTAAAGTAAAAACTTATCTTGGATTGGCCTAGTATAATGGTTTGGATTTTTTTATAGTGAAAAAAATTAATCTTGAATAAATTTGTCACATACTTTTTACTACTGATTAGAAAAAATTTGAAATAAATTTGTCACATGTATACCGATTTAGAGTTTTTTATAATATTAACCCCTTTTCTAAATCACAACATAAGGATAATTAATATGAAAATGCAAAGCAATCTTTAGATGTAGTATTCTAATATGATATTCATTTAATCACATGTTCCAGAGCTGATAATGGTGTTCATTTTTCCCTTCTCTTTCTCCTTTTCCCCCGTTTTCAATCAAATTGAGTTTATTCTTAATTTTATTTTTAAAATTTTGTTTTGATAGTTATAAAATAAGCCCATTAATGTCCCATAACTAGGGACGTCAATTATTCAGGTCAATTCAAGTTTCCATGATACTCAAACTGACCCGAACATGTTTGGTGTATATGTGTTCACAACCCGAACAATGATCCAAAACATGTAGTGCCTAAATCGAACGTACTTCGTTCAAGTTGGTTTCCCCCTCCACCCTTCCCCCCAAAGCATATAGTTCCAGTTAAGAATTGCGCAGGATCAGGTATCAAGTCAAGGGTCCATTAAAAAAAGAAAAACAAAGAGGAAGTGAGAAGGAGAAACTTGTCCAACTTGACTGATTGGAGGGTGTATATCTATCTATGTTTTTGCTATTAGGTGGGCATGTTTGTTTTAGGTTTATGTTGTCAGGTTTTTAATGTCTTTGCTGCATTCTGGCTAATGACATGTTTAGCAACAATCTTGTTCAGTCTAAATGTTAAAAATGTCATCTTGCTATTAATGTAAAAAGGTCATTGTTTTGCTGGTGCAAGGATTATACTTTTCTGATTCCGACGTTGTGGAATAATGCTTTTTATAAGCTGTAATCGGATGACAAAGAATGAGAAAGACTTGTGCAATCTTGATTAAGTTACTATAAGATGTTTTTAAAAAAGTTGAGAAATTTAAGTGGCCACTTTTAAAAAGTTGATTAACCTAAATGTTTACTTTCAAAAATTTATGACATTGAAACCATCATCCATAAAGTTATTAGAACTTTTGTTGTTTTTCAACACCATATGCAAAAATGAAATCATTTGCATTCCCAAGTGTTGCCTTCAATTTTTTGACATGTCACATCAAATGATATATTATAAATTATCGTCGATATCACAAAAAACTCTAAATTAATATACATGTATAAAATTTACCCTAAACTAATTGATAATCTATTTCCTATGGAGGGTCAAATTTCTAAACATATTCATCATAAATTTAGAAATTGGACTAGAAATAAATAGCATTATTTCCTATGATATTCATGAGGGTATATATAAATACAAGTATTCAAAGGTAAATTAGTGGAAAATTTCAAATAAAAACTTAAAGTAGATATCATTTTAAATAAGAGTTTGAATGTAGCCATGATAGTCTTAAATAAAGGTTATTTCAAATGAGGGCATAACATCACCGGTCACCAGTCGGTTAGATATTTTGGTTGGTCAAGAGGCATTTTCTCAAAATATAATTTATTTTTAAAATTATTTTTTATTTTTTTTTTGTTTACTTTTTTTCTCTTTTTTATTTTCTTTTGTTATTCATTTCAATGAAGGCCCAATAACCCTTGTTGGTTGTTGGGTGAGGGCTTTCAAGCCCTCGCTAGCCACTAAGGACAATTGCCTTGCCCGGGCCCTTGCTAGCCTTGTGTGGCCTCACCTAGGGGGCAAGGGTCAACTCACCAAGGTAAGGCCAACCCTCACCAAATCGAGTTGGCCGGTGGCTAGCCATCACTTGAGACCATCTATCGGTGAAGAAGACAATCAGAAAAAAAGAAAAAAAAAAAAAAAAAAAGCAAAAAAGAAAAAAATTTAAAAAAAGGTAAAGGATGAAAATGCCTTGGATAAAGTGGCAAGTAAGCACTTCTTGGGAAATTTTATAGCTATTTTAGATCATTATTTGAAACAAAATTTTCCATGCCTTTATTTGAAAAAATGAGGGCACTTCAAGCCTTTATTCTAAAACAATGTCTACTTTATGTTCTTATTTAAGAAATTGAGGATACTTCAAGCTCTTTTTTGAAATTTTCCTAGTAAATTAGTGTACTTTTGTGAAAACATTTACACTTAAAATAGAAGGAATATCAATTAGATACAACTTTAAATGAGGTATACTTAGACTATTATAGATATCACGAGCTAAAATATACTCAAATGGATCTATTTGATATTTATAAAGACCAAAAAGGTCAAAAGGTCCAAAAAAAAAAAAAAGAGAGCAGATATTTTTTTTATTGATTTAGGAAATTAAATGAAATGCAAGATATTCTAAATCTGGGCAATAATGTAGTTACAAAAATTTGTGAATAGTATCAAATGATTGATTTAAATTTGTATTGAAAAATCGAGAATTGAATTGAACAAATTAAAAGTGTAGGGACTAGATTGCACATTTCACAATAATTTAGGAATTTGTGGTGGCTTTTTCCCTATTGGACATTTCATAATAGTTCAAATATCACACTAAACAAATTGAAAATCCAAGGTTGACATTATACATTTGACCAAAATTTAGATAATATTATTGTTATTTTCCCATCATAATATCTAGAAAGGAAAAGGTAAAAATGTTCTAAAAAGATTTAGAAATCCTTTTTGTTGATTTAGGAAATTAATAAAAAAAATGAAAAGATATTATAAAATCTAGGCCATAGTGTAATTATGAAAACTTGTAAACAATACCTAAGGAATGATTTGACTTTATTGTGGAAAATTAAGAGTTTAGATTCGATAGATTGAAAGTTTAAGGATTAGATTGTGCTTTCACATTAGTTTAAGGACTAGATTGCAAATTTTGCAATGATATAAGGACTATATTGCGCATTGCACAATTATTTAAGGACTTAATACTTATGACTAAGAACCGATCCTTAAAAAGTTTGAGAACACTAGATTAAATTTTGAACCACGTTTTTGTTTTATCATTAAACTTAAAGCCCAGAACTAGGCCTAATCTCTTTAAAAACCCCAAACTTTGGGTTTGATCTTAGTTCCCCTCCAGTTTTTATTTTTACCTAAACAAAAAGCCAACTTTAGGTCCAATTTAAACCTGCCCAATCTAAAAAAATCTCAATTTTAGGTTTTATCCCAAATCATGCTCAAACATTTTTTGTCTAACATAATATCACTAATTTTAACTCTAGTTCCAAATCTATCCCCACTAGAATTCGTCCAAAAATTGCATTAGTTGTCCATAATTTTCCTAATTTTCTGTTAAATATTGGTTACATTTTGAATACAATTTGCTATATCACCCTGAAAATACAACGTTAAACAACAAATTGCGATTTTTTAATGGAGGTTAATGAGGGCAAATTTGAAATTAGATGGAATATAGGTTATCTTTATTTTCAAAAAAAAAAAAAAAAAAGTTGGCGCAGGTTTAGGATTAGAGTTAAAGTTGTTGGTTTTTTTTTTAAATAAAAGAAAGTTATTTTTTAGATAAAAATATTTAAGAAATTTAAGATCGAATAAATTTTTTTGGGTTTTTAGGCAAAATTGGGAGTGGATCTTAAATTAGGTCCCAAAAACTTATCCCTAAAAAAAATGGCAACTTCGTTCTAAAGCAAGCGCCATTGCATTTTGGACAAAACTCAAGCCCACCAAAGTCCAGGCAAAACTCGCATCCTCCGTCGATCACAAATCTCTCAAATTTCCACTATCTTGAGAGAATTGTTAATTAGGCGACTGTCAAAATCGCAACTTTGTTGTGCCCCAGAGATTTCTGATTTCGTATGAAGAACCAGGATCGAGAGGGTCGCCTCTACTTTGCTCGACCAGGGGTGTCTCCCAGATTTTCCGCATCCTTCTTATCGACGTTGGTCATAGTGATTCTCTAATTCTATCGTTGCCAAGTTTCCGAAACTTGCAAGTCTGCGACGAGATTCATTCCACGATTAAATGTGATCGTGGGTTAGAGGAAATTGTTTTCAGTGCGTGGCCACATCCACGACCTGTTCGATCATTTGTCTGAGTGAAGTGATTGTATAGATGAACCCACCGATCAAGTCTCTGTTTTGAATGGGGTTTCTTGAAGATTGGATTGAGAATCCAGCTGGTCAATAATCCAAGGATCGATAGGAGTTTGTTAGAGCTAGCTATCAATGGCTCGCAGACATCTGTGGAGCAGCCTCTGCTGGGGAAAGCATCTTGACGCGCGAAGAAATGGGTTCATGCGCTGCAATGTGATGTTTTATCATAGCTTTGGTGAGACCCGTGGGGTGACTTTGCCCGCCAGATGGTATGAGAAGGCGTTTCGCAAAATGACAAAATTGAGCGACTGCTTGAAGGATGTGGATTCAGTCGACGGACAGCTCGTAAATGTTAAAGATGGTTCGATTGTCATCGATGATCTTATGGAGCATAAAGTGCATACTTTTAAATCGCTTGCCAGAGCTTTTATTGGGTCTCCATCGATCCAGCAGACGCTGAAGAGAAGTATTCCGGCATCTTCAGCGGATGCAAAGTCAACACCCCGTGTTTGTTTCGGTGAAGTAAGTGAAAGAGAGCCAATGGTCATACGTTCCCTGACTAAGATAAGCGACATCCTTAACATTTCTGCTCAGCAAAGGAAATCTGTGCGTGTCGCGGTATGCCCGCAGGTGACACGGCAACAGATATGGACCGCTACGCTCGAGGAGGTACTGAATGGCTTGAAATATGAGTTGGAGATTTTGAATGGTCGATGCCCAAGACACGCCACTAAGATGGGTCAGCAGATTGTTTCTGTTTGCCTGAAGTTCTTAGAAGAAAATTTTACTTCCTTTAATCCGATTCCTCTTCATGGATGCGTGTTTCAGCAGCTGCAAAGGCTGACTCCACTGCCTCAAGAAAGTGGGAAGATGTACTTGAGATATTTGATGACCTTATTAGATGTATAAAATATGAAGAAGAATTGCTTCTTCATTTAAAGAAGCTTGAGGCAATGAAGGAAGGGCTGTCACAAATCCGTGATGTGGGAGTTGACAGATGTATTGGGTATAAAGATGCTCGACACCAGGAAAGTTTAGTGCACAAGAAACTTACCAAGACACTAGGATACTCATCCCCATGCTTGTTTACTCTTCTTTTGTATTATCTCTATGGATATGTCAGAGACTTGGAGGTAGACCTTTCTGGCGGGATTTGGGGACACGGTGAAGGTGAAGGTAGCAAACGTTGTTTGCACATGGGAAGGATTTTGGCATCAGATGAGGAAAATATCATCTGGAATGGGGTAAAACATTTACATAAGGTTCTTGGACTTTTCAAGTTTGTGTGGGAGACAGCAGGAATGAAAGGAGTCTTGGAATTGCAAGGCCACTTATGGTGCATGGGAGTTGAGGATCGGACACTAACATATAAAGGAAATCTGTATGTTATACACGGAATCACATTGTGATTGTTTGATCTTACCATTTCAGTGTTTGAACTCATTATTTTTCTAGGCCATTCATACTTCTTTATATATTACAAGAGACCAGAGGTAACTTCACTTTGTTGGTGGTTGAAAAGCTGACGATTTCTCTGGCTGAGTGGGATGCTTTGTATTGCTTTGGGGCAGAAATGACAGCTACATGGAGTGGGAGATCGGAAACTTCACCATCTGCCACATGGAGAGTATCATCAAGGAGTATGTAAACGATACTTAGAATGCATATTTCTGGTAGAATTTTACCCAAAAGCTCTGTAGGCCCAGCATATATGCATATGGAAAAGATTCTTTTCATGGACGCGCTACACTTTGAGGTGTACAGCAAATCTGTTATAACTTGGAGTACTGTTTTCTGAATGAAATGGTCAAGTACTGTCAACAGCCTATTTGTCAGTGCACTTGTCAAGCACTGGCAAGCAAAAAAATTGAACAGACAGTGACAATACTAATCCTAATACTAACGGTGATACCATGCAAAATCTAATGAGTGAACATGTTGGTCGAGCCTGGATCTGAGTCCTGTATAGTTTCAGTGCCTGCTGGGACTAACACATGCAAGCCATATGATCTTCCTGTGTCACTCCCATGGACTAGCGCACGCAGGATTTTTCTTCATCATTGGCGCCCACATAATGTGAGCTAGTGCACGCATAATTTTTCTTTCGATTGGTACCAATCGGGAGTGATTAGAGCAAGGAAATAATCAAGTCGAAATCAACACACGAGTGAGAGAGGGTGATTGAGAAGGTTTGAAGCATTAAGGGACGTGCGAGTAAAGTCAAAAAGAAAATGTGATGGCCATTCAGAGAACTAGCAAAATTTCAGCGATATTCGGTGACTCTCCAGCAGGCTGCTGAGTTCAACAAGTGGTGCGTCCGTGGCCAGTCCTTTCCCGTGTTTCTTGTCCCTTCCGTCCCTGTGACCAGCCACCACGCGCTGCCCTGCTGCATCACTGCTGCTGTTCGTCCAGCCCATTTTGTTGCTCAGCCGGTCGTCACTTCAGTCCAGCTCTCCTACTCACCTCAAATCTTTCATTGCAGGTTTCCTCAGGCAATCACCAGTCCGCTTCGATGCCGCTGCCTTGCCAACCTCCTACAGATTCTCATCCGTGACTCACTTACTTCAGATCAGCCCTCATTGCTGTGCCTGGAATTCCCTGCGAATCCCTTTGCCACCACTCCCAGAAGTTTCCCGGCTGCAGCCTAGCAAGTTCGCTGACTTCACCGGCCCTTTTGCCATGGCCACCGGTCCTTGCAAGTCTCGGCCACCCTTCGTTTACTTGATATCCTAGTGAAGTCAAAGTTTGTGCAATTTTATGTGGTAATTCGGTTTTTACTCTATAGTTCTAATTGCATGTTACTTGGTAGAAAACATTGGTTGTTTTACTGTGCTATCATCTTAGTCAAGACTTATCGCGGATCTGATTTTTGAGATCCTTAATATCGTCTCATGCCTCATGCGTGATTCATGATGTGGTTTATTCTACGTGATGGGCAAAATAAATTTTGGTTACTTGGAATAATAAGTCTTCGAATTACATTAATGAATCTCGTGAATTACATATATTTTAATGTTTCATGAAATTTATTAATCGTCACATCAATATGTATCACAGGTTAAGGACACATTCATAATTCATATTTTAGAGCTTTCAAGTATAGAGCAATACACGTTAATTTTAGATTTCCACATAGATTTAGGATAATCCATAGTTTTCATTATAATGAAATCAAATCAAATAAAAATGTCATTTAGGATGCATTTGTTTAAAGAAAGTATTTTTTTCAAAATTAGTTTTCAGAACTTTCAGTCATTTAATTTACTGAAAATGATTAGTCAAATGAAAACACTTTCCAGTTAAGGAAAAGATTCATGCATAAAATTAGGAAAATGAATTCAAGATGAAAATACTTTTTAGATTGCTCCTCTTGATTTTTTTAATTTTTTTTTCTTTTATTCAAAATTTATATTTTTATATTAATTTTCTATTTTTCTTTTCTTTCTTCCTCTTCCATTGGTTGCCAAATCTTTGGCAAGGCTTGAGCTTGAGATCTAGCAAGCTTGAACTCAGTCAAGGGTGGCGAGGCTCAGGCCATTGCCACTACCGCCATTGAACTTTCCATTCTCAATGAACTTGGTCTTTTTTGTCCACCACGCCACCATCACCATCAATCTACAGCGACAACATCAAAGCCACTTATCTCAACACGAATCTTATCTTTCACTCTCAAAAGAGGCATACATCCATCGATCTTCACTTTGTGCTATAACGAGCTATTGGCAAACCTCCTAACAAAGGCCATGTCCAAACAAAAGCTCATTAATTTTCGGTCCAACATTAGCGTATCCAATGGATCCTCCATCTTGTAGGGGCATAACATGGAGATGGAATTTAAAACTCAAACTGTGATTCCTATAATTGAGCTAACAACCAACTAATCTCAACTACATGTGTGTGTGTGTGTTTTTTTTTTAATCAAACGAAGACTTACATTTTGTACGTATGACAACTCAATGAAACTAATCCTTTTTTACTCTACACAACTCATCATCGTTATACTTTTTGAATCTGCAACTGTCTCCACGAGCCCAAGCCCATTCCATGTCCCGGAAGCCCACCAACAATAGGAAGCCTCCACGTTCCTTGCAGGTGGACCGTTAAGCCAGGTCTCTGGACTCGTTACGAGCCATCGCCCCTAGTCGTCACTCCAACAAGCTTTGGGCCTCCCTCCGAGGGAGGACTTCTCAACCGCGTCAATTGATGCCATAAGTGAAGTGAAGCTCTCCGACTCTCGCATTGCCCTAATTAATCCTGAAAGCGTTATTGTTGAAGTAGGAGAAGAATGTGACTATGATGTAAACATGTTAAACAACCAATTGGATGAAGAAAATAGACAAGATAAGAATGAGAGAGGACGTAAGGATTCAGCCTTATTAACTTATACTCTAGTGTCAAATTAGATGGTTGTTGTTTACATTATATATAACTTTGACATTCCAAAAGGACCTATCTGTATATGCAAGGGTGAGTCTATAGTAGACAGGAGTTACCGTGTCTTATGAGTCGAAGTCCAATTTAAGAAGACTATAAAGTGAGGGATTTATAGGGATGTTGCCAATATGTTAGGTGTGTAAGATCTTATCAAGTGGCAATCTTATCATAGGGAGATCAATGAATGGTGCGCCCCAACGTGTCCCGAGGACATGGGGCCATTGATAGGTAACCACGTTATTATAAGGACACGGGCTGCACTAAACAAACTAGAAAAGACTAGGGATAAATCTTGCTAGGGTCCTAATGAGTTCCGCTCCAAATCCATGAAGTCAAACTTTCTAAATCATTGCAAGAATATAGAGATAATATAGTATCTTATCACTAATCAACAGCCCTATTTAGACCGTTGTGTCATAAACTATTTTTCTAATAAATCCGTGGGGCTGAGCCCTTTATAGTGAATTTGAGAGATCAAGATAATAAATGACATATGAATGTATGTATGTATGTATGTATGCGTGTGTATATATATATATATATCTTTCTTCTTAAAGTTTAATTATAATACAATGAATGACAAATTTGCACATTCACATTTTTACCTTTACATGGAATTCTTTAAATTTGAAAGGTTGCCCCTGCATAAAAGAAAAGTTTGCAAAATTCTTATGAATGTGGCCTTCAAGGATTTAGAATTGAATCAAAACACGCAGAAAATTAATGACATGTTTTCGTGAGAAGATGTAGGCAAAGTAATAGTAATTATAAAAAAAAAAATCGGAATTGCAAAGATCACTTAACATCCTGGCCAATAAACCAAGCATGAACATTGGGAGAGCATAGACCAGGTATGAAGTTCTCATCATTCATGAAATTAAGCACCTTGCTCTTTATTGGCCAAGTTGATATTGATCGAGTCATCTAAACTAGAAAGCACTTTGCTTCACATCCCTATAAATGCCTCACTCGGGAGGATCTTGATCACATTACAGTCGCCAGTGAAAATTCAAGTTGTGATGACCATACTCGGACTTAATACTAAAGTTCTTAGCTCTTTACGGGGATCTTTACGGGGAACCAAAGAGTCACTAGCTCCAGCAGAATTTTGTTGGACAAATTGCATTTTGCCCACATACTTGTGGGCTCATCTCAATCAATCCCTCGCAATTTTAAGGACTGATATTGTGGCATCCCAAAATTTTAAGACAAGCTCTAAGGTGAGTTAAGCCCATAATTAGGTAATGAAATTACCTATGGTATATGTTTTAGTCATTAGTTTTCTCTTAAGACTAAGTGATAAATGCTTGTGTTCATGAGATTTTAAATTAGATAAATTAATGAGAATAATCTATGCTTGGCTATGCACATTATAGACTAAGTTCCTATAAATAAAATGTTACAAGATTTTGGCCATGTGGAATTTAGTAATTTAAATTCTTAAAAGAAAGAATAAGAAAGGGAAAAATTGATTTTTATTTAGGTTAGGCCTTAGGCCCAAGAGTGGACCTTTAATGGGCCAAGTTGGCCGGCCCATTGAAGCCCATGAATGGGCTGTCGTCGGCCACAAAGGAGGCCGGCCCAAATGCCCCAAGCCCATGCACAAAAGCCCATTGCATGTGTCATGACAAGTGGCACAAAGGAAGATGGCATGCATTGGCCATTGGAGAGGCAAGCTCATCATTGCAAATGATGAAGATTTGGGGAAATAAAAGGGAGAGAAGAGAGAGAGGGTGGCCGGTTGGTGTCATTCGGCCAAGTGAGAGGGAGAGAGAGTGAGTTGCGAGAGAGAGGGAATCGCCGAGAGAGAGAGGGAGGCCGAGAGGGAGAAGGAGTCGCCGCCGCACGCCGTCCATCCGTCGCTGGTGTGCCGTCTCTTTTGCTGCTGTTCGTTCGGTCTTTAAGGCAAGTTGGGATTGATTTCCACTCTTGCATGTGTGTCTTGCATGTGTGGTTGAGTTCTTGGATGTTTAGAGGCTAGAAATCGAAGTGCATGAGGTTTGTTCTTGGAGATGCTTGCTGTTTTCGTATGAACCGCCTGAACCAGAATCTTGTGAGAGCTTGCATGCATGTTTCCAGTTTGATTTTGACCTTGATTCCTTCATGAAAGTTGTATCTAACATCTTAAACTACAACATACTAAAATTTGGGACAAAATTATGGAGATTTAAGGGGTCAAAACCTCATCCTACGAAGATACTAGATCTGGAACGATTTCGCTGACCTTTTGGTAGATTTGTGGTTGCATGTTGATTTTTATTCAAGAATCTCTCTTCGACTTCTCCATGAAACTTGTAGATAACATCCTAAAGACTAACATACTCAAATTTGAAGTAAAATTAGCAAGTGTAGCCTAGTGAATCGACTTACTCTTGAAGACGGTAAATCTGGAGACGCGGTACAGGACACCCGAGAATTCATGGACCCATATGATGACTATTCTCTGGAATTTTGGCTTAGATCCCTTAATGAAAGTTGTAGGGAACATCTTGAAGTAAAATATATCCAAATTTCAGAGGAAACGAAGAAGAATAAGTGGGTAAAAACTCGGTATTTCGGAGATGACTACACTGGACGTTTCGGTGCTAGATCCAGAAGCTTCGTACGACTATAGAAAATGATCTAGAACGAATCTGGCCTAGAAGTCTTCATGAAAAATCTTCTTTAGGGTCTTAAATATAACCTGGTAAAATTTCATAATTTTCGGAGGTCGTTCGGGTATTTTAATCTAATTATTTCGGAAACTGTGCATTCTGTTTCTATCCGAAATTGCATGCTGTTTTTGTGTGAACTATATCTTCTTATGTGGGACTTTATTGGGCATGTGTTTTTATGAAATTGTTATCTTGTTATCTTGTCTATCACATGCTTTGATTCCATGATTTTTGAGAAGCATAGGGATATTTAATCTAAATACTTTCTAAAGATGGTACATGCTGGAATTTTGTAAACTTTGAAAAGGCACGGAATATGAACCATTTTAAATTGTATGGATTCCATGAATTGTATTGCCATGGATGATTGTCTTGCTGCATGTATGATGATGAGTTGAGATGCATGTATGAACTCAATGATGAATATGATCTTGATTTGCCATCACATCACATGCCATGATAAATTGAATTATAATGATGTGAATTGAGATAAATGAGGAAGCCGTCGGGGGTGAGCCGACAATGCCCCGGGAGTGTTGAGATGCTTGGCTAGAAGGGTACGGCCGGTTGCCCGGTGGTCATGAATGGCCGGATACCGGAGGGTTTGGGTGCGAGATGCCTGGCTAGAAGGGTACGGCCGGTTGCCCGGTGGCCTTGAATGGCTGGATGCCGGAGGGTCCTCGTGATGCTAGTTGGGGTACGAGATGCCCGAAGAGTGGGGGAGCCGGATGGTCTGTATTGTATCTTGGATACATATGAGACTTAAACATTGGTCCCAGGAATGAGAAATGTAGCGGTCCAAGATGAAATTGGAATTAAATCATGCATGGTGATATATGTATGACATGATGCATGGTGATATATGCATGACATTATGCATGATGATATATGCATGACATGATGATGATGATGATACATGCATGGATGCATGGTAATGATGATGGTACATGTGATATGATGATGATGTTACATGCATGGATGCATGGTAATGATGATGGTGCATATGATATGATGGTGATGTCTATATGATGATGATGGTACATGAGGTATGATGATATGTGCATGATGCCATGGTATGTCGTGCATGGATGCTTGTATGACACGTGATGCTACGATTGTGATGATTGCATGGCATGATGTATTGAGTGGCTTATTGATCCT
Organism: Eucalyptus leucophloia subsp. euroa; assembly: GCA_017140325.1. Lineage (NCBI taxonomy): Eukaryota > Viridiplantae > Streptophyta > Magnoliopsida > Myrtales > Myrtaceae > Eucalyptus > Eucalyptus leucophloia. The sequence goes on along the minus strand of CM029470.1, from coordinate 22,674,462 downwards.
TTACCTTTTGAGTGGTTGTACTCACCCCTTCGGGGACCAACATTTTATATTAGCAGAATGCCGCTCCCTGCTATCACGCGGGACGTGTTTTACGGCCTACCTTCCAATGTAGAGGTCGAGTGTGAGGAGTTTGACTGTCCCTTTATTCATGGACTGACGTATATTCGAGTGCGCTGTTTAGTTATGTACGATGTGGGACTGGCTGGGGGCCTTGTTGTCCAGGAGTTCAACTCCGTCCACGTTTGTCGCAACGGAGTGATGCGTGATGTTGCCGCCGCCATCACCTGATGCACCGGAATGGGTGTGAGGGCCCGTGTGTGACCAGTAGGAGCTGAAACTTTTTGGGATGGTTAACCGACACTAGCGATGGGGGATCTTTTACGATAGTCGTAGTGGGTCGAGAGTTTCTTTTTGGGGTTTAGGCCGAGTGTGGCTTCATGTCCTGGCCTTTCTTTTGATGTACCGACTCAAGGAAACCCATCTTGAAAATATGTAAATAAAGTATCATGGTTTTGTCTTTCATTATGATGTTTAGTGGTGTGCAATTGTATCATGGTTGATGGAGGGGGAGATGGCGATATTATATTTTGCTTCCGCTAATGAGTGGCGCTGGGACCATTTTAAAATATATATATATATATATATATATATATATATATATATATATCTATGATTTACGACGCTTCTTCTAAGAGATGTGACGCCCCTATAGCACCCGAACCACCTTAGGTCGCCACAAGCACTTAATGTTACACCTAATTTCATCTCTTAGAAGAAGCGTTGTAAATCATAGACAATTTTTTTTTTTTAAAACGGTCCCAGTGAGTCAAGCAAAATATAATATCGCCATCTCCCCCTCCATCAACCATGATACAATTGCACACCACTAAACATCATAATGAAAGACAAAGCCATGACACTTTATTTACATATTTTCAAGATGGGTTTCCATGGGTCGGTACACCAAAAGAAAGGCCAGGACATGAAGCCACACTCGGCCTAAACCCCAAAAAGAAACTCTCGACCCACTACGACTATCATGAAAGATCCCCCATCGCTAGTGTCGGCTAACCATCTCAAAAAGCTTCAGCTCCTACTTGTCACGCACGGGCCCTCACACCCATCCTGGTGCATCAGGCGGTGGCGGTGGCGGTGGCAACATCCCACGCATCACTCCGTCGCAACAAACGTGGACGGATATGAACTCCTGGACAACAAGGCCATCAGCCAAGCCCATATCGTACATAACTAAACAACAGACTCGAATATACGTCAGTCTAGGAATAGAGGGACAGTCAAACTCCTCGCACTCGACCTCTACATCGGAAGGTAGGCCGTAAAACACGCCCCGTGTGACAGCAGGGAGCGGCATTTTGCTAATCTAAAATGTTGGTCCCCGAAGGGGTGAGTACAACCACTCAGCAGGTAAAGGATCAATAAGCCACTCAATACATCATGCCATGCAATCATCACAATCATAGCATCACGTGTCATACAAGCATCCATGCACGACATACCATGGCATCATGCACATGTCATCATACCTCATGTACCATCATCATCATGTAGACATCACCATCATATCATACACTTACCATCGTCATGTCACATATGGCATCATCCTTACCATGCATCCATGCATGTAACATAATCATCATATCACATGTACCATCATCACGTCATGCGTCCATGCTTTTCCGGGACCAATGTTTGCATCCCACATTTATCCAAGATACAATCAGACTATCCGGCTCCCCCACTCTCCGGGCATCTCGTACCCCAACTGGCATCACAAGGACCCTCCAGCATCCAGCCATTCAAGGCCACTGGGCATCTAGCCGTACCCTTCTAGCCAAGCATCTCGCACCCAAACTAGCATCGCGAGGTATCCCTCGGCACAAGACCCGCCGAGCTTCCGGCTCCCCCACTCTCCGGGCATCTCGATACCGCTCAGTCTCCCGAGGACCCTCCGGTATCCGGCCATTCATGACCACCGGGCAACCGGCCGTACCCTTCTAGCCAGGCATCCCGACACTCCGGGGCATCGTCGGCTCACCTCGTGACTTCCTCATTTATCTCAATTCACATCATTATAATTCAATTTATCATGGCATGTGATGTGATGGCAAATCAAGATCATATTCATCATTGAGTTCATTCATGCATCTCAACTCATCATCATACATGCAGCAAGACAATCATCCATGGCAATAAAATTCTTGGAATCCACACAATTTAAAATGGTCCATATTCCGTGCCTTTTCAAAGTTTACAAAATTCCAGCATGTACCATCTTTAGAAAGTATTTAAATTAAATATCCCTATGCTTCTCAAAAATCATGGAATCAAAGCATGTGATAGACAAGATAATAAGATAACAATTTCATAAAAACACATACCCAATAAAGTCCCACATAAGAAGATACAGTTCACACAAAAACAGCATGCAATTTCGGATAGAACCAGAATGCACAGTTTCCGAAATAATTCGATTAAAATACCCGAACGACCTCCGAAAATTATGAAATTTTACCATTTATATTTAAGACCCTAAAGAAGATTTTTCATGAGGACTTCTAGGCCAGATTCATTCTAGATCATTTTCTATAGTCGTACGAAGCTTCTGGATCTAGCACCGAAACGTCCAGTGTAGTCATCTCCGAAATACCGAGTTTTTACCCACTTATTCTTCTTCGTTTCCTCTGAAATTTGGATATGTTTTACTTCAAGAGGTCTCCTACAACTTTCATTAAGGGATCTAAGCCAAACTTCCAGAGAATAGTCACCATATGCGTCCATGAATTCTCGGGTGTCCTGTACCGCGTCTCCAGATTTACCGTCTTCAAGAGTAAGTCGATTCACTAGGCTACACTTGCTCATTTTACTTCAAATTTGAGTATGTTAGTCTTTAGGATGTTCTCTACAAGTTTCATGAAGAAGTAGAAGAGCAAGTGTAGCCTAGTGAATCGACTTACTCTTGAAGACGGTAAACTGAGACGCTGCACAGACACCCGAGAATTCATGGACCCATATGGTGACTATTCTCTGGAAGTTTGGCTTAGATCCCTTAATGAAAGTGGTAGGGGACCTATTTAAGTAAAACATATCCAAATTTCAGAGGATACGAAGAATAATAAGTGGGTAAAAACTCGATATTTCGGAGATGACTACACTGGACGTTTTCTTGCTAGATCCGAAGCTTCGTACGACTATAGAAAATGATCTAGAACGAATCTGGCCTAGAAGTCTTCATGAAAAATCTTTTTAAATATAACCTGGTAAAATTTCATAATTTTCGGAGGTCGTTCGGGTATTTTAATCTAATTATTTTGGAAACTCAGGCATTCTGTTTCTATCCGAAATTGCATGCTGTTTTTGTGTGAACTGTATCTTCTTATGTGGGACTTTATTGGGCATGTGTTTTTATGAAATTGTTATCTTGTTATCTTGTCTATCACATGCTTTGATTCCATGATTTTTGAGAAGCATAGGGATATTTAATTTAAATACTTTCTAAAGATGGTACATGCTGGAATTTTGTAAACTTTGAAAAGGCACGGAATATGGACCATTTTAAATTGTATGGATTCCATGAATTGTATTGCCATGAATGATTGTCTTGCTGCATGTATGATGATGAGTTGAGATGCATGTATGAACTCAATGATGAATATGATCTTGATTTGCCATCACATCACATGCCATGATAAATTGAATTATAATGATGTGAATTGAGATAAATGAGGAAGCCGTCGGGGGTGAGCCGATGATGCCCTGGGAGTGTCGGGATGCCTGGCTAGAAGGGTACGGCCGGTTGCCTGGTGGTCATGAATGGCCGGATAGTGGAGGGTCCTCGGGAGACCGAGTGGTATCGAGGTGCCCGGAGAGTGGGGGAGCCAGAAGCTCGGTGGGTCTTGTGCCAAGGGATACCTCGCGATGCTAGTTTGCGTGCGAGATGCCTGGCTAGAAGGGTAAGGCCGGATGCCCGGTGGCCTTGAATGGCTGGATGCCGGAGGGTCCTCGTGATGCCAGTTAGGGTACGAGATGCCCGGAGAGTGGGGGAGCCGGATGGTCTGATTGTATCTTGGATAAATGTGGGATGCAAACATTGGTCCCGGGAAAGAGAAATATGGCGGTCCAAAGTGAAATTGAAATCAAACTATGCATGATGATATATGCATGACATGATGGTAATGATGTATGCATGATATGATGATGATGCCATATGCATGGACGCATGACGTGATGATGGTACATGTGATATGATGATGATGTTACATGCATGGATGCATGGTAAGGATGATGCCATATGTGACATGATGATGGTAAGTGTATGATATGATGGTGATGTCTATATGATGATGATGGTACATGAGGTATGATGACATGTGCATGATGCCATGGTATGTCGTGCATGGATGCTTGTATGACACGTGATGCTATGACTGTGATGATTGCATGGCATGATGTATTGAGTGGCTTATTGATCTTTACTTGCTGAGTGGTTGTACTCACCCCTTCGGGGACCAACATTTCAGATTAGCCAAATGCCGCTCCCTGCTGTCACGCGGGGCGTGTTTTACGGCCTACCTTCTGATGTAGAGGTCGAGTGCGAGGAGTTTGATTGTCCCTCTGTTCCTGGACTGACGCATATTCGAGTGCACTGTTTAGTTATGTACGATGTGGGCCTGGCTAGGGGCCCTGTTGTCCAGGAGTTCATATTTGTCCACGTTTGTCGCGACAGAGTAATGCGTGGGATGTTGCCGCCGCCACCACTTGATGCACCGGGATGGGTGTGAGGGCCCATGCGTGACAGGTAGGAGCTGAAGCTTTTTGGGATGGTTAGGCGACACTAGCGATGGGGGATCTTTCACGATAGTCGTAATGGGTCGAGAGTTTCTTTTTGGGGTTTAGGCTGAGTGTGGCTTCATGTCCTGGCCTTTCTTTTGGTGTACCGACCCAAGGAAACCCATCTTGAAAATATGTAAATAAAGTGTCATGACTTTGTCTTTCATTATGATGTTTAGTGGTGTGCAATTGTATCATGGTTGATGGAGGGGGAGATGGCGATATTATATTTTGCTTCCGCTAATGAGTCGCGCTGGGACCGTTTTAAAAAAAAAAATATCTATGATTTACGACGCTTCTTCTAAGAGATGAAATTAGGTGTAACATTAGGTGCTTGTGGTGACCTAAGGTGGTTCGGGTGCCACAGGGGCGCCACAGATATTACGAAAAACCATAAACTTATATACATAGAACAAATTCACTTAATTGAAAAAATCAAAAACTAGTACACATGTGACAAATTTACCTCAAATTAATTTTTTGATCACTAAAAAACCCAAATCAATAAATTTGTGACAAATTTATCATCCATTGATTTTTATTTAATTTGATTGATATTTGAAAAACCAAAACTAACATGAGTGTAATAAACGGAGGATAAAACCCCAATTTAGTACACTCGTAAGTTATTATGTATAATTTGACCAAGCAATTTGACGCTAAAATTTAACAAAAAATGATGGAGGATAAATTTGACATATATGCACTAGTTTGGGGTTTCTCAACCCCAGATTTTATCTCAATCTTGTGCTAGTCCAATAGAATCTAAAACCTATGGCATCACATGCAGTTTTTGGACATCAATGAAGTGTATGGTCATTGTGAATCCATCCCCATATCTAGTTTTGCATGCACTTATTAGTGATTCTTATATCTTTTATCGCAATGAAACCGATCAATCACAAATGTCTAACAAGGGGTTAAAGCTTGTCTTTCTTATGATTAATTTCGACTGGAACAATGTTCTAGAGAAATCGGTGAGAGTATTATGAGCTAGGGTTTAAAACTATTAAAAAGAAAAGGGAAAAAGGCCAATCTCATTAAATGAGAATACGGCTCCGCTTAACACGACCTCTTTTTTGTTTCCACAAATCTATGTAAATATATAAAAATACAATATTCTTAAGGAATCACCTCTCGAGGATGACATATAGGACTCTTGATAATTAGAAAAGCCTTCTTCATATTCCAAACAAATATTATATGGCAATGAACCCAAATGACACGAAGTTTGGGCCAAAACCCTTTTCACTTAGCCAGACCTTAGCCTATTTTATTGATAGGTCGTATAGGTTTTAGTTACTAGCGATAAGATCCTATGGCGCAAGGGAAGGGATCACTAGAGAGTAGACTTCAAATGGCCGAATCGTCGAACAAATTTGTTGTCGTAAAAACCTCCGCATTGCCTTGGAGCCACCCTCAAAAGTATATATTCGCACGTCTCGTGTAATCACTCGATGTGCAGGGAGAATGTCGTATCCGATGAGTACGAGCTGCGGTGCGCAAAGAGAGCCTCGGAAACTCAATTCAAATGAGGAAAGATCATTGTCTTAAGACTTTTTTAAAGTGGAGTTTACTAGATATATAGACATTAATGCTTTTATCTTGACATGCTATTCGGACGGCATTTTGTCAACTTTCGAGTATCTCAATCAGTGGGTGATCCGAAGAGTGCACTTTTTTTTATAGTGATCTAATGCATTTCGGATTTTACTCCTTAAGTGTTCCGACCAAGTCTCAAACCCAATACCACGAGAGGAGAAGCAAACTCAGCCAACACGTTATTTTTCAATGAACGAGAGAGAGAGAGAGAGAGAGAGAGAGAGAGAGAGAGAGAGAGAGAGAGAAAGCAAATGTTCCACCAAGAAATAAGCAAATATGAGAGCAATTTTTAGCTTCTCTAAGAAAGAAATCAACACTCACGTAAAAAGGAACATCCGCACAAAGCATTTTCCCTTATTCATGCATCCCTCATCTTTATCCTCAAAACTAAAATGAACTCTCTCCTTTTCTATACCGCCCCGGCTCGACCCCCTCCTCTTCTTTTCTTCCCAGTCATCTCTATATCGCTAGGCGCCGATCCTTCCCCCCGCACGGCGTTGGTTGCCTTGTCGTCTTCCCACATGACATACGCCGCTTCCCCGTGGACTGCCTCGTCGCCGATCTCCATGTCCTCCTCTGACATCCTCAGCGGCACAACGAACCGCACCGCAAGGCAGATCAGGCTGGTCGCCACCACGTTGAGGGTGACGATGAAGACGATCCCGAGCAGCTGGACCCCGATCTGCCTGAAACCCGCGTGGACCCTTCCCGTCTGGAAGCCGTAGAAGAGCCCTATGTATATGTCAGTAGGGGGGGTGTAGAAGAGGCGGTTCAGACGCGGCTCGGCGAAAAGCCCTGTGAGGATCCCGCCAAGGCTCCCGGCGACAGCGTGGGTGTGAAAGACGGCCATCGTGTCGTCGACCTTTTGGAGCAGCTCCAGTTTCTTGTGGACCACCATCATGGTGAACCATGGGATTGAGCCAGAGCAGAGCCCCATTATTATAGCTGCCCAACCTTGGACCAACCCTGAATTTAAAGGCAAAGTAATTTGTGTTATTGGTTACGGTTTTGATTATACCTAGCTCAACATGCAAGAAAATAACACCACGCGACTTGTAAATTATGCCGTTCGATTTAGTTTTATCTCCTATCCGACTGATACGACCCGAAATAAAGCAGGCAAAGTCACATTTTAAGTCCCACATAACTCTATGGTGGCAAGTAGTTTAAACTAGTTGCTCCCTTTGGTGAAGACCATACTAAAAGCAAATGCAGATGCGACTGCAAGATGCCGGCAAGTTGCGACTGTTCACTCGTCGAATGGGGGTTGTTTGTCCGTCTCGAAAGCGTTTGTTCTGGTTGATCATGCTAAAAAGAACGACGCCACTTCAAGTTCGTGCTGTTTTCGGATCTACCAGTGTCTGCTTTCCCAAAGTTTTGAGTTTGCGTCGGCACAGGATTTCAAGAACAAAGTTGGTCGGTGAAACTTACCAGCAGCCGGGGTGATGCAGACTAGGCCAGTGATCATCCCTTGGACAGCACCGATCACGGAGGGCTTGCCAAAGAAGATGAGATCGAGCACGAGCCAGGTGAGCAAGCTCGTGGCCGTGCAGATGTGGGTGTTGATGACCGCGAGCGAGGCATCAATGTTGACCGCGTAAGGGTCGCCTCCGTTGAACCCGGTCCATCCCATCCACAGAAGACCGGCACCGGCCAACATGAGCAGGATGTTGTTGGGAGGAAATCTCTCTCTGTCCTTGCTCAGGCGTGGACCGACCTGTGTGCAAAGAAGAGTCAATCAAAGATGGCACGATTCATAAATGAGGCATTCGACTTCACAGAGCTTTCCACTTACCCAATATGCCGCAGTAAAACCAGCCACACCGGAAGACAAATGAATCACATACCCACCCGAATAGTCCATTAGCCCCTTCCGAGCGAGAAATCCACCAGGGTACCATATGCTGAATGCCCCAAATGTGTATGAAAACGTCAGCCAAAGTGGCACAAACATCATCCACGCTTTGAAATTCATCCTCCCCAGCAAGGCCCCCGCGATCAGGATCAGCGTGATCGCTGCGAAGACAAACTGGAAGTACACCATCGTTGCGTTCGGCAGCATCCCCGAGAACGCCTGGGCCAGCAGGAAGTCCTGCTCGAGCGAGACGTTGATCCTGCCCCAGAACGGGAGCATCCTGTGGCCGAAGGACATCCGGTAGCCCCACAGGACCCAGCAGACAAGGACGCAGGCGAAGGCGTAGAACGCCATGAACGCTGAGTTCACCGCCCATTTCTTCTTCACCCCACCCCCATACAGGATCATGAGCCCCGGCACGCTCTGCAGGCCGACGAGGGTGGCCGCCGTCAGCTGCCACGCGTTGTCGCCTTTGCTCATCCACCCAGGGTTCGCCTCATTAGGGATGAGATTCGCCGGGAGGACAAACGGAGAAGGAGCCGAGCATTTTTCTCCTCTCGCTGGGACAAGAACTCTGTCCGACAACGTGGAATCAATTCCTCAAAAGTCCCATGCAATCTCGGTTCGATAGTTCAAACTTTATATAAGAAGAAACGAAAGTTTGATTCTCACGATTAGTTGTCACAAAGTGGGTATCCTCTCTTCCTCCTTCAAGAAATCTGTAACAAGAAGGTGTTCCTCAGCCCTGTCTTTGGCCACGTCGCTGCTAATAAGTTTCGGCTTTGGTGGGCTGTCCTAGGTGCTGCGTCGATGCTTCCTAAGATTCTTGGTATATGATAACATGGAAACGAGACTTTGCTCGCATTGTTGGGAGGATGATTTGGATGTATCTACGTTGCGAAGAAGCTTTATGTTCCATGTGGGGTTGATTCTTATTCCAGTGGATATACGAAAGAACCCCGTGATGCTCGCATGGCGAACGGGGCTCGAAAGGGTACGGTGAATGCAAGAGTTGCGACGCAACGTCAGGAGATCTTTTGCTAGGGGACGTTGGACTCGGATCCCGTACATCATGTTCATTTGCACTTCAATTTCGCCTATGACGAAAAAAATGCCATATAGACCCACGTTAAAGTTGGGGAGGTGTCCTAGTGGCGTCACATATGTGCTGTTTTTCGAGAAAGATGTGTTAAAGCTAGGGCTAAGCATTGGTCCAAGATCAACCCTAAATTAATCCTTGACCGATCTTGGACCGGCCCAATCTGGCCAGTCCTAATCTTATTCTTAGGAGAGCTAGGTCGGTCCTTGATTTTGAAAACTCTAAACTCTGTGTTATGTGGGTTAATCATTTATCCTAAAAGTTTAAGATTGATTTAATTCGGACCAACAATGTATATATTATATATTGTATGATATATTAGATATATATTAGGTATATTAGATATATCATATATTATATATGATATGCCTTTATCTACTCTAAACCCCAGCACCTCCTTCTTTGCTCTCTTCATAGTTCGTTTTGCCCTGTAAATGAAAAAGTAGAAAGAAACCAAGCCCTAATTCAACCAAAATAAAAAACCCTGTTCGCTTGTCTCGGCCTCACTCGCCTACTCACCTTTGCTTACTCATCTCATGTGTTCATTTTTACAGTTTGTTGCTTTTAGCAAATGTGAAATTTCTATTATTACCTTTCTTATATTTATGTTTGATATGTAATGGTGTTCATAGTATGGCCACTTAATATCACATTATTGATGAATATATAATTTGCAATGGTATATGTAATGTAAGTCTAATGTCACTCCATTTGGACCCCATATTGGTTCCATGAGTTCACATACATGAATTTTTTGCAATACAAGTAGACCAGCCAATGATCTCATGGAATTGTTGAAAGTGTGAGGATTGAAATTAGTCAAATTGTTTTAAGAAAAATGAATGATTTAGAAAATATTTCATAAAAATGATGGATTGTATTTCTACAAAAATATTTAGATGTAAATTTGCCTTTGATGATGAAAATATTTTCATTGATTAATTATTTCCAAAAAATATAATCAATGTTTTTTTTTCAAAAATTATTTATTTTTCGCAAAACAAATAGATTCCAAATCAAATTTCAATCATTGGGTAGCTAAACTAAAATTCAGTGACCAGATAAACCAATCTGCACCTCATATAGGGCGAGCAATTTCTTAAAAGTTCACTTCGGAGGGCAACACTAAACAAAAGGATATACGCTTTTGTTGAAGTTACACCTATCAAATGAGGTTGAAAATGGTATGGTCCAAATTGACCCATTTCACTAGTTTTAACCCATCTCCATTTAACACAAATCTAGCAATCTATATTGACCTGACTCATATTACTAAAATATTTTCATATTTAACTCAATCTAGAAAATTTTATTTCTTATATATATATATATATATATATATATATTGCTTAAACACTTTCATGCAATAATAATATAATGGACAATTTTTATAATTTTTTGAAAAATAATTTTTAAATAAATTGAATTGTTTATATTCATTCATTCTTTCTTTCTTTCTTTCTTTCTTTTTTTATGAAATCCAACAAGGCTCAATCGGTCATCCCATGGAAAAAAAGAAAATAAAATAATTTTATAAATTTTTAAATTTTAAAAATTAAAATTAAAAGATGATGTGATTTATTTAAGCTTGTTAAGTAACTCATTTATCACCTATTTAAAACTCATTTAAGACCCATTAAGTTGTTAGATAACCCATTTATGACCAATTTTCAGCTTTTTTTTGTTTAAAAAAATTAAGGTAACAAAGTCCCTAAATTTGTCCTAATGGTCACCCTTTTTATATAGGAAGGGGATGGGGGACTCAAATCCCTGCATTCTTAAGGAGGTTTAAGGTGGGAGTGATTTAATCTTTTAAGTATGGTTTTTGAGTTTCACACCCTACAAGGAAGAAGGGCTAAAGTCTAAAAGTAAAAGTTCGAGTAAGAGTAAAGTGAGATATAAAAAAAAAAAAAAAAACAACCCATTTATAGCGCACACCATTAAATATGAGTTGAAATATGAACTCTAAACCCATTTTACCACCTCTAGATGAAGTAGATGCTATTAAGTACACTCTTTATTTTTCTACAAACCAGATAAAAGGATTGCAAGAGTAAAAGCTTCCATGATCGATTGACCAAAATGAGGATCCCAAATTGCATGAGCAATAGGTCTTAATGTAAGGGTTCCTGTACCCATGCCTCAAAATTTCCTTGCCAAAATGGGGTAAAATTAATTTGGAAAAATTTCAAATAAATGTTTGATATGTTTTTATTTTCTTAAATAAAAGCCTAAAGTGAACATTGTTTCAAATAAATTCATAAAGTGTCATTATCAATCCCAAAGAAGAGCTTCAAATAGTTATGGTTGTTTCAAATAAAGACATAACCTTACCAGCTAACAAAATATTCTGGTTGTCAGGGATATTTTGGTCCAAACACAAGTTAAATTTAAATTTAAATTAAATTAGATTAAAATTAAAAAAATAAAACTTAGAAAAGGAAAAACACAAGCTGAAAGGAGCCGGTGGAGCAAGGCGATGGCCACAAGCACCCTCCTGCCTATGTTTTCCTTATTTTTTAAAAGTTTTTTTGTTTTATGAAAAAACAGAAAAAATTAAAAATTTTATAAAACGAAATTGCCATTCGCAACTAGTGAGTTCATACCATTCTTTGTAAAAATGAGGACACGCGATTCTTATTTAAAAATGTTTCGCATTCTTATTTGAAAAAATAAGGACAATGCATGTTTTTATTCGGAATTTTTCCAATTAATTTTTATTCTTTTTTAATTTGTTTGATCTAATACTTAAATACTAATTTTCATCAATTGGGTCCTTAAACATTATAAATTTTCATATTACATTGGACCTTCCACAAATTATATAAACAAAAATGCTAACATGGCAAATCGCATAGCACAATATTAGTGAATAGATATCCATGTTACAAGAACAAAGGATCTCACCCCCTACTTCATTGAGAAAACTCCCACAGCTTTTGACTCCAAATCCGGCTCCATTTACAGCAAAATAGAAATACAAGCATGTGTTCTTTTCTATTGAGGTTTAGGGTCTCCTAAGAAATTGATTCATCGTTATAACGAGTCATTAGAAATTGTTGTTGTATAATTCTTTACAAAAATTATTGAGTGGAAAAGAAATGTTAAAAAAAGTTCCTTTTTTTCAAATGAATGATTGATATCTATTTTCTTGTGACTGAAAATACATTTTCTTTTTGTCGAAGACTGAAAAATATATATTTTTTTTGTCAAAGACTGAAAAATACATTTGGTAGGTTCAAAACCTATGTATTTTCATTCTCTCTCCATCTCTTTATTATGCCTTAAGAAAGTTCTACATAGAGCTCAATAGGGTTTAAGAAGGGCACAGGCACCAGCATCTTCAGTTCATTCTCCCTCCGGCGATTCCTCCTCTTCCTCCTCCGCCATCCTCAGCCGCCTCCGATCCCGGCGACCGCCGGCGTTCGAACTCTTCCCCCAAGAGCCTTCCCGAGATCAGATGTGTACGAGAAGGGCGGCGGTTGTGGCGGTCAGCTCCCTCGCTTCCCTTCCCAAGGTACGCTCTTCACGAACCTGCTCCTCCGATTACATCAGGACGCTGAACGCGTCGAGGCTCATCAGTTCCGCCGCCGAAAGTTACGATTTTGGCGCGCCCAACGGTGCCGGCAGTGAGTATGCGCCCGAGCTTGAGCAGAACCCAAATGGGTTTCGCGAGACAAGCCGGAATTATGCTGATTCTGCACTGGGGAACTTGAACCCTGATGGGGTTCACGGAAGAATGAATGGCTCGGCTGTGCAAGGTAGGAACTTTAGCGAGCATGGCAGGCCGTCTTATGGTGACTCTCAGGCGAATTGGAATAGTGGAGTGTATAGGGAGAGTTATGGAGGTGAATATGGGAATGGGCCGGTCGTGGAGAATATGAACACGGGCAGTTATGGCAATGGCTCGGGCGGTTGGGCATGGCAATCGAGCGAATTTCAGCAGAATGGGAGTCTGAATGCGGGTTATTATCCGAGTCAGTATGCAGGGCAGTCTCCACAAAATGTGAATGTGGACAGCTCTTCGGGTAGTGTACCAGGGTTTGAGCGGAATCCGAATATGTTTTATGGTAGGCAAGGAAATGCATCTACCGTCGGAGCTTCTTCTTATGGAGAGGGATACACTCAAGCGAGGCCCAACGTGAGTGGATCCTATTCCCAAAGCCCTTCGAACGCACATATGATGGGGCGACATCAGGAAAATTTTGGCTATAATATGGGGATGGGCAGTGGCTTTCAAAACGGTCAACAAACCGTGTCCCCCCAAAATCTAGGTGTCGGACAGTACCCTCAAAACTTTTCTTTGGGACAGCATCAGGTGAACTCAAATGATATTAATGATTCGATGGTGGCTTCTCAGATGCCTGGGGATTCCAGGCCTGGACAAGCATTGGATGGAGCTTCTGAAGGTGCATCTTACATTAATTCCCTCGAAGAGTTTGATGGTTTCTGTAGAGAGGGAAAAGTGAAGGAAGCTGTGGAAGTTTTGAAGTTGTTGGTTAGTAAGTGTGTTGCTGTTGATTTACCTCGTTTTGTACAACTGATGCACCAGTGTGGTGAAAATAAAGCTCTCGAAGAAGCAAAAACAGTTCATGAACATGTCATGAGATCAATGTCTCCCATCAACGTCTTCACCTATAACCGCATCTTGGAAATGTATGGCCGATGTGGTTCCATGGATGATGCATTTGCGGTGTTTGACAAGATGTCTGAGCGTAATTTGTCAACATGGGACATCATGATCACATGGCTTGCAAAGAATGACCTTGGAGAGGATGCCATTGACCTGTTCACTCGATTCAAAGAAGCAGGGCGTAAACCTGATGGACAAATGTTCATTTCTGTGTTCTCTGCTTGTGCAGCAGTGGGTGATATTTATGAAGGGATGTTGCATCTTGAATCGATGAGCAAGGATTATGGCATTGTCCCATCTATGGAGCACTACGTAAGTGTGGTAGGCATGCTGGGAAGAACGGGGCATCTGGATGAGGCGATGGAGTTTGTTGAGAAAATGCCGTTGGAGCCTAGTGTTGGAATCTGGGAGACCTTGATGAATCTTTGTAGAATTCATGGGCACACAGAACTTGGGGATCGCTGTGCTGAGCTTGTTGAGCAGTTGGATCCATCACGCTTGAATGAACAGTCAAGGTCAGGTCTTGTACCAGTGACAGCTTCTGAAATTGCTAAGGAGGAAGAGAAGAAAAAAATGGCAAAGAAAAATCTCCTAGAGGCGAGGAGCACAGTCCATGAATATCGAGCAGGTGATACGTCTCATCCCGAGACACACAGAATCTACGCTCAGTTAAGGGGATTAAGGGGAACTTATGAAAGAGGCTGGTTATGTTCCGGAGACTCGATTTGTCTTGCATGACGTTGACCAGGAAAGCAAGGAGGATGCCCTTCTATCTCACAGTGAGAGACTTGCAGTTTCTTATGGTCTACTCAGCAGTCCAGCCAGGTCATCTATCCGGGTCATTAAGAATCTCCGTGTTTGTGGGGATTGCCACAACGCACTGAAGATTATGTCAAAGCTAGTGGGCAGAGAGTTTATCATGCGTGATGCCAAGAGGTTTCACCATATTAAAGATGGCGTATGCTCTTGCCGGGATTACTGGTAAAGTGATGAAAGTCTAGAAACTTCGGTAGCTAAATCAATTCTTTGTGACAATATACACAACTATTGTTAGCTCAGAAAGTTTGGTTCTTCTTCCTTTCTTTTTTGGCTGGAGATTTAATTTGGGCAATTTTCTGTCACTTTTTGATTGACCTCATAACTCATTGCTGTATCAATTGACCTAAGAGATGTGAAATGAAGATAATCATGTTTATCTTAGAGTTGGGATCAAATTTGATGTGTTGCATTTAAGAGGTTATGCTGCTTTGAGTCTCTTTCGGTCTGGTATGCTTAAAAGATGCTAGCAATGCTACTCAGGGTAAAGATAAAAGATTTGTGTACCTCTTGGTTCAATTCCGTCCAAATTCACCTTTGACAAGATAGCATTCTTAGCTTCCGTAACCAAGTACAAGATTCCTGCACCTAGATTTGCAGAGTTTTGTGTTACTACATGGAGGTTATGTGCAAATGTTGCGGCCATTCTTCTTGAGGAGGAGAAGAACTGGTGTCCACGATGATGCTGAAATGCAAGAAGTGGTCATGTACATGTATGTCTACAATCTACTTGAATTTGAGAATGCGGTCTTGACTCATGACTTGTAGTTTGAGGTTCTATTTTGGTCACAAGATCTTGTTACATTTCTTATAAATTAAGCAAAAGTAGGCCTGTAATGCCCTGCACAAATCGATTATTACAGGACGTGTATATCTGATCCACTCTGATTTGAGCGTGTTGGCTTTTAGGATGATGGAAGCGTTGCCTGGGTGCATGGGCAGCAGAAGTTTCATTGAACCGTATGGGTATGGGCAGTTGTAGCCTTCATGGCCTTGTACTTCAATCAATGAAAGTAGCTATGACGGAATTGATGTTGATGTCATAACAATCTCTGAATCGGGATCTGATACATTGTTCTACATGGTTTCTGTTCTTCCGTCTGGATGCCTTTACAAAAGTGCTGGGAGGGAAGAGTTATGGAACTTGTGTATGAATTGATAGATGATCCCTGAGCGACGTAGTTGAATTTTAGGAATCCATTGGCATTGTGGTTCTCTGCTTATAACGATGCAAGGGGTTTATCATTTGTTGCAGGTCTAAGTTAATGCAAGTTACTATAAACTCAACTTTTGAGTTATGAATAAAATCTTAAGACAGATGCATCTGATAAGAAATTACAACCTAATAATTGAAAACAGTGTATTGAAGAGATCGATGGAAATACATGTTTTCATCTAAAAAAACAAAAACAGCATGTACCTATATAAATAAATACATCTTGAAAGAAAAATAAAATCTTAATGTCACCGGCCACTCCCTCCATCAGTATCATTAGACAAGATAGTGTCGTCCTCCTTCGTTGCCTCAACTCGAGCACGTTCCTCCCGCATTAGAATTTCCATTAGCCAGGTGATCTACCGACGACGGTTATCTCTAGACTTTGCCGGACAACCTTTGCTTGTTGTCCATAATGATTCACCCGAACGTATCCAAAGTCTCCTTGGTTGATACAGTTGACGCCGGTGGAGTAAGCATGACCAGGGCCACCATGGAAAGAATAGCATGACAAAAAGGTTTGGCCTTTCACCAACACAAAAAGTCAAGGTTCTCATGGCTGACATTCTTAATGTAGCCCGAGTTATCCATTGTGAGATATTCGCCACTTGCATCCGTCATGGACAACTGGAAGAATTTATTTGAATTATTCTCTTAAAAATTGTTCATGTCAACATCAATGTACACATAAAATACTCGGCATTGACGTTAATAATTTTCAATCAAAATTGATCGAATAAATTCAATTGGTAAAATGTGAATAGGTTCATAACTTAATTGATATAATTAAAAGATTTAGAACTGAATTGATAAAAAACATTTTAGATTTAGATGAAGACTTTTCATGGATACTTTTCCTATGCTTAAGCAGTTTCTTCTCGACGGCTATGATGACCGGACAGAAGAAGTCGCCACTTTCTCTGTCGGCTGATTGATGTGAAATCAGGTAGAGGAAGGTCAAAACTCAGGTGGTCGATGGATAGTCGCTCGTGGATGGAGGGAGCCTCCTGGCCATCATTGGACACCTTGAAAACGTCCCTGAATAGTGCGGCAACCATCCAATCAGCCTCTGCGTTAGTGGTTGAATTACTAGCAACCATCTGATCCAAGCCCTTCTTCTTCAACGCCAAATAGGCGAAGTTCCACCGAGTTCTCACGTCTGAAAGGGAGCTCACGGAATCGAAACATTTCGTTATGGTCATCTTGGCAGCAAAAACTGATGACATAGCACACGCAGCTGCCAACTGGCCTTATTCGTATGACTATGTTCCTAGCAACCGGTGTGTTGATGGTGGCATTATCCAAAGTAGTGGAATGTACTTTCACCGTTCTCATGATGTCTGCAACAAACATTGTCCATGTGAATGTTTCTTAAGGGCATGTTTAGTAACGATTTTGTTTCCGAAAATAATTTATTTTTTATTCTATTTGCGGAAATAATTTCTAAGCATTTCAAGTGGTTTGGTAACTATACAAAATTTTTGATTTTGGAATAAAATTATATTTAGTACCGTGCTCATTAATTCTGTTCCAAATCAATTTATTTTAATTTTTAAATAATTTTTTTTCTTTTTTCCTTTTTTTCTTTCCTTTTTTTTTCTTTTTCTCTCTCCTGTTCTTTTCTTCAAGTGGTTGGTTGTCGAACAAGGGTTGATGATCTCATCGAGCGTCCACCGGCCCTTAGTGAGGCCACTCTCATCGACCGAGCCTCACTAGTGGCCAAGTAGGCTTCGCCAGGGCTGGGTGAGCCTTGTCGGGGCTAGGCGAGGCTCACTTGTCACTAACGAGCTCGCTAGACCAATTGCTGGTAACCGACAGTGGTGAGCGGTGGACGGTAGATGGCGGTGGGCGGTAATTGCGAGATGGCGGTAAATGAAGAAGAAGAAAATAGAAGAAGAAGAAGAAGAAGAAAAGAGAAGAATAAGAGAAATATGGTCTTGATTCTTAGATTTGTTCCTTGGAATAAGAATCAATTTTTTTTTATTATTCTTGATTTTGTTCTAAATCTACTTCCGAAAATAAAAAAATAGAAATTTATTCATGAGAACAAAAAGTTTACTAAACGGAATTTTGTTCTCAAATTGTTCCCAAAAACAAAAAATAAAATCAAACACTATTTGGATGGTTAACAAATAAGCTCTAAATGGCAGAGTTCATTGGTGTAACACCCAAGACGGCTCTACCAGTAAAATTGGGACTCTGCAATAGGCATAATTGCTGATGAGACTTGAAAGTTACCGGTCATAGCAACCGCACCAATTATGCTCTTTCCTCCTTGTACCGACGCTTGCAAATCCCGGTGTTTTGTGGTGCTTGAAATGCCCCTGTAATTGGGCCGAAGCACCCCTCGCACTTGCTTGACGAGCCTCAGATCTTGGGTGAACCAAAATGGTACCACAATGGCAAAGTTACATTATATAATTGGGCATAATGAACTTTTGCCAAGGCCTGTTGCGGTAGGAGGCAAAGCTTCCTCCTAGATCTGGCCATTGCCAACGAGATGTTTGTCTTAGTGCCTCTTCAAGTGACCCGTCCCATCATTACATTTATGAATATTCCTAAAACATGTATCATGTAGAAAGAACGAATGTAAAAATGAGCATTTAATTTAATACGAAGAATGTCGATTTTTAGATAGTAAATATTAAAATCATATTAAATTTTCTCTTAATTTCCTTTTTTTTAATTTTACGACAATATTTTAGAATTTTATAAATTATTTTCTCGAAATCCAGGAAAAAAAAAAAACTCTTCATTTTCTTTTATAGGCATTTGTTGTTTTCGTTTAACTTTTTACAAATGAAATTTTCAGAATTTTCTTTTTAGCCAGGAATATTTACAGAACCCAGGAGGCAAAAATTGCTGCTCCCGTCTCTTCCGTCGCGGGCGAGCGCGAAGCAGAGCAGTTCTGCAGCAGCAAAGCAATGGAGGTCAAACATCAATGGCGGGTCCTCGAATTCTACAGTGGAATCGGCGGCATGGTACCCTTCTGCCCAGAAAACCCTAATGAGTTTCTCCGCGCTGGATCGGTGCGTGTTCGCGCGCGAATTTTTCGGGGTAGTGATTGGTTTCGTTGCTGCTTGCTGTAGAGGTATTCGCTGAATAAGGCAGGCGTGAACGCGGAAGTGGCGGAAGCGTTCGACATCAACGACGTGGCCAACGACGTTTACGAGCACAATTTCGGTCACCGTCCTTACCAGGTCCTGTCCTGTCCTGTCCTTTCTTTCTTGCTTTCGCTGTCTGATTGTGGTTCATGGGTTGTTGTGGATTTGCCGGAGTAGTTCTCCGTGGGGTTTACTAGAGTCCGTTGGTCTGGCTGGCGTTGGAAGTTACACGTCTTGGAAGCTAGCTAGTGACCATTCATGGGAACGCGAGAGATGCGTGCTCTGGTGATTGTTGTTGGTGGGGGAAATTTGCTTTTGGTGTGTTGCTTGATGACGGGTTCATGGGAATTTTTTTATTTTTTTAGAAAAAGAAATGTTGGTTTTCAGCGATAAGCAGGTCAGCGCGGTGTATTGGTGTTGATGAGAATCTGAGTTCACTGGTTTTGTCAGAGTTTTTTCATGGATAGGCAGCAACTTATTTCATCTGCGCTTTTGAAACTGACAAAAGTATGTGCTGTTAATTCTCACATTTTATGAAGAAGTCCGCTTTTTCGATAATTTGGAAAGACGTGAAATGCAGACATCACACAAACATAGTGTTTTCGTTTCATCGTGGACATTGGGGATTTTGAGTGTTGCTCTTAGAATTTGCTGAATGACACATAAATTGGAAAAGGTAGTGAAATCAATGCTTTATAGCGTCTGTTTGTTAATAGAATATCTGTCTTTTAGAAAATGAGAAAAGTTCCTTCAGCACCCCAATGGGTTTTTGCCGTTCGAGTTAAGGAATTAGAATTCCATAGCTGTGATTGGTTTACGCGAGATTGGTCCTTGAGATTTTAGAGGATGGGCCTTTTATTGACATGACTCAAAGGACTACAAGACAGGAATTCATTGCTTTAAATGTTTTTATAAGCTCTTATATATGCTTCTGCATGCTTCCTTTTGACTTACCCATGTTCATGTGTGTTATATTTGTACTCCATAGGGCAATATTCAAAGTCTCACTGCTGCTGATCTCGACAGATATGAAGCACAAGCGTGGCTTCTTTCTCCTCCTTGCCAACCCTATACTCGACAAGGTTAGTTTGTTTCTTTTTCAGGTTTTAGCTTTTTTCTTTTTTCTTTTTGGTGGAGAATTCTCATCTTGTGTTGTCATTAGGTCTGCAAAAGCAATCTGGTGATGCTCGAGCATTTTCATTTCTCAGGATTCTTGAACTCATACCACAATTATCCCGGCCTCCTATATTGTTATTTGTGGAAAATGTCGTCGGATTTGAGGTTTGTTGATCTATCATCTTGCTTCATTTATAGCAAACAAGAAGATTTGCTGATTTGTGATTTTTTTTTTCTTGCAGACTTCTGATACCCATGCGAAAATGATTGAAACATTGAAAAGTAGTGGTTTTGTTACTCAAGAATTTATTTTGAGTCCACTGCAGTTTGGGGTGCCATATTCTAGGCCTCGGTACTTTTGCTTGGTACTTGTCCTCTCTCTGCCTCTGCTATATTTCTTAGGTGTTACAAACAGCATTAACTTTCTATGAGATAGAATTTTCTGAATTAAATTCTCTTTACTTGATGGCTGATACTTCTGATGAATTTCAGGATTTTGATTTTTGAGTTCTTGATCAAATTCACTGAGAAAACGATTGCCTTTTTCTTCTAAAAAGAATTGATATATGGTTAATTGATCTCTGATGAATTTGTTGCAAGGACCATTGACTTTATTAGTTCTGTTTGACTATTGTATTATTGTCGGATCACCTCGCCAATAAGTTATTTGCACTAACTTTGACAATCTATGTATGCTCATTTCATATGAATGTTTGCTTTAGTATTAGCCACATACATCTCTTATGTTCTATCACTTCAGGCATGTAACTTGTGTCCACTGACTTGCAGGCAAAAAGGAATCCCTCGTCCTTCTCGAGCCCATGCTTTAATGATAAGCTTATATGGTGTCCAAGCCCATTATTTGTGCACAATGGTGAATTAGTCACTGATGAGTGTTTGAGACCACAAGACAACTGGGATAAGCTGCTGGAATCTTGTGTCCCAGTGGAACACTTTATTGAATTCAAGAGTACTGCTGGCCCTAAAACAGCTGAACATGGCTTTGAGAATGCAAACATTGTTTCTAGAGAACTTAATGATCCTCTCAAGGGTCATGATGAAAGAAATGGATTCAATAGTACTGATTTGGACCTTTACCATGTTCCGTTGAATTTAATAGAGAGATGGGGCAGTGCCATGGGTATCCTTTTTTGCTTTCCTTCTTTTATTACTTGTCTTGTGAAATAGCATCTCTCATCATTTATTCATCGAACATATTCATTATCCGTTGACAAATTCCTTAACAGACTATAGACATTGTTTATCCTGATTCAAGGCGGTGCTGCTGTTTCACGAAAAGTTATTATCGATATGTAAAGGGTACTGGGTCTCTTTTGGCAACTGTCCAGGTGAGAATCTAACTTTAAAATTGGAGAGGCATGTTTTATAAACTGCATCACTTCTAGAGCTTTAGGTACTGTCCATCTGCAAATTTGGTTGTTAGCTAGTCTAGCATTTTTAAATACCCTGATGCTCGCAAGGATTGAATGACTTTCAATTTTTCCGCATAATTGGAGTCTGAGATCTGCATTTTATACATTATAAATCCGTTCCATGTATCTAATATTTTGCTACCAGGCTTAGTAATTACAACCTTGTGCATATTTAAGAGTGAGTCGAAACTGAGATGTCTGCAGGCTATAATTCTGGTTTTTGAAGGATTCATGGTTTCGTCATTAGAGATGCCATTTTTATCTGATTATTCTACATAATCTAAACATCCAGCAGATGGAAATTTCTTGCTGTGACACTTCATAATGGTTAACATGCAGCCTGAAATGAAAGGCAAAGAATTCCCATTAAAGGAGCAGCACCTTAGATATTTTACCCCTCGGGAGGTATCTATATATTCCCAAGACATTCTGTTTGTTGAGATTCTTTTTTTTTTCCCCAAATGGTGCTAATATTTTTTCTCTCTTTCCCTAATGGCAATCAGGTTGCAAATTTCCACTCTTTCCCGGAGCATTTTGTTTTTCCAGATCATGTCAACCTTAAGCAAAGGTATGTTGCTTCACACTCAAGATAGTTCGGTGGTCCTGTAAAGTTTACAATAGCATAGTCATGTTTGTTTGAAGTTTAACACTGCCTTTTTTTTTTCACTGATTTGAAATCAGCAAGTTCATACGTTCCACCTTTTGCATCATCCTTATGCTACCTTTTTCCAACCCCTTCTTTTGGGTTAACTGTAATTTTGGTCCTGTAATTGTTGTAAATTTGTGTCCCAGCCTGTTTTTAATCAAATCCTTTTGGTAATCAATTTCCTTCGTCACCTGCTATTACTAATTGATGTGTTGCTGACACGGCGTCTAGTTGAAGCACCTAATGAAACACTAGGAAATTGACAATAAAAAAAAAAAAAAAAAAAAAAAAAAAAAACAGGGGGGGGAGAGAGACAGAGAGAGAAAAGAGTGGGGAGCTACCAACAAGTGTCAGCAGGGGTGAGGCTTCCAAGGTCCCTCATGCTGTAACCATTCCTCCCCCATCCCAACGTCAACTCCTTCCCCCCCCCCGGGGGGGCTTAATTAGATAGTCGCATCAATACAGTTGGTGCCATTTCAGCTCACTGTTGATTTTTGTCATGTAAATCATTTAAAGGTGTTAGTTAAGAGAGACAATGAAAGGAATTTGTTACCGTATAGAAGAACCCATCCTCTAGGTAGTGTTATGAAAACCGTATCTAAGACCAAACTGATGAATGTCCTGTATATGGTTCAACAGATTCGAGGCTGGCTTTAATTTTAAGGATTAACTCGCCATATTCGACATATACAATATAATGTTGCAGTTCCTGCTAGGTGTGTAATATTAAAGTTAACTTGTCCCCGTGGAAGAGTTCTCTTTCTATGAAAGGAGGCCATGTATTTGGTTCCTCCATGCGTCAAATTCAACGATTTTTTTTTCTCCCAAGAAGTAGAATGTGTTTGTTAATAATAAGTTGCCTCCAATGATGGAAGATTGGATGAAGCTCAAGTTGTGTGTTGCTTAGCAACAAGAAGGTTGTGGGTTCAAGGCTCCATGCTTGCAGACTCATTAAATTATGACTTGGCTAAAAGTTAAGAAAAGTTGCACCTCTCAACATTTCCGTCCTGCTTCCTCTATCATCTGCAAGGTTTTGATGTATATTTCTAACTGAATAATCTTTAAAATCACAAGTGAGAATGTATCTCCTTCTAGTTTTGGGTGCTGTCTACTGTTGGAGGTTTTTATCTCCCCTGAAGTATGACTAGCTCATGAACCATCATAGATCTGCTTTTGTGCCTATGTGCCTAGGGATATTGGAATCCGATGTCTCTCCCTCCCCCCCCCTTTCTCTCTCTCTCTCTCTCTCTCTCTCTCTCTCTCTCTCTCCGGCCCTCAAAATCTAATGTATGTGCTTCCTGCTTCAGATATGCTCTCCTTGGAAACAGTTTGAGCGTTGCTGTCGTGGCACCTTTGCTACACTATCTGTTTACTGAACCATCATGACACCTAGAGGGCCAGTGCAAAGATATTGGGTGTTCGAACATGACATATTAATTGCAAGTTTTTGGCTTCTGAATCTATGAAAGCAGGCAGCTGACAAAAGCCATCGGAAGATCTTACTTCCTAGCCATCTTTCATGCTGGCAGAAGTTCTGGAATTTTTGATTTCCCATTTAGAGGAAAGAAGAACATGCAACTTCCTCTGTAATCCCCAAAGAGTAGGATAACACAAGTATGCGCTGTTCATTGGGAGCCATTATGAGTATATGGCATCATTCTTGTCTTCAGATTGTAAAATGTCATGAGAAAAAAGAATTTTAGATGGAATCTGGGATCTTCTTTGCAGAGTGAAAAGTTTTGACTGAGTCAATTAAGAAGGGAGAATTATCGAGAAGTTTCCTGTCTCTTGAGTTCTGTCGGGGAAACCATTCAATGGTGCTCAGGTAATTCCAGTCACATGTAAACATAGACTAGATGTGGAAATTGACTCACGTCCTCATCATGCGAAGCCAAAGAAAAAATGGTGACTTGCTGTTACATTATTTTAATATGTACCTTTTCATCACTTTCATGTGGAAATAGACTTCTGTGCTGGTCAAATTAGTCACCTAAACATGCGCATTGTCAATTTCTTGATGCTTCAATTTGCTGAAGTTCTTTGTCTTCTTTTTAATTGTCTGTCGGCACGGGCAGTTGGAGCACTCAAATGTTATTGAGAAGATTTTGCTTTTCAGTCGAGACTCTAGATACCTATCATGAGCTGTTTTGCCGACGCTCGCCCGTCACGCAGAAAACAAGGCGATATGCTATTCACTACATTACCTTTACCTGGTTTAATGTCAAGTCTTTGGATCTTCAGATAATCCAGTTCAGCAAATTTGTCTCTGTTGCTGCAACTTTTCCTTATTGTTGGTACCAGGATTTGTTGTCCGATGCCGGTCTTTAACGGGTTCGCATGGGAATAAGAACCTTGTTGCAACTTTGTCCGACTCGGGCATGATTGCATCATGGTGGATTCCTTGTCTCATTGTGCAATATTTGCACCATAATCATTCCCATGGCCAATCCTCCAACCAGGGTCCATGCTTTCTTGCACGCATGGTTCATATCAAACGTTGCACAGTCACTGCACTCCCGGCATGATCTGAACGATGCTTCCACACATCATCCAAGCATTTCATGCGAAAGCACGAGATGGACCCCAGCCGGATGCCCAACTTGAAACTTCTTCTCACCATCATCTACGAAACTGCCCCCAGTCTTGCCATGGGAAATAATTGCTTCTCTCTTTTCATGTTGACGTCGACATGGGCTGGAAATGATGAGGATCGTTCCGCTGACCAGTGGTAATCCTCCAACTTCGAGACGAAGGACGAAGCTTTTGAGGGTAACGACTCATCGTGAGAAACCGAAATCGCTAACAATTCATTGTGAGAGATTTGCTCATTGTTTTGTAACAACTTCTTTCCTGTTATAGAAAATCCACTGGTTGGTCAAATGTAAGAACTCGATGTAATGAAGATTTTTGAGTGTTTCTGTCGTAAAAAGGATAACGTTGTGGGGACAGGAAGGAATGAAAGTTTCAACATATGATAGATGCCTAGCGCACGACGTGCGACATCACTTTCGTTTCCACCAATATGGATATTATCCACCGATTGACGTGTGGCTTCAATTAGCCATTGCTCAAGGGAAAAGGACATTGTAATTATAGTGGTGTGCTACCAAATTAATTTAGAGTCTTTTCTTTTAAAAAAGAAAATTGTTCTAGGAAACTGTTTTCCGACTTCTAGTGTTTGGATGACAAAAAATTAATCGATTTAGCAGAAACATTTGTCATAGATCAAAACAAGCATCTTAAATTGGGGGAAAATAACTTCCTCTTCTAGTAAGAGGGAAAACACATTTGTTTCCCTAAACACTTCTTGATAATGGAAAATCTTTTTCAATGAAAATCATTTTCAAGAAAAAATAATTAGTTTTCACTCGTTTGGTGGTTCAGGGAAAGTGTTCTCTTTTGATTGAATCTAAAGAGAACTAACATTTGGTACAACGTTTCCAAGAAAAATAATGCTGAGTTACCAAGACGGACTATGTTTTTCTCCATCTTTGGTTGGCGGAAACTTTCTCCGGTCACTGATTGATGGGTGATAAGATGTGGACATCCCCTATGTAGAAATTCAGCTATATGAATGCGGTGATGCCACATTAGTAAACTACCAATTGGAGTACTGATCGGTGAATAAAGTGGTCCTATTAAGACTAGTCCATCAGAATTGATGTATTGGTGGTGGGTAGGATTGTAATTGGGATTTCAGATGAGTGGGGTATATACCCAATATCTAATACAAGACCCCGCTACATTACTCAGTGAACAATTTTAATAAATTAATTTCAATGTACCTAGCACGTCATTTGAGAAAACCTTAGCGCTCTCTCATCCACTTTGCCTCTACCTACACTCCCTCCCTTGTAGTTGGTGTCATTCATCTAATTATGTATTTAGAAATTAGCCCCTGATAGCAAAAAATATTTTATGTGATGGTCACACCTCGTTACATATGGTGTAATTGACCAATCATTAATGTGTGCATGTTATGAATCTCCTTCTATTAGGTGCATCCCATAACTTCGATCCGCCCGTTATACCACATAGTATAACTATTACATGAAATACCATCTCCCATTATGAATTAGCATAGACTTCAATTTATAAGACATACATGCCTCGGTGTCCTATAGCTATTGTTTGGAGCTACATAACCTAAGTTGAAATTGACTAGACATCGTGATTTGGCCTAGTAATGTCTTAGTACTTGACTATATACATGTAACAATTATTCTAGAACGTTTATCCTAACCTAAGTACCAAAAAAATTCCACTATTAATGAGTTGCTTTTGATTGCTTTTAAAGTGAGATAGATTTCGAAATTGGGGGTGAAATTACAATTAACCCTCTCTAAAGTACCAAGTCGGATTATGAAGTATTTGTAGGGTTCCAGCTGCAAACAGGGCCTTTCTTTTTCTTTTTCTTTTTCTTTTCTTTCACTTTTTTGGAAATATATTGTTGCTGGGGATAAAAAAATAAAAATGAAAAAAATTGGCTTTACTTTATTTTATTTTATTTTTTCTGGTAAGCAAGAAAAGTACCCCCCCATTATAAACCCATTTTCAATTGTTTACCTTCCTTGTCCTTCAAATCGCAATCTCCCAAATCTCTCTCTCTCTCAAATCGAAGGGGAAAAACCTAAACGCTTCCGCGGAATCGAAAATTAGGGCTTCGGGCTGCATTCGTTTCGAAGGTAAGTTTCAATTTTTTTCGCAGTTTATTTTCGATTTTTGTTGCATTTATTGGAATTAATGGCTGCCGTATTGCTCCGGTTTTTTGGATGTGAATTTATGAACAATGATTTTTGAATTTGAAGATTCTGGGCTCTTCATCGCAAGATGAATCGATTTTTTTTTTTTTTTAAATCAACCTTTTGGATTTTTTTCCCCTTCCTTGGAGGCGCATTCCTGTTGACGATTTTTGCCTAGTTTTTGTGTATCTGTGCCTTACTATGTAATGGTCTGATGTCATGTTTTTGGGTATTTTGATTAGATTTCTGGGTCATATAAATTATTGATTTTGCGCACTGATTGTGACAAAGGCATCTTTTTGGATGTCTGATTCATTAATTTTTCTTTCATTAAAGGAAGATGGGTTGTTGTCTCTTGATCGGTGGCTTTCGATCGTGCTTTCTGTATTGGGTTCGTCTGATTCAGATGCCTTAGGACTTGTACTTAGGATGGTTTGACAATGATATTAAATTTTGCATGTGAGAAAAATTTTATCTTGAAAAGATCCTGTTGATTTACATTTGGGATATTGGCATTACTTGTCAATTTTGTCCTTCACATTCTATGTTGCTTTTATGGCCTACGAGAATGATCGTATGTTTCGTTTGTTGGCTGTGCAGGTTTCCCTGTGTAGTGTGCTTCATTGATCATGAAGCTTAAAGGAAATAAAGTTCGGCTGCTGTGCAAGGAGGAACCAAAGATGAACATGCGGGTAGAGGATGGTTGTCTGTCAGTTGCCAACAAAAGCCGATTCCAGGAATCTAATGCTGTTTCCAGTAGAACGTCAGGGATGAAAAGACTCTCACCTTATTGCTCATCTCAACTAAGAGTGAATGCTGGACATAGTCGCAAAAGGAAAGCAACAATCAAAGATAATGTGTTCCTGAGAGCCCCATTGGAAAAGGTAGATGCTGTTGCCTACCCACGAGAAATTCTGGGTGAAAGAAACATGCATGCTTCCTTTGGCAGTCATCTAGAACCTAATGATTCCGATACGGACGCAAGTTCTGTCGGTAGTTGCAGTGTTGTAGATGATTGTTTCAATAGGTTGTCTAGTCGAACTTTGAGGGATCCTAGTCAAGATGCCGATACTCTTTGTAGTAGCGCTGAATCATTCCAAGGACGTGATGATGAGGAAGATGTGACTTTCTCCCTTCCTCATGAGGAGGCTGTTGCAACTAGAGTTCATAGTTTAGAGTTGCATGCATATCGCAGCATTCTGGTGGCATTGTATGCTTCTGGACCAATGAGTTGGGAACAAGAAGCCTTATTGACGAATCTCCGTCTTTCTCTTAACATATCAAATGATGAACATTTGATAGAGCTAAGGAACTTAATTTCTTCCAGAAGAAGTCTTCATATTAGCTGATGGTCAGATTCAGTACTTTTGTCTATCTTTTATTGGATTCACTTTGCTGTGCAGATGGCACCATAAAATTGTAAGAAAGGAAAGTACATTATATGTTCCTCTGCTTCTTTTAATATCTCTGCAATGACTATATGGTGACGATATGTATTTAAAAGCATGTCTTTTTACCACAATAAAAGTGAACGCTATTGTTCTTATTCTGATTACCTCTACAAAGCAAGTTTCTGTTTTCTTTGTGGACCTTTGTGATGGATCTTTCTATTTCTTGGTAGACTGTATGTATATCACTAAATAATAAATTGTCCATGGATCCTTTGTCGACTTTCTTCTTTTATTGCAGAAGGGTCTCATATGACCTGATTAGACATTGGATCTTGGCAAAATCGTTTGTTTGGTAGGTTCTGTGTATGTACGTGTGACTGGAGCATAGGTTCCTGATGATACTAACATGTCCTGGTGCCTCACTCATTGACCTTCATGAATTATACAACATATAGAGCTAGTTTATGCTCTGAAACTTTGAACCAGCAATCTTTCTGATTTCCCTGTCTCTAACCTGATGGCAACATTGGAAATCCAAATGTGAGGGTGTTATTGATAAATGTCCCTGTATTTTCCAGGGTTGAAGTTAGAGGCTATAATTCCTTGCTTCGAAAACTTCAAACATGATGCTGCGTTTGGTCTCTCCTGGCATAGACCATGGGACAATATCTGCATCCATTCTTCTTCAAAAGAGAAGCATCACAACACGCCCTGTATTATGCAGGGCAGAAGTTGGAGCCTTCTGGTCCTTGCTTCCAAAGGTCCAAAGATGATGCTGTGTTAGATTGCTTTTGGCATGTACCGTAGGGCAATATCTGAATGCATTCTTTCTACAAAAAGTGTTACATGGCAAAATTAGCAATTTTCTAAATGATATATTCTGATGCATTACTCTCCATCACTTCAGTTAAGAGCGGAAACGATCTGCATTCCTGTTGATTTTGGCAATGATGAGTATCCTGAAGAAGATTCCGAGATCTGGATCAGGTCATTTGTAGATCTCTTAAATTATGTAATTTGCAAATGCTGAACTACGTTCTCTTGAATGATGTAATTGCAAATTACATCATTTATTGTTATTATTTATTTGTATGACTACTTTGGATAAACTGCAATTTCATTGCATGGTTGTGAATGATGGCAATGGTAGCCATCTCAAACAACCGAATTGTTTATAACCTTCTGACATGCTGGTTAAGGATTTAAAAGAATGACCCCGTTGCACTGGTTATACAACCTCTCTCTCTCTCTCTCTCTCTCTCTCTCTCTCTCTCTCAGAGATTACAGTAAAATGAATTGAGAAAATTGAAATTTACAGAACAGGGAAAATTTAAGGGTTATAGTGTTGAAGCATTAAAAAACTCATTGCGACTGTAAGAGAATTGCATTGATTGCACCTCACGTACCAACTAGAGTCTTGATGAGATTGTAGATCCATCCGACATACAAAGCAACACCTGTTTAGTGATCATGTTTTTGTCATGATCACTAAACATTTTGTAGGAACAATGTGGAAATATCCAATGTATTTTATATTGTGAGTCTTACATTCTGTCCTTTCTTTAAAAGGATATTTTTTTTTTTTTTTGGTTGATCAACTTCTATGAAATGCTCATGCATGACAATCTCTTTCTTCCATGGGACTTTTGGTTATTACTTCTGCAGATATTATGGCTATTGACTATTAATTCGTCATTTGAATAGTACAATGATGTCAAGTCATTGCTAATTTGCTCTTTCCCAGAATCACATTTTTTATTCCGGCAATTGAATGAAGTCAAGAGATTGGAACTTGCTTTCCTCTCAATACATGAATGTTAATGTGAATAGACCTGCCTCCACTTGTTTGCTGGTTGGCCTTCCTGGATTTGGTGGAGCTTGTGATTATTTCACTAATGATTTTCTTTCTTTGAAAGGTTTTAGTTAAAAGGGTGGCCAAATGTCCAAAAGAAAGAAAGGTTTTTTTCAAAATTTCCTCATTCCATGTAGGTAAATTTTTTGCACCTCAAAGATGTATGCTAATAATTGCTAGAACTATTTTTTTTGGAGGATTGATTTTTAATATGAATGTTCTTTTGCAATTTATATTTGAAAAGTTTCTTCTGGAAAATCAATATGTCACAAAGTCTACTACATTAATTTTTCGTGCCAATTCAAAGGTCACAGAAGCTGAAGTGCTCGGAATACTGTTTGAAAGAAATAAATGGTTACTCATTCTATGTATGAAATCATTGTGTCGTGGATATTTAGGTTTCACAATAGTGGCCTTATTTTAATTGTTTGTAGCAGTTTTGAATTGTATGGTCTGTGTCAAGTTTGTATAACATTTTTGTTGGAAAATGTTTGATTTTCGTTTCTTTTGTTTCAATTCTTTTAGTAAAAATTGAAAATACCTGTTGTATCCGTCCAAATTTTCTTGCATTTGATGATTGAATGTGTGCTCAAATTTTTTTAAAATCAAAGTAGTGCTAGTGAATATTTTCAATATCAACTACTAGGTAGATTTGAAGGAGTCAATCCATTACCCTTAAATCTGTCTCAATCAGCATGTTCATGTTTCATCAATTGTGAACTAATTTCACATCTGAGGGGGTTTGAGTAGTGAATTTCCCGAGGTAGCATTGCAGAAGTTCTTTTACTTGGTTTCCTCTTTAAAATTCATGAGTTCTCCACCATGACTACGTTTTTCAATTATTCTTCTTCTTTCAGTACCACCACCTGCTGGAGAAACCCTTAGCTTGTTGCTGTTTGTTGGTGGTATATTCCAAAGGAAATAGCTTTTTTCTACATTAAGATTGACTTATATGTTGAAATAGTTATCAAAATTTATATTCTGTACTGAGAAAAGATATGTGAGCTGACAATAGAATGATTTGATTAATGAACCTATTCTTCTAGTGAACAAGATAACGATTTTTTCTGAATACCCTGAGCTAGATTGTTGTTCACTTGGTACTGATAATCTTATAAGTCAGAAGTACAATTTCAGGCTCTAGAGCATATGCATTTAATTGCAAATGCAGAATTTAGGATTTGCATAGGAGCACCAAGACTTACGACTATAGTCGGAACATCCAGCCAAGATTCCATATAACTTTTTTGTTTTCAAATCTTAATCATTCCTTCTTGGCATGCTGTTTTCTTCTTGTTTTCAGCCTTTGGTGCAGGTTAAGTGAACAGTCATTTTGGTAACTAGAGCATAGACTGTACCTTTCTCCACACCATTCAGGTAAGGTTTTCCTGGACCTGTAAAGCTTAATTGATGGAGGTATTGCAATGTTCTTAGAGGTCATCTAGGGTGCTAGCAGCATTTTCCCGAAATTAATTGTCAGTGCTTGTGGTGATGTATTCTGAGTTACTACATTCATCCAAAAGTTTGTCTCGGTTGTTCATATTCTCTGTTTTGTGTGCCCAAGGGTGATAAAGGGCTTTGGACTGAAGGCAAATTTTAGGGTTTTGTTAGCTGGTCTGACTTCACTGATTAAGTAGAAACCATTGAGGGAAACCCAAGCAGCTGTAGAAATTAAGCTACTAGAACATCAATTCTTCCATATAACTTTTGAGAAGTATGAATGCATTTGCTGCCAGATTAACATTAAAAAAAGAAGAAGAAAAAAGCTAATGGTGAATAGTTAGGGTTTATCGGATAATGTTGCAACACAAGAATTGAATCTGGAATTGTAATTGAATTCCAAGTGTAAAAAATTTTTAGTGCTAAAACTGAAAATAAAGATTCTTGCGATAATGTCCAAGAGTCAAATATTAGTTTCTTAATTCTTACCAACCATGAAATTGTTGATTTATTGATTGATTTTAGCAACATAATACTAACAGATGACATTCCAAATAGTCAAATTTTCTTTCCTTGAACAAATCAAATAACCCCTTCTGTACTTTACACATTAAATGAATTCTCAATTTATTTAAGTCTGAAATCAGTTAGTTAATAAAATGTACATAATCTTAGTAAGTGTAAAATATGTCCATTGCTCGATTGAGTTATCAAACATTGCCTATGGTAGTTCAAATGTCTGCTCTATATTGGCCTATAGTAGTTCTTGTTACTGTGCGTACCCAACTCATATGCACTTGTTGGGTTCAGATGAGCCGTCTGGTGCATACTGAGTGAATCCTAATTTTGTCACCTCCCATTTTGTTATATTCAATTTTCTTCCTGCAGCTGCTTGTGATTGTGCGTGTGCCTATGTGTAACTGCATTCTACTGTTAATGCTACATTCCTAGTTTTGAGGAGCCAGCTTTCTTCTCTTTTTGTGACAGACCAAATTGGTTGAAAATGAGTTTGTAGATTTTTTCTTGTAATCTTTTGACTGAGTAAACAAATTTATTGGAAGACAACTCCACATGCTTTTCTTCTCTTTAAACGAAACTCAATTTTCTTGTTTTCAAAGAATGTTATGTATGTTTTTTTTGTTTGGCTGATATAGGAAAGAGGGCATTAAAACGAACCTTTTATTTCAGAGTTATCAATAATACGTAGGGTTGGCAAAGTAAATACACTAGTAATATATACCATATTAACCTTCCATTACAGTATATGTAATTCTTATTATTCTGGTTTGGGGTTTTATAAGCCTAGTTAAAGCATAACACTCCTGAGAAATCCTGGTCTCACTCCACACATCAAAAGCATAAAATGCTCCTATACCATAACACATCCGACCAATTATTCTGGTCCAACTCTTACATGAGCCTGGGGTTCCTGACGCTCAAGAGGACTACGTCATCAACAACGGGACCACACAGAGAAGAGAAATCGTCACTCCTCATGGTGTAGAACGTGCTGTAGAACATGATCCTGGTCCTGGTGGACACAGCCTTGAATCTCAGGACAGCATGCTTGAACCCGCCTTTGCCCTTCGATTCATAGGGCACCTTGATGGTGTCCCTTCCTGCAAATGCCTCGACGATCATCGACCCCTCACATGAGTTGCTTGCATCTCCAACGGCGAAGAATAGGGTGTAGGTTTTTCCTGGGATGGTCCTGGCTACTTGAGCAATTGCACTCTCTTTTCCGGCAACGAGTTCGATTGCTCTATAGCCCCCAGGGACAGAGAAGTGGGCAGAGTCGATGTATTTGACTGCTTTGAGGGATTCTACCATCCAGCCAGGCAAGGGAGAGTGGTCATCCTCGATGTTCGGAGGGATCAATACTCCCCAGGATGTGTTTGGGAAGATGTAGGGACCCTCTTCGAAGCCGCCGTTCTTCAGTAAGTTCTCTGGATAAGTAGAAGAGAAGTTACTAAAATCATTGCTTGCGAGAAAGGAACAAATTTGGCATTAAGGATGGAATGATAATTATGTAGAAGAATCTAATGTATCTTCATGTTTCTGCAATCATACAAAGAGAGTTGAATATGTGACTAGGAGAAAAGTTTTTCTTGTAATTCTTTTACTATTGTAGATTATGTCAATCAAGTCTCCACATTGATTATAGTTCCTTCAGTGACTAGTAATAACATTTCTCAGAAGAGTCTCTGTCATGATTTAGAGCCTTTCTCTGGCGTGTGAAAGATGGCCATTCAAAATTACCTCTTCCTTGACCAAAAAATCATGGAGGAATGATGTAGAAATGAGTATCAATCAAACAGATTTAATGAGATTGATTCTGTAGGATTTCATGCAGACTAATGTAGAAAGTCCTTGGGATCGATCAGACCACATGAAATGCCTAAGCTTTTGGTAAGTAGAATCGTGTTCCAGAATCGATTAGTTGTGAAATCAAAGATCAGAGAACTCACTATTAGTTGCTCTAGGAGGATAGAGAGCCCTGATTGCAATTGAATCAATCAAGGGTCCACAAGCAGGGTCCTCCTCAACTCCTGGATTGTGGATCACAATCTCAGCCACATCAAGCTCGGCCTGGAATGCCCAGGCATACGAGTCCCACCCATTGCTGCTGTACAGGGTCTGCATTGGAAGCACTCCTGAGTCGGGTGCAACCGATATGTTGAGCTTCTCCTCCTGGGCGCACGTCCGGGCTGCACTGAACGTGATAGAGTAGTACATGCCCTTCTGCACCAGGAGACGCTGCTTGATCGAGGCCTCATTCCCGAGCCGCACTGCAAATGCGCCCTCGGGGACAACCAGCAGCATGTCACCCTGCTTCTGGCCTGACTTGATGTACTCCACGAAGCCGGAGATCTCCCACTTGGGGATTGCATACTTACCGATCACCACTGTGCCTTTCATGTCTGAGGGCTTGGGCCCGAGCTCAAAGTTCCCGTTCGGCACTAGCCCTGTGCCAGAAAATGAATCGGGCATATTTTAACGAATGATCAATTGGTCGGGTCCACAGCCATGTCCAAAAATTTAACTCATTAGGCCGAAGTTGAAAAGAGAGATTGGACAAAAAGGACACATCATATGGGGCATTAATTGTGACCTAGCATAAGCTTTATTGCTCTCACTCAAGGACCATCTGGTCTGCAAAGTACTGCACAGTTTACTGCAGGAGACGACCAATGACCATATGGGTATTATGATTGCTTCTTCTTCCCTCCTCATTTTAAGTTTAAGTTGGAATGGCTTCTGTGGTCATGAGACTCATGACCCAACTATTATGCGTTTTCTCAGAAAATGTCAGGGGGCCAAAAAGGAAAAAAACAAAAAAAAAACAAAAAAACAAAAAAACTAAAGTAGTCTTATTTGCTGCTTCTGGGAAATTTTTGATAGCTTTTGAAATGCTCTTTATGTGGTACAAAGAGTAAAGTCGGTATAAAATTATTAAATTCAGGACCATGTGAGGCTTCTGCCAGCCTGAAATGTCAGCTGTATAGTGGCCCCCATTGTGTCTGTACTAATCACAAAACAGCTTCAGAGACATTGATCTCCAAAATTCAGAATTCAATGCATGGAATTAAGGAAATTCACTCAAATGAAGAATTTGGTTCTCACCAAAATCATTTACTTTGACAGAGAAAATCTTTGAGTTGAATATTACAAGCATATTCCAGCAAAATAGACTGATCCAAGTATGTTGATTGAGGATTACAGATATCAGCACATAATGAACCAGATCTTCATTTAGTCATTAACTGCAAATGGATGTAGTTGTACATAGAAAGAAGACTGGCTACTCAAGTAATTGCCTGATGAGTGACCTCTGAAGTTATTAAATTTTCAAGTTAGTCAGTACATGCTAGTTTCAAGGATTTGGCAGCTAACTAAATTTCATACCACAGTTCATTTGACCACCCTCTTGATTTTGCCTTACTCATGCTTAAATTCAGAAACAAAAAGCCACACTAATATAGACAGAATCAGTTGGTGGGTGATGAACTCACGAGAGAATGAAAGCTAAACAGATACTAATGTCTACAGAGTTTGTGCACTTATATTGAGTATGTTGAAGTTTTGGGAGCTCACCATCGATGAAGGCGCAACCGAGGCGGCAGGTGGCGCAGAGTAGCACTGCCACCACCGCTAGAACCGACCCTCTCATCGCCAAAGGTTTCTTGCAGCTCCAAGGGAGGAGGAGGAGGAGAAGGAAAAGGAGTTTTCAGCCTGAACTAGAAGAATATAGTTTGTGCAGAAGCAGATTCAGCAGGGCACTTATTTATATGCATGTGCCATTGCCAGAGAGCCCTGTGACATTGAGGAAATTACCTCCATTTGCCACTGTCTCTTTCACATGGGGTTTGCCCGATTTACGCTTTTGACCCTCTAATCGTTCTGTATTTTATCTTATTTTTTTTTTTTTAAATTTATGCTCTTGGATGTTATCTGGTGGAGGTCCAAGACACGATCTTCAATAAATTCCATAGTTCCTATTCTTGGGGGTGATCTTTAAATATCACATGACTTCATCCGCCCCTGAGATGCTGCAAGGTATGCAGGAACACCATGCTTCAAGCACAACCTTGTTGGGGGATTAATTTAGTCATTTGTTCCCGGATTAAGTTTAATTGCCAACATTAGATGCCATAATCACTTTTCTTAGAAGCTTAAACTATCGAGAAACGGGAACGTGATGTATATCAAGTATACTTCTTAACACTTCCCCTCTTCCCTCATCTCTAATGATTAGCTTAGTGATCGAGCATTTGATTTCGATTCGATAGATCTCGAATTCAAAACATGATTTCTCTCGCTTAGAATAATTTTGGGGGTCATGCCCATGATGCTATAGGTGGTACTTTATATGGACATGAGGTACATAGGACCATTCGTGTAAATGTATGAGGATATATGTTGGTCAAATAACCGTACCTTGATGTAAAATAAGTTATTTTCAATAAAAACTTCTATGTCCCACACGTTTAACTAACTTAAGGAAAAGTACTCTTTTTTAATATTAAACCAAATTACGCCTGTATTAATATATGATGTATTACATTCATATGAAAAAACTTCCATTTCAAACTTAATTTTACGTATTTTTTTTTCAATCAATGATGCAACATGTCAAGTGCCCAAAATATGCTTATTATTATTATTATTATTATTATTATTAATTATTATTATTATTATTATTATTATTATTATTATTTCATAATCCCATAAAATAATATAACATGTTTTCTTATGATTTCTCATTTGATAAAAACGAATTAGTAGGCAAGTTCCATTGTTAAATATACTAGTTCCATAAAATATTGTAGTTTATAGCCATATCCTAATATATAAGTCTTTCTGTTTAAAATACAATTGATCAAATATCATACTAACATCATTTTGCACTACAGTTATAGTAAAGCCCGACTTTTGGCCATATTTTTGCAAGTAATATGCCAATATCTATGTACCCTCCTCCATACCTCGAATCGCATGATTTCTGTCTCATATATTATTACACAGTGCATGAGCCTAAATCAAGCCGAAAAATTCAAATACATGAAAACCTTATGTATGAAACACGTGATATCATGTAGCGAACATCATATGGACAATTGATGAATAAGTGAGAGTTCTAGAATTGCATGAATTGTATATTTGTTGTAGAATTAACTGAAATATGTATATCCAAGAAAAGTTGAAGCAGACAGGAAATGAATTAGCAGTAGATAAAAGCGGCAATAAATCTTAATGGAGGGTCTTGGTTCTTAGGTAAATGAGCAAAAGGGCCCCAAGCATCAAGAGGCATGGAGCTAATGCACATGGGTTTTTGATTTGTGAATATGGACATTGTTTCATCTTTGCTTGGAGGGTGTTCAACGTCCATTAATCTCTGGGATGAAATGCATTAACAGATCACTATTCCAAGGAATTTCT
Organism: Eucalyptus leucophloia subsp. euroa; assembly: GCA_017140325.1. NCBI lineage: Eukaryota > Viridiplantae > Streptophyta > Magnoliopsida > Myrtales > Myrtaceae > Eucalyptus > Eucalyptus leucophloia. The sequence goes on along the minus strand of CM029470.1, from coordinate 22,636,729 downwards.
TCAAAAGAAAAATCAGAGAATCTCAGATGGGAGAAGGAAGGATTTGATAGGTGCACATGTGAATGGCAGGTGGAATGATGGTGCCTGCGATCGCAAAGTTCCTAGGAAATAACAATATTGATTTGTTCATTAAGAAATGGAATGGGAATAAAGTCGCTGACATTATAGAGTAACAGACCACATGTCAGACCCAAAAAGTTGCAAAACTACTGTTTCTTAAGGTCGGCAGGAACTGGGGGAAAACTATGCATTGGAGATTCTGATTAGAACCTTAGATTTTTATTTTTAACATGAGAGGAGGTACAAATACAGATGAAGGGCTTTTCAAAGGTTGTTGAACCCAAGAATAAATATACGCAGACAACATATTTGCGGATGCAAACAATCCAAGAATTTATCTTTTATCCTTTTTTTTTTTTATGGAGACACATGCGAAAGATAAAAGATCAGATTTATTTCGCTTTCATCAAGAAAATGACAACAACTGTTTAGTGAAGCGATGCTCCATTAAGGTCCATCCTGCCTTAAAAAATGCAAGTGGCATTTGAGAATTTTTTGAAGAGTTTTTGGAGAATGCAATTAGGTCTCCAAAGCTTTCTAGATTCCTTTAACCTAACACAAGTTTGTTGGAGCTTAGAGTTTTGAGCATTTTCTTTAACCTTGCTAAACTTTCAAAGTTCTCTAAAATGCCCTTATTGGGTGTGACATTGTTGGTGACTCAAATTTGGCACCAATGAGTCTTGCATGAGTCACGCTACCTTAGGTGAGGCACCCTAGAGTTGTACAATCTCAGGTGGCGGTCACCTAAGGTCACATGACCTTGGCAACGTTGCCAAGGGTTGTAGAATCTCAAGTGAGTGTTGTTGATAGTAGATCTAGCTTGTTAACAGCCTAAGCTCGATGCCAATGAAGGGTTTGAGGTTCTTTTTAAAAATAAAAAAAAAATGAGTCCCTTTTTAAGTGTAGTTTGTTTGACGTAGCACTTAAACCAAAGTTGCTTCACAATGCACTTATAAATTACACTTTACTAAACACTATTTGTATTTTGCCAAAAAAAAAAAAAAAAGCTCTAGCCTAATGTCCTTTACATTTCTCTAAAAGTTTTCTCCAATGGCCCAACCAAAACCAAACATGTAGCCTTACAAGATGAGATGTCATCTGGAGATTCTTGATGGAATAGATGTCAGGAGACACGTAGAATAACTAACATGAGCTTTTATTTATTTGTCATTGATCAAGGAGGTTTCTTTTCAGATTATTATATAGAGCTTGTCATTTCAATTAAATATTTATAATGGTGGAGATTTCTCCATGCAAATATTTTTGTATAAACTAAAATATCAAAAGTACACTCAATCCAAATATGGCGGACTTCTAATTGAAATAATGATCCAAATACCAAAATTGATTTAATAAATTATATATTAAACGATGTCACATAATTATAGTCATAATTGAGTATGACCCGTCTGCTTAAAAATTCAAATCTAATAATTGACGCTTCATTTGATAGTTTAACTGTTCGAGAACATGAATTTTGTCAAATTATCAATGAAACGAATCACGAGGAATGTTGGGGCCCCAAAGGCTGTGGGACTCAATCTGAAGGGGACAGTGCTAGGGCATGCAAGAAAATCCCAGCTGACCTAACAAACATAAACCAAAAAATAAAATAAAATGAAAGAACAGATCCGAGAGCTAAATTGAATTATTTGGATTGAATTTCTGGGCCAGGAGGAGGGAAGCATGGTGGGCCTAAGGGCTGAATTGAATAATAGTAAATGGTGGCCCAACACTAATCTCAACCTCATCCCTTTTCCCTCTTCTCTCTCTGCTTCTTGTGGAAATCCCTGCTTCACCAAGGTCTGAAGAGACAATTTACCCGTCCCTTTTCTTTGCAATTTTCTTTTGGAACTTTCTCTTTCATTGGCCCTAAAATCAAGGTCTCCTGCCCGCTTGAATTATTGGGGGTCGCCTCCTTCCCAACTTCAATTGTCCTCATGTGAGATTTTTAAACACTTTCCACGCGACAGCAGTGCAAAATCTTGCTTGAAAGTTTTTTTGTTTTTGTGTGGAACACCGCTTATGAGTGCTGTAAGGATAAAAAATTGTCTGCTGCCCAAAAGATACTCTCTTGCAAATAATAATAATATTAATATGGATGATGATGGTAAAGAAAAGGGAAGAAGTTCTAATTATTTGATAACTTTATAAAAAAAAGAAATTTATGTCAGTCTATGCAATGTGCTGGATAAATATGGTAAAATGTCTCTGACGAAAGGCAGAAATGAATTTGTTTATACTTTTCATGAGAGCAACATTAATGCCTTTGTTTCTCAAAAAAGAGAAAAAAAAAAAAGGGTTTTCACCGGCACGGAGGATTTTGCCTTGCTTGCTTAAAAAAAAAAACGGAAAAATAAATGCATGATTAAGTTTTAGGTTCAATGCATATTGCTATTCCAGATGGAACTGGAAGTACTGATTTTGACGTTTGACCATGACATTAGTACCTTTACTTACATGTTCGCCACATGGCCAGACTTGATCAACTAATGCTAGAATTGTCATCTCTCAATTTATCATACAACATTACAAATAAGTCATCATAACATGGTCCTACAATTCAAATCTCTGATTTTACAACATCACGGTCATCTATTATAATCAAATATAAGAAAAAAAAACTGCAAAAAAAGAAAGGGAGATTGTCCAGAATATTGTTTTGATTCCTGCTCTCAGATTTTGAGAATATCTGCAGAGACCCATTCCCTCATGGTCATGCATGAATTCATACTCCTTGTAGCTCAATCTTTGAACTGATACAAAGGAACTTCCTCTACAAATGGAGAAATGTCTCCTGAAAATGGAAATAGGGAGTAAAGGGTCAAGCCCTTTGAGTTTTGTATGACGTGATTTTATTTATTTATTTATTATATCTTGAGGAATTCCAAGCTTGAGAAGGGACAAATCAATCGGTGCCGATCTCTTTCTTTTCTCAGGGACAAACCCTTCTAAGAACAGGGAAATAGACCATCAGAATGAGACCATGCACATGCACGCACACAGTGCAACTGCATTAATGAACTTGTCTTCCGATGAGATCGCGGGTGACTCGACCCCTTGTCTTCAAAAGGACTTGTGTGGCTGATGTTGGCTACATACATAATAATTTTTTTGCATAGATAAGAAGGAATAAAATTGATGAGATAAAACTAAAAATAAAAATAAAAATAAAAAAGAAAATTTACTAGAAAGTCTAATAAAAAAGTTTAAGTTGATAAAAGGAAATCACGTGTGTATAAACAACATACAGACCCCATAGTTATACGGTATACAATATTTTAACATCATTCTCATGTGCAAGTCAAATTAAAAATAACAACGGCATAGACGAACACATGGAATAAAGTAGATAGATACTAACTCAAATACCTTGTTAGAAGATTTAATTCAAAAAATTTATTCTAATGGGTGGAGGAGAGTACATATAAATAAATAGCATATTTATCCATAATCAAGTAATGTGAGATATCTTCTTCTTCTTCTTCTTCTTATTCTAATGGGTGGAGGAGAGCACATATAAATAAATAGCATATTTATCCATAATCAAGTAATGTGATATCTTCTTCTTCTTCTTCTTCTTCTTCTTCTTCTTCTTCTTCTTCTTCACATATAAATAAATAGCATATTTATCCATAATCAAGTAATGTGAGATATCTTCTTCTTCTTCTTCTTCTTCTTATTCTAATGGGTGGAGGAGAGCACATATAAATAAATAGCATATTTATCCATATTTATCCATAATCAAGTAATGTGATATCTTCTTCTTCTTCTTCTTCTTCTTCTTCTTCACATATAAATAAATAGCATATTTATCCATAATCAAGTAATTTCTTCTTCTTCTTCTTCTTCTTCTTCTTCTTCTAATGGGTGGAGGAGAGCACATATAAATAAATAGCATATTTATCCATATTTATCCATATTTATCCATAATCAAGTAATGTGATATCTTCTTCTTCTTCTTCTTCTTCTTCTTCTTCTTCTTCTTCTTCTTCTTCTTCTTCACATATAAATAAATAGCATATTTATCCATATTTATCCATAATCAAGTAATTTCTTCTTCTTTTTCTTCTTCTTATTCTAATGGGTGGAGGAGAGCACATATAAATAAATAGCATATTTATCCATATTTATCCATAATCAAGTAATGTGATATCTTCTTCTTTCTTTTTTTTGAGCAAGAATGTGAGATATCTTCTAACACTTTAGAATATGGAGGTAATTGGTGAGGGGGGAAATGTCAAAAAGCTTTGGACCTACATATAATTAATATTCATTCCTCAAGTCCTCTCGATCTAGTCTATCTTACGATCCAAACAAAGTTCAACTGCTATATAATTTTCCGTTGGGGTTTCGGCCACATATTTAATGGATAGGTAGCACCTTATTGAGTATATATCTAGAGACTATAACATAGGACTTTTCAATTAATATGTGTTGAGTCGAAGATGATTGATACATGCCATGATTTTGAAAGAATGGGAAAATTGTACCACAAGTTCTAAACTTATGTACAGAATGTAATCAAATTGTAAACCTTTCAATTTATCAATTCTAATTCTAAAATTTTTGCGAAAATTGCAATCAAATCCTAAAAATTATATGTAAAACTGCAATTTATGGATCACATGTTCTATGAGTAACATATAAACAATTTTAGGCACTGTTCATCTCGTGGATTTGATTGTATTTTTTTTTACAAGGTTTAGAGCTTAATCAAGTTGATTATAATTCTAGAATTTGATTACACTTTATGCATCATATGTAGGACTTTCACTGTATTGACTCGTCCCCACGAAAGGGCTTTTTCATTTTGATTCGAAAAAGATAACACTTTCAGTTTCAATGCAAGCACAAGTCACCGTCCAAGCTGCCTGTGAAAAGTGACAACCTACCCGACAGACAAGTCTCTCCCCACAAGGGGAGCTTCTGAAGAGCTTCTTGGACACATCGGGATGAGTGCAAATGGAGAAATGAGAGATGGCTTCAGGAATAATAAGAAGAATGCACCCGCTAGATTAACATGGTGATTCGATACCTTGATTGTTAGATCTATGCATTCAGACCCCGAAAGATGATTGTCACAAATGGTAGTTCATTTTCCTGAAGTGTTGCGGGCTCGTTGTAAGCTGGCATAAGCTACCTAGCTTCGGAGGTGCTATAACTGTTAAGGCATTTGCCATACACTTTTAAAAGGTGCGACATCCCTTCACACAATGAAGCTATTGGAAGAAAAACTATACCAAACAGCCTATAAGAAAATTAACATCTTTGGCTACCATATATAAGAAGAGTGAAATACTATTTATGAAGGTAAGATGGTTCTGGTGAGAGAAATCATTTATTTTGTTCTCTCTTTGTTCCCCTGCAAATCATCTGGCCAATTCAGAACGAGCCAAGAGATCAAGATGAGTCTGGATTTCAGACTCAAGCCTATCCACACAAGATAGAAGTCAGGGCAAGAGAGACAAAGAGGGAGATGACACATAATGGCAGCAACGCCATGCCTCCATGCCCATTAAAAGCCGGCCTATATGATTGGCACCTGCAAATGCCCAGCTGATTATTCCCCATGCAGCTTGCACAAGCCCCAGACTTCTCTTTTTTTAACTTAGGAAAATTACACTAAAGCCTTCTATACAGAATTCAACTGAACCGTGAAAATTTTTATCTACACAATTAAATCATATTTCTCATGAAAAAGCGATACTTAAAAATCAATGAATAGTATCAGAAGTTGCTATGGTGATACTTCAAAATCGACTTGACAGTGGCTCCAAAGTTGCGATATTTTACTATTTTAAGATATTATCACAAAAAAAAAATCAAACTAATATATATATGATAAATTTATCAAAAACTAATTTTTAGGTCGTAAAAAATTCAAAATCGGTATACTTATGATAAATTTACCAAAAATTAATTTGGGTCGTTAAAAATCTTAATATAGTACATTCATGACATATTTATCTTTCATTGGGTTATGTTATGTTTTACCATGAAATTGTTGTAATTCAATTGACATGATAAGCTTACGTCACAGAAATACCGATTTTGAGTTTTTAGTTACCAAAAAATTAATTAGGTGTAAATTTATCATAAGTGTACTATTTTGAAGCTTTTTGTAATCCAAGTAAATTTGTTATAAATATATCAATTTTAATTTTTTTTCATGGAATTAACTTTATTATTATTATTATTGTGGATTCTGGATCTATCTTCTTTTACCTGATCTCCTCGCTCCAGGAAGACCAAGAGATAAGGGGGGACAGTCTGCACGACACGCTGTTTTATTACACGGCCAATTTTTCTTGGCCAAGCACACTCGAAGATATCGCTGCCACCCACCGACCTACCCTTTCCCTCACTCTGTACCGACCTCCTGTTTTTTGCCATTTTCCTCCCCCGCACATTCATTCTTCTTTCGTGACGAAAGTAAAGGGACGTGGATGATGGACAGATCAAGGGATTTTGCTCATTGACATTCGTCCACCTGACTTATGCACAACCACACACAATGCAATAGGGTCCAATTCTATCGCGAATAATTAGATTTTTTGAAAAATATTTTTCCAACAATCATTTTCCTGAAAATAGATATTTATTATGATGTTTGGTTAAAACTTGAAGATGAATTGAAAAATATTTTCCATCATTCGGTATAAAAAATCTGATATGATTTTTTAAATAAACATACATTATTCATGCATCAATAATTGCCCATGGATGGTTGGAGAATTGACTATGGGCATCAAAGTCGTGAGGCTCACCTCGATGGACTTCGACTCAAGCGTCGGGGATGAGGGCACAAGTATTGGGGTCTTGAGCCTCAACCTTGATAATCCCTAAATTGAGCACCGAGTACCTAAGCCCAAGCACCAACGACCTGAGTATGGCCTTTGTGGAGTGCTAGGGACCAGAGCTAGAGTATTAGGAACCTAGCATATGGCCTTAGTGGACCTTGAGCTTGAGTGCCTAGGCATCGAGCATGAGCAATAAGGCTTCAGGCTTGACCTCGATGAACCTAGGCATGGATGCCAGAGGCTCCTACACTCGAGGCTCGATGGACCCAAGGATGTGCCTCAGGGAGCTGGGCACAAGTGCTAAAGTCCTAGGTACAGGCCAGCCTTGATGGACCCAAGCCCAGACACTAGAGGCTCCGGAATCAGCATTAGATTTCATGCCCAAGCATGGAACTTTTGGTTCCAAATGTCGATAACTAATCATATTTTATAAAATAATTTCCGATTTTTTAGAGAAAAAATCATTTTCCTGAATTTTAACATAAGTTTTCTGTCGAGTAAAGAAAATATTTTCCACTAACTCATTTTTCTCAGTAAACTGAACGCAGAAAATGAAAAAAAATATTTTTTCGAAACAAACGAAACCTAAAGCAAAGAACGATTTGCCGTAGTCATCTGTCATTAGCTTAAGAAAGTCAGAGCCTGAGTTCAACACACTTCAATTGAATTTCGCGTACTCATTTACCATCTCTCTGCTACTTCCAGCAATTATACTCGGCGACAATGCTGTGACTCGGGTATTTCAGGTGCCTCATCATACAACCTTATATCAAGACGCCTTTAGCGAATGGAGCGAGCAAGATCGAATCACTTACTTTCTCCATGCCGCAAACGTTCAAAAAAATCGATAAAGAAGTCATTCTCACTTGTCGGTATGGTCCTCGTCTCGACCGGGCTTTAAAGAGCCTTTTTGGCCTCATAAGCGAGAGCTCAAACTCATCAGCTTAGAATCTCCCAAGTTCGATCCCTAAATGGCCAAGGTGAGGAAATCGACAACAAATCACAGTGCGAAATGCCAAACAGGCATGGGTTCTCGCAAGAGTCTGATCTAATGCGTGAGACAACACGAATTACAGTTCAGCTTAACTTTGCAGCACTCTGGTTCACTTTGCCCTTAACTCCAAATAAGGACCGCGAAGACATCTTTTCTTATTGAAAAAGTTCAAGAATAGCTAGAGATGGCAAAATGGGTCATGGACCCATTTTTAGACCCATATTTTTCACTAATGGGTCGTATATGGGTCATGAAGATGTAATGGCTCAGTTAAAATGGGTTAAAGTGTTTTAAGTTCAATTTTATATGGGTCGAAAATGGGTTACACGTTCTGACCCATTTTCGATCCATTTTCAAAACCTAAAAACATAGACTTCCTCAACAATAAACAGTTACGCTTCGTTAGTGACTCATTTTCGACCCACCTCCGCCACTTGCCTCCGCCACTCGCCACTATGGCTCGCCTTGATGGAGCTTGGGCGAGCTGCAAGCTCGCCGGCCTTAGCTGAGCTCGGGTTCGCCTAGATCTAGCAAGTCGCGAGCTCGTCGGTCATGACGAGCTCGGGCTCACTTGGATCGAGCGAGCCGCGAGCTCACCGACCATGGGCGAGCTCGAGCTCACCTGGATCTGGCAAGCCGCGAGCTCGCCAACTGCGACGAAGCTCGGGCTTGCTTGGGTTGAGCAAGCCGCGAGCTCGACGGCCATGGGCGAGCTCAGGCTCGCTTGGATCTAGCGAGCTACGAGCTCGCTGGCCGCGACAGAGCTCACTTGGATCAAGCAAGTCGCAAGCTCACCAACCATGGCCAAACTCGAGGTTGCCTAGATTTGGCGAGCCGCAAGCTCGTTGGCCGCAACGAAGCTTGAGCTCACCCGGATTGGCCAAGCCTCGAGCTCACCAACCACGACAGAGCTTAGTAGCTCGGGCTCGCCCGAACAGTGGAGCCTTGATCTCACTGACCGGCTTGCCGATCACCATCGACGGAGTAACAATGGAGAAGGAGGAGGAAAAAGAAAGAATAGAGAAAATAAGAAAAGAAGAAAATAAAATAAATAATAATAATAATAATAATAATAATAATAATAATAATAATAATAATAATAATAATAATAATAATAATAATAATAATAATAATTTCAAAAAATTTTAAAATAATAAAAAAGTTGATTTTTTTTTTTTTTTTTTAATGATATTTGGTAGATAGAAATCCATATACATATTGGAGAAGCACTTTTAGACAAAGCTCAATGCTGTTGAGATTAATAAATAGAAATTCAAAACATGTAATTTTTAACTTGGTGAACTAGAATCAATAAATCAACCAAAATTAAAAACAATTACAATTAAGAAGCTATGCATTCTTGCATTCAAGAAGATTTGTTTTAAACAAGTATTATTTTCATATCAATTATTAGCTCATCAAATTTTTTCTTATTAAGAGTTCTTCAAAAGTATTTTAATTTAAAGATTTTTCACATTTTTTATTTTATTTACTTTTTAAATTTGGTGTGAAATTTTTATTTAAGTAACTAAAATATAAATGTGTTTCGATAATATGAGTCGAGTCGCGTATGGGTCATAAGATTTACACTATAAAAATATAAGTCAAAACGGGTTAAATTGATCAAATATGAGTCGACCCATTTTCGACCCAACCTATTCCTGACCCGACCTGCCCATTTGCCACCTCTAATAGCTACTGAGCCAAGCAGCGAACATTTTTCCTCATCTAAACTTCATTTTCATTCCTTGGCTATCTGATGATCTGGATGCAGACCTACCACAATAACCAAAAACTGAATCAGAGCAGGTCACGCAGAAGATCAGTCTATTACTCTTAGGGATCTCTATGGTAATGGCACACAGACCCTCAACAGATTTTCAACTGGCTCAACTCAAAGGAGATTCATATGAACACACTATGCAGTTCTGCATGACTAATGTGATGAAAATATTACTCCTTTTTGTGGTTTGATCAGCCAGATATCAAAATTCCAACTGAAGCAAACTTAAATTCATCCCAATTATCAACTCTTCAGCTGAATGTGCGTCCCCGGTAGAATGACAATAAGCGGATATCATGTCGTCAGTGGACAGTTTATTGGAACTTAGCAAATAGGAATCGTGAAGCAACAAAACAAGGTGCGAATTGCATAAGGCAAAATGCACAGCAATGTATAACTCAAAGGACAAAATGGTCCAAACAAGATTCTATATTCCATAGCAAAGAGGCGAGCATAACAACAGACTTAATCTAGTACTCATCAACATTCCAGACATAAACTTATTACAAAAGTCGATGTCACTTAGTCATCATCAGATTCAACTAGATGACAAGCCAGATAGTGAATGCCATCATGATACAAGCAATTGGGATGAAGGAAACGCTTATATAAGAGTGCAATGAAAATTTCCACAGAATGTAGACTACCATGTTATGGTGCCCATGAGATTAAAACCACTGGTCATAAAAAAGGCTAGGAGATCAAGGAATTGTGCGCTGGTAGAGAGGCAATGCTCCCAATGCTTCACGTTCTGCTTTCTCCTTCTTAACCTGCAAAATCTCACATAAGAGATTCTTGGTGATTTGTGCATATATAGACTGAAAAAAACTAGCTGCCATCATCTAAAACCGAGTGAATCAAAGAAAACCACTTCCTGAGAATTATCTCAACCATGACTTTGACAGATCATTTGGCAGGTACATTTTATTAAACCCAAGGAGAGGAGCAAATCAAGATAGAATGAGACACAGAAAAACACAAGCACACACACACACTCAAAGAACATATCACTCAATACTAATTGTACAACAGACGATTAATCTTGAGATAAGAAAAAATAATTTTTCACAGAAAACATCAAGTTCAGTTTCTTCCTGTAATAGAATTGGTTAAAAATTCACAACAGACTTCAATTCATAGAAACATCCGAAACTACTATCCACCTCCAAACTCAGCAAGTTAGAAAGCAAGACTTAAAAGATACAAAGTTGGATGAGACAAGCCTCAGCTGATTGACTCTACAGGAAGATAAAACTCAAGGACCTATAATACTGCCACAAAGGTATTCCATTCAACTATAATATTACAGCTAGCGAGACAAACTGTAGATGTGCCACTTTTTCTATGGCATTCATTCACTCTTCAAATCAACAATAGGAATTATTCCTCCAATAGTCAAAACACATATCAAACTTCACAATCACGGCTGACAAGGTTAAAAGAAAATTTTTATATGCAACTGATGTCTAAGCCATAACAGAAGCCAGAAGTGCCAAAAACCATACCATGCAACTTCAGAAAGATCTATAGATTCTAATACTTAGAGTTCTTAAGATAATAATACTCTTTTTTTTTTTACTTTTAATTATAAATTAAATGGAAGCAAATGGTTGTTAGCATATTTTTCCCCATTTTTAGGGTTCTCTAAGGGTTGAGGTTTAGGACCAGATATTAGGGGTAAGATTAGGAACAGCATTGATTCATTTCTCCACAACAGAAAGTAAAAACAACTAAGTGTCTAGTTGTAAGTATATTGAGGAGCACCAAACAGGTGCTTCCCACTGTACAAACAATCGAGCCACCAATTTGAGCTTTGGATTGCCTGTTACTTGATTCCTGAGATTAATATGGTATTCTACTAAACCTACCTTAAGAAGCATACCACAACTTGTCGCCACAAATTACTTCTTGATTTTTAGCTTTCCACCTTTTCACATTGGATAAAATGTCTGATTTCCATATATAATCTACAAGAACTAATAAATTTGCCCAAATAAAAAACCACTCCAATCACACGGGCCAATGTAGCAATAACAAAGATTCACAAGAGACCCAGAGAGACTCCTGAGGCTGCTAAAAGTTCTCTCTTATTGCAAAGGAAGCATGGAGCCAGATCACCATTCAAAGCAATCTATAAAAACTTCCCTCTCAGTAAAAGAAACTTACAAGAGCAAGCATATCCTGAAGGTAGCTTCTGAAAGGAGTTTGCATAGCCTGCAGGGGTAAGAATGAGATACATTAATATCTCTATATAATAATTTCTTTTCCATAAAAGGAAGATAGAATTTAGAAAGCCATTGCTCAAAACATACACTCTTCTGCTCAAATTTCAGCAGATGAACAAGCAACACCCAACAACAAAGAACACTTTCACGAAGCGCATATCGCTCGCATTGCACGCACACCACCGCCTCCACAAGTTTTCCGTATTCTATCCTGATTTCGTCATCATCAATTTTAATCTCTTATTCCCCGACGACAACGTTCGAGTCAGACTACCACAAACGACACCAACAAAAAAGAATGCTCGAGACACGCCCCATTTAAAGACACCAAAGCAAGGCGTCGCGATCCGAGACAAGCTTCGAGCACCCCTGGAAGACGGACGACGGACCGACCCCTCCGCCAAATGCCCCATTACCTGAAGATTCTCGGGAAGGTACTCGTGCTTCATGGAGAGGTCCATGGCGCGCTTGAGTCGCTGGTTCCGCGCGTCCACGATCTCCCTCGGCAGCCGGTTGAGCGCCTCCTTCACGTCCAGATCGTAGTAAGGATCGTAAAGATCGTCGTACCGGAGCCCTATTTTTCATTTCGAACAATCAGAACTCGACCGAAAATAAAAACCACAAAACTCGAGCCGACGGCAACATCGTCAAACATCGAAAAGCCGCCGCCGCCACCGCCGGAGGCGACCAGAACAACCGGCGGCGGCGGCGGACGCCGAATCGGACAACCGCATCCTCAATCGAAAACGAAGGAAAAAAAAAAGCGAGATCGATGGGGGTGAAATGGAAGGGGAAGGACCGTAGTGGCGGAGGCGCTTGGAGATGGTCTTCATGTGCTGGGCGGCTAACCAGTTCTTCTTCGGATCGAGCAGCGACTGCAGGAACGACGACATCTTCTTCTTCGTGCTCTCTCTCTCTCTCGATTTCGCCAAGCTGTTCTTCTCTCTTCTCTCTGCCAGAGACGATGGATTTCTGGAAAGATCGTCAGAGCCTCGGTTTTCGAGGTAATTGGGGGATCGGTTCGTGGGCTCGGTATGGCTGCACATAGATGGGCCTAACCGGCCCGGATAAAAATATGAAAATGGGCCGAGGTTGATTTCCGGTCCAATTGCTGACGTGGCATTCTTCTAGACTATACTCGTCAAACGAGTAAGGTGGGTCAGTTTTGAATCGGATCATAGAGCCGCTTAACCCGTTTGACCTGTTTTCACGTAATGCAAATTTGGTAACTTATCTCAAACTTGACCCATATTACTAAAACACTTCTTTATTTAATCCAATCCACAAAGACTCATAAACAAATTTAATTGAAATTGTAGAGTGAGTGAGCGCGAGATCTAACAAAGCAAAATAGACTAAAAAGAGAGTTAATGAGTTAGGTTTAAGTTGTAATCCCATCCATGACTCATTCAATACTTATATTTGTGTTTAAACCCATTTACTCAACATAACTAACTCATTCAACATATATATAAGTTAAGAAACAGGTTTATAATTCATTTTGACGGTTTCCAAGCACGATTAAATCAGATTATTTCCTCGCTTTTGGTTCCCTTAATTTCATTAAAGTGAGGTCGGTAACGCCGCTTGAAAGACCTAGGGGTGTGCATGGTCCGGGCGCTTCCCGACCTAGAACCGGAACCGCCCGCTAAGGACCGGTTCCGAAAAATCGAAACCGGATCCACCTATTTATTGTATGGATCCACCCGGAACCGGACCGCCGGTTCAGTCCGGTTCCCGGGTGGAACCATGGAACCGATTTTGATGCCAAAAATTCTGGTTTCGCAAGGAGAAACCCACCGAAAACCCAATTCAATTGTCGTGAGAGAAGAGAGACAAGGTGACGGGGATGGACAAAAGAAGGCAGCGAAGGCGAGCGGAGAACTGTTGGACCCTTGTACACAGTGATTACTAATGCACCAAGAATTGATGCAACGGTTCCCACAATGGAGCAAACAAACAAGTCAAGAATAGAGCAAACAAACAAGTCAAGAACTTAAAACCCTTCTCCCCCACCTTTCGCCTGCCATCAATGGAGCTAGCGAGTGACAGGCATGAGCAGAGATGATGAAGGGGCAAGGAAGGAGGACGAGAGAGGAGAGGGCATTACAGTAGAAGGCCAAGGTGTACTTGTTGAGCTCGTCGGACATTGGCCATTTTCGCTACCACCATGCTGCTCGCTTGAACCAGAACCACCATTATCATCCCCACGAACGGCAGCGAACCCCCGCCCTCCCCTCCATCTCCATCTCTCTCTCTAGCTCTCTTCTCAGTTCGTGGGTGAAATAATTGGAGGACCCTGAGAAGCTTTCCTCCGTTTTACAGGACCGCCATCGATTGGATGATTTTGTTTGACTTTAAAACTGACGGAAGACAAAGATCTCTCCCTCCAACGGAAGACAAGTGGCGGAGGAGGAGCAAATGGCGTGGATACTCGGGGATGAATTGAAGACGAAGAGAAGAAACAGAGAGAATCGAAGGCTAAGGAAGAAATAGAGAGAGAAGAGACGCGAATTAGGGTTTTGTGAATTAGGGCTCCGCGAGTCGCGACTTTTGTTTTGTTTAGTATTTTTTTTTTTAATTATAAATAGGTACCGGTCCGGTCCAGGTGGGTGGGCGGGCGAATCCGCCCACGGAACCGGGAACCGGATTGGTTCCCACCGGTTCTCAACAATTGGACCCGGGAACCGGACCAGTTCCCTCAAGAACCGCCGGTTCCGGGCGGTTCCGGGCAGTTCGGGCGGTTCCCGGGTATTTTGCACACCCCTAGAAAGACCCCATAAGAGAACCTCCATAATCGACACTTGGATTTGCTACTCCGGTCCTTGACATTGCCGGTCGGCTCAAAACGAGGCGCGAATGGAGAGTATTGCTCCTTGGATCGACTGTCAAGTGCTGCTTTTGACTTCATGTTTTAGTGCTCTTTCGATAGAACGATGGTTGCGAACCTTTATCGCGTGATCGGGAACGTGTCGATAAGAACGATTATAGCCGATGAAGAGCGGTCGGGTCGTCGGGTAGACACCAATGCGGCTTGGTTTTAACATTCTCTTGGCGGTGTATTTCTCTGGTAATGTGTCGGCCACATCTTATGCGCTTACCATCCACGGTCAGCCCGCGGAACTTCGGCTCGGGACAGGCATCGTTGGGGATCGTGAAGAAAAATTTGACCAATTTAATCTTAAATCTTTTTTTATTAATTTAATTGTAAACATTTCAATTCTATCAATTTAATTTTAATTTTTTTTACAATTTTACTAATTTAGTATTTCAGACCTATTTTGACCGGAAAACATGACAATCCTTCGAGCTCCTTTTCAATTTTTTAAAATTTTTTATTCTTCTTTTTATCTTTTTTTTCTTTTCTTTTACTTTTCCAACCAACTTTGTGCCAGCAACTCTCACCTGATCGGGCAAGAGCATCCTGGCCCTCACATGCGGTTGATGACCTTACTGGCTCAGCATTGAAAAAGAAGAAAAAATTAAAAAAATTCAACAATAAATTTTTAAAAAATTATCTATGAAAGACTGTTGACACTAACTAAGGCCATTTGACAACCATCCAAACAAATAGTCTTTTGATTTCGATTTTCTGTTCCCAGAATCGGTTTAGGGAACAATCGCGTTTGGTAAATTTTTTGTCCAAAACTGATTCCCGAACAAATTTACTCCTAGAATCGGTTTTGGACAAGAATTCGAATAAAAAAAAAAAATATGATTCTCCATCCTAATCAAAAAAGAGAATCAAAAGTCTTAGCCGAATCAATTTTTTTTTTTATTTCTTCCTAGTATGAAATATATATTTGTTGTATATAGAATACATATTTAATTTTACGTTATAATTTAGTATTTTTATTTATTACATATTGTAGGGATATTAGTATAGTTTATACTATGATTTATTATTTACTATATAATAAAAATTGATTAGTTAACATTTTTATTACTTAGTATAAAAATATAATTAATCAGTGAATGGTTTATGAAAATTCAATATCAAATTTATTTTAATCTAAAAAGGTAATTAAAAAAAGAATTGGAATAGAAATTTTATATAGTTACTAAACGTGTTTTTACATTCTTTTTCTATTCCGAATCGAAATTTTATTTGTTACCAAACGCGTTTTTTTTACTTAGAATCGTTAAAACAGATCGTAAATAATCATTTTTGGAATCGCCTTCCTAATAGAATCGTTCTAAACGCCTCTAAATCGATACGTTAGCGATTTTCGACAAAAATTAATCAGAGGTACAAAATTAATAAATCGTTAATAAATTTAGAATTAAATCGACGCATAATCATAAAATTTAAAACTAAATCGACACAATTCACAAGTGAATAATTAAATCAGGAAATTGACCAGAGATGTAAGACTTAATTAGTCAAAATGAAAGGTTTAGAATTGAATTGCAATAAAATCCAGACTTTTTTTTTTTTTTTTAATTTCCCCCAAATTCACCTGACAGAATTTTGAAACGTTCAGTATTGTCACTAACCAAATACATCACCTTCAGAAAGCTCTTTTGATTCAAAGTAACTTCTTAGTTTGGGGTCTCGAAAGACCGAAGCGACTACACGTTTGTTTACTCTTCGTTTTGGCTCTCGTACGCGAGACAAATTAGCAGAAACAATCTCCGAATAAGCTTCTCAGAAATGAGTTCTGTACTCCGGCTATAGAACGTACTGCATGCCAACAATCAATACAGCATTCTGGACACATGGTAGTCGGCGAGTAAGCCATCTTTGCTCAAGCTCCATCACCATGTCTGGCTTATCAGTACTGCGGCATCAGCATGAACCCATTTCGAGAGAAATTAGGGTGGAAGAATTGCAGGGAACCTAGCACATCAACAGAAGAGCTTCGCGTGTCCGGCCAAGGAGACTCAACACGGTTGCGGCAATGTGATGCCCAGTGAGCCCAGCAAGGGAAAGCTGCTCATTTGGTGACGCGTGCTCTACGTAGGCATCGGGTAAAACAATTGGCCGCCACTGGAGGAATCAAACCTAATCAGTACAGCTTAGAAACAGTAACTCACAATTCATTAAATTTTCCTCCCGCATCAGTACTGCACAACACTTAGAATGGCCTCGCGTACTGTGGCCAATGCCTGGTATTATGGAGCTGAAAATCCGCTCTTACTAAAGCTATAGATTGTCCGCGAACTATGGCCAATACCAGGTATCAAACTAATAAAAAGGAAATGATTCGCCCTACTTGTGGTTATTCTTTCATTTATCATGGCTTTGAAATGCAAAAATTAGATGATGCCAACAGGAACGGTGGGCCCGTCTTTCCTCAAGAAAGGATCCATGACAAGGGCACGATCACAAATAAAGGACTATAGAAAGGATGATGCTGTACCTTTATTCTCCCATCAAGCCGTCCATCAAGTGCAATGAACTGTGCAACATGGGACCCGAAACCTCCAATGGATCCTTCCTCAACAGTGACCAGAAAGGCATGATTTTCGCACAACTCCCTAAGTAATCCTATGTCAAGCGGTTTGCAGAATCTTGCATCAGCGACTGTCACCTCAATTCCAAGCTTTGAAAGAAGGGACCGAGCTTTGACACAGTTCTGAACCATTGACCCATAACCAAGCAAAGCAACATCTTTACCTTCTGCAAGAATTCTCCCCTTTCCAATCTGTTCTGCAAATCCAGACATTTAATCAAAAGCCCTAGAATATGACAACACAGCACTTCAAGTTACGCATGAAAGCAAATGATTGCAATTATTGATAAGTACGCAATAGTAGATAATGCAATGTAAGATGGCAGGGAACAACTTGAATTTCACCTAAAACTGAAATTTGGCAAATAGATTTTAGATTCGAGATGCAGGCCTAAAACTGATATTCAGTTATAACAAATCCTGGAAGGATATTCTAATGAGAATGGAACACAATGACAATCGAAAAGGAAAGTACAGACTTCATATCTCATTAAGAACAGGCAGCAAGTGGTGTTCTCGCCTCCGTACTATAAAAAAGGTGAACTTTGGTTGTTATCAATATGAAAATTGGTCAAGGAAATTCCATGAAAGGGAATGTATGAAACACATCATCCGCATGGTTAATGTTCTCAACCTCAAACTAACAAGAACTAGAGCCATTTACATTTTCTTTTTCTTTTTTAAATTTAAGCACACATTTACATGAGATCCTCACTTCACACGACGGAGACGCAACTGTCGAAAACAATATCACCTGGGAGTAACATTGCTGAAGCATTACCTCAATGGGGATCCCTTGACTGAGAGACTTGTCTGTCCGAACAATTGCACCCCGTGGATACCGGAAGCAAATTGGACGATCATCAACTATGGCAGCAGTTTCTACCATGTCCACTAGCTCATCTTCATCAGATGGCGCCATGACAATCATGTTGGGCAAACATGACATGAACGTTATATCAAAAGCCCCACACTGCACAGGACCATTAGATCCTACCAAGCCTGCACTCGTAATGACAAAACGGACAGGAATTCTTTGCCGATCAACATCATGGACCACCTAATGCCACAACAGATTCTCAATAAGGAAATCTGTCTTAAAGTTATCATGACCATAAATATACAGCTGAAAAGGTAAGAACCTGATCAAATGCTCTCTGAAGAAATGCAGATGGGATCACACAAAATGGCTTTAATCCTCCACATGATAAACCCGCAGAAAATGTAACTGCATGTTGTTCTGCCATTCCTACATCGAAAAACTTGTCTGGAAACTTCTCACGAAACAACTGAAACGATGGTTCCACCTCCGCTCCCCCATGAACCATCACAACATCTTTGTCACTCTCTGCCTTCCTAACCAGAGCCTCCACAAAACAATCACTATATGTCCTGGGTTGATAATTAGATGCCATTGAATCACAACTGCTTGAACCTGAAGAGCACCACAGATACAAACCACGAATATTTGAGTGAAACATCACTCTAGGACAGTTAGAGCATATAGGAACTTTCTTCTATGAAAATATGGTGCATACAGCAGTCAGCCCTGGAGTTTTGGTTGGAAGATAGCAGCATTTAGGGAAAACTGACACATCTTCACCCTAGTTGCATACTCTAATACTATAATTATAGGCGTGACTAAGAAACTAGAAGGGCTAGCATGAAGCAAAACCTGACAATGACTAGACAGAAAATATGTAAAATTAGGCTAAAAAAGTCAGATAATCATCATGGGACAGCCAAACAAAAGTAGATTTGACTCTCAGCTCACAAGCATTTTTATGATTTGTATGGTTGTCTCTTGAGAGTGATGAAAATAATCATCACAGACTGCCATTTCATTGCCCAAAAATCTGATTTGTGAGCATATGTTCTGAATCAAATGAACGGAAATGACAAGCTAACTATACAAACAGCAAACAGTTCAAATGTTGAGCAAAATCCACAAGCTGGTCCTGGGTTCAGAATTTATTACTCCTTATGTAATAATTTGGAAACAGCACGAGAATGAATGGAACTCAATGATTCATCATAAAATAAAATATGCAGCTACACACAGGACAAAAGTGGGAAATCATACCATGTAGCACAAGACCAAATATTAACCAAAGAGAGACCATTGACACGTTTGGCTGCTTCACAAGTCAACAAGTATTCCACCGAAAAACAAAAAGCGCAGAATTCCTAATGATATCTGACATACCTTCGCCTACATCCACGCCAGTCTCACTCTGCTGGCTACGTTCGATCCCTTGATTTTCCTCGGTTACAACATGAATCAGTACAGGACCCATTGAATTTAGTGACGCCACTTCTTGGAGAACACAAACCAAGTCCTCAATGTTATGGCCATTAACAGGTCCAATATAGTACAAGCCAAGCTCTTCAAAGAGAGTCGAACCGGGTGGACCCATCATACCACGAGCAAATTCATCAACTTTGGCTGCCCATTCATGCATGCCTTTGCCAATTTTTTTAGTAACACCCTGGAAAAATAAGAAAGCTGCATGTTAAATAAGGGCATACACAATTGCCACTAATTGTACACTACTGGTTCAGTTATCACTAGTAAAAATCCGGTTACAGGAAAAAACACCAACAAGTTAGCATTTCTCCTTTTTGTCCTTAAAAAAAAATAATATTCAAGGCTTTAGAAAGGTTTCTCTTCGTATTTCTTCGGAATAAGTGCATTAGAAATCTTAAAACTTATCGTAAAAATGCAATTGAGTCCTAAAAGTTTAAGAATGTACAATTAAATCCTCAAACTTATCCAACTGAGAAAGTACCTCCATTAGCTTTGTCTAATTTGAGTAAAAAAAAAAATACTAATGTAGCTTTTCCTAACATATTTCAAGACACAGTGTTTTTTTTTTTTTTTTTGGGTAAAGTTCAAGACACAGTGTTGATGTGGGCACCACCTTAAAAAAAATGCCAAAGAAAAACAAAAACAAAAGAGAGAAATAAAAAGAAAGATAAAACAGATGTGATACAAAAACATCACTGGGAGAGGGTTGTTTCAGATGGGGGCATAACTTCATTGGCGAAGGCCGCTGGCCCTTGCACAGCATTGGCCCCACTGCTTGCCAACACTGTGCAAGGTTCAGCCAACCCTCAGAAGAAAAAAAAGGAACTCAAACATTCCATCAGCTACAGCCTCTTTGTTTTTTTTTTTTTTTTTTTTTTTTGGCTAATAGAAAAAAAGCTACAACAAATTTTCACTTAAAATCAATGTACACATCTCTTCTTCATCTTCTTCATCTCCATGGATTCTCCACCTCCACACATACTACTATTTCATAATTTCATGACAAACTTGCTAGATCCCCCTCTCTCCCCCTACCCCCCCCCCCCCCTTTTCTTTTTTCTCCTTAAACCCTTCGAAGCAGCAAGGCAAAGCAAACAAGAGGCAAGAGCAAGCCCACAATTAAAACCCTTCACTGCTCTCTCTCTCTCTCTCTCTCTCTCTCTCTCTCTCTCTCTCTCTCTCTCTCTCTCTATGTGCTGATTTCAATGGCTTCCACTGTTTTGAGACACCACAATCCAACGCACCTCTTGCCACTTCTTGCTGTAGGGGACTCGTTGCCGGCCACTCAATCGCCAAATGGGTCTCCACCAACAACCACCTATCTGGTGTGTCACTTCCACGGTGGAGATCCATCGACACTTTCACTCAGTGTTGACCAGTTCCATTGGACTGCCTGAGAACCGTTCTAGTTCAGTTCAGGACCAAGTGGTCCGATTCCAGTTCCGGAAACTAGGAACCAATCCTCTTAGTTCAATTCCCAATTCCTGGGTGAGATCGAACCGAAACAAGAACCAATCACCCCTACAGTACATTCCTGAGTTTTCTTCTCTTCCTCAATTAGAGAGGCTTGGCTTGGAATGCACAAACGAAACCTTGTGGCTACAGCATCCTTAATTTCTTCACAGCATGGAATTTTTGCAAGCTCTCTCACTAACCCCTCCAAAATTAAGGTCTCAACTTCTTCCACCAACTTCTGCGACTTCAATGCATAGCTCTTCTTCAACTACCCCTTTCTATTCATTCTCGAGAATCCACTCACCAGAGCAACGTAGTCCAAGTTCATGTGGTCACGACAGATTTCGCCTCAGAGATTAGTCCCAATGTCAATGGGGTTCTCGGTGATGTTTATATTCTCACTGCCTGTTGTCAGCCTCAAGGGCAAATCAACCCCCGAGCAATGCTGGCAAGCAGTGAGACCAAGCAAGCCAGGCTCGCAGCCCTTGCCCACTTGCAATGAGGGTGAACAGTCCTCGCCTATGGCTAGGTGAGGGTCATTGGTCCTCCCTCAACAAAAATGCAGTGTGTGGCAGCACCACCCCTTAACCCACTCTGTCACTCTTTATCTAAATAGAATCAACAATTCAATTTGTTTTTAGCACGATTTTCATTTTGTAAATTTTCAACCCTTAATAACCCTATTTCTATATAATTTGCTTAGGTCTCTCTCTATCTCTAAAGCGTCACCATACCAATGTTGTGTGCCTTTAAAAAATATTTAATTAATGGCATGTCAACATTTTCCGCCATTCAAATTAGACAGACTTAAGAGAGGTACTCAATTGCACCAACCATACAAGTTTTAGGACTGGTTTGCACTTATTAAAAGTTCTTGGACTTGAATACACTTTTACAACAAGTTTTAGTACTTCCAGTGCAATTATCCCTTTCTCATTGACATGACTTCAACTTTAGTTGTTACAATGCACTTTGCAGAGACTAAAGAGATGACAACTCTAGAGTCTAATTCAAAAGGAAATAGTTTGGCTTGTACTTGACTTTGAGTGATTATAAAATGACAATTCAAAACTTCAAATTGTATATAAAAAGTCAGCATCACAACGTATTCTTTTATACTAAGATGAAGAGCACCTACTCGCAAACATTTAAGAGATATTCTGTACTAAACACCATGATGACATTAATCAAAACCTTTTTCTATTAAGTTGAGTCAACTCCATGGATCTTGTAGACAAATCCTTAGTAAACATCCTTAATCTATTGATCTCTTCTAAGCACACTTTGTACTGAATTTGGAACTTAAAGCTCCGCTAAGATGAGCCTAAAATGGGAAACTACTGGAATTATCTATCTATCATCAGGTTCTACATAAATAAAGGGGATTGTATGGTTACTTCAAAGGTTGTAGATGTCTTCAGAAGAGGCCTTTATGATTAACATCTCACATCCAACCAAAGCAGCTGTAAGTGTCATATTTCCGTTACAATAAACAAGCTATGGCAAGGACAAACAAAAAGGTGTCAGGAGCGAGGTGGATATGCTATTTTGGCGATGGTCATAATCATGGTCTACTCATTTCTCAAAGTCAGCAACATGTTTTCTATTTTCAACATGTGCATTGTCAATCTGTAAAATATTTCAACTCCCTCTTCATGACCTGAAAGCAGCCATTGAAATAGTTCTATCCAAATAAACTGCATACCTTGGCAGCTTCTCTAAACTTCCGGAAAGATTTGCTTGACTGGAGCTTACTTAGAGTACTAGAGAGAGCATTGATAGATGTCGTCGGGCCCTCTTCAACATTTGGGTGCAAAGAATGACGACTATCATTCAAGATTACTATCATGTCAGAGTCCAAATAACCTGCATTGCTCATTGCCTCATAGACCTGGCCTGCCATTGTAGTTCCATTGCTTATGACTGTCAGAATTCGTTCACGTTTTCCCTTCATATCCCGTGCAACTGCCATGCCTAAAATGATATAACGTATTGCGTAAGCTTCCTTCTCATTAGTGGAAAAAGAAAATCACGCACAAGTACCAACATGCATGTGATCGAAAGCTAGGTTATAGAACCAACATGTCACATGAGAACTGACTGCAAGAGACATTACCTAGCCCTGCAGAAATGCTGCTGCATCCATGTCCCGCACCAAAAGGATCATATTCACTTTCAGATCGAGAAGTGAAACCAGACAAACCGTCCTTTTGTCTCATAATGTTCATGAGGTATCTCCTTCCAGTAAGCATTTTATGCGCATATGCCTGCCAAGTAACCAGGATAAACAATTTAATACTTTGAAAATGCGATTGTGCACTTGTTTTCAATAATGTTAAGGATCAAACATGTGCTGATTGCTATCCTTTACTCACTTGTTCCCCAACATCCCACAAAATTTTGTCTGCAGGAGCATGAAAAACGTGATGTATTGCCACCGTCAGCTCAATGACTGCCAGACTAGCTTTCAAAGGTTTTTGTGCTTTTCTTAATACTGACGATAATTCTAAACGGATTTCATCGGCTAACTGCCGCAGTTCCTGCAAAACTAGTCATTAGTTGATAGGGGCGAGATTAGCTTGAGGAGGGGTAACCCATAAATCAAAGAGAAAAAAATGAGCAAACCTTTGTAGACAGGTTCTTCACGTTGGTAGGGCTCTCAATGACATCGAGTATGGGCGTTGGTACTTTCTCATGGAAGAAATCGTCACTATCAGGCAAAGAATTGATTTGACTAAAAGCTTTCTGCGTCGAGAAAAACCCCAATAGTCATAAACCCCAAAGCAACAATTGCCAAGATCATTCTAGACATATATAATGGTGAACACTTATTGCTCTGCCATTTTTTGAAAATTCCACAGCGAAAAGCTTATGAATTTGATGAGGATGAAAAACAAACACAAAATGGCGATGAACACTGTCAGGTGGCATTTTAGAGGAACCACAGCGCCGTATAATCCATAAAAGTACATGTCTGCTAGAAATCAGGGACAAGAACATCGCCAAAATGGTATTTTTCTATTCCCAACATTATCCGTAATTGACTGGTAGAAACCAGTCCAAACTGATAATGCAGATCAGTAGACGCCCAGTACATCAGGCCCCACTTCACAAACACGCAAAACACTCGTACTTCCCAACTATAAGCAAGAGACGCGAACAACCATACACAAACTTTTCGAGATGGGTTAGTTCGCTTTTCGAACGGTGAGCGATCACGAGGTACGCAAACAGTCCACACGATCACTTAAAGAGCACAACGACCAGATCAGTGCCCTCTCAGCAAGCGAACGAAACCACCGTTACCTTCGAGCGAGTCGCGCCGGGAGCAGAAGCGATTTTCCAAGCCTCCGCGCTCGGCGGCGACGGAAACCGAAGCCCCGAAGGCTCCGCCGAGAGCGCGGGCCGCCGTCCGCCGCGATCGCCGCGGGCTCCGAGCGCGGAGAAGCGAGGCGAAGCAGCAGCCGCCATCGATCGCGCGAGGGAACCGCGGTCGGCCCGGCGTCCTCAGCTAAGGAGGAGGAGGAGGAGGAGGAGGAGGACTTCCCGCCCCCGCGCCGCCGCCGCCGCGCGCGGCCGCCGGAGGAACGAGCCCGGCCTCATCGATCGGGCGCGGATTCCGAGCTCGGGAGCGTTGCAGAACTTCGCCGCGGCGATGGGGAAGTGATCGGGGGTGGGGATTCGACCCGCTCGACGAAGGTTGAAGATGAAATGATAATGATGATGATGAAGTTGAAACTGAGAGAGAGATAGAGAGAGAGAGAGAAAGAGAGGGGATGGAGACTAAAAATGGAGAATCGCTGGAGAATCGAGACTGTTGCAGAAAGAAATGCTCCCCTGAATTTTGGCCTTTTGTCTTCATTATAGAGATAAAGATACCGATGGTCTCTAAAATTCCAATTTACTCAATTCGCTTTGATTCGTGGATTAAATAAGAATGTCTAGTCTATCATTCCATCTATTCAAGATTGGGGAATGACATTGAATATTTTCATAAAGTTGGCAAATATTTATCAAAACTCCATGGATTGTATTGAATAAATTAAGAATTTTTAAACGATATTGTATTTTAGATTAAAGTTCATGATGCACATTAAATAAATTAAAAGTTCATAAATTGAGTTATATTATATATTAAATCAAAATTTAAAGACCATTTATTTTATTATTTATCACTTATTAATCGTACTTAACAAAAAAAATTCTTTTCAATATTATCATCATATATGCCCCAAAATGTATAATTTTTGGAAAATGATAAAAAAATTCTTTATCCATGAAAGGAAGGAAAAACTACATTTGTTTTAGATTTTTAAAATAGTTTTTAGATATATAAATTTCAATCTTGGCTTAGCAAATATATGTTGATGGAACTAAATGGAATTGAAGACTTTTTTGATGGCTTCGTTTGTTTTAGATTTTTAAAGTAATTTTTTACTTATATAAATTTCAACTAAACCACTTAATGTACTATTAAAATTTTTGAAGGGAATTGGATATGGTTATCCCACAAACTATTTTAATTTTTGTGAGAATATCTCTCTTCATCTTCACATTTCAATTCAGGTAAAATCAATAGCATCCCTGAATTAAAAATTAATTTATATGAAGTAATTGTGGTTTGTGAATTTTCACTAGTAGCCATCTCTCGTGACTTTTGAGAGATTATCTTGTCGGCATCCAATTTGCAAAAGTGAATATAGAGACTACTTTATAGATTTTTTTTATCAGATATTTAGAAAAAAATTCTTACAATTTGGAGGCAAGTAATTACGATTAGGTTATCTTTTCTTGTACCAATATGTAAAAATGATGGGATGCTCTACTTGAAGGGGTTAAACTTATATCATAGATCAATTTTCTTTGAAAAATTAATACATCAACCATTCATTGAAGGGTCTAAATTTATCATCCATTTGATTTAACTTTACCAAATGCAGACTAGCAAATTAGAACTTGTCAAAAAAAAAAAAAAAGACTAGCAAATTAGAAAGGAGAAATCCCCAGGAGGGCGGTTGCTCACCTTAAGTGACCAGAGATGGGTTCCTACAGATATCATTATGTGTAGTCTAATGACATTCACCTGCCATTACAAATGATGACAGATTAACATACGTCTGAAGCTATTTTTATTTATCGCACAATACTAGTTCATTTTTGCTATGCATATAAGACCCTAGTTAATGTAATAAGATTTCTGTAATATTCATGTTGATATTTTACAAATTTGTTTTGTACTTTCATTTATCACAAGTGTAAAGTTTTATATTTCCTTTAAAAAAAAAGGCTCATCCTATAAAAGTTGAATGCGTTAGATGTGCTAAAGTCTCTTTAATTACGTACAAAATTTCGAACTTTTATTTCATGAGGCTCCTCTCAATAAATTAAATGCACTAGATATCTATAAAGGTCTATTTTTAGAACAAGATTAATATCATAAAAAATTTAAATTGGTTCATTGTGACAAATTTATCATAAATTAATTCAAAAAATTGCTCCCTTAGTTTACATTAAGTTTTACCTTTTGTTGAGTTGATGACACGCTAGACTCGGAAATGATCACTTTTTCGTTTGTCACAAATGTATTAGTTGGGGTTTTTCGAAAAAATTAATGAAGAGTAAATTAATATCAATATACTATATAAAATAGTTAGTGGTTTTGTAAATACAATTTGCAATTTAATTCAGAAAAATTGCCAAAAAATCAAACATTTTTCATAGTATTAATCATTTAAAATAAAAGTTGAATCAATATTACTTACGTCCAAAAAAAAATATTTAGAATAAAAGTTGAAAAAGCCATAAAAACTGTCATCTATTTCTTTATGAACTAAAGTAACGTTAAGAATAAATCCAATTTGCATTATCTTTCCAAAGGTTATCTAAAAAATACAAAAAAAACTTATGTCCTTAGTATCGTGCCCTATAAAATTTTGTCTTAAATGTAGATGTTTGCGCATGGCATTTTATGCTCAGTCTTGACTATAACAATGATAAGCAAGTTAGATACTAAAACAAAAATTAACTGCCATACCTACAACAGTGGAGAACTTAGCATCTGTCGACCTAATTAAACGAAGAATATAGAATCTTTCTAAACTACCCGAAAACCAACTTTTTTAAATTTAAAATTTTCCTTGGTTTTTATTATAAAAAAATAAATTCCAAAAAATAGAAAAAGGGATTTGCAAAAAAAAAAAAAAATAAAACAACCTTTAAGAATTGATTAAAATTAATAACATAAAAAAATAAAAATTGATAAATAAATAACAAAGAGATTAGATCTAATTAAATTTATTTTTTGGTAGTGCTTGCTAAACATCCCCAAATCGCACATCCCAAGTAACAAGGTTATACGCACACAAATCTGATACTTATGAGTGTGAAATCTTTATGAAACTCCTCTAATTTCCTTCAAAATTGGACTTGTACACCAACGAAATCCAAGGAAAGCAAAACTCCAAAATTATACACAAAAAACTTAAAATCTAAACTAGATTGAGTTAGAAATCTTCTCAAAATGAGAGAGAGAAACTTCTAGATTTAAACTAATTTAGAAGAGAAAAACTCCTCAAAACGGAAGGAAAACAAGGAAAAAAAAAAAAAAAAAAACAAAGAACCAAATCAACCAAAGGAAAAGGCAAAAGGGAGGAGAGGGACAGATATCCTTCCATGGAGGTTGAAGAAGAAAGCTGTGTGAAGAGGAGAGCGAGACTAGAGAACCCTAAATAAGAGAGAGAAAAAGTGTAATTTATAATTAGAGAATTAAATGAGCAATGTGATCGATCCGAATCACCAAATCAATGCCAAATTCTCCAATTTCTTGTTTGCCTAGAAGGGTCAAGACATGGTCGCTTCGTAAGGGTTTGAATTCGTTCTCTTGCGGACAATCGACATCTCTTTTGCTTAGGAAGGACGTTGCTCAATGGAGTCGAAGCAAGCAAGAACAAAGAGGAACCAGAAGATAATTAACACTTGCCAAACGTTATAGAGTACATAACGCGCGTTGGCGCACGGTAAGTCATGCACACGCACGCGTCTCTGATCGTGCAATATATATAGGGATTTAGAATCTCCTGTTCCTAGCATGTAAATACCCAAATTTCAAGGGAAAATCAAACAACTTTGTTTCGTTCAGGATCAGAGCTTGTCGATCCGTCGAGTAAATTTGCAAAAAAGGGCTTCGACTTGGGCGTATCTCGTTCTGTCTCTCTGGTGAATTCTTTGGGTACGTAGATATATTACATTTCGGTCCCTCTCTTCTTTCATTAGCATTAATCATCGTTGTCATCACTGTTTCATACCTTTTATTCTTCGACATGAACATGAGATTTGGTGCCTAAAATTGAGAAAGGAACGGCCTCTAAGCCCTCTTAACCATCAAGCCGTTTATCCTCGATTCCTCGAATATATAATGCGATATGAACAGTAATGATTAATGATTTGGTGTTCATAATTATTTTTTGAAAACATGATCGGTTTTATTTTTAATGAAATTCAAGCAGCTCGATGACATGTCAGCGTAATGAGCAATGTATGCTAATATGTGACGGTTTAACTGCGAGATCGGAAGAAACTTATAATGAATATCATTTTTGTTTCATGGATGAATGATTTGGCTTTTTTTTTCTTTTCCGAGACATTTCAAAGACTCTGTTGCTTTTGCCCGGTACAATAGGTTGAATTCTTTATTTTTGGAACTTTGGGGGATTTTTTTTTTTTTTTTGAATCTCGGGTGTAAAAAGTTGGTTTGTGTTTTGGGAATTGGCTGGAAAAAACGTATTTTAAATTTCTAAAATTACAAAAAAAAAGGAGCTAGATACAACTCTATAAATTATTAATTGTATATAAAACGGAAGGTTTTTGTGGGGTTCATGTCAAATTAAAGTCAAACGGGAGTTCCCCAAGATTTACAAAGTCAAAAAGTTAAAAAGTAGAATAAGTAGCAGGTAACTTTTATTAGAACATTAAAATGAGTTTGTTTAATAAAAAACAAATGATTTAAGAAATATTTTTCTTAAAAATAATTGCTAATACTTAGAAAAAGTAAATGATATGAAAAATATTTTTATTGTCCATAAAAATGTTTAAATATAAATTGTTCTTGATAAGAAAAATATTTTTATTAATTAATTATTTTAAATGATATATGCAACATTATAGAATTTTACTTTTCAAATAATTTATTTTAGCAAAACAAAAGGAACTTGTTGAATTGATGCATCGATGCTGCAATATGCAAGTTATCTAGAATGACCACACCACTATAAATATAATTATTACAGAACATGCTAGCATTCACTGTCATATGAAATCATTAAACTTTGTCCTTCGATAATGATGTTTTCCTCCAATCATCTCCAATTTGATTGGCTACAAACATGTGCGTGGCTAACATCAATTGAATTTTCATGTGGCAATGTCCATGACACGTAATTATTGACACATAAATTTAACTATTTTATTTAGGACTTAATCATATACAAAATTATAAATTAATAGCTAAAAAAACAAAGAAGAAGTAAAGAGTAAATTAAATAACTTCAATTAAAATGCATCGTATATGTTTTTATTAAAATCCATTACGCTTAGACATTATGAGTATTTACATAACTATCACTAATATAAAAAAATTTAAAAAAAAATAAAGAAAAGAATTGTTTTGATTAAAAGGTATAAGAAAAAATCGAATGGGGTTCTTTGCCAAAAAAAAAAAAAAATCGAATGGGGCCGAATAGAGGGTTTTTCTTTATGCGCGGGCTCGCCCATCTATCTCTTTCCCTTTTCTCCCTTTTGCGTCTGGGCCGGTCCATCTCCTTTTATTTCAACCTGGCCCGCATGCATGTCATCTTCCTCCCATCATACCAACCACGCTTCTGCAAAAAGAAAGAAAAAAGAAGAGCGTACGAGCAGAGGAGACACGGGATCGCCATGGAGCAGATGGCAGCGTGATCCGCGGGTCGAATTAGTTGGCCCGGCAAGCTGGCGGTGGCAGGGGCCATGCGCGCCTGCCTGTCGCCCTTTGGCTTGCTCATTTGTTCGGGCGTTCTTTTGGGTTCGAGCTACAGAGGGAGAGAGATTGGAAGAGCTCGGGAGAGTTTTAAGCGAGTGAGAGGGAGAGAACCAAACAGTGAGGGAGCTCGAGAGGGTGGACGACCGTCGCCGGAGTCCGTTCGTCAAGCGCCGCCCTTGCAGTGCTTCCCCCCGAACCAGGTAGGTCTTGTGCGTAGCTTTTTGATTTGTGTCGAGTTGCGTCGCCTTCCCGAGGATCTCGCTTCGGGAACACTGCGGGACGGCCAGTCATCGTTCGATCCATTTCGAGTTCACCCTCCCGTCGCCGCTGTCGAAGCCGAGTATGGATCTCTCATTTTAAACGCCCGTTCCTGTGAACCGCCGCTGCTCTGCCCTATTTTGGTAGGACAGGACGTTGAGTTTTGTTCCTTCTATTAGTCACACGCGTATTGGGCTTCTGTGGGCTAATGTGGTTGATTTCGAATGCCCATTTGATGACTTTTTTTTTCAAGTTTGGCGCTGAGTCCGAGTCCAAAATGGGTCGATATCGTTCCTCCATTTCATGCCTACCACATGTTCGATGATATGTCTAAGCCGGCCTAGGCTCGTGCATCACCGATTCCCATGTGTTCTTGAACGCGGATAAGTACGTTTTGAATGTTATGAACCTTTTGTCGTTTGCGAGTTGTCGTTTGCATCACCGGGCCATGTCTGGGCACGTCCGCTGTGTTTTATTTGTCTCCCGTTGGTTTCCGGTGTGGTGGTTGTAAGTGGAGCGCGGCTCGGAAGGGCCGGCAATGATGTCACGAGGTGATGGCGGCGGCAAGCGACGAGCTCAGCCGCTGCTTTGTTTATAGTGCTCGGCGTGAGAGAATAGGTTGGGCATGAGGCGATGGAGGCATCGGAAGGAGGGGCCAATTTTGGGCGTAGGAGGAAACCAAAAGAAGAAGAAGAAGATGGGCAGAAAAGAAGAAATAAAAAAAGAAAAAAAGTGTAAACGTGGAAAAAGACAAAAGGGAAAAGAAGACGCTCGGGGGAAAATTCGTGGGGAAGGAGACCAAAAGGGATGAAGTAAAGAAAAAAAAGAATAAAGAATAAAAAAAGGGAAAAAAGCAAAACAAAAAAAAATAGAAAACTATAAAATGGCAAAAGTTGGCTTCGGGAAGGACCGTTGAGCAGAAGGTGCAGGGAAAAGGACGAAGTGAGAAAATGATGAAAGAAAAAAAAATCATTAAAAAATATAAAAATGAAAAAAAAAAGAAAATTTCTTTTTTTTTTAATCCAACAGTGTTGGATCCGGGTTTAAGTCGGGTCAGTAGGCCGGATTGGGTTTATCCTGTCCGAACCCGTTTTCCTGAATATAATAATATTTAATATAAAAATTTAGAAAAAATTCAAAAAATTTGAAGAAAAATTAAAAAAATTCTGAAAATAATAAAAATTCAAAAAAACTTTCAGAAAATTCAATAAAAATTCAAAAAAAACTTTCAGAAAATTCAATAAAAATTCAAAAAAAACTTTCAGAAAATTCAAAAATTTTAAACATTTTTTTAAATCGAAATTTTAAAAAAATTTCAAAAAAATAAAATCGCATAATCTTTTTGGGAAAAATTCGAAAATTCTTCTTTTCATAAAAAAATCGAAAAAAATTATAAAAAACTTAAAATATCTCAAAAAGGTTAAAATTAATCTTTGGAATAATTTTCTTCTAAAAAATAGGAAGCCTTTCAATTTGGAATTATGGTCAAGGTTAACTAAGCCCTTAGGGCTCTACTTTAGGGTTTCAATTGTCCTTTAAGGACAGATGCCTTTAAATGTACAGTATTGACACATTGAGTTTGGCTTCCCTTTAGTCTAGTTAAGATTAGTATTTATATTTTCCATAGTATTAAATCTTTGCTATCCCATGATATGCATTTAATGCTTTCATTGATTGTCGATTATTATGTTGATGACCATGTACTTGTATGATCACCTTATGTGTTAGTAGATATGCTTAAAATCATCTTAGACTACCTAGTAAGAGAAATCTTTTTTAAGATAAGCAAGATTATATACCGAAATAGTACTAATTGACTAATTAATGTAATCAAGTTCTCGATTCTAGATTATCTGGTTGTGTAGGAAGTAAGGTATACTTCCATACCTCACTTGGTTTCTAGCCGACCCCAATAGTTTAGTAGTGACTCATTCTTAAAAAATTTTCATACCTTCAATTTGAACATCCAATGTTGTGTGAGGTATGGGCTTGGGAGGACCCGTACCTAATCATGGGCCATGAACCTGTCTTTTAGGCAATGCTCCTAAATCTATTCCCTCTGTCAAGGGGGAGGTCGTGATAGTAACTCATCAATTCGAGACACAGTTCCTTGGAACCGGTCCAATGAATATCGACTATTTCTAGCAAAAGAGTCCGCCACCAATGCCAAAGCGTCGAAACTCTCTAGTGATTACAAATCATGGCTGCAAAAGAGTCATGGAAAACCAGACATGTGCCAAGACCAGTTCCATGGGTTGCTCTAGTGATTGAATTGGATTATTATCTGGAATCGAATAGAAGACGGCAACGCACCCATCAGTAAATGGCGCGATTAGAAAATACTTTTAGCCCATATGGAAGACTGAGATCTGCTTGTTTTTATTCCCCCGCGTCTTAATCTACCCCTTACACAGCGAGATTTTGCTGGCCTGCTGGCTGCTTAACCGGAATTAATGTCGCATGTAATAAAAAAGGTCTAACCCGGATAAAAAGAAGCATTTTCATTAGGACAATCAATGCCTAGATGTACCGACACCAGCCTACTAAAGTTGAACTACTCATGCAGCGTTGCATTTCTAATGAATCAATTTTGTAAATGAGTCTTAATGTTCCTAATGTTGCTTCTTCTTTTTCTTCTTTTTCTAAAATACTATGATTTACTCTATTTTATGATCATAATGTAATCAATTATACATGTGCTTATGAAAGCGTAATTTCTTCATAATGTGACAAATTTATGAAGATTTCAGCTACGAAAAGTCCTAGTTCTCGTCTTGTTAAACTTTTTTTATTCAAAACCATGCAATTAACAAAATAATTTAAGGACGGCAGTTGGACAGAGGAAATATAGGAGACATGTTCCACTAATCAAACCGTATAAATATGAATTCATGGTCTCTCACAAGCATGTCAAGAGTCTGGGGGAAAAAGGCAAAAAGCATTGTCCTTAATTGGAGATCTTGAGAGCTCTCTCCCAAACCAAGCACGTAAACCCTCTATCCTGCTTCGTAATTTTTCTTTTTCTACTCTCTAATTTTAGGGATTTGTGAGTGGCTGGCTTATTCAATATATTTTGAGGATCGTTCTTCCATCTTTTCTGTAGTGATTGCATGTTGTGAGTCATTTGTGACAGGGGTCCTTATGAATAGTATAATGAAGTGATTGGCTCATGATCTATATGTTAGTCCACTTCACATGAACTTATAGATCATGCGTGACCCACATGCAAAGGTAGGAAGTACCCGATAGCTTTTACATCTCTTCAAGTCATAAAATCTAGACTTGAAGGTGGTGGTTATTACTCAAATTAGACATTTTTAGTAGGTACAAAACCCTCTAATAACTTTTGAGAGGGTTGTCAGCACTGATCACTTGTTCCCATCCTTATTCTTTCTAAAATTAGATATTTATTCTCCCTTTAAAAATAGAGCCGCGATGCCATCTTTTTTCCAAACTAGATTCCTAAAAAAAAGGGTAATTGATTCCATTTGATCGGAAGGTCAAATGCCTGATATGAATGTGATGGATTTCGATTTGAATTCGTGTCTCCTCTCAGAGCAACCTTCAAGGCCACACCTTGTAAAGTTACATGGGTTCAGGCCCTTACCCAACGTAGGTGGACTATAGGCGTTTTTGCGTACTAACGAGGGCATTTTCCATATATAAGCTTGCTGACACCATAATCTAAGTTAGGAAATGGTTTCGAAGAGTTCTCCGCTTGGAAGAGAATGCAACAGGCACGATGAGGCCAAAAGTATGGAGAAAAACAGCGATCGATCGGCCAGTTATAATCTCGCAAATCACGCGTGAGGATCACTTCTCTTCATCACCACGTCAAGTGATCGTCCCAACGAAACCCTTCCCTTTTTCGTTCTTCATGCTCTCCAATTGGCTATTGCGTATCACATCATCATTGTTTGATCATCCACTTCAAACTTTGCCTCAAGACCAAGCAAACTAGACTCATAGGCTAAAATGGAATCTGACAAAAGATCGAATTCCATCTTTACAGGCAGGGAAACATATTTTCGTTCGTCCGCCAGTACGTTTACACTCCACGTACACACATCTTTGTGGACATATAGTTGATTCATATAGAGAGGGTATCTGCATACGTCAGCCTATCATGCTTTTCATATTTTTCTTCAGGGGTAGCAACGAAGCGTAGACTAGCGAAACTGCTTTGCAGCTGCATATGCCGTTCGGTTCGCTGACATGATTGGCTCTGCTCAAGTGCGTTTGGTGTTCCGTCACGTCGAGGTTTTCGGCTAATATTTCCCGGAAAGGTTACTAGAAACGAGAATCTACACCTAATGAATCAAGACGCAGGTGCCGGAGAAGATCAGGCGTGTAGAAAATCAGAAAAGAATTAGATTCGTTTGTATCGGTTTCTTTCCAAGGTTTTCGGAAGCATAGAGACTTAGAACTCTTATTTAATCTCGGTTCGATCATTATCTGAGGCCATATGCAGATAATTATGTGCATAAGTTCAAAAAAGAAGCTCGGTTTTATTCTTCTCTTTGTTTGCAGGTGTAATTCCTTTCTTAACTTTCCACCAACGTGCCCCGTAAACCTTGTACGGATCGTCTTATCTCCAGCAAAAATAGCCTATCAACTATCGCCTGAACTCTTTCTTTCCATCATAAGTAGTAAATGTTCAATCTTTCCAAACTCTCTGCAGGTTGGCTCTTGACAATGTCGCAATTGCAACAGCTCGTCCGTCTCTCATCAATTCTTGTCCTTGCCGTGCTATTGTTGCGTCAATCTAATGCAGATGTCGGCACCGCCAGTCACTACGATCCTCCATACACACGTAAGTATAGATGTTATCAAATTGGCTCTAAATTTGCAGTGTATTTCCAGGCCGCATTAACTCAATATCATCTTTGTCCAAACATTGATACGTTATGGGTAATATGATCGCAGCGACTGCTTGCTTTGGGTATGACCCGTTGCAGTTCCCCTCGAGCTTCCTCTTTGCAGCTGCCGGGGAAGGGATTTGGGACAACGGTGCAGCTTGCGGGAGGCAATATTGGGTCCGATGCATAAGTGCCGACCGGCCAGAGACCTGCAACCCAGCCCAATTGGTCCAGGTCAGGATCGTGGACCGGGCGCTCAGCGCAGTCTCCCGATCCTCGTCAGACCGTGCCACCATTGTCCTGTCCAAGACCGCGTTTGAGGCCATCGCGAATCCATCTGCCTTGTCGGTCAATGTCGAATTCGTGCAGTAAGTAGCCGCTTCTTTGATTGGACTATCGTTCATTATTTTGCCTTCGATTTGTGTCTTTCTAGATTTATCTCAATGTTGAGAAATTTTGGTAATTGCCGTGCGATTTACATGCAGGGTCTGAAGCGATCCAGGGGATACTTTGGAAGCAAAGTTGGGGTTTTGGGGAGCAAATTGATACTTTCTTGTTTAGCAATGTATTATCATGGATGATTTATAGGGTACATCAATGGTCTAGCTCACAAACACATGTAAATTGTATACTTCGATGACAAGAGACGATACACAGTAACTAATTACGATACAAATTGAAATTTCATATATCTATTCTGTTACTACTCACTCTAGTAGACTCGTTCAACTATAACTTGAGTCGCTGCAAATGGAGGAAATGTACATAGACTCTGTACGTCACATCAAAATTAGACCACATTGATATTGCTAGAAACATAGTTGCTAGCTATATGATTTATTATATCGATATTAAAATCAATGCCCCAATTTTGGGTTTATTCATAACTTAAGTGTCCAAATAGAAACTAGACACTTATTGGCAAGAAAAGTACCAAAAATGTCTTAAATCTATTGTACTTGTTCTGATTTGGTTTTAAACTTTTTAATTGTGTTGATTTTAAACCTTTTAATGATTTGCCAATATAGTTCATCCGGTCAATTTGGCAAAAAAATTGCTAACATAGGTGAAGGTTGCGCAGGATTTCCGTCATCTTATGTGGCATGACTAGTGTTGACGTGGACAATTGTTTATTACCTTTTTTGTTCTTCTCTCTTTTCTTTTTTTCTTCAACTATCGGTCAGCAAGGTCGTTGGCCTATCCTCATCAATTACAGGCAATGTCTAGGTCGGGTCCTTTATGCCCTTCCCTAATCTAGGAAAGGGCCACGACCCTCGCTTAGTCTAGGCAAGGGCCACAATGCCCTAGCAGGCTACAGGCAAGGGCCTCAAACCCCCCACTTGTAGCTAGTGAAGGCATCGCAACTTGTGGCCGACAAGGGCCATGATGCCCTTGCCTAGACCAATTGAGGGTGTCACAACCTTTGCTGGCCAACAAGTGAGGGAGTTGAGCCCTCGTCTATGGCTGGTGATAGTTGGCCAGCAATCTCACGGGCTCAAAATTATAAAAGAAAAAAAGAAAGAAAAGAAAGAAAAGAAAAGAAAAGAAAAAAGAATGAAAAATTCAGAAAAATATTATAAAATTATAGAATCTATCTGCATTAGCATCGGTTGTGCACATAAGATGGTTATCATTTATGTCATTGATTTTCAACTAAAATTGGCCGAATGAATTATATTGACAAATTGTTAAAGGTTTACGACTCAATTAGTACAATTAAAAGATTTAAAACTAAATTGGCACAAATATAATAAGTTTAGAATTTTTTGTATACTTTCTCCTCCTATTGGCAATATAGCTTTTGGCCAAATAAAAATTCGCACTTTAATTGTTAGGGTTAATACCATGAAAAACATTAAATTAGTACATATGTGACAAATTTATTCCAAATAATTTTTTTG
This sequence comes from Eucalyptus leucophloia subsp. euroa, assembly GCA_017140325.1. Classification (NCBI taxonomy): domain Eukaryota; kingdom Viridiplantae; phylum Streptophyta; class Magnoliopsida; order Myrtales; family Myrtaceae; genus Eucalyptus; species Eucalyptus leucophloia. The sequence continues at coordinate 22,599,614 of CM029470.1, read as the reverse complement.
ATCATCAAAAACTTCAAACTGGTATATTTGTGACAAATTATCTCAATTATGTTAGGAGCGCACTATAAAAATCCAATACCTTTACCTAGGGAGATCGTCAAGAAGAATACCAAATCCGAGCTCATTAACATATTTAATTAGGCCCACTTTTACTCAGAAACTTAAACTAATAAGTTATGAGTTAACTATGATGTATTAATTGCCTAATAATACACACATTATTATATGTGATATTCTCTAATACAAGTCATTTACACACGCATCCTAACAATTTTCCCTTCATGTGTGAATTCAGTGTTAAGTCTGCTCCTTCTTAATTCAGGTATCCTCTTATATCAACTTAGGGGGTGCATGACAAACTTTTGTTTCTTTCCCGAAACAATTTTTCTATTCCAGATCTGTTTCTGGAATAGAAATCTGTTTGGTAAACTTATTCCATTTTTCTATTTCCAAAATAGATTTTTGTTCCAGAAATAGGTTTAGAATAGAAATCAGAAGTAGAAATTTTCTACTTCTCTATTTCTAGAACAGAAATGAGAAATAAAAATTCTTCTCATTGTTTGTAAACCGGTCCTTCATCCGTTGCCGTCGATCATCGTTCGCCACCACCATGCCACCGCTGTCGCCCGGTCATTGTGCCGCGCCACATACATTGTCGTCATTGCCGACCCGGCTTGGTCGCCGATCGCCCCCGCCGCGGTCGCTAGTCCACCGCCGTTCGAAAAGAAAAAAATTTGTGTTGTTATCAAATGGTTATTTTTGCTTAGAAACTCTTCTAGAAATAGAAATAGAAAAATATATTTCTCTTCCAGAAGCTATTTCTAGAACAGAATGGTTATCATTCACCCCCTTATGGGCCCATTGCTACACTACAATACGCACTTGCCCATAAACTGCAACCATTGGTTTTGATACCATTTATTGGTAAAACGAAGTAAAAACCTAATACCTTCATCTGGAGAGATCGTTAAGAGGGATTTCAAGTTCAAACTCATCAATATATCCGATTGGATTTACCTTCACTCAAAATCTTAAGGCAATGAGTAACGGGCCAACTATGAAATATTAATTGCTCAACAATACATCAATTCTTTTATACAACTCACTCACACATGCATCTTAACACATTAGTTTTGTTAAATTGGATTAATACCACAAAAAACCATAAATAGGTACACTTGTCAACTACTACATGTCATCTAACTTAATAATTTAATGATAAAATTTAACGGAAATCAATGAAGGGTAAATTTGTTATGGGAGTACCGGTTCGAGATTTTTTGCAATCAAAAAATTAATTCAAGTAAATTTGTCACACTTGTACTAATTTCAAATTTATTGTGATATTAATCCTAATTATTACTACACAACAATGCCATTGGCAATTACGTAATTGTGAAATCTTATTTCTGTTGCCAAGAAGATTGCTTTCGGGATTTAGGAATAGTATGTGTTTTATTTAAAGAATCCCAATATCCTTCTTATAATTACGGTGCCTACATCGAAATCTTGCTGGGGCTGTCGATTAGGACATGTCTAATTGTATTCAAAGGGATCTCGTGGCTCGAGGCTCCATAAGATCATGACCAATTTGTATGCGACGGCGCAAAATTCTTCACTAGATGGATGTGGGGTTGAGATGGTGTTAAAAAAAACGCAAATGCAATTTGTTTTGTAGGATGACTAAACACTCCCCATTTAACTTCACAGTTTCATAATCCTCCAATTTCCTTTTGTTTGCCAAAATCTCCTTCAAAATTTTTGCATAACTAGGTATTTGCACTAAGGCATCTACAAAATGAATGTTAATGTACAATTTTTTAAATACATCAAGAAATTTAGAAAATTGCTTATCTATTTTGTTCTGCTGGAGTCGCCGAGGGAATGGAATTGGTGGCACATATGGCTAGGGATTATCTAGAAAAAATTTACTCTTGCTTGTCTCCTTTGATTGTTTATTGATCACATCTTCCTTGTCTCTGAAAATCTCCTGTTTGACATCTTCTTCTTCCACTTGTTTACCACTTCTCAGGGTTATAGCCTTTATGTTTTCAATTGGATTTTTCTCTGTGTTGCTCGGCAAAGAACCCTGTTGTCTCTCTAACATCATGCTTGCTAACTGACCCACTTGCATCTCCAGATTTCTGATTGAAACCTCTTAGTTTTGAAATCTCACATTTGTGCTTTTGATGAAGTCATGAGTCGTGTTAGCAAGTTTGGTGACTATATCTTCCAAATTTGACTTTGTCCCTTCTGATTATTTAAATCCCAGGGGTCTCGTCACATTCTAATTATTCCATAAAAAATTTGGATGATTGCATCATCCCGGATTGTACGTGTTAGAGTAGGAATTATTCTTTGACCTGTTAAAATTCCCAACAAAGTTAGAATTTTCACTATATTGTTTAAAATTATTACTTACCTGACATTCTGTGCTAACATGTCATTCACCACAAAAATCACATGTTAAATTCTGAATTTTCATGGCTGAAACACTCATATTATCTAGCTTTTTTGTTGAGTGCTTCAAATTGTGCAGCAATTGCAGCAAAAGCATCCACTTCGTGGACTTCGCTAGCTTTTCGCATTGGTAGTCTCTCAGTAGACCACTGATAACTATTGGACGCCATCTCCTCTAATAGATTGTAGGCTTCTTTTGGTGTTTTATTATTTGAAGTTCCCTCTACAATTGCATCAATCATAGAACGAAGATTTGTACTAGAGCCATTATAAAAAGTTTGTACCTGCATCTATACGGGTAGTCCATAAATTCTTTGAATCTTTCTCATGCTTCATATAATGATTCATTATCCATCTGCATAAAGTTAGTAATATTGTTACGCATCTTCGCAGACTTTGCAGGTGGAAAGAACCTACTAAGAAATTTCTGAGCCATATCATTTCATGTAGTAATTGATCCTGCAGGAAGAGAAGAAAGCCAACTCGTAGCTTTGTCTCTAAAAGAGAATGGAAATAATCTCAATCTAATAGCATCATTTGTAACTCCATTATATTTAATGGTGTCACAGACTTCAAGAAAAGCATTGATATGAGCGTTTGGATCATCTCTTGGTAGCCCACTGAATTGCACTGATTGTTGAAGCATTTGAATGAGTGACGGCTTAATGGCTTGAATTGCAGGTCTTCTGATACTTGATGTGGTGTATTGAATTGTTGGCATAGCATAATCTCTTAAGAGTCTACGTGGATTTTTATTATCACCATCTGCCATCTTCTTAGCATGATTTCTTTGTTCTCTCAGTCATCTTTTGAATGTATGCTCGATTTCTAGATCAAGCTCAGCAAGTTTCCCTTGTTGGCTACGTGTCATAAATCGATGTACACCCTGAAAAATAAAACAAAACGAAAGCTAGATTAAACTTAGAATTATCTAGTATCAATATTAATTAGTATTAACCACCCCATTCGGTGGCTATGTTGGTATGCGTTCAGACCCTCTTTGCGGAAGGGCGAGAGTTCGAACCCCTAGGTTTGCATACTGCGCGATTTATTAGTGGTCTTAAGTGTGGCGTCGTGGTGGTGGTTCCTGCGCTAGCATAGCTCCGGGTTTATATCGTCGGCTGCTGGCTATACAACGGTTCCTAGGTATAAAAAAAAAATTAATTAGTATTAAACAAACGATCCCCGGCAATGGCGCCAAAAATTTGTTCATAAAATTTTAAATGCAAGTGAACATGTCGAATAAGTAATATAATGATAAGAAAAAATATCGTCTCACCGAGATTGATGATTAATAAATTAATTAAATACTAAAATAGATTAATTCTAAAATTTATCTAACAGATCAAAATATAATTGAAAATAAATTAAAAAAAAATGTGGAGAATAAATGCAGTAAATCAATCAGATAAATATGTTAGAGTATCCGATTTCATCATAACCACTAGATATGAATTTGAGATTATTGTGGGTACAAGAACAATATCAAACATGTGATAGTGGAATTTCCTAATCTATTTACTATCCTATCTCTAGGTATAGCAAACCTACTCAGTTTATTAATCCACTATATCTCTATGTGAATTAAAATAAACATAAGTGCATTAAAAACTTTAAATATTCTCGGTTTACAATAAGTCTTTTGGATCACCTTATCACCGAAAGTTACACAAATAACGTGATATATCTCTATCAACGTTTAATTCATGGTTATCTATTATAATAGGCAATTGCATATTATCACTTCTAGTCTCAAACATATATATCAGATCATTCAAGTGGTGGCCAGTCGCTTAAAAGCATTAAACACAATAATATATAATTCACATTAATGAAATCAATTGCAAAACATAAAAATCATGAAATTGAAATTATCATGGTTAGGCTACATCGTAGTCCTAACAAAAGAAATTAGAACATAGTAAAATAAGAAATAAAAATATAAATCAAACTTAGCATCTTGAATCAAAGAACAAGAATTTTGTCATCACTTTTATCTTCTCTTCAAAATACTCGAAAAGCTTTCTGAACAATGAAAAACAATCTAACAAAAACTTAGCTTCTCTCTCTTTCAATGTTCTCCTATTCATATGATATATCCAAAATCCTTATCTCCAAGTAATTGCGCACAAAATCAGGGAGTAAATTAGAGGATTTTGATCTAATATTTATCTTCCAACGCTTGCAGATAACATTAGGGAACAAAATCAAAGATTTCATAATTTGATATCTATCTTTCATTGCTTTTTGATTTGAATTCCTGATTTTTGCCATTCTTTTCCTTATCTTCTCCATATCTCATTATTCTGCATAAACAAGGAAAATTCAAATAATATATATTCTCATAGATATTACATTAATTGTTGCATAAAATAGGTAAAATAACTCTATTTTTATAAAGTTATCAGTTACATAGAAAATGATGTATATTCCTATATCTCACTTGGTTTCTAGCTGACCCTAATAGGCTAGTGGTGACTCATTCTTTAGAAAATTTTCATTCCTTCAATTTGAACATCCAATGTCGCACAAGATATGAGCTTGGGAGGACTCGTACCTAATCATAGGCTGTGAACCTGTCTTGCAGGTAATACGTTTAAACTTATTCCCTCTCCCGAGGTGTAGATTGTGACAGTAACTCATCAATTTGAGACACGGTTCCTTGGAGCCGGTCCACTAAGTATAGACTACTTCTAGCAAAAGAGTCCACCATCAAGGCCAAAGCGTCGAAACTCTCAAGTGATTCCAAATCATGGCTGCAAAAGAGTCATGGAAAACCAGACGTGTCGAGACCAGTTCCTTGGGTTGCTCTAGTGATTGAATTGGATTGTTATCTGGAATCGAATGGAAGTCGGCAACGCACCCATCATTAAATGGCGCGATTAGAAATACTTTTAGTCCATATGGAAGACTGCGATCTGCTTGTTTTTATTCCCCCACTTCTTAATCTACCCCTTTTTATTTTTGGTCGTAAATAGATGATTTCATTCATGCTATAGAAACAGAGCAACCCTTGGCTAGGGCTTCAGAGCATACAAGATCCAAAAGGGTTTGGGGAGGGGAAACAACCCAGTTTAGGGGTAAAGTGTCACGACCATGGGCTTTTACGGCCCAATTTGTAACAAAATTTGCCTCTCCCCTGTAATGCGTAATGCGAAGGTTAGGGAAACAGGGGAGCAGTGCGGCACTTTCGGCAAACAACGCCTGAGTCTCCCATGGCATCGATCTGGGATCTTGCACAGCTTCAACCAGTACAAGGCAGTCGGATTCGAGTAGAAGGGATTCGTGAGCTTTTCCTTTCTGCAGCAGATGGTTGAGGGTGAGGTTGAGCGCTTGGATCTCCGCCTGCAGCGCCGAGGAAGCCGGGAATCCGTTGGTAAATCCGTCGATTAGTTTGCCAGTGTGATCTCGGCATACACACGCCATATTGCCTTCAGTTCTTGCCATTTGATAAGCCCCATAAATGTTGCCGCCACATCAATTTGGGGTTGTTGGGATGTCGCCCTGTTCTCGACGTCAGCCATGCGGAGCTTTGGGCGATTCGGACATGTGCGTTAATCTACCCCTTACACAGCGAGATTTTGCTGGCCTGCTGGCTGCTTAACCGGAATTAATGTCGCATGTATGGAAAAGCATTTTCATTAGGACAATAATGCCTAGACGTACCGACACCAGCCTACTAAAGTTGAACTACTTATGCAGCCTTGCATTACTTAATGAATCAATTTCGTAAATGAGTCTCAATGTTCGTAATGTTGCTTCTTCTTTTTTTTTTCTCTAAAATACTATGATTTACTTTATTTTATGAGCATAATGTAATCAATTATACGTGTGCTTGTGAAAACTTAATTTCTTCATAATGTAACGAATTTATGAAGATTTCGGCTATGAAAAGTCCTAGTTCTCGTCTTGTTAAACTTTTTTTATTCAAAATCATGCAATTAACAAAATAATTTAAGGACGGCAGTCGGACAGAGGGAAATATAGGAGACATGTTCCACTAATCAAACCGTATAAATATGAATTCATGGTCTCTCACATGCATGTCAAGAGTTTGGAAAAAAAAAAATATAGAGGGCAAAAGCATCGATCTTAATTTAGAGACTTTGAGAGATCTCTCCCCAATTAAGCAGGTAAACCCTCTGATACCACTTCATAATTTTTCTCTTTCTGCCCTCTAACTTCAGGGATTTGTCAGTGGCTGGCTTAATTAATATGTCTTGGGGATTGTTCTTCCTTCTTTATGGTAGTGATTCCACGTCATGAATCATTTGTGAATCATTTGTGACAGTAGTCCTCATGATTCATCACATGATTCATCTACAAACCAACCATTTAAAGCTTTTATTTTATGCTCCCAACCTATGTTAGCGTACTTCGTATGATCATGTGCAATCCACATAAAGATAGAAAGTACTTAATAACTTTCACATCTCTTGAAACTGTAAATTCCAGACCTTGTGTTAATGGTAAGAATTTATATCAAACATTTCTAGTAGGCGCGAAACTCTATAATAACTTTCAGGTTGATTGCCAGTATCGATCGCCCATTCATGCTCTTTTTCTTCCTGAAATTAGACATCCATTCTCCTTCTTTTCTATAGTGATTGCATGTTATATATCATTTTCGTGATAGTGATCCTCATGAATCATATACAAAAGTGCCATCTTGAGCTCTGCTTTTCTTATACTCCCTACCTATGTTAACCCACTTCGCATAAACTTTTTAATTATGTGTGACCCATGCGCAAAGATGGGAAGTACCTAATAATTTTCACAGCTCTCATGATGGTAAAGTCTGGACCTTCATGGGCAGTAGTTAGAACTCAGATCCGACATTTCTATTAGGCGTGAAACCCTACCAACACCGATGCTTGTTCCCACCCTTTTTCTTCCTAAAATTAGACATTTATTCTCCCTCCAAAAATAGACCCACAATGTCAGCTTTTTCCCAAACCAAATTCATTAAAAAAAGGGTAATTGATTAAGTTTGATCAGGCGATCAGGCGGTCGAATTCTTGATCTGAGTGTGACAGATTTCGATTTGAATTCGTGTTTTCCCCTCAGAGCAATCTTTGAGGCCACCCCTTGTCGAGTTACGCGGGTGAAGCCTTACCCGAGGTAGGTGGACTATAGTCAATTTTGCATTCTAACGTGGGCATTTTCTATATTTAAGCTTTGCTGACACCAGAATGTAAGTTAGGAAATTGTTTCTGAGGCTTGGAAGAGAATGTAACCGGCACGATGAGGTCAAAAGTATGGAGATGAACTGCGGTGGATTAGCCAGTAATCATCCCGCCAATCACGCGTCAGGATCACTTCACTTCATCAGCACGTCAAGCGATCCTCCCCGCGAAACCCGTCCCATTTTCTCGTTCTTCATGCTCCCCTATTGGCTATTGCGTTTCACAACATCGTTGTTCGTCCGCCAGTACGTTTACACTCCACGTTCACATACCTTTGTAGAGATATAGTGATTCATATTGAGAGGGTGTCTGGATATATCGCCTGTCAATTTTTTCACATGTGAGTATTCTTCTGAGTAATGACGAAGCCTAGACTAGCGAAACTGCTTTGCAGCTGTATACATTACGGTTCGGTTCGCTGACGTGATTGGCTCTGCGCAAGTGCGTCGTCGCGTGGAGGGTTTAGAATGATATTTTCCAAAAAGCGAAAAGGGTTCCAGAAATGAGATTCACGACTTAATGAGTCCAGAAACAGGTGCTGGAAAAGACCAGGCGCGTGGAAAATTAGAAGAGAACTAGATTCTTTCGTATCAACTTCCAAGGTTTCGGGAGCATAGAGAATTCGAACTCTTATTTAGTCTTGGTTCGATCGAAATCGGAACCCATGTGCGTGTGATTATGTGTCCGTGGTTAAAAAAGAAGCTTAGTTTCTCTTTATTTGCAGGTTTAATTCCTTTCTTAACTTTCCCCCAACGTACCTTGTAAACCTTGTACCGACTGTCCTTCTCAAGCAATAATAACCAATCAAATGTCGCCTGAAATCTTTTCATCATATGTAGTAGATGTTCAATGTTTCCAAACTCTCTGCAGGTTGGCTCTCCACAATGTCGCAATTACAACAACTCCTCCGTCACTCATCAATTCTCATTCTCATCGTGCTATTGTCGCGTCAATCTAATGCAGATGTCGGCACTGCCGGTCACTATGATCCTCCATACACACGTAAGTATATATGTTGTCAAATCAGCTCTAAATTTGCAGTGTATCACCAGGCCACGTTAACACAATATCATCTTTATCTAAATATTGATACATTGTGGGTAATATGATCGTAGCGACTGCTTGCTTTGGGTATGACCCGTCGCAGTTCCCCTCAAACTTCCTGTTTGCAGCTGCTGGGGAAGGGATTTGGGACAACGGTGCAGCTTGTGGGAGGCAATATTGGGTCCGATGCATAAGTGCCGACCGGCCGAAGATCTGCAACCTGGCCCAATTGGTCCAGGTCAGGATCGTGGACCGGGCGCTCAGCGCAGTCTCCCGATCCTCGTCGGACCGCGCCACCATTGTCCTGTCTAAGACTGCGTTTGAGGCCATCGCGAATCCATCTGCCTCGTCCGTCTACGTTGAATTCGTGCAGTAAGTAGCTGCTTCTTTGATCGGACTATCGTTCATTATTTTGCCTTCGATTTGTCTTTGTAGATTTACCTCAATTTTGAGAAATTTTGGCAATTCCCGTGCGATTTACATGCAGGGTCTGAAGCGATCCAGGGGATGCTTTGGAAGCAAAGTTGGGGTTTTGGGGAGCAAATTGATACTTCCTTGTTTAAGGATGTATTATCATGGATGATTTATAGGATACATCAATGGTGTAGCTCACAAACACATGTAAATTGTATACTTCGATGACAAGAGACGATACACAGTAACTAATTACGATACAAATTGAAATTTCATATATTTATTCTGTTACTACTCACTCTAGTAGACTCGTTCAACTATAACTTGAGTCGCCGCAAATGGAGGAAATGTACATACACTCCGTACGTCACATCAAAATTAGACCACATTGATATTGCTAGAAACATAGTTGCTAGCTATATGATTTATTATATCGATATTAAAATCAATGCCCCCAATTTTGGGTTTATTCATAACTTAAGTGTCCAAATAGAAACTAGACACTTATTGGCAAGAAAAGTACCAAAAATGTCTTAAATCTATTGTACTTGTTCTGATTCGGTTTTAAACTTTTTAATTGTGTAAATTTGGTTTTAAACCTTTTGATGATTTGCCAATATAGTTCATCCGGTCAATTTGGCAAAAAAATTGCTAACATAGATGAAGGTCGCGCAGGACTTCCGTCATCTTATGTGGCATGACTAGTGTTGACGTAAACAATTATTTATTACCTTTTTTGTTCTTCTCTCTTTTCTTTTTTTCTTCAACTATCGGTCAACGAGGTCGTTGGCCTATCCTCATCAACTACAAGCAATGTCTAGGTCGGGTCCTCTATGCCCTTCCCTAATCTAGGAAAGGGCCACGACCCTCGCTTAGTCTAGGCAAGGGCCACGATGCCTTGGCAGGTGATAGGCGAGGGCCTCAAACCCCCCACTTGTAGCTAGTGAAGGCATTGCAACTTGTGGCTGACAAGGGCCATGATGCCCTTGCCTAGACCAATTGAGGGTGTCACGACCTTTGCTGGCCAACAAGTGAGGGAGTCGAGCCCTCGTCTATGGCTGGTGATAGTTGGCCAGCAATCTCACCGGCTCAAAATTATAAAAGAAAAAAAGAAAGAAAGGAAAAGAAAAGAAAAAAGAATGAAAAATTCAGAAAAATATTATAAAATTATAGAATCTATCTGAATTAGCCTCGGTTGTGCACATAAGATGGTTATCATTTATGTCATTGACTTTCAACTAAAATTGGCCGAATGAATTATATTGACAAATTGTTAAAGGTTTACGACTCAATTAGTACAATTAAAAGATTTAAAACTAAATTGGCACAAATATAATAAATTTAGAATTTTTTGTATACTTTCCCCTCCTATTGGCAATATAGCTTTCGGCCAAATAAAAATTCGCACTTTAATTGTTAGGGTTAATACCAAGAAAAGCCTTAAATTAGTACATATGTGACAAATTTATTCCAAATAATTTTTTTGATCATCAAAAACTTCAAATTGGTATATTTGTGACAAATTATCTCCATTATGTTGGGAGCGCACTGTAAAAATCCAATACCTTTACCTAGGGAGATCACCAAGAAGAAGTCCAAATCCGAGCTCGTTAACATATTTAATTAGGCCCACTTTTACTAAAAAACTTAAACTAATAAGTTATGAGTTAACTATGATGTATTAATTGTCTAACAATACACAAATTATTCGATGTGATATTCTCTAATACAAGTCATTTACACACGCATCCTAACAATTTCCGTTCATGTGGGAATTCAGTGTTAAGTCTGTTCCTTCTTAACTTAGGTATCCTTTTACATCAACTTATGGGCCCGTTGCTACACTACAATACACATTTGCCCATAAACCGCAACCATTGGTTTTGATACCATTTATTGGTAACACGCAGTAAAAACCTGATACCTTCATCTGGAGAGATCGTTAAGAGGGATTTCAAGTTCAAACTCATCAATATATTCGATTGGATTTACCTTCACTCAAATTCTTAAGCCAATGAGTTATGGGCCAACTATGAAATATTAACTGCTCAACAATACATCAATTCTTTTATACAACTCACTCACACGTGCATCTTAACACATTAGTTCGTTCAATTGGATTAATACCACAAAAAACCACAAATAGGTACACTTGTCAACTACTATATGTCATCTAACTTAATAACCTAACGATAAAATTTAATGGAAATCAATGGAGGGTAAATTTGTTATGGGAGTACCAGTTCGAGATTTTTTGCAATCAAAAAATTAATTCAAGTAAATTTGTCACACTTGTACTAATTTCAAATTTATTGTGATATTAATCCTAATTATTGCTACACAACAATGCCATTGGCAGTTATGTAATTGTGAAATCTTATTTCTGTTGCCAAAATGATTGCTTTCGGGATGTAGGAATAGTATGTGTTTTATTTAAAGAATTCCAATATCCTTCTTATGGTGCCTACATCGAAATCTTGCTCGGGCTATCGATTAGGTCATGTCTAATCATATTCAAAGGGATCTCGTGGCTTGAGGCTCCATAAGATCATGACCGATTTGTATGCGATGTGCAAAATTCTTCACTAGATGGATGTGGGGTTGAGATGGTGTTAAAAAAAGGCAAATGCAATTGAAATCAACCCTTACGATGCATGATGGTTTTATATGGTTCCCAACAATTAGACGGTAATCGGTGGTTCGCCTAGTGATCCAAGACCTGGTTTCTGCTGAAATTCTTAAGGGCCCTGTAGACAAGTGATTGGATCCGGGGACTTGTCCGCCGTGATACCACTGTCGTTGCATCGTTTATAATGCGCACATCGGTAATGCTTATGCATTGGCAAGAAGCCATACAGACGATGTCTTTTTCATCGGCGGGGAAGATGGAGCTGTACGCATATTTGGGATCGGTTGCCGTATTGACCATGATTTTTCCCAAGTTGCTTCTTGGATTCCTCATTCAGGGCCCGTGCATGGCACTTGCACCGAGTTTCCCCGGCTTGTTTCTGCTCCTGCTGATGGACGGCTTGCCCAGATTGACGCGAGAAAGTTGCCGAGAAAACGAAGAAAAGCACTTCTGCGAAGATTTTGCGGGCGGGTCGTAGCGACCGGACCAAAGTAGAGCCACCTCAGAGGATGCTAAACGGGGTTTAGTGGCTGTGATCCTCTTGAATCATATACAAATGAATCATCTCAAGTTCTTATTTTATACCCTCGACCTATGTTAACCTGCTTTGCATGAACTTTCATATTATGTGCGATCCTCGTGCAAAGTCTAGACCTTGTGAGTAGTGGTTAGAATTTAGATCAGACATTTTCAGTAGATGCAAAACCCTATAATAACTTTTGGGAGAGTTGTCGGCATCAATCGCCCATTCCTACCCTTTTTTTCCCCTTAAAATTAGACGTTCATTCTCACTCCAAATGTAGACCCACAATGCTAGCTTTTTCCCAAACTAGATTAATCAAAAGAGGTATAATTGATTCAGTTTGATTAGGTGGTCAAATGCTTAATCTGAATGTGATAGATTTTGATTCGAATTCATGTTTTCCCACCGAAGCAACCTTTGAGGCCGCCTCCTGTAAAGTTACGAGGGGTCAGGCCCTACCGGAGGTAAGTGGACTATAGGGCGATTTTGCATACTAATGAGGGCATTTTCTATATATAAGCTTGCGACCCAGGAATCTAAGCTAGGGAATGGTTTCTGCGAGTTCTCGGCTTGGAAGAAAATTTAACAGCCATGATGAGGTCAAAATCATGGAGAAAATCTACGGTCGATTAGCCATTATCATCTCGTAGATCATGTGTCAATATCAGTTCTCTTCAATATCATGTCAAAGTGATTTTCCCAACAAAAACCTTCCCACTTTCTTGCTTGTCATGCTCTCCGATAGCGTGTTAAATCATTATTGTTTGATCATCAATGGGAAACGCTACGTCAAAACCTAGCAAAATAAAGTGATAGCTCACAAAAGATTAGATCTCTCCTTCATGTTTTTTTTAAAGAATAAATATAATGAAAAATCAGAAATCGCTACATCTGTCACAAATTTACTCATCATTAGTTTCTATCAAATTTTGCAGTAAAATTACTGAGTTAGATAACTCATAATAATTAACGATCGTATTGATTTGGAATCTTATCTTCCATTTGTCACGTAGATATACTAGTATATGGTTTTTATGATATTAATCAAATTTAACAAAAATTAATAGAGAGTAAATTTGTCAAAAATACAACAATTATGATTTTTGATGGTCAAACGATTAATCTGGAATGAATTTATTATAAATATAATAATTTGGGATTTTCTATCGTATTCATCCTTCAAAAAAACTCAAATTTAAGTTAATTTTGTCAAAGTTTAGTCTTCAAGTTGAAACAACGATCTTTGATTTTCTTCTCTCTTGTCCGTGCTCTCTGGGGTGGACAATCTTTTTCTCTCTCTCTCTCTCAGGCTCCCACGAAGCAGCCCCTTTCTTATGCTCTTTTTTTGACTTTGAATCTTTTCCCCTTCTTTTTTGTGGAATGTCAGCTGGCCCCACAAGAGGCGGACCCAACCAACAACTAGAAATGAGAGTCTGTACTAGGGGTGAGCAGGTCCGGGTGGGTTGGGTTAGACCGGACCCCCGTTCCCTATCCCGTTATAACCGATTCTCCTTTCCGGACCCTATTCCCTACCCTATTTTCATTGGACCCCATTCCCGCCCCACCCTGTTTTTTTTCCGGTCCGGGAACAGGGTTAACCCCCGTTTATATTGGAACTGTTTTGCATAAAAATTAACCTTAAAAAGCAAGTCTAGATGAGTTATCTCTAAATTGAAAATATATATATATATATATATATATATATATATATATATATATATATATAACATTAGGATTCCACAAAAACATATTAGTTTTCATAGTAAATCAAATCTCTATAATTCTCTTTGCTTCCTTATTGCTGCTCTAAATTCAACATAGAACTTTTATGTGGGTTTGACAGTTCATAATAAGATCATAAGCTGATTAAAAAATGCTAAAGTTCTTCACAGATTCTCCCATATCTGGTCTTATCGGCTTCAGCAATCACAAATATCATTAAATAGAATCTAATCAAGTTCACAATTAATATGCCAGGAGACACTATATAGAGACACCAAGCAATTAAAGTTTAATTGTAACTACTGATTTCACCCTCAATTCTTCACCCAATTGCTTCTTTTTCATCTCCTAGCATGCAATCACAAAAAAGATCAGCCTCTTCACACAGCCACCCCAATTGAGCAGCAAACTTTAATCAAAATTCTAACATCAACATAATAAATCATGAGCAAAATGCAAGCTTTCTTCACGATGGTTCGCACTTCGAACATGCGAAAAGCATTATAACCATCAATTTCCACTTCATCTCACACATGTCAACAATGCTCAAATCAAGCTGTAGTACCTTCTCTCTGGGCTTGGGGCTGGTGAAGACAAAGTGGGACTTGGAGAGCAGGCGGGCCTAGTCGGGATGGGCTAAGGACGGAATCACGGCAGGAACAGCGGCTTTTGGCGTCTGGTCGCAGCGGCGGTGGCGCCCAGAGGTGGTGAGAGAACCCAATTGAGCAGCAAACTTTAATCAAAATTCTAACATCAACATAATAAATCATGAGCAAAATGCAAGCTTTCTTCATAGTAATTCGCACTTTTAAACATGTGAAAAGCATTATAACCATCAATTTCCACATCATCTCACGCATGTCAACAACGCTCAAATCAAGCTGTAGTACCTTCTCTCTGGGCTTGGGGCTGGTGAAGACAAAGTGGGACTTGGAGAGCAACGGGCGGGCCTAGTCGGGACGGGCCGAGGATGGAATCGCGGGGACAGCCGGCTTTTAGCGTACGGTCGCGGCGCGGTGGCGCCCGGAGGTGGTGAGCGAACCAGCGAGACATCGGCGACGGGGCTCGGGCGGAGCAGCGCGAGGCGATGGCAGCCCGCGAAGGGGGCGGCGGTAGATCGGCAAAGCGGGGAGCTCGGGAAACGGTGCGCGGTGAGACCGTCGACTCCTCGTCGGGCCGGAGGAGGTCCCGCCACGGGCGAAGGCGATGGAGAGCCCGAACGCGCCGGACGGCGAGAAGATGACTCGCGGGGACGCCGCGGTCGCGGGCGAAGCGGTGGGTCCACCCGAGGAAGAGGTCGGGGAGACGACCGCGCAGGCGGGGAGGGGTGGGACTCGAACCACCGGGAGAGGAGCGGGAGGTGGAGGTCGTGGAGGGCGCGGACTTTGGCGGCCAGCGCACCCGCGGCAGTGTGGCGCGGCAAGACGAGAGGCTGGAGCGAGGAGAAGGAGGCAAGGAAGGGGTCGAGCGGTGGAGGTTGTCGGGGGTGACGACAACGGTGACGGTGACGGCGGGGGCGGCGGGGCGGCAGAGGAGGAGGAGCTTGGCAGCGGTGGTGCGAGCGCGAGGGAACCGGGAGAGGAGCTCGGGGAAGATGCCTCTACGAGTAAAGAAAGAAATAAAATTAGGGTTTCGCTTTAGGCATAAAAACCGGTTCTCCAACCGGTTCCCAAACCGGTCCGGTCAAACCGGTTCCCGGGTGGGTAATCCCTCGGAACCGGTTCCCGGACCGGTTTAAACAGGGACCACGTTTTGGGAACCGGTTCCCGGCCCGGTTTTAACCGGAACCGGTTCCCGACCCTGTTTTCCGGGTGGGCCGGACCGGGAACCAGGTAAACCCGGTCCGGTTGCACACCCCTAGTCTGTACTGGAAGTGGAAATGACGAGGCCTTGGAAATGTGTTTGATAAAAGTTTTATTTTCGAGAATAATTTTTTTTTAAAAATATTATAATGTATTTTTAAAACTGTGCAAAATTTTTATTCTTGGAGTAAGAAAGGAATATGAATACATTTGGTATGATCAACAAATTTTTTGTGATGTAGAATTTCTTTCAATTTTTTAGTAATTTTTTTGAGATTTTCTTTTTTCCTTTTTTTCTCCCTTTTTTTCCTCTCTTCTTCTTCCTCCTCTAACCAAGTGGACGTTAGCGGACAGTGGGCAGCGGGTGGCGGAGAACGGCAGAGACCAGTGGACGGCAGCGGGGCGTGAGTCTCCACCAATCGATTAGCAAAGGAAATAAAAGAAGAAAAGTAAAAAAGAAAAAGAAAGAATATGACTTATTTCTAGAAATTGTTTCCGGGAATAATAAGTTATTTCTAATATATTCTTTAGCTACTTTTCTATTCTAGGGAGTTGAAAAATTAACAACTATTATTAAACGGATTTCTACTCTTTTTCTATTCTAGAGAACAAAAAAACATAAAATTTGAAACGTTGCCATACAGATCCTAAGAAGAGAACTAGATTTTTTTTTTTTTTATAAACTTTCGAAGGTTTTTAGGAGCATAGAGATTAAGAACTCTTATTTAATCTTGGTTTGATCGAAATGTAAAGCCGTATGCGTATAATTACGTGCATGCAATTAATCTTCTCTTTGTTTGCAGGTTTAATTCCTTTTTTTAACTTTCTAATCCATCAATCGCCCGAACTCTTTCCATCATATGTAGTAAATTTTCAATCTTTCCAAACTCTCTGCAGGTTGACTCTTGACAATGTCGCGATTGCAACAACGCGTCCCTCGCTTTCTCACATGAATCCTCGTTCTCACTGTGCAATTGCTTTGCCAATGCGACGCAGACATCGGCGCTGCCGTTACTATGATCCTCCATACACCTGTAAGTATATACGTCGTCGAACCGTCCGTTAATTTGCGGTATATCACTGGGCTTCAGTACTACAATTTGATCTTTGTCTTCACACTGACGCGTCATGGGCAATTTGATTGCAGTAACCACCTGCGAATACGATCCGTTCCAATTTCCCTCTGGCTTCTTGTTTGGGCTGCTAGGGGAACAGATTTGGGACAACGGTGCCGCATGCCGGCGGCAATATAGGGTCCGATGCATAAGTGCCGACCGGCCAAGGCCTACAGACCAGTCCAGTGGATCCACATTAGGATCGCAGACCAGGCGCTCGACACGGTCACCGGTTCCTCGTCAAACGTTGCCACCATGATCCTGTTCACGACCGCGTACAAGGTCATCGCAGATCTATCCACGAAGTCCATCAACATTGAATTCGAACCGTGAGTAGCCTAGCTGCTTCTTTAATTGGACTGTAACAGTTCATTGTTTTGCTTTCAATTTGTGTCTTTATGGAATTTTCTCAATTTTGAGAATTCCTGGTGATAATTGTGTGGTTTACATGCAGGGTTTGAGGTGATCAAGATAATACCTTGGAAGCAAACCAAAGTAGGGTTTTGGAGACCGGATAGATGCCTTCTGGTTGAGGGTTTACTATCATGGAATGTCTATATACGTCTTTATGAAAAAGTCAAGGCAGTCTTAAGAATAATCAGTATAAAAAGAAATTAGAAGTCAAATACCTTAACGTTTATCTAAGTGTTTGCTCATTGTCATTTGATGCTTGGTCTTGACTGTAACAAGTAACAACGATGAGCAAGTTACAAAGTAAAACAAAATTAACTGCCACTTTTCGAAAATGACAATATTCGCTCATTGGCCGGGAGCATTCGCACGCGGCGCAAATCGAGCATGTTGCTCAAGCCGACACAGCGCCTATAACCTCTTTCATGCATATTTTTATTAGATTGAATCAATTTAGATTAGATCAAATGATCTCAAAATATCATGCCAACAATACACGTGCATTACATAATACATGTTGGTATCTTATATTGGCACCGGAAAATTACTTAGAATCTTTATGATCACACTATCAATGGGGCTCATAGACATCATGTTGGCAAATAACAAATCCCCCATTTAAGGGAGAAGAGTACCACAAATGTCGTAACTTTTGTACGGTGCTCATTTTGGTGTCATAACTTTTTATTCGATCATTTGAGTGCCATGACTCCTTAAAAATGTTTATTTAAGTATCATAACTTTCAATCACACGATTGCGTTAACATTTTAAAAACATTCAATCAAGTGAAGAAAATCCGACATGGTATAATATTTGCGATTAATGTTTTAAGAAAAGTCATGTCACTTAAGTGATCGATTAAAAAGTCAAACAATACTCTAGTAATCAAGAATAAAAAAAAGTTATTGCACTCAAGTGAGTGCCGTATGAAAATTGTTGCACTTGTACTTTCTACCCATTTTTATGCTTACTTAGAAGGTCAAAGACAAGATCGCTTGATAAGGGGTTGCAATTCATTCTCTTGCCGACAATCAATCTCTTTTGCTTAGGGGGAATATTGGTTGATACAGAACCCAAGGACAATTCACACTTACCAGACGTTACAAAAACGCATTAACGTGCGGAAATAAGCAATTGCTCATGCGCGAGCTGCGTCTGCGATCGTGCACGTGTATATGATCCTAGAATGTCTGTTCTTAGTTCATGAACATCCAGAATTTCCAGGAAAAACTAGCGCTGCGCTTCATCCAGGATCAGAGCTCGTCGATCTATGGAAAGAACTACACAGAAAAGGGCTTCGACTCGGGCAGATTTCGTTCTGTCCCTCTGGTGAATTCAGCAGGTACGTTGGTGAATTACATTTCGGTACCTCTCTTCTTTCCTTAGCGTTAAATCATCATCGTCATCATCGTTTCTGTTTTGTACCTTTTTATTCTTCAACATGAACATGAGATTTGGTGCTCAAAATTGAAAAGGAGAAAAAAAAAAAAAAAAGAGCCTCTAGTCCTCTGGCGATAGAGCTGTTGATCCTCGATTCCTCGAATATCTAACACGGCGCGAAAGCAATTGCGAGGATCTAGAGTCGAATTCTTGAGGGACGTGGCGGTGTAACCGGGAGAGCGGGAGAAACTTGTAATGAGGGTCATTTTTGAAACATATCAGAGTTGTTACTTTTGCCTCAGTAGCAATCGGTTGAGGTCCTTATTTTTTGGACTTCGGGGAATTTTATTTTCTTTGAAATCTCAGCTGTACAATTCTACATATAATTAATTTATATTTTTTGAAAGGGTTTTGAGTGACTCAATTCAAATAAAAAGTGAACAAATGGAAGAAATTTTTTTCGTTAATAAAAATATTTAGACATAAATTGTTATTGATAATGAAATATTTTCATTGACTAGTTATTTTATGCAATACAATCAATCATTTTTTTGAAAAATATTTTTCAAATTATTCATTTTTCACAAAACAAAATGGAGCCTTAATATTGTTGAATTGGTGCGTGAAGAATATACCTTTCACTTATGAATATCATGATAAATTGATGCTTCGATATGCATGATGTTAATATAAACACACCACCATATATAGAGTCACAACAGAACATGATCACGTTCATTATTATATGAAATCATCAATTTTTTTCCTTTGAGGAATATTGATGTGGATGTTTCCCTCCAATTGTATTTCCGATTTGCAGTAATAGAAACATGGAAAACAAGACATGTACCAAGACCAGTTCCTTAGGTTGCTGTAGTGATTAAATTGGATTATTATTTGCAATCCACAAACTGAACAATTAACAGCTATCATGTGCCGTCCTCTCTTCTTTGTAAGAGTTTCCTCTCTATCCATGGTGATAGCGTTCCCATGAGAAATCCCAAGCCCTAAAATTCCCAGCCCAAGTTGATGGTTTTAATTATTAGTGTGACGGGCCTAAATTGGCCCGTCCGCCCATGTTGGGCCTAAAAGCCCGGCCCACAATATTAGGGCCTATGGATAGAGGGATATGATGAAGGGACACATTTCTTTTTGGAGGGGACGTATATAAGGGGGAAATAAAGAGGGAGGAATGCACCTTTTGGCAGTACGTACGTTCCTCCTCCCTCTCTCCCTCCAAAAGAAAGAATAAAGAAAAGAGACGATACTCTCTTCCCTTCAAGGCCAATTGACGTCATCGGATCGAACGGGATCAGTTTTCTCTTTCTCATATCGGCGTCGGTGTTTAACTTGTGGACAATAAGGTACGCTCGATTTCGTGGTGTGTCTTTGATTGGTGATACGTGTTTGTTCTTGGGCTCATCTTCCACATTTGTTTTAGGGGTTCGATTTAGTGTCGAATTCAGTTTTAGGGAATTCGACAAACCCTACATTGGTATCAGAGCCGTAGTTCTTGTTTCCCGATCCTTTTCCATGTTTTTCCTGACCCCTTTCATGTTTATGGATGATTTCTTATTGATTTTTCGTGAAATTAATTGGCCGACACCGATCGGGGTGGAAAAATCCCGACACCCGAGCACTGTTCATCCATTTTTTCGAGTTTACGTAAGTTGAAATCCATTTCTGATGACGTTGGATGGAAGGTCTCATCGAAACGAGTGTGACGATTGGTGGAACGCCACCAAAGGCCGTCAGACGGCCCCCATGCGCAGCTAGAACGAACCGGCTTCACGCGCCGATTCGCAGGGGCAGGCGCGTGCATCACACGTGCACGCACGGCAGACGCGGCATGTGCGCGTGTGCCGTCGCTGGCTCGTGCGAGGCAAGCGCCAATTGACGTCATCGTGACGTCAGCTGCCCACGCGTGCCGCATGTGTCGGTCGGTTTGCCCGATCGGTCCGACTGGTTCGACCCACTCATCCGGCCCGACCCGACCCGGCGACCCGACCCGTTGACAACCGTTGCCGTTGACCATTGACGACCGTTGACCGTTGACTTTGATCGTTGACAAAAAAAAAGGAATATGTTTCTTTTTTCCAATTAAGTCTATGTGTATTATATGTGATCCCTTATTTGTTCTGCATTTATTGTAGGAACAATGCTTCCCCATAAGTTGCGCACACCTATTCGGCGCAATTACCGATGAACAAAAGGAAAAGCTTTCTAAGTTGATAGTTGATCTAACTGATCCTCGATGGGAGAGTGGTGACTTAATTGATCACGTTCTTGAAATCAACGGGAAAATTCAAAAGGTCATATGGAATGGTCATCCCTTGCCACGCTTTGAGATGGTGAGATTTTTCATGAACACCTTTCCACCATAATGGCAAGGAGTGTTGAATCACATATGAGATGTCAACAAAGCAGCTTCATATAGGAAAATTGTGATGGATTTTATAGATGATTATTACTGGATTGTTACAAGGGAAAAGATCAAGAAATTGAACAAAAGAGGATCTTTCCCAGTTCGTATATTGACTTGGTGTTAGATGTATTGGCTGGTCTTTGTTAAGTGTGCTTTGTGAACATCTTATGTAATGTTTACTACCTGATTATTGTTGATGTAGCAACTGATATGTTAGTTGTATTATGTGAAAGCATTATTATTTTATTGGATGTCAAATATTATTTGCTTTCTATTAGTGTTGACTGCTGTGGGTAGTTCATAGAAGTTTTTGTAGCTTTATAGAATTTATTTTGCATAAGACAATTATATTAATGATAGTTTTAAGTTAGGATTTTTGAAGGATGATTGGAAATATAGTGACCTTTTGATTCTGAAACCTTACTTGAAATTATTTATTAATATGATGGGTTTGTGCAAAGTGAATGCATAAATGTTAGGCATTAATAATTCGTGCATATATGTCTGATGTGTTCAGATCAATGGCTTCAGCCACAAAGAGCATAGTTGCCAAGCTGAACAAAGGTGAAAAGCTAAATGGCGATAACTATGAAATATGGCACATGAAAAATCTAATATGTGCTAGAAGAGTAAGAGGCACTAGAAGCTCTTAACCTAACAATGGTAGAACCTGAAGAAGGAAACACTGCACAGCACAAGAGAGATAATGAAGTATTTGCTGCATGGAAAAGAAAGAACTCTCTTGCTCGCGTTACATTGCTGAGTAGCATGGAAAATGACGTCATGCGAGAGTTTAGGCGTTTTGAGAATGCCAAGGAAATGTGGAAAGCATTGGCAACAAGATTTGGTCATACTTCGGTGACTAGACTGAGGCAGCTCACTATTAGGTTTGACTCATAAGAAGCCTCATGGTCAGACCATGAAACAACATTTTAGAAAGATGTCAAACATGATTAATGAACCGAAAGATGCTGGCCATGTCCTGACTGATGAACAGTAAGTGCAAGTAGTGATTCATTCATTGCCTCAAAGTTAGGAGCATATGAAGGTGCACCTGACCCATAATGAAAATATCAAAACCTTTGAGGATACAGTGCGTCATTTTGACCTGGAAGAAGACCGCCTCTTGGCGGCTAAGCCGGAAGCTGAAACCTATCATGCTGGTTCTAGCTCACATGGAGCTTCGAGCTCCAAGCGCAAACGTCCGAATTGGTTTGATAAAGGGAAAGGCAAGGAAGCAGGTAATTCAAGGAAGAAACCTATGCTTAACCAACATGAAAGAGGAAAACGTCTTTGAATGAAGAAGTTTACAAAGGTAAAGTGTTACAATTGTGATAAGACGGGTCACTATGCTCGCGACTGTCGTGAGCCAAAGAAGGTATACACCCCTTTTGCTGTTAAGAACTTTGTCTATGTATCAAGTTTTGTATTCTTAACTGAGTCTAATCCTTTGTGGACTGTAGATTTAGGAGTGACAGACCATGTAGCGAATGATAGAGGATCATTCGTGGAATTCCAACGAGTACCAACTGGAACTAAGTGAATCTATGTGGGAAACAACTCCAGAGCTGAAGTAAAAGGAATTGGCACTGTCAACTGAACATGCGTAGTGGACGACTTTATTCCTACATGATGTATTGTATGCTCCGGAGATTCATCGGAATTTAGTATCTGTTTTAGTGTTGGTAAAGCTAGGTTTTAATATGAACTTCCATAATAGAGGTGTAGATTTATTTTTGGATACAAATTATTATGGTTGTGGTTATTTTCTAAATGGTTTCATTGTATTAGATATTGACTATGTTAATGCAAATGTTTGTTATTCCCTTCTCACGTCTCCTAATTCATATGATAGTGATGTGAATGTGTGGCATGCTAGACTTGATCATATTGGCTAACAACGTATGAATAGACTAGCCAAAGAGAGCTTGTTGAGCAACATTGAAAAAGTCGATTTCCCCATATGTGAGCATTGCCTATTAGAGAAAACGGCAAGGAAACCATTTGGAAAATGTAAAAAATCTGATTTTCCTCTGCATTTAATCCATTCTGACGTCTGTGGTCCAATGAATGTTAGAGAAAGGCATGGGGCTGTTTATTTTATCACTTTTATAGATAATTATACTCGATTCAGATATGTCTATTTGATGTATCATAAATCTGAAGCATTAAATTGTTTCAAAAGGTTTATAAACTTGGTAGAAAATCAATTAGACAATAAACTAAAAATATTAAAATCCGATCGAGGTCGAGAATATTTATCTGATGAGTTCAGAAAATTATGTGATGAAAAAGGAATATAAAGACAGTTGTCTATTCAATATACTCCTCAACAAAATTGTGTTGCGGAAAGAAGAAACAGAACCCTACTAGAAATGGTTAAGTCCATGATGGCACATGCTAACTTACCTATCACTTTTTGGAGTGATGCGTTGTTAACTGCTGCCTATATACTTAACCGAGTGCCTTCCAAATCAGTTACTTCCACTCCATATGAGTTATGGACAGGTAGAAAACCGGACTTAAGTTTTCTTAAGCCATGGGGTTGTGCTGCCTATACTCATGAGCCCTCTCACAAGTTTGGAAAATTGGGTCCTAGAGGAAAGAAGAGTATTTTCATAAGATACTCTGAACACTCGAAAGGGTATGTGTTCATAGATGCGCAGGAAAGTGGGAGTATAACTGAATTTGAATCATGAGATGTCATATTCTTAGAAAATGGATTTCCTAAGAAGGGCAAAATAAAGGAAGATTACTCCCTATTTGAAACCTTGGATCAAGATAATGATATTAGTAGAGTTCGTCCAAGTGAGAGTAATATGAGAAGTGATGAATTAAATTCAACGCATTCTCAATTACAACCATATGATGAGACGACATCATCATTATCTAATCCTAGTGGGAGTGTAATGAGGAATAATGTGCAAAGTGTACAATCTCCCATACGGCGAACAAGTCGTAAAAGTATTCCCCGTCGACGTTTTGACATTGAAGGGGAACTTTTATGATTGCTCCGCAAGATGAGGATAAGCCAAGAAATATTAATGAGGCTCTAAATTGCTCTAGTAAGGAAAAATGGATTCATGCAATGGAAGAGGAGATGAGTCAATGAAGTCAAACCAAGTTTGGGAACTGGTTAATCTTCTAAAAAGACGCAAAGTTATTGGGAACAAGTGAGTTTTAAAATAAAGCGAAAAGCTGATGGCTCGATAGAAAAGCATAAGGCTCGCCTTGTGGCGAAATGGTATAATCAACATGAAGGAATTGATTATGAAGAAACATTTTCTCCTATAGTGAGATTTACCTCGATTCGCATTATTCTGGCAATAGTGGCTAGTATGGATCTTGAGTTGTATCAAATGGATGTAAAGACTGCTTTCCTCAATGAAGAATTAGAGGAAGAAATATATATGGAACAACCTACTGGTTTCATAATAAAATGCCAAGAAGAAAAGGTATGTCGACTTTTGAGGTCAATATATGGTTTTAAGCAGTCGTCAAGACAATGCTATATACATTTTCATAATGCCATAATGGCATATGATTTTACAATGATAGATGAAGATCATTGTGTCTATATCAAAAGATCCAAAGATCAATTTGTGATCATATCATTATATGTTGATGATATACTAATTGTCAGAAGCAATATGGAGTTTGTTAATACTGTCAAGAGTTGATTGTCTTCCAACTTTGAAATGAAAGATATGGGTGAGACTGCATACATTCTTAGAGTTAAGATTTTAAGAGATCGTTCGAAAAGGTCGTTATCTCTTTCGCAAGAAACATATATAAATAAGGTTCTTGAACGATTTCGTATGCAAGATTATAAACCCATAGACACTCCTATTGCAAAAGATGAAGGATTGAGCCATAGGTTGTGTCCAAAGACTCCACAAGAGAAAGAACAAATGAAACATATTCCTTATGCTAGTGCTGTTGGGAGCTTGATGTACGCTATGATGTGTACAAGACCTGACATATGTTTTACAATTGAAATGGTGAGTTGATACCAATCCAACCCAGGTCAAGCACATTAGAAGGCCGTTAAGAGAATACTAAGGTATCTGAAGGGAACTGTTGATTACAAGTTGAATTACTAGGGAAATGATCTGCGACTTGAAGGCTATTCAGATGCTGATTGGGGATGAGATTTAGATGAAAGAAAATCTACCTCTGGATTTGCTTTCTTACTGAATAATGGCGCCATATCATGGAGTAGTAAGAAGCAAATGTGTATAGCCTTGTCCACAATGGAAGCTGAGTTCGTGGCATTATCAGCAGCGGTACTAGAAGGAGTTTGGCTTAAGGGATTTTTGGATCATTTAGGTGTTATTAAGAAAGCTGCAAATCCATTATTGGTTAACTGTGATAGCCAAGCAGCTATAACGTATACCAAAGATCCAAAATATCATGGCAAGACCAAATATAGAGATACCAAATATAACTTTATTAAAGATATGGTTGCACGAAAGGATGTGAACTTATAGTATATATCTACGCATAGAATAGTAGCAGATCCTATGATAAAGCCAATACCTAGAAATGTGTTTTGTGGTCATGTAAAATCTCTAGGATTGCATAGAGTCTGATGTACTGGATTGTATTTCCCCGAGTTGTTCACATTTATGAACTAGTGTTTTTTCATTATTAATGCCTATGATCTTTGTTTGATCTTTATGCATTTTAATACTCAGTGCATTACTTTAAGTTGAAAAAGTATGTCAGATAGATATAAGATTGGCCAACTCACACGAGTAATCGCCTCTATTTACTATGTGATAAATAGAGATGAGACAGTTTTTCAAACTTATTATCTAGGTGATAATCGAGGGCTCAAGCTTAAAATATATTTATCGCCTTAACTGGGTGTTAATATGATGACATAATATTTATTATGTCCGAAAGTAAAATAACACACATATTTTACTTTATTTGTCTATGATGTCAGATGTGAGTTCTAATGAATTTTGTGAATGAGTAGATATGTGAACTTAAGTTAGACATTAGATATATCTGAACTATCATCTGTACGATATTGAAGGTGTAGATATACGCTCAATGGGAAAAGAGTTAATACCATAATACGTATTTCATACTACGTATGCATGAGACGACCAATAAGAGTGGCAAAAGTTTGATCTTAACTTTTATGTCGTGTGAGACTCTTGAGGAAAAGAGTTCCTCAATTTTTGTGCCCTCATGACTTTTACTTATTCTCAAGATTTCTATTTAGTGTTTGCTATCTTAGGATGTTGTCAATGGTCATGAGTTGATTCGATCTTATGGGACATTTCTAGAAAAGCAAGTTGAACTGAAATTGAGAATTTGAAGGAAAGAGGAAGATCGAATTTGGAGAATCACATTGTAGTTTTGTATACACTGATCGACCAATTATGACTGTCTTTGGGATAATCATAATTGTGAATACAATATATATATATATATATATATATATATATATATATATATATCATTGTTTAAAAGAGATCAAGAGAGATATAAATATGATCGATCGATCTAAGGTACTGCATACTAAATCGACTCAGAGTGTGATGTCCATTATGAGCTGTTATATATTCCTAACAGATGTATGGCAACAAGCTCTCAAAGTATGCTAATCGCATGGATTATTCAACGGTATGAATGTTGAAGAGAGGTAAAGAGGATCATGTTCGGCCCACTATGTGCGAGTGGGAGATGATGGTTTTAATTATTAGTGTGATGGGCCTAAGTTGGCCCGTCCGCCCATGTTGGACCTAAAAGCCCGGCCCACAGTATTAGGGCACATGGATAGAGGGATATGATGAAGGGAGATGTTTCTTTTTGGAAGGGACGTATATAAGGGGGAAATAAAGAGGGAGGAACGCACCTTTTGGCAGTACGTACGTCCCTCCTCCCTCTCTCCCTCCAAAAGAAAGAATAAATAAAAGAGACGATACTCTCTTCCCTTCAAGGCCAATTGACGTCATTGGATCAAATGGGATCAGTTTTCTCTTCCTTATATCAGCGTCGGTGTTTAATCTGTGAACAATTAGGTACGCTCGATTTCGTGGTGTGTCTTTGATCGGTGATACATGTTTGTTTTTGGGCTCGTCTTCCGTATTCATTTTAGGGGTTCGATTTAGTGTCGAATCCGATTTTAGGGAATCCGATAAACCCTACACAAGTGGATACAATCCACCTGCAACCAGAACACATACCACCACACCCTACGAACCTACTCATACTCGAATAACCATAAATGGTTTTTACAATGAAATCCCTCCACTTGCAGCAAAGGTCCTACCATCATCTACCACCACCCAACACATAAAGCCTATGAGGGAATGGATTCTGCTCCAGTTCTAGGAAAAGCAATTTCCGTGAAATAGAGCTAGAATCAGTTTAGAGCTCCCTTCATCCATGATCTTCAGTCTTAGCAACAGGTACTCTTGGTGTCGAACTGACTTCTTTTCTGGGTTTAGTGTGGAGGCTGTCCTGAGCTTGAACCTGAAAGGTAGTGTTAGAAATGGAGCAAGAATCAGAAAGAGAACGTAGGTTGGTTGCTTTATGTAGAAAAATGGGGCCAATATGGTCAGAGAATTTCGTAGCCAACGTGTTTGAGGAAATTTTAGAGGATAAATGGAAAGCATGTAATCTTATACTACTCGGGAAACTTTTTTCCAGGCCTAATGTAAACTTCCAGGCCTTTTTATCCACAATGAAGAAGGCTTGGAAGATTGAAAACGTCGTGTGTGAACTAGTGCAATCGGGCCTATTCTCTTTCACTTTCAAAGAGGAAGCCGACTTGAAAAGAGTCCTTGATGCTAGCCCTTGGTGTTTTTCGGGGAACTTGCTCATTCTATAGAAACTCCAACCTAAGGTACCTATCCACCATCATGTTTTTACTCATTGTGCATTCTGGGTGCAAGTGCTTGGAATTCCGATAATTTGAATTACTGAAAAGACGATGATGGAGGTGGTTGGAAAGATCGGAAAGGTGGTGGAATTGAAAATAGATGGAAAAGATGGCAACTTGTGCAAGGTGGGAAGAGCGCGTGTGCTTTTAGATTTGTCACACCCTTTGTGGCTAGGTGCATTGGTGAATTTCAGTGAAGATCAAATATGGGTTGACTTTAAGTATGAGAGGCTCCCTTATTTTTGCTATTCTTGTGGCCGAATAGGCCACTATACCACAAACTGTGAGGAAATCCCTTATGAGGAACCAAGGCCTGGGGAGGAAGTAGTTGGAAACTTTGGACATTGGCTAAAAGCGGAAGCTAAGGAGAATAGTCATTTTTGGAAAATGTATTATGGGGAAGATATATCTTGTGAGGAGAAAGAAACAGTCTCGAAAACACCTACACCGGTTGGCACCATGGAGGTCCCGACCAATAATGAGAACTATGAGATACAATTGGGGAATCCTATGGAATTTCAACCCTCAAAATCATTCCAATTGAAAGGGAAAAGCATAACCAACGTGTCTACGATAGTGAAAGGCAAAAGAGACAAAGGATCTCAACTTCTTCTCTCGGACTCACCATGGGCAGAAACAATTCTTAACAGCACATCTACATTACATAAAAAGAGTAAGAAGGGCCATATTCCCCCGGCGAGCAAGAAAATGAAGAGAGCCAAGAATTATGACTTACAGGGGATGGGTGCAAATGTGATTGATGAGACTCTACTTCTCGAAACACCTATCCAGGTGGATGAAGGGGTGCATGAATGGGCTTTGGTAGCTAGCCCTAATAAGCCACCGGGGGATAAATGAAAGTTTTGAGCTGGAACTGTTAAGGATTAGGGTTTGCCCTGATGTTCCAACATCTTCGAGCCCTAGTGGCTCTAGATAAACCCAACTTGGTGTTCCTCATGGAGACCAAGAATAGAAAAATAGTAGTGGACAAGGTTAGACAGCAACTTAATTTCAAGAAATCGGTCATCATCGATCCAATTGGCATGGCAGGGGGTCTAATAGCGATGTGGAATGAGGATATAATGGTGGAAGTACAAGAGCACTCAGAGGAGCTAATTGATATCACTTGTAAGGACCCTAATTATGGTACCCTGATGAGAGTATCTTTTCTACATGCCTCTACTAATTTCCAAAAGAGAAATTGCTTATGGCAGAAACTTCGGGCTATCCACCATATCAATTCCCTACCATGGATTTGCATGGGGGATTTCAACGAGGTTCTCAATTACTGGGAAAAGGATGGAAGACGAGGGATGGATCATTATCGAATGGTGGCCTTTCGGGCAATGCTAAATGATTATGACTTAATGGATATCGAAAGTAAGGGTTGCGCTTGCACATGGTCGAACAACAGAGATGTGGAAAATTTGGTGAGAGAACGCCTAGATAGGGTATTATGCAATGTAGAATGGAGAGTGGAATTTCCAAATGCAGAGGCTGTTGCTATTCCAACTATAGGTTCTAACCATAGCCCTCTTATCCTTAATTTACATCTGAATATCATAAAAAGGAAAAAAGAGTTTCAATTTGAGGCATATTGGTTAGAAGAGCCGGAATGCGGGGAAATTGTTAAAGAAGCTTGGAATGATCACCATAACACACTCAGAGACTTAGTAAAAAAGTCACAAAAGGTGGCTGATGCATTAGGAATATGGAGCAAAACGAGATTCTCTACCGCACACAAGCAAATTCAGCACCTAAAGAGAAGGCTAACTGTGTTGACTAACGGTCTTGAAGGTGCCAAGTACAGGGAGGAGGCCCAACAAATCAAAGAACGGATTGAACAATTATGGAAGCAGGAAGAAATGTACTGGAGTATGAGATCCCACATAAACTAGCTAAGGTGGGGGGATAAAAATTCCAAATACTTCCATGCCACCATGGTCCAACGGAGGTTACGAAATAGAATTTCAATGCTAAAAATGAATGACAATCACTGGTGTCGAGAACCTGAAGCACTAGAGTAACACATTGGCCAATTTTACCAATCCCTTTACACCACTGAAGGACCCAGGAATTTTCAACCAGTCCTAGATCAATGTCCACACCTTGTCAATGAGGAAATGAATGAGTCCCTAATGAGAAGGGCAACAATGGATGAAGTGAAGGAGGCAGTTTTTCAAATGGGAGCCACCGAGGCACTTGGACTAGATGGGCTTAACGGGCAATTTTATCGCCATTACTAGACCGACATTTAGCAAGATATATTCAAAATGGTCGATCATTTCTTTGCTACGGGTACCTTCGATCCTAAACTTAATATGACACATAGTGTACTCATTCCAAAAGTAGCAAATCCAGAAACCATCACCCAATATAGACTCATCAGTTTATGTAATTTTAGTTATAAGATTATTTCCAAAGTAATGGCTAACCATCTTAAGCCATGGCTTCCTGAAGTTATTGCGATAGAGCAAAGTGCTTTTGTGAGCGGTAGACAAATACAAGACAACATCTTGATAGTCCAGGAGATGCTACATTAGCTTCACATTCAAAAGAGGGAAAAGAAAGTCCAAGCAGTTCTTAAATTAGACATGCAAAAGGCCTATGATCGAGTTGAATGGGATTTCCTATGTAAGTGCATGAAGAAAATGGGATTCTGCAAGAAATGGGTCCAATGTGTCAAACATTGTATTTCCACGGTATCTTTTAGTGTGAAAATCAATGGGGAGTCCATGCAACAGTTCCAGCCATCCCAAGGCATAAGACAGGGAGACCCACTTTTGCCTTACTTATTTATTATTATGGCAAACGTGCTCTCCATCCTAATGAGAAAGGCAATTTTGGATGGAAGATTGAGAGGTATCAAACTAAACAAGTGGTGTCCAACTATATCTCATCTATTATTTGCCGATGATACCATCTTCTTCTTGGACCGAACAGTTATGGAATGTCAAAACTTGGTGAATATCCTAAACCAGTATTGTTATGCATCATGGCGGGCCATCAACTTAAACAAGTCAGGTATTTTCTTTAGCCAAAATTGTCCACAAACTTTAAAGAGGAACTTGGCAAATCAATTAAGAGTCCCTATTATAGACAAGACAGGCAAATACTTGGGAATTCCCTCAAACTGGGGACAATCAAAAAAAATGTTTGCATGGATCTTAGAAAGGGTTAACTCGAAGTTAGAGGGCTAGAAAGAGAAATTGTTAACAAAAGCAAGGAAAGAGGTACTCATTAAAACAGTTGTACAAGCTCTACCACAGTATGCAATATCTATTTTTAAGATACCGATATCTATTTGCAAAGCAATAGAAGAAAGAATTGCGTGCTTTTGGTGGAAACAAAATGCCGAACGGAAAGGAATTCATTGGAAGAACTGGGAATCTTTGAGAACAAGGAAGGATACTGGAGAGTTGGGGTTTCGAGACTTAGTAGCTTTCAACAAGGCTATGCTTGGGAAACAAGCTTGGCGACTTGTTCAGGCTCCAAACTCCCTATGGACCAAAATTGTAAAGGTATTTATTACCCACAAGGGGAGTTTTGGCATGCCGGTAAGGGTAATCGCCCCTCGTGGGGATGGCAAAGCTTGATGATAGGAAGGGAAGTGATTGAACTTGAGATGAAATGGTTGGTGGGTGACGGTAAATAGATCAGAATCAGGGAAGATGTATGGCTACCTAGAGGCCGTATTGGAGGCGCCGCAAATCTAAACGAGCCTAAGTATGTCGAGGAATTGATTGTACCTGAAGAAAAAGAATGGAATGTGGTGAAGTTAAAGGAAATGTTCGACGAGAGTGTCATCCATAAGATCCTATCCATACCGCTCAGTTCCAATCCATCAATGGACAGACTAGTGTGGACGGGAAATAGTAAGGGCTCCTCTTCGGTCAAAAGTGGCTACAACAAAATGTGTTCTAAGGACAGAATGGTTAATACCAACCAAGCGTCATCATCATATCAGCCTCCCGATCTCTATGGACTACAATTTGGCAAATCCAGCACTACCCAAAGGTTCGGTTTTTCCTATGGAGTGTATGCACTAATGCGTTGTCGACAAGAGAAAATCTTTATAGGAGGAAAATGGTACCTGATCCACTTTACCCAATATGTCACGAAGCCCTAGAAACCCTCGAGCATTTCCTCCTCTTATGTGCCTGGACAAAAAGGATATGGTTAGATCCCCGCATCAAGTTGAATACGGCTACCGGACAAATTACAAGGATGGATAAGTGGATCTCGGAGAACTTGCCTCCCCAGGATGAGTTGAACACAAACGCACTCCTTGTTGGTATATTATGGCTGATATGGACAGAAAGAAATGCATGGGTCTTTAGAAATAGCAAACTAAAGCCATACAAAATTGTGGATGAAGCAAGTGGTGATCTAGAACTCTATAGAAATTGGAGTCCTGATACTGCTAAATAGCAACGAAATGAAAGGGGAGGTTTGCCGAAGGAAGAGTGGACACCACCGCCTATAGGCTTGTTGAAATTAAATGTGGATGGATCTTGGTGTAGCAACTCAAAACAGGGAGCTGTTGCTGGATTATGCAGAGACCATTGCGGGCGTCTCAAAGGTGGCTTTGTCAAGAAAATCCTTGCTCCATCCACCCTTGTCGTGGAAACCCTAGCTTTGAAGGAAGGTCTGCACTTTGTGGAGAAGACTCGAACAGCAGCTCTTCAGTTCAGTGAATAGAGTCAAACAAGTATAGTAGTTCAGTTTCAGCTCGTGACTGACAACTTGACAGCAGGAAATGCTATCTTGGGCCTGGCTGAAATCCCATGGGTTATCCAATTGATAATGGTGGACTGTCAACAATTGTTGGGCTCGATAGCTGGAGTGTCCGTGGGCGTTTGTTCGCAAGAAACGAATCGGGCTGCGGATTGGGTTGTGAAGGCTTGCCAAAATGACTCCCTTGCAACAAATTGGTTGTCTAATCCTCCCCATTGTCTCTTATCTCTATTATGTTTGAACTTGGGAAAATGTTCTGGTACTTTTCCTACGAAGCAATGAAAGGAATATTTATTTGACCAAAAAAAAAAAAAAAGATTAGAAGGCGGGCAATGTATCCACCATTAACGTGCACGATCAGAATTAGTCAGGTCCATATGGAAGACTGAGATCTGCTTGTTTTGATCCCCTCGCGTCTAATCTAACTCTTACACAGCTAAATTTTGGTAGCCCACTTACTTAACTGAAATCAATGTCGCGTGTAGGGAAAAGGTCTAATCCAGAAAAAAGAGTATTTCCATCAGTACAATTACGCTAGACATCGTAACAGCGGCCTACTAAAGTTAAACGATTTATCGCTTAAGTGATTGATTTCGTAAACGAGTCTTAATGTTCCTAAAGTTGCTTCTTTTCTAAAATACTACAATTTGCTTTATTTTATGCGTGATGTGTGTTCAATCATACGAGTGCTTGTGAAAACTCAATTTCTCCGCATGCGGCGGATGTATGAAGATTTCAGCTACGATAGACCCTAATTCTCGTCTTGTTAATTTTTTTAATTCAAAACCGTGCGATTAACATTGTAATTTTAACTTTACCAAAAAAAAAAAAAAACATTGTAATTTTAAGACGGCAATTGGACCGAGGGAATTCTAGGAGACACGTTCCATTTAATCAACCCGTATAAATACGAATTCATGGTCTCTAACAAGTATGTCAAGAGTTTGGAAAACAAAAACGCAAAAAGCAGTGTCCTAAATTTTAAGATTTCGAGAGCTTTCTCCCAAATCAAGCAGGTAACCCATCTCATCTCACTTCATAATTTATTTATTTATTTAATTTGTCAGTGGCCGACTTAATCGAGAAGTCTTGGGGATTGTTATTCCTTCTTTTTTGTAGTGATTGCATGTTAGGGAGTCATTTTTGTAACGGTAATCCTCATGAATCATATACAAACGAACCATCTCGAGCTTTTGTTCTATACTCCTGACCTACGTTAGATTACTTTGCATGAACTTTTATATCATGTATGATCCACATGCAAAGTCTGGACCTTTTGACTAGTGGTTAGAACTCAGATCAGACATTTTTAGTAGGTGCAAAACCCTATAATAACTTTCGGGAGGGTGGCCATCATTAATCTCCCATTCCTGCCCTTTTTCTTCTTAAAATTAGACATTCATTCTCCCTCCAAAAGTTAGACCCATAATGCCAGCTTCTTCCCAAACTAGATTATTAAAGAAAGCATAATTGATTCAGTTTGATTAGGTGCCCAAATGCTTGATCTGAATGTGACAGATTTCAATTCGAATATATGTTTCTCCATCAAAGCTACCTCCGAGGCCACCCCTTGTAAAGTTACAGGGGTCAGGCCTCTGCCGAGGTAGGCGGACTATAGGCGGTTTTGCGTACTAGGAAATGGTCTCTGAGAGTCCTCGGCTTAGAAAATAATGTATAGGCACGATGGGGTCAAAAGTGGAGAAAAACTGTGGTCCATTGGCCAGCTATCATCCTGCAGATCACGCGCCAATATCATTTCTCTTCATTTTCATGTCAAGTGATTCTCCCGGCGAAACCCTTCCCATCTTTCCCGTTTTTCGAACTACTGAAGTGGACATGTGGCTGGCTTGCCAGCACGTGATAAGGTTACTAGAAACGAGAATCTGTGTCCTAATTGATCATGAAGTTGCTTTGATAAAAAAAAAGAAAAAAAAATCGAGAAGCAGATTTTAGAAAAGACCAGCCGCGTAAAAAATTAGAAGGGAATTAGATTCTTTTGTATCGACTTCCAAGGTTTTCAGGAGCATAGAGAATTCGATCTCTTATTTAATCTCGGTTCGATTGTTATCTGAAGCCATACGCACATAATTATGTGCATGTGGTTAGAAAAGAGGCTTAGTTTTATTTTTCTCTTTGAATGCAGGTTTAATTTTCCTGAGTTCCACCAACGTGCCTCGTAATGCCGCGATTGAAGCAACTCGTCCCTCATTGTCTCTTGTCATTCCTCATCCTTGCCGCGCTATTGCTTTGCCGATGCGATGCAGAAGTCGGCGCTGCCCATTACTGTGATCCTCCACACACCCGTAAGCTTATATGTTGTTGAATTGGCCACTGATTTCTGTTACATCACCGGGCCCCATTACTGCAACTTGATCTTTGTCTAAACATTGACGCGTTATCGATAATCCGACCGCAGCGACCACCTGCGGATACGATCCGTCCCAATTTCCCTCTGGCCTCTTGTTTGCGGCTGCTGGCGAACAGATTTGGGACAATGGAGCAGCTTGCGGGAGGCAATATAGGGTCCGGTGCATAAGTGGCGACCGGCCAAAGGCCTGCAGACCAGTCCAGTGGATCCACATCAGAATCGTGGACCGGGCGCTCGACGCGGTCTCCCATTCCTCATCGGACGGTGCCAGCATGATCCTGTCCACGACCGTGTATAAGGCCATTGCAGATCTGTCCGTGACGTCCATCAAAATCGAATTCGAACCGTAAGTAGCCTAGATGCTTCTTTGATTGTACTATTATTGTTCATTATTTCGCTTTCAATTTGAGTCTCCGTGGAATTATCTCAATTTCTCAACCAAAAAAAAAAAAAAGAATTATGTCAATTTTGAGAATTTCTGGTGATCATTGTGTGTTTTACATGCAGGGTTTGAAGTGATCAAGATGATACATTGGAAGCAAGGCAAAAGTAGGGTTTTGGAGACCAGATTGATTCCTTCTGGTTGAGGGTTTACTATCATGGAATGTTTATATAAGTCTTTATGAAAAAGCGAAGGCACCCATCAGCAAATGGCGCGATTAGAAATACTTTTAGTCCATATGGAAGACTGAGATGTGCTTGTTTTTATTCCCCCGTCTTAAACTACCTCTTACACAGCTAGAGTTTGCTGGCCTGCTTATTTAGCCGAGATCAATGTCGCGCTTAGGGAAAAAAAAGGAAGAAGGTCTAACCCAGGAAAAAAAAAGGAAGGTCTAACCCAGGAAATAAAAAAAGGAAGCATTTTCATTAGGACAATAATGCCTACGCGCACTAACACCGGCCTACTAAAGGTGAACTAATGATGGAACGTCCCATCACTTAATAAATTAATTTTGTAAACGAGTCTTAATGTTCCTAATGTTGCTTTTATCTTTCTAAAATACTATGATTTACTTTATTTTATGTGCGTAGTGTGATCAATTATATGCGTGCTTGTGAAAACTTAATTTCTTCACAATGTGACGAATTTATGAAGATTTCAGCTACAATAAATCCTAGTTCTCGTCTTGTTGAACTTTTTTTTTACTCAAAACCATGCGATTAACAAAATTTAAGGACCGCAGTTGGACCGAGGGAATTCTAGGAGACATGTTCCACTAATCAAACTGTATAAATATGAATCCATGGCCTCTCACCAGCATGTCAAGAGTTTGGGAAAAAAAGCAAAAAGCATCGACCTTAACTTGGAGATTTTGAGAGATCTCTCCCAAATCAAGCAGGTAAACCCTCTCATCCCACTTCAAAGTTTTTCTATTTCTACCCTCTAACTTTAGGGATTTGTCAATGGCTAGCTTAATTGATATGTCTAGGGGATTGTTCCTCTTTTTTTTAGTAGTGATTGCACATCACGAGTCATCTGTGACACTAGTCCTCACGAATCATATACAATTGAACCATTTCAAGCTTTTATTTTATACTCCCAATTTATGTCCGTGCATTTCGCATGATCATGTGTGATTCACGTAAAGATGGAGAGTAATTAATTACTTTCACGTCTCTTGGAACCATAAAGTCTAGCCCTTATGTATAATGGTACTTAGATCAAACATTTTTAGTAGGCATGAAATTCTATAATAACTTTCAAGAGGATTGTCAGGATCGATCGCCCATTCTTGCCTTTTTTTCTCCCCAAAATTAGACATCTATTCTCCTCCTTTTCTATAGTGATTGCATTTTTTTCTTCTTGAAACTGCGGTCGATTAGCCGGTCATCATTTCGCAAATCACGCGTCGGTATCACTTCTCTTCATCATCACATCAAACCATCCTCCCCGCGAAACCCTCCCCATTTTCTCGTTCTTCATGCTCTCCTATTGGCCATTGCGTTTCACATCATCATTCACCAACGGGAAACGCTACCTCAAGACCTAGCAAAATAGACTGATAGGCCAACAGGGGAATCCGACAGAAGATCGAATCCCTCCTTTACGAGAAAATATTCCATGGATGAAACATTTCGTAGGCGAAATGAAAAATCATAAAAAAGTCATATGTGTCGTGCACGTATAATTTGGGTCCCACGTTCAACAATTCGAAATTTTGCTGTCTCCATCCTCTGTTCTCTCTTTCATAGACCCTGACTCACCTCTCTGCACACGCTCTGACCCTCTCTCTCCTCCGCAGGCAGATCATCTCTCTCTTCCCTCTCCTCTCTCTCTCTCCCGACTCTCCGTTCCGTTGCGTTGAGAACAAAATCGCGGAGGGTTCAAAGTAAAAAAATAAAGGTTCAGCCCCTCCGCCGGTTGGCTTCGTCGCCCCCGACTCCGATGTTGACGCCTCTGCCTCTGCCTCCACCTACACCTCTGACGCTGAGGCCAACGCCCCTTCACCTCCCTCTCGCGACCTCCGCTCCGCTCTCTCTCTCTTTCCTCTGCGGAGTGCCCTTGCTGCCAACCCCGACGCCGACGACCCCCTATTCGCATTTTGGCCTCCCTCTCCAAGAGCCAAGGCCGCTCTGCTCGCTCTTTCTCTCTTTCCTCCGCAAAGCGCCCCCTGGTCCTGAATGCGGATGCCGCCGACGCCGTCGCCTTCCCAAGCCCCACCGATAGGCACCCCATTGGCGACTCCCATACGTCTGAAGGTTAGTTTTTATTTATTTATTCATTTATTCTACTTAGTAGGATTCGATGCGATGTTAATGTTTAAGTTTATATATATATCAGCAACAGGTATTGCTTTATCTCTTGTACGTGCGTTTGCGGCAGGTATCTTCGGCCATTTGTAGGCCATCTTGGCTTCAAATAGTGCTGTTTTTCTCAATTTTTTCTGGCCGTTGAGCATCTGCAGATATTATAGGTCCGCCCTGTGGTGATTTTGTCACAATAGAAGTGAATAAATAATTGTGTCAGTCAATGTGCTAAGAATCGACATCCTCAAATCGATTGTTTCTTTGCTGTTACGATGCACGTATCGATTTCATCTAATATATATTGAGGATAGTGGATTGGCCATTGGTCGTGGTTGATATTTCCCCTCTTTGTTTCTATACTCTTCAGTTTGCTTTGATTAGTGTCTAATTCTTTTAATCTGGTATGATGTCTACTGCATATATTTGAGCATGCTTTTTGGCATATTTAATTTCTATGTTGTTTCTTTTGGATTGTGCAGGTGCATTATGGGAATGGAAGGGCTTTCTGATTAGGAATGCAATGCTCCTTCAATCATATCATACGCCTCCTTGTTTAAAAAGTGTTCCCCTTGTGCTTTTTTGTTTATGAATTAAGATAAATTATTCCTTACAACATCCACGTGAAACTCATGGGTTTGACTGCATGTAGCTGGTCATGTGCGTTGTTTCGTTTAATTTAGATATGTTCGTTTGATATAAGGAGTGTGTCGTTCCATGGAAGTTATCACATAGCAACAAAGTTGCATTTCTTTGTTGTCCTCTATAACGTGTCTTGTCTGTTCTTCTTGAAACTTCACACAGAGGCCATACTTAAGTTATAAGTGCTGACGACATTTAGGGCTTCACTTTTTCATGCCCCATGTTGGAAATTGTGATCAATTTTCTCTAAAACTATCTAGAAACTATTGACTTTATCACGAAGGCGAGAACGTTGGCAGCAGCGTCCATGTTGAAGATTGTTTAGAATTGTTGAGAATGGCGGTTGCCAGTTGAACCTAGAAGACTCACGTGGGAATAAGCTAAGTCAATTACTCATCAAAGCTGAAGCCAACTACACGGGCAGAAAAAGTCTCTAGAAGAAAAGATGAAGAGTCCAAGTTGAACTTGAAGACTTTGTGAAGAAGCATCAAAGAAAATCCTAGAACAAGTTAGAGAAGTCTTCGTGCATGGAAATCGTTAGCAAGCAGCCGAAAGAAGGAAGCAAAGTTTCTCCATCAAACTCCAGTTGTCAACAACTTATTGTCAGTGGCTGGCTGGCTTAATTAATATGTCTTGGGGATTGTTCTTCTTTCTTTATGGTAGTGATTCCACGTCATGAATCGTTTGTGATAGTAGTCCTCATGAGTCATATACAAACCAACCATTTAAAGCTTTTATTTTATGCTCCCAACCTATGTTAGTGTACTTCATATGATCATGTGCGATCCACATAAAGATAGAAAGTACTTAATAACTTTCACATATCTTGAAACTATAAATTCTAGACCTTGTGTTAATGGTAAGTATTTATATCAAACATTTCTAGTAGGCCCGAAACTCTATAATGACTTTTAGGTTGATTGCCAGTATTGATTGCCCATTCATGCTCTTTTTCTTCCTAAAAGTAGACATCCATTCTCCTTCTTTTCTATAGTGATTGCATGTTATATATTATTTTTGTGATAGTGACCCTCATGAATCATATACAAAAGTGCCATCTTGAGCTCTTCCTTTCTTATACTCCCTACCTATGTTAATCCACTTCGCATAAACTTTTTAATTATGTGTGACCCATGTGCAAAGATGGGAGGTACCTAATAATTTTCACAGCTCTCATGATGGTACAGTCTGGACCTTCATGGTTAGTAGTTAGAACTCAGATCCGACATTTCTATTAGGCGTGAAACCCTACCAACACTGATTGCTTGTTCCCACCCTTTTTCTTCCTAAAATTAGACATTTAGGGTGCGTTTGTTTGCACCGTATTTCTGTTCCCAGGAACAAAAATTTCTGTTTTTTTGTTCCTAGGAACAAAAAAGGAACAAAACGCGTTTGTATGCGTTTCGTTCCTTTTTGTTCTTTTGTTCCTGAAACAAAAAAGAAACAGAAACAAGAAATAAAAAAAAGTTGTTTCTTGTTTCTAGAACAAAATCAAGAAACACTTCTCTTTTTTATTTTTTTCTTTTCTTCTTCTTTTTTCTTTGGCCGGTCGCCGGCCTCGCCATGGCCGGCGACCGCCGACGAGGGCCGGTGGCCTCGCCCAGCCACGGCGAGGCTCGCCGGCCCCGGCGAGGCCGAGCCTCGCCCGCCATGGCCAGGCTTGGCCTCGCCGGGGTCGATGAGCCACGCCATGGCCGGGCGAGGCCGCCGGCCCTCGTCACTGTCGCCGGCCATGGCCGAGGCCGGCGACCGGCCAAAGAAGAAAAAAAAAGAAAAAAAGGAAAAATAAGAAAGAAAATAGAAAAATAAAATAAAAATATTAAAAAATTAAAAGAAATAAAAAAATTATACAAATTTACCAAAAGTGTTTCTACTCTTTTTATATTTCTGAAACAGATTTACCAAACGCATTTTTTTGTTCAAAAATTGTTCCCTGAAATAGAAACACTTTTTTCTATTTCTCGTTAAAAATAATTTTTAAATAGAAACGTTATCAAACGCACCCTTATTCTCCCTCCAAAAATAGGCCCACAATGTCAGCTTTTTCCCAAATCAGATTCATAAAAAAAAAAAAAAAAAAAAGGTAATTGATTCAGTTTGATCAAGTGGTCGAATTCTTGATCTGAGTGTGATGGATTTCAATTTGAATTCGTGTTTTCCCCTCAAAGCAATCTTTGAGGCCACCCGTTGTCAAGCTACGGGGCGAAGCCTTACCCGCGGTAGGTGGACTATAGTCAGTTTTGCATTCTACCGTGGGCATTTTCTATATTTAAGCTTTGCTGACGCCAGAATGTAAGTTAGGAAATTGTTTCTGAGGCTTGGAAGAGAATGTAACCGGCATGGTGAGGTAAAAAGTATGGAGAAAAACTGCGGTGGATTAGGCAGCTGTCATCTCGCGAATCAAGCGTCAGGATCACTTGACTTCATCAGCACGTCAAGCGATCCTCCCCGCGAAGCCGGTCCCATTTTCTCGTTCTTCATGCTCTCCTATTGGCTATTGCGTTTCGCATCATCATTGTTCGTAACACGCTGCCTCAAGACCAACCAAACCAGACTGATAGGCCCAGACGGGAATCTGACAGAAGATCGAATCCCCCCTTTACAGGTGGCGAAACGTCTTTTCGTTCGTCCGCCAGTACGTTTACATTCCACGTTCACATACCTTTGTAGAGATATAGTTGACTCATCGAGAGGGTTTCTGCATAAATCGCCTATCAATTTTTTCACGCGAGTATTCTTCTGAGTAATGACGAAGCCTAGACTAGCGAAACTGCTTTGCAGCTGTATACGTTACGGTTCAGTTCGCTGACGCGATTGGCTCTGCGCAAGTGCGTTTGGTGTCGCGTTGCGTCTCGTGGAGGGTTACCAATGATATTTCCCAGGAAGCGAAAAGGGTTCCAGAAACGAGAATCACGACCTAATGAGTCCAGAAACGGGTGCTGGAAAAGACCAGGCGCGTGGAAAATTATAAGAGAACTAGATTCTTTCGTATCGACTTCCAAAGTTTCGGGAGCACAGAGAATTCAAACTCTTATTTAGTTTCAGTTCGATCGAAATCGGAAGCCATATGCATATGATTATGTGCATATGGTTAAAAAAGAAGCTTAGTTTCTCTTTATTTGCAGGTTTAATTCCTTTCTTAACTTTCCGCCAAAGTACCTCGTAAACCTTGCACGAATTGTCCTTCTCAAGCAACAATAACCAATCAACTGTCGCCCGAAATCTTTTCATCATACGTAGTAGATGTTCAATGTTTCCAAACGCTCTGCAGGTTGGCTCTCCACAATGTCGCTGTTGCAACAACTCCTCCGTCACTCATCAATTCTCATTCTTGTCGTGCTATTGTTGCGTCAATCTAATGCAGATGTTGGTACCGCCGGTCACTACGATCCTTCATACACACGTAAGTATAGATGTTGTCAAATCAGCTCGAAACTTGCAGTGCATCACCAGGCCACGTTAACACAATATCATCTTTGTCTAAATATTGATACATTGTGGGTAATATGATTGCAGCAACTACTTGCTTTGGGTATGACCCGTTGCAGTTCCCTTCGAGCTTACTGTTTGCAGCAGCTGGGGAAGGGATTTGGGACAGCGGTGCGGCTTGCAGGAGGCAATATTGGGTCCGATGCATAAGTGCCGACCGGCCGAAGACCTGCAACCCGGCCCAATTGGTCCAGGTCAGGATCGTGGACCGGGCGCTCAGCGCAGTCTCCTGATCCTCGTCGAACTGTGCCACCATTGTCCTGTCCAAGACCGCGTTTGAGGCCATCGCGAATCCATCTGCCTCGTCGGTCAATGTCCAGTTCGTGCAGTAAGTAGCCGTTTCTTTGATTGGACTATCGTTCATTATTTTGCCTTCGATTTGTGTCTTTGTAGATTTATCTCAATTTTGAGAAATTTTGGTAATTGCCGTGCGATTTACATGCAGGGTCTGAAGCGATCCAGGGGATACTTTGGAAGCAAAGTTGGGGTTTTGGGAAGCAAATTGATACTTTCTTGTTTAGGGATGTCTTATCATGGATGATTTATAGGTTACATCAATGGTATAGCTCACAAACACATGTAAATTGTATACTTCGATGACAAGAGATCATACGCACTAACTAATTACGATACAAATTGAAATTTCATATATTTATTCTGTTTACTACTCACTCTAGTAGACTCGTTCAACTATAACATGAGTCGCCACAAATGGAGGAAATGTACATAGATTCTGTCCGTCACATCAAAATTAGACCGCATTGATATTGCTAGAAACATAGTTGCTAGCTATATGATTTATTATATCAATACTAAAATCAATGCCCCTAATTTTGGTTTTATTTATAACTCAAGTGTCCAAATAGAATCTAGAGACTTATTGGCAAGAAAAGTATAAAAAAGTCTTAAAAATATTGTATTTATGCTAATTTGATTTTAAACTTTTTAATTGTGTAAATTGAGTCTTGAACTTTTTAATGATTTGTCAATATAATTTATCCGGCCAATTGGCCAAAAGATTACTAGCATAGATGAAGGTCATGTAAGACCTTGACCGTCTTATGTGGTATAGCTAGTGTTGATATGAATAATTATTTATTATCTTTTTTGTTCTTTTCTCTCTTTTTATTTTTTTTTCCCCTTCAATTGTGGGTCGGTGAGGTCATTGGCCTACCCCCATCAACTCCAAGCAAGGTTAGGGTGAGGTCCTCTATGCCCTTCCTTGATCTAGGAAAGGACCACAATCGTCACCTAGTCTGGGCAAGGGCCATGATACCCCAGTAGGTTGTAGGCGAGGGCCATGTGAGTCCGCATATGGATCGCTTGTTTTTCTCCAAGTTTTATGAATTATTAAAATAAAGTTGAATTTGTTAAATTGAAATAATTAATGATATTAGTAAATAGCATATTAATGTTTTTAATATAAATTCATTCAATTTTTTTTAATTATTTGATTATTTATGAATTTGATTCAAATTAATTTGATTGAAATAATTATAAAAATGAAAATTTATTATGTGTATATAAAAATATAAATTTAATATACAACATGTCCCAACGTGTCGGAATTTTCTATTTTTTGAGAAACAACGTGTCGGTGTATCGTGTCGCGTTGTGTGTCGCGTGTCATTGTCGGTGTTACTTAGATTGCAACTCATGACCGACGAGGGCCATGACGCTCTTGCCTAGACCAAGTGAGGGTATCATGGCCTTTTTCGGCCAACAAGTGAGGGAGATGAGCCCTCATATGTGGCTGGCGATAGTTGGCCGGCAATCTCACTGGCTCAAAGTTGTAAAAGATAAAAAGAAAGAAAATAAAAGAAAAGAAAAAAGAACAAAAAATTCAGAAAGATATTATAAAATTATAGAATTTGTTTGCATTAGCATTGGTTGTGTCACATAAAATGGTTAACAATTTTTTTTTTTTTTATGCCCGGATCTGCCAGCTTACACCAGGTATCTCACGGCCCGTAAAGTGCGCGGTGCACTCCGGACCAAGCGTCAATACCTGGAGGGAAGCTAGCATATGACCCCACTACCATAGCATCTTAGAGATTCGAACTCATTCCCTCATGCGGTAAGATAGTAGAGCTCAACCAACTGCGCTGCCCATTGGTGGGTAGATGGTTAACATTAATATCATTGATTTTCAATTAAAATTGGCTGAATGAATTACATTGACAAATCGTCAAAGGTTTACGACTTAATTAGTACAATTAAAAGAGTTAAGACTAAATTGGCACAAATATAATAAGCTCAAAAATTTTTGTATACTTTTTCCTCTTATTGGTAATATGGTTTTTGGCCAAGGAAAAATTTGCACTTTAATTATTAGGATTAATACCATGAAAATCCTCAAATTAATACATATGTGACAAATTTTTTCAAAATAAATTTTTTGACTATCAAAAACTTCGAATTGGCATATTTGTGACAAATTGCCTCCATTATGTTGGGAGCACATTACAAAAACCCAATACCTTTACCTAGGGAAATCGCCAAAAGGGAATCCAAATCTGATCTCATCAACACATCTCCTTAAGCTTGCTTTCACTAAAAAACTTAAGCTAATAAGTTATGCATTAACTATGATATGTCAACTGTTCAACAATACACTAGTTATCCGGTGTGACATTCTCTAACACAATTCACTCACACATATATCCTAATAGTTTTCCCTTCACGTGTGAATTTAGTATTAGGTCTGCTCTTTCTTAATCTACTTATCCTTTTATATCAACTTATGGGCCCGTTGCCACCGCCTGCGGTGGTGTAGTTGGCTTCGGGTCTCTCCCCCTCACGAAGGGGAGGAGTTCGAATCCCAAAGGCGTCGCATTCGCGCGACTCACTTGCGGTTGGGTCTGTGGTGGTGGCT
The DNA here is from genome assembly GCA_017140325.1 of Eucalyptus leucophloia subsp. euroa. NCBI lineage: Eukaryota > Viridiplantae > Streptophyta > Magnoliopsida > Myrtales > Myrtaceae > Eucalyptus > Eucalyptus leucophloia. Next base: position 22,554,745 of record CM029470.1, on the reverse strand, counting down.
CAGTTTGCCCCAGGTTTACACCGCCGGCTGCCGGTTGTACGGTGATTCCGGGATCACAAAAAAAAAAAAAACTTATGGGCCCGCTGCTACATTACAATGCACACTTGCCCATAAGCTACAACCATTAGCTTTGATACCATTTGTTGGGAGAGCATAACAGAAGTCCGATACCTTCATCTGAAGAGATCGTTAAGAGGGATTTTGAGTTTAAACTCATCAATATATCTAGTTGGATCTATCTTTATTCAAAAGTTTAAACCAATGAGTTATGTACCGATTTTGAAATATTAATTGCCTAACAACACACCAATTTTTAGTACAATTCACTTACATATGCATCCTAATATGTTAGTTTCATTAAATTGGATTAATACCACAACAAATCACCAATAGGTACACCTGTCAACTCTTATGCGTCATCAAACTTAATAATTTAATGGTAAAATTTAACAAAAATCAACGCAGGGTATGGAAGTACCCGTTTGGGATTTTTTGCGGTCAAAAAATTAATTTGAGTAAATTTGTCATAGATATACTAATTTAAAGTTTATTGTGATATTAATCCTAATTGTTGCTACACAATAATGCCATTGGTAGTTATGTAAATATGTGAAATCTTATTTTCGTCGCCAAGATGACTACTTTCGGGATGCAAGAGTAGTATTTGTTTTATTTAAAGAATCCCAACATCCTTCTTACCATTACGATGCCTACCTCAAAATCTCGCTCAGGCTAATTCAACCAATCCAATTAGCCATCAAAGGAGGAGGCCGATTTGGCCCTCTGTTGGCTAGCTCTTGGTGGTCGGCGACCACACCTAGGTGTCCCGTCGTGTGTATTTCTCTCCCATGCCCTTCAAATTTCCATATTTTATAGAAATGCTTTGGATTTTGTGAAATTACGAAATTGCCCCTAATTAGGCCCGAATTGCAAATTCAATCTAAATTTTCAATTTCGACGCATCACTACCGTTCGGATGATCACATGTCTAATTTTATCTTGATTAATCCCTTAAATGGATTAAATTTGGCCTTAGAATCAAATCCGGATGATCACATGTCATGTTGGCATACCTCCTCAAGTAGAAAACTCGACATGTGTTGATTAAATGAAGAACATAGAATCTTTCTAAACTACTTGAAAACCAACTCGAAATTTCCCCTTCCGTATCTCATATCCTACAATTCAATTATCTTTCCTTAGTTAGGTAATCAACGCTTGGAGGAACGAACAAGCAATGCGATTGATTCGACTTTCCATATTAATGCCAAATCCTCCATTTTTAAGGGAGAAGAACATCACAAATGTCATGACTTTTGTATGTTGCTCATTTGAGCATCATAACTTTTTATTCGATCATTTGAGTGCCATGACTTCTAAATGACGTTTATTTAAGTGTCATAACTTTCAATCGCACAATTGCATGAACATTTCAAAAAAATTCAATCAAGTGACAAAAATTCGACGTGGCATAATATTTGTGATTAACATTTTAAAGAAAAACTATGTTATTTAAGTGGTAGATTGAAAAGTCATAAGATATTTGAGTGATCGGGAATAAAACCAAGTTATTATACTTAAACAAGCAAGCGCCGTACAAAAATTATGGCACTTTTACTTTCTGCCCCCCCTTTTTTTTTTTTTTTTTTTTTTTTTTTGCTTAGAAGGTCAAAGACGAGATCGCCTAATAAGGGGTTGCAGTTCATTCTCTTGCCGACTATCAATATCTCTTTTAATTAGACGGAATGTTGCTTAATAGAGAACCCAGAGACAATTCGCACTTGCCAGACGTTACAACAGCACGTTAACATGCGGAGGCAGGCAATTACCTGAAGCGCAAGCTGCGCCTGCGACCTTGCACGTATATATGATCCTAGAATGTCTGTTTTAGATTTTGAAAGCTTTCTCCCAAATCAAGCAGGTAACCCATCGTTAGCAAACTTTCCACCTTTCCAGAATCTCTGCAGGTTGGCTCTCGACAATGTCGCGATTGCAGCAACTCGTCCCTCGCTGTCTCTCATCAATCCTCGTACTCACTGCGCTATTGCTTTGCCGACGCAATGCAAATGTCGGCACCTCCCATTACTATGATCCTCTGCACACCCGTAAGCATATATGTTGTCGAACTGGCCATTAATTTCCGGTATATCACCGGGCCCCATTACTACAACTTGATCTTTGTCTAAACACTGACATTTCATGGGTAATCCGATCGCAGTGACCACCTGCGGATACGATCCATCCCAATTCCCCTCTGGCCTCTTGTTTGCGTCCGCTGGCGAACGGATTTGGGACAATGGAGCTGCTTGCGGGAGGAAATATAGCGTCAGGTGCATACGTGGCGACTGGCAAAAGGCCTGCAGACCAGTCCAGTGGATCCACATCAGGATCGTGGACCGGGCGCTCGACATAGTCTCCCGTTCCTCGTCGGATGGTGCCACCATGGTCCTGTCCACTACCGCGTACAAGGCCATTGCAGATCTGTCCGCGAAGTCCATCATCATTGAATTCGAACCATAAGTAGCCTAGCTGCTTCTCTGATTGGACTATTAGTGTTCATTATTTTGCTTTCAATTTGTGTGTCTGTGGAATTATCTTAATTTTGACAATTCCTGGTGATCGTTGTGTGGTTTACATGCAGTGTTTGAAGTGATCAATATGATACTTTGGAAGAAAAGCAAAGTGGGGTTTTGGAGACCAGATTGATACCTTCCGGTTGAGGGTTTACTATCACAGAATGTTTATATACGCCTTCATGAAAAGGTCAAGGCAGTCTTAAGAATAATCAGTATAAAAAAACTTGAAGTCAAATACCTTAAGGTTTATATAGGTGTTTGCTCATTGTCATTTGATGCTTGGTCTTGACTGTCACAACGATGAGCAAGTTATATAGTAAAACAAAATTAACTGCCGCTTGTCGAAAACGAGGATGTTCGCTCATTGCCTGGGAGCATTCGCACGTGGTGCAAATCGAGCATGTTGCTCAAGCCAACGCGGAACCTAGAACCTCTTTCATGCATATTTTTATTAGATTGGATCAATTTAGATTATATTAAATGATCTCGAAATATCATGTCAACAATGCAAAAACATGTTGGTATCTTATATTGGCACTGGAAAATTAGTTAGAATCTATATGATCGCACTATCAATGAGCTCATAGACGTCATGTTGGCATACCTCCTCGAGTCAAAAACTCAACATGTGTTGATTTTATGAAGAACATAGAATCTTTCTTATCTACCTGAAAAGCAATGCTACCATACAATTAGCTTTCCTTAGTTAAGTAATCAACACTTGGAGGAACAAACAAGCAATGCGATCAATTTGACTCTTACATCAATGCCAAATTCCTAGGATAAAAGCATCACAAGTGTCGCAACTTTTGTATGACGCTCATCTAAATGTCATAACTTTTTATCTCAAGTAAGCGCCATATGAAAATTGTGACATTTTTATGTTTGCTTAGAAGGTCAAAGACAAGATCGCTTAATATTTTCTGACCAAAAAAAAAAAAAAAAACGATTGCTTAATAAGGAGTTGCAATTCATTCTTTTGCCGACAATCAATGTCTCTTTTGCTTAGGGGCAATGTTGCTTCATGGAGGACCCAAAGACAATTCACACTTGCCAGACGTTACAAAACACGGTAACGTGCGGAGGTTGGCAATTACTCATGCGCAAGCTGCGTCTGCGATCGTGCACGTATATATGATCCTAGAATGTCTGTTCTTAGTTCATGAACATCGGGAATTTCCAGGAAAAACTAGCGCCGCCCTTCGTCCAGGATCAGAGCTCGTCGATCTGTCAAAAGAACTTTGCAGAAAAGGGCTTCGACTCGGGCAGATTTCGTTCCATCTCTCTGGTGACTTCAGCTAGGTACGCTGGTGAATTACATTTCGGTCCCTCTTTTCTTTCCTTAGGGTTAAATCATCATCGTCATCATCATTACTGTTTTGTGCCTTTTTATTCTTCGACATGAACATGAGATTTGGTGCCCGAAATTGAAAAAATAAAAAAGGCCTCTAGCCCTCTGCGATTGAGCCGTTGATCCTCGATTCCTTGAATATCTTACAGGGTGCGAACGCGATTACACCGGATCTAGAATCAAATTCGTGAGGAACGTAGCGGTTTAAAAGGGAGAACAAAAGAAACTTGTAATGAGGCTCATTTTTGAAACATATCATAGGTTGTGTTACTTATGCCTCAGTCGCAATAGGTTGAGGTTTTTATTTTGGGTTAATACCCCGAAAACCTTAAATGGTGACATTTGTGACAAATTTACTAAAAACTATTTTTTTGACCATAAAAAATCAAAAACTGGTATATCTGTAACAAATTTACCTTGACTGACCATAAAAAAACCCTAAACTTGTACATTTATAATAAATTTACCAAAAACTAATTTATTTGACCCAAAAAAACTCAAAACTGATAAATTTGTGACAAATATACCCTTTGCTAAATTGGATTAATACCACAAAAAATCACAAAAATCGTAAACTGTGATAAACGGAGCATAAAATCCTAAATTGATATACCAGTCAATTGTCATGTGTCATTTAACTTAATAATTTGACAGCAAAATTTAACAAAAACTAATATATGGTAAATTTGTCACAAGTATACCAGTTTGGATAAATTTGTCAAAGGTATACCGGTTTTGGATTTTTGGTGGTAAAAAAAAATAGTTTGGGGTAAATTTGTCACAAATGTACCACTTTTGGGTTTTTTTTTTTTTATGGTATTAACCCTTTTATTTTTGGGACTTTAGGAAAGGTTTTATTTTTATTTTGTATTTTGTATTTTTTATTTTTTTTAATTCTCAGCTGTAAAAGGTAAGGTCCTGTTTTGGGAATTGGCCGGAAAAAAGTATTTTAAATTTTGAAAATTACAAAGATATGTTAGATACAATTCTACATATTATTAATTTATATTTTGAAAGGTTTTCGAGTGGCTCCCTTCAAATAAAAAGTGAACATAAGGAAAATATTTTTATTGTCCATAAAAATATTTAAATATAGATTGTTATAGACAATTAAAATATTTTTTATTAACTAATTATTTCAAGTGATATAAAAAAATCCTTTTTTTTTTGAAAAATATTATTCAAATCATTTTTTTGGAAAATATTATTCAAATCATTTTTTTTTTGTTTTGCTAAACAAAATGGAGCCTTCAATATCATTGAATTGGTGCTCAAGGCAAGATAACTTTCACTTATGAATATCATGACAAATCGATCTTTCCATATGCATGACGTTAGTATGACCACACCGCCATATATATAGTCACGACAGAACATTCTAACGTTCATTTTATATGTAATCATCAAACTTTATCCTTCGAGAAATATCGAGACACGGTTCCCTCCAACCCGGTCTGTCGACTATGGACTATTTCTAGCGGATGAGTTCACCATCAGAGCCAAAGCGTCGGAACGCTATAATGACTCCAAATCATGGCTGTAAAAAAACATGCTAACCAAGACATGTACCAAGACCAGTTCCTTGGGTTGTTGTAGCGATTCAAATTGGATTATTATCTGGAATCGAATAGAAGACGGCAACGCACCCATCATTAAATGGCGCGATTAGAAATAGCTTTAGTCCATATGGAAAACTGAGATGTGCTTGTTTCTCTTCCCCACGTCATAATCTACCTCTTACACAGCTAGATTTTGCTGGCCCGCTTATTTAGCCGAGGTCAATGTCGCATGTAGGGAAAGGGTCTAACCCAGATAAATAAATTTAAAAAAAAAAGCATTTTCATTAAGACAATAATGCCTACACGTACTAACACCAGCCTACTAAAGTTGAACAACTGACGAAACGTCCCATCACTTAACAAACTAATTTCGTAAACGAGTCTTAATGTTCCTAATGTTGCTTTTATTTTTCTAAAATACTATGATTTACTTTATTTCATGAGCATAGTGTGATCAACTATGCGCGTGCTTGTGAAAGCTTAATTTCTTCACAATGTGGTGAATCTATGAAGATTTTGGTTACAATAAATTCTAGTTCTCATCTTGTTAAACTTTTTTTTATTCAAAATCGTGCGATTAACAAAATAATTTAAGGACGGCAGTTGGACTGAGGGAATACAAGGAGACATGTTCCACTAATCAAACCGTATAAATATGAATTCATTGTCTCTCACAAGCATGTCAAGAGTTTGGAAAAAAAGGCAAAAAGCATTGGCCTTAATATGGAGATTTGAGAGATCTCTTGCAAACCAAGCAGGTAAACCCTCTCATCCCACTTCATAGTTTTTATCTTTCTACCCTCTAACTTTAGGGATTTGTCGGCGACTGGCTTAATTGATGTCTTGGGGATTGGTCTTCCTTCTCTATAGTAGTGATTGCACGGAGGGAGTCATATGTGACACCAGTCCTCATGAATCATATACAATAGAACCATTTTGAGCTTTTATTTTATACTCCCGCCTTATGTCAGCGTACTTTGCATGATCATTTGCGATCCATGTAAAGGTGAAGAGTATTTAATAACTTTCACATCTCTTGGAATTGTAAAGTCTAGTCTTTGTGGGTAATGGTACGAACTTAGATCAAACATTTCTAGTAGGCACAAAATTCTATAATAGCTTTCAAGGGGGTTACCAGCATTGATCTCCCATTCTTGCAATTTTTCTTCCTGAAAGAAGAAATCCATTCTTCTTCCTTTATATAGTGATTGCATGTCATAAATAATTTTTGTGACAGTGATCATATGCAAAAGAACCATTTGGAGTTTTTTTTTTTTTTTTTTTTTGTTTGTTTTTAATACTTCTAACCTGCGTTAACCCGTTTCACATAGACTTTTGGATTGCATGTGACCCACGCACAAAGATGGGAAGTACCCAATAATATTCACAGCTCTCATGATGGTAAAGTCTAGACCTTTGTGGGTAGTAGTTAGGACTCAGATCCGGCATTTCTATTAAGCGTGAAATCCTACCAGCACCGATTGCTTGTTCCCACCCTTTCTCTTCGTAAAATTAGACATTTACTCTCTTCCAAAAATAGACCCACAATGCCAGCTTTTTCCCAAACTAGATTCAGAAGAAAAAGGGTAATTTATTTAGTTTGATCAGGCAGTTGAATGCTTGACCTGAATATGATGGATTTCAATTCGAATTAGTGTTTGCCCCCTCGGAGCAGCCTTCGGGGCCACCCCTTGTAAAGTTACAAGGGTCAGGCCTTAACGCGAGGTAGGTGGACTATAATCAGTTTTGCGTACTAACGAGGGAATTTTCTATTTTTAAGCTGGCTGACACCAGAATTCAAGTTTGGAAATTGCTTCAGAGGCTTGGAAGGGAATGTAACTAGCACGATGAGGTCCAGAGTATGGAGAAGAAACTGCGGTCGATTAGCCAGTCATCATCTTGCAAATCCCGCGTCGCTATCACTTCTCTTCATCATCACGTCAAGCAAAGCAATCCTCCCCGCAAAACCCTCCCCATTTTCTCGTTCTTCATGCTCTCCCATTGGCCATTGCGTTTCACATCATCATTGTTCGATCACCAACGTCAAACGCTACCTCAAGACCAAGCAACCTGGACCGGTAGGCCCAGATGGGAATCTGACAGAAGATCGAATCCCTCCTTTACAGGCAACGAAATGTCCTTTCGTTCGTCCGCCAATACGTTTACATGACACTTACACAATCCTTTGTAGTGAACGAGAAAATATTGGACACACAAAGGTTGGCCAACTCAGCAAAGTATTAATCTGTTCATTAGACGACACGTGTCGCGTCGGGCCACTTGCATTTCTTCTCTCCTCTCTCTTCCCCGGTTACTTTTTCCTCTCTCATCTCTTTCTCGCTGGCTTTTTCCTCATCTTCTCCCTTGCCTTTTTCCATGGAGCATCCATAGTCACAGGCCCGAAGCTCCAACTGCCATGGCTTCCGGGAGCTTGAGCTCAAGTGACAGCATGGCGGCAAGATGCCAAAGGTCCGGTGGCCATGGCTGTAAGCTCGAGATATGGCAACCATGGTCACGACCTCGTGCTCCAGCCACCATGGCTGCTGCTAGCTCGAGTTCAAGCTAGCATCTTTGGGCTCAAGCTCCAATATCTGCGGTCATGGATGGGAATTCAAAGCTTAGGCCACCATGGCCATGAGCTCGAAGCTTAAGTGGCTGTTGCCACGAGCTTGAGGCCGAGCTCGAAACTGGAGCGGCCAAGGCTAACCAAGCTCCGGGTTCGAGGTCGAGCTCCATGGCTGCTTTGAGCTTCGGGCTCGAGCCATGGCAGATGCAAAAGGGAAAAAGAAAACTAAGGGCTAAACAGAGAAGATGATGGACCGAGAAGGTGAGGGAAAAGGAAGAGAGGGAGAGGGATGAGAGAGGAAAAAGTAACGAGAACAGAGAGGAGAGAGGAAAAATAATGCAAGGTGAGCCATCGCAACGCGTGTCACCCAATGAACGGATCAGTAATTTTCTGAATTGGCCTCCTTTGTCTACTCCATTTTTTTGTAGAGATATAGTTAATTCATGTCGATAGAGCATCTGCATATCTCATTCTTTTCATGTGAAGTATTCTTCTGAGTAATGACGCAGCCTAGACTAGCGAAACCGCTTTGCAGCTGCATATATTACCGCTCGGTTCGTTGACGTGATTGGCTCTGCGCAAGTGCGTTTGGCGTTGCGTCACTTTGTGGGTTTCGGCTGTTATTTCCAGAACGGGAAAAGGTTACTAGAAACGAGAATCACGACCTAAGGAATTGAGAAGCAGGTGCTGAAAAAAGACTGGGCGTGCGGAAAATTAGAAGATAACTAGATTCGTTTGTATCGACTTCTTTCCAAGGTTTTCAGGAGCATAGAGAATCGAACTCCTATTTAATCTCGGTTTGATCGGAATTTGAAGCCATATGCATATAAGTATGTGCATGTGCTTCAAAAAAGAAGCTTAGTTTCTCTTTGTTTGCAGGTTTAATTCCTTTCTTAACTTTCCACCATGTACGAATCCTCCATCTCAAGCAACAATAACCCATCTACTGTCGCCTGAAATCTTTCCATCATATGTAGTAGATGTTCAATGTTTCCAAACTTTCTGCAGGTTGGCTCTCCACAATGTCACGATTGCAACAACTTGTCTTTCTCTCATCAATTCTCGTCCTTGCCGCACTATTATTGCAGCAATCTAATGCAGATGTCGGCACCGCTGGTCACTATGATCCTCCATACACACGTAAGTATAAATGCTATCGAACTGGCTCTAAATTTGGGGTGTATCGCCAGGCCGTGTTAACACAATATCATCTTTGTCTGAACATTGATATGTTATGGGTACTATGATCACAGCGACCGCTTGCTTCGGGTATGACCCGTTGCAGTTTCCCTCGAGCTTCTTGTTCGCAGCTGCCGGGAAGGGATTTGGGACAATGGAGCAGCTTGCGGGAGGCAATATTGGGTCCGTTGCATAAGTGCTGACCGGCCGAAGACCTGCAACCCAGCCCAGTTGGTCCAGGTTAGGATCGTGGACCGGGCGCTCAGTGCAGTCTCCCGGTCCTCGTCGGACCGTGCGACCATTGTCCTGTCCAAGACTGCGTTTGAGCCCATTGCAAATCCGTCTGGGTCGTCCGTCAACGTCGAATTCGTACAGTAAGTAGCCGGTTCTTTGTTCGGACTATTGGCCATTATTTTGCTTGCGATTTATGTCTGTAGACTTATTTCAATTTTCAGAAATTTTGGTGACTGTTGCGTGATTTACACGCAGGGTGTGAAGTGTTCAAGATGATACTTTGGAAGCAAAGCAGGGTGGGGTTTTCGAGATCAGATTGGTACTTTCTGGTTGAAGGTTTTACTACTATGGATGGTTTCTAGGGGAAAAACAACGGTGCAGCTGACATATACAAATACAGACATATTGTATACTTCGATAGCAAGATAGGATACATTGTAATTAATTATGATACAAGCTGAAATCATAAATATTTGTTCCCTTACCACTCACTCTATACTCCGCAAACTGTAACTCAAGTCGCAATGACTGAAGGCATGTATGTGATGTTACTATAATTGACTTCGTTCCTCACATCAATATCAAGGTTTATTTGTTTGAAGGAGAACTATTTCTAGGAAATTGTTTCCAACTTTCCGGTTTTTTGACGATGGAAAACTAATTGATTTGCAGAAGATGTTTTCTATGAAATGAAAACTACAATTTTGAATGGGAGAAAACAACTTCTAATTTTGGCAAAAAGGAATTCTTTTTATAAATCACCAAACAATTGAAAGCTAACAATTTTACTTGAAGATAATTTCCATGGAGAATATTTTCGTTTATCATGAAATTTTGATTGAAACAAACGCATTGTAAGGGTTCGTTTGTTTCGTGGAAAACATTTTCTGGTGTTAGGTTTGCTTGGGAAAATAAGTCAACTGAAAATGTTTTCTTATCAAAACTAGATATCACGCTTGAACCCAAAACTTTATGTTTGGGCACGTAAATCTTGATGTTGATTCCTAGGTCTCGGCATTTAGGTCCAGGTCTCTTGGTGGCTAGGCCCAAGTCCATCAAGGCCAGGTTCAGGACCTTGGTGCTTGGGCCTAAGCTCCTAGTGCCCACACTCAGGTCCATCCAAGCTAGGCTTGAACTAGGAGTCATCGGGTTCGGGGTGGTTAGGGTCTAGACTTGGACCCTATACCCGACCCCATTATAATCGGTTTCCCTTTTTTTGGACCCTGTACTCGTTCCTGTTTGTATTGGATCCCGTACCCGACTCACCCCGTTCTTCCGGTCTAATTCCAGGGTCAACCCTGTTTTCACCGGAAGTTGTTTCACAATCTCTCTATATCCTATACAACTTCGAATTTTATATTAATACGTGAAAAAATAATGCAATCCTCTTAATTTGTATCGAAACATTAAAAACTTGTAATAAATAAATACATGAACTTTTTGACTAAATGAAAAATTAAGAATCCACAGGGCTAATTATAATAAATAAAATCATAAGGCAAAGAATTAGTAACAAACATGAGTTTAAGATTAGTCTTATTCCCATTTTTATGCAAGCATAACTTCTCCTACAAAAGAGAAATTAAACAAGCCAATCCATGTGGTACACAAGAATTTGGCGGCGATGAATACCGTTCGGCGGACGAACGGTGCAAGAGGAGTCAATAAGGGAGGGAAGCAAGTGAGGAAGATGAACGACAAAGGAGGAGTACTGTGCGTGTTTGAGAGAGCCAAGAGGAAAAACGTTGTGTGATTGCGGGAGTAAGAATTGAAATAAGGGGGAAAAATAGGATTTTGGACCTATACTTACAAAACCGGTCCGGGAACCGATTCCTGGGTCAGTAATCTATTGGACCCGGTTCCTGGACTGGTTTAAACTGGTTCCGAATTTCGGGAACCAGTTCTCGGTCTAGTTTCAACGGAAATCAGTTCCTAACCCTATTTTCCGTGTAGGCCGATCCGATTTCCAGGTAAATTTGGTCCGGTTACACACCCCTAACTTGAACCTCTAGTGCCCATACCCGATGTTGCGGCTCATAAAGGTCAATGCTTGGGTCCTCGACACTTGAGCCTTTGTCCCAATCCTTACGCTTGGGTCTATAAAGACCGTGCATGAGTCCTCGGTGCCCAGCTCAAGCTAGGGTCACTAGTTAATGAATTTTTTTTTTTTTTTTGTAAATTTAATGAAACATTTGTTCTTATAAAAATATATATTTTAAAAAAATCAATTTTAATTATTTTTATCCTATAGAAATTGATTTTTTAAATTATTTTATAATTCTTTCCTTTCCTTTTCTCTTTTCTTTCTTTTCCTTTCTCCTTCTTCCTCCGCCGACTCTTTGCCTTAGCAATGGCTGGAAGCCTAGTGAATGGTCATAACACAGGCCAACGAGCTCATGGTTTGCCAAATCTAGGCAAGCTCTTGCTTGTGACCGTCGCCAAGGCTTGGCGACCAATGGAAGGAGAAGGAAAAAGAAAAGGAAGGAAAAAGAAGAAAGAAAAAAAGAAAAGAAAATTAAAAATTTGATTTTTTTTTTGTTTACCTGAGATAAAGTTATGACATTGAAATCATTTTTTAAATAAGATCTAAACACAAGAAAATAATCTCGGTCACATGTCAACAAATGAAGGGAAACTAATCATTTCATGAAATTATTTTCCTTTATCAGTAAGTTTTCCCTCAAATAAACGCACCCTAAAATGAATTGATATTGCTAGAAACATAGTTGTTAGCTATATGATCTATTACATTGGTATCAGAATTCATGACTTGAGTGTGTTCATATAGAAACTAAAGCCTTCATATTGGCAATATAACTTGTGGCCAAGGAAGATGAAAATAATCCTGAAAAAGAAATGCAAAGGAAAAAAGGGGAACATGTATTGGTTAAGGTGTGTTTGTTGGAATAAAATAATTTTTCACGAATTAGACTTATGTACTTTTATGCGTTTGGTTTGCTGAAATGATCAATCAACAGAAAATCATTTACAGTCAGAGAAAATATGCATGCTTAAAGTTGGAAAAATGAATTTCACAACTTGAAAAGAAGAGAACATTATCTTGAAAAATGATTTCTCAAATGACAATTCCCTTTCTTATGAATTTTTTTCTCCAAACGAACACACCTTAAAATTGAATTTTGTTGACAAGTCGAGGATTCTAAGTTCAAAGAATTTTGATATCCTTTTACAATTAGGATGTCTCCATCAAAATCTTGCTCTGGTGGTTGAGTTTGACCACGGCGTACCAATGAAAGCCCTATTCCCAATCCCACGCTAACCAGCCAGGTGATTGAACGAGCGATCAAAAGACTCTGGGCTACGGTATATCGCCAATCTCAGACTTCCTTACTTACACCTTGTGGGGCTGCAATTACAGGCTTGCCCAGTGGGCAATGGGTGCTTCGTAGGGGCCGTCAAGCGAATATTCTAGCAGCGGGCAAAGTAGGCCCCGATCCCGTTTATGCACAAAAAGAAAATAATCAGATAGGGAATAGCGTCTTTTTGGAAGTCCCTTGACATTTGTTGGCCAGCCAATGTACATTTAGAAAGGCTCATCGCCCTTTACATTCGACCACGAAGATCAGCATCCTCGATAATGAAGCTGTGCATAATGAATCAACACCCGAAATCAAATCCTAAGTTGCCTATATTCTCCATACACGCAAAAAACAGAACATGAAATTCTACGAGCAAAGATAGGGATAACTTAGTAACCTTCACATCTCTCGAAAGTCACAAAGTCCAGACCTAGAGGGTAGGGTTCAAAACTCAGATCAGACATTTTTAGCAGGTGCGAAACCCTATAATAACTTTTGAGAGGGTTGCCAGCACGGATCGTCCATTCTTGCCCTTTTTCTTCCTAAATTTTGACATCCATTCTCCCTCCAAAAATAGACCTACAATGCCACATTTTTTCCAATTCATCAATAAAAGGGCAATTGATTCACTTTGATCAGGTGGTCGAATGCTTGATCTGAACGTGATGGGTTTTGATTCGAATTCGTGTTTACCCCTCAGAGCAACCTTCGAGGCCACCCCCTGTAAAGTCATACGGGTCCGGCCTTTATCCAAGGTAGGTGGACTATAGGCGTTTTTGCGTACTACTGAGGGCATTTTCTTTGTAGCTGCTAACACCATAATCTAAGTTAGGAAATGGTTTCTAAGAGTTCTCGGAAAATGGATTATTTCCGGAAATTATTTTCCCATAAATCATTTTCCAGGAATAACAATATTTTCTGGTGTTTGGCTAAAATCTGAAAATGTTTCGGAAATTTTTTTCCGGTATTTGGTAAGGAAAATATTTTCTAAAATTTCATCATTTAGGCATGTATTACTTACCGACCTATAAATCTATTAAATATGAACTTGCCTTTAAATCCAGGCAAACTTGCTTAATATCTTTATTCCCTCATTATCGCTAAACACTCATCTACTTTAAAAATATTCGTATGGATTTTAAAAAGAAGCAAAAGAGAAAATAAACAAAACATATACAACCCTAATGAGAATCTTCCAATTGAGCAGCCTATTCTCTCCTTGAGTCTTTTGTATTATAATAAACAAAAGAAAAAAGAAGCAAACTATGTAGAGCCCTTTGCTTGAGTAATGTACAACTACATGGTAGATTAAATAAAGAAAAGAATAAGCAAGAGTGCAGAGCACGATCTTGAGATCGATGAGCTCGAGGTTCGCCTAGCAACGGCTGACAACTAGCCAAGAAAGAAGAAGATGGGAAACAAAGAAAAGAAAAAGAAAAAGAAAAGAAAAAGGAAATTAAAAATAATTCGAACTAAAAAAGAAAAAGAAAATTAAAAAATAATTCGAATGAAAAAGAAGAAGAAGAAGAAAGGGGAGGAGGAAGTGAGGATTTATAGATATGTGAGATAAGAGATATCAAATGAAGAAAATGTTTTCCACTTTTCAAAAATGGAAAATATTTTTCCCTAATTTAGAAGATATTTTTTCTTTTATGGAAAACATTTTCCCCAAGGAATTTATTTTCTGTGAGACGAACACAAGAAAATTCAGAAAATTTTTTTCAAGAAATTATTTTTTACGAAACGAACGGAGCCTAATTGTCATAACTTTCAATCACACGATTAAATGAACATTTAAAAAAAAATTCAATCAAGTGACAAAAATCCAACGTGGCATAATATTTGTGATTAACGTTCTAAAGAAAAGATGGTGTCATTTAACTAATTGATTGAAAAGTCAAATGATACTTGAGTGATCAGGATTAAAAAAAAAGAAAGTTATTGTACTCAAATGAGCGCCATATGAAAATTGTGGCATTTTTATGTTTGCTTAGAAGGTCAAAGACAAGACCCCTTAATAAGGGGTTGCAATTCATTCTCTTGCCGACAATCATTACCTCTTGCCTTGGGGCAATGTTGCCTCATAGAGAGCCCAAAGACAATTCACACTTGCGAGACGTTACAAAAACACGTCAACGTACGGAGGTGGGCAATTACTCATGCGCAAGCTGCGTCTGCGATCGTGCACGTATATATGATCCTAGAATGTCTGTTCTTAGTTCATGAAAATCGGGAATTTCTAGGAAAAACTAGCGCCCCGCTTCGTCCAGGATCAGAGCTCGTCGATCCGTCAAAAGAACTTTGCAGAAAAGGGCTTCGACTAGGGCAGATTTCGTTCCATCTCTCTGGTGAATTCAGCAAGTACGTTGGTGAATTCCTCTCTTCTTTCCTTAGGGTTAAATCATCATTGTCGTCATCATCACTGTTTTGTACCTTTTTATTCTTCGACATGAACATGAAACTTGGTGCCCGAAATTGGAAAAAAAGAAAAAGAAAAAGGGCCTCTAGCCCTATGGCGATCGAACTCGATTCCTCGAATATCTAACATGACGCGAACGCGATTGTGAGGATCTAGAATCAAATTCTTGAGGGACGTGGCGGTGTAACCAGGGGAGCGGAAGAAACTTGCAATGAGGGTCATTTTTGAAACGTATCAAAAGTTGTGTTACTTTTGCCTCAATAGCAATCGGTTGAGCTCATTATTTTTGGGACTTTGGGGAAGGTTTTTTGGTTTTTCTTTTTAAATCTCAGCTGTAAAAGGTAAGGTCCTGTTTTGGGTGTTGCCCAGAAGAAAAGTATTTAAAATATCGAAGATTACAAAAAAAAAAAATGTTAGATACAATTCTACATATTATTGATATATATTGTTGAAAGGTTTTCGAGTGGTTCAATTCAAATAAAAAGTTAACAAATGGAATTTTTTTTTTCGTCCATTAAAATGTTTAGGTATAAATTATTTTCAAAAATGATAATATTTTTATTGACTAATTATTTCATGCAATACAAATAATCATTTTGAGGAAAATGTTTTTCAAATGATTCATTTTTCATGAAATAAAATAGCACCTTAATATTGTTGAATTGGTGCATGAGAAATATACCTCTTACTTATGAATATCATGACAAATTGATGCTTCAATATGCATGATGTTAATCTGACCACACCACCATAAATATAATCACGACAGAACATGCTTGCATTCATTATTATATGAAATCATGAAACTTCATCCTTCTAGAAGTATGACGTTGATGTCTTCCAACCTTATCGTCCTATTTGACTGGCAGTAAACATGCACACGGCTAACATGAATTTAATTTTCATGCGGGCGATGCCCACAATGTAGGAAATTTATTGTCATAAACAATTAATCAATTAAAAACAAACGGATCCATACATGATTGTAAAACACCGAGATCAATAAATACAGCGGAATTAAAGCGTACCTGTTTAAGTCATCACTTCAGAAGAAAACTAGATCACTCTGATAATCAGGGATCTATCGGAATACCAGATCTTCCTCTCTATGACCTATTTCGATATAGCAGCTTTCAATGGGATTAAAGCAATCGATAGGTATAACCTACCCTTTTATAGGCTAGAGAGGGGACCTAGCAAACCCTAATCAATAGCGTGTCAACTGGGCCCTTCCCATTACGGGCTTCAGTCAAACACAATTGCCTACACTTTGCTGCTCAACTAGGCCCATTATCAATAGATGCCAATACCCAATTCAATCAGATCACTTTAGGGTTCAACCAATATTGGAATATCCATTAACCCGATTATTTAAAATACAAAATCAATTAATTAATGTAAGCCCATATTATAGGAAATTCCAACATTCTCCCACTTGGGCTACATTAATTAATTTATTTTATTTTGAAAAAGATTTTATATTGAAAAAGACACTATCGGGTTAATAACTAAAAATTTTGTTTTATGTGGCCACAACTTTAAAAAATAATATTCCAATAATGGCATCTCAAACCAATCCAATCCTATATAACCTCAGTATAGGACTATGGAGATCAATGTGTTAAGAAAATACTACAACACAAGACCTTCCATAATCACATATAATAAGTATTATATTTTCATGGATCAGGGGCCTAGTAGTGTAGTAAGAAATAGTGCCAACATGTGATCAAGATATACACTATTTCTTATCGGTCCTCAATGCAATTTCTTAACAACATGAAACTGCATTAGCGCAATTTCTAAACAACATGAAATTGCACAATTATGTCACAATCCAACATGAGATCTCATAATCAGTGACATCCAGTCATCTTTAAACAAAATTTGTTTAAAGATATTGTTTTCTACTTCCATTTCTCAGTCAATAGGAGAAAGGATAACAATAGAATCAACAATAACAATTATCAAAATAAATGCTTTAATAAACATCATAAAAGCATTATCAGTCTGCATATAACTATAATATCCAGAAATACAATTTGTATAACTCCCACTAATAAAAGAAATCAAAAGAATCTAAAACACCCATATTCTTTACATGTTCTTTAAACAAAATGAGTCATAAGCCTTTTATTAGAGGATCAGCCAATATGGACTTAATTCTAATATTCTCAGTCACAATGTCTCCCTTTTTGACCAAGTCCTTAACAGTATAATATTTGATCCAATTAACATTTCAATCGTGGCATTGTTGTTATTTATAGCAAAAGTAATTGTTTGTCACACATAATGTAATAAGATTAATTATGGGCAATAAATATTTCAACAAAAATAATTAGTACATTATAAACTCCCCTTTGGGCGAGTGTATAATGCACAATTATTTTTCACAGCATGAAGTTTATAAAGCAACAATAAGGAGAATTACATATAATTATCAATGATCCATCCCCTTTGGGCAGACAAATCATTTAAATTATACGTCTCCATGATATCAATATATAGAGACGATAAAAGAGAATTACATATAATCTTCAAGGATCAATCCCCTTTGGGCAGACAAATCCTTTAAATTATATATCTCCATTATCTCAACATAGAGGGGAATTACACATAACTCTAAAAAATTTATCCCCTTTAGGCAGATAAACCTTTTGAGTCACACATCCCCATAATTTATCTCTAATATATCAATATAGAGGGGAATTACATATAACTTTCAAAAATTTATCCCCTTTGGGCAGATAAATCTTTTTGAGTCATACATCCCTATCTTTTAATTTTGGAATTTATCTTCATGCAATTTTCAAATTAATATACACAATAACCCCCTTTGGGCAGGCAATTGTATATACTAATTTTTATCAATAAGGAACTTCAACAATTTACAAACTCTAACAATTTGTAAATAATGTTCCATTTAATCAATGCCCAAAAATTCACCAAACAATATGAAGCACTTTACGGTATGTGCTTCCCAAGATCATATTGCATTTATCAAGCAACAATTTTCCCACAATTTTTTTTAATGGGGGTCAGAAAAACGGTTTTAGTCCAAATCACTGAATTAACCCAACAAAAGAAAAGATAGGCACATCTAGCACTTCAGTAAGCATGTTTGGTATTTAAGTTTAAATTACTTGTGCACCAAATACCAAACAAAGACACCCAAGCAAGAACTACAATCTTTACAAGAAAAAAGAATGGCACCCAAGCTGCATACTCAACCTCAACTTAAATAGAATGAAGAACACTCTAAGCACATTGTAACCAATTACAGTATGGGAAAACAACCCACCATTCTGTCACCTTTAGTCAATAGGTTCTCATGTTTAAATTAATAAATAAAAGTCTCACTAGCAATCTTAAGCACTCATGTCAAATCCCAAGTACATATAGGCAAGAGGCTGAGACAAAACAGCAAATAGAAAAGTGAACGATGATTCTACAACAAGAATTGCAATATGTTATGAAAGAAAGCATCACTTCCGCAATTTTTTTTTTTTAAATGTTTCTAAATTCAATCTTTGATGATGAGGTACAATATCTTCTATCATAATGTCAATTTATGCGAGAGAGTGTGAATAAAGTAAGATCTTGCGCATGGCACAAGCAATATTGTTTGTTACCAGCAAAAAACAAGATTGATATAGAAGAAGATCTCTAATCCAATTGCCCTCTTAAGCTTACTTTCCCTTTTCTTCTACGCAATGATCATTCACATAAAATACTATCACAGACCATTGCTTATAGAGACATAATCGAATGAGAAGTTCACCATCCATCAAAGAAAGCCAAGTTCATCAATCCATAAGTAATACCCACGATTACCATTAATGGAATTCGTCTAAATTTCATTGAAAAAAAAAACTGATCTTAAATTCACCACAAATTTTTATTTTATTTTATTATATATATGGTTTCTGATTCCCACGGAATCATCCGCTTCCATCTAGCTACAAACTCCTCACACAAAACAAAAACTACTCAAGAAGCCATCGTTCCGACTACTTTTCCCTACTACTCAGCCAAAACGGATATCCCATAAGAAAGTATCAAATTATACACTCAATTCACACACAAATCAAAATCCCCGGCAAGCATGCCACTTATTCTCATGCAAAAAAAAAACGCTTGAAGTAATAAAATCCCTAGTCCCAGTAGCATTAAAGTGCCAAAGAAGAACAATACTCAAAAGTAAATCCACATCTGCACGCCACATTGCAAACGAAGAACCACCTCAACAAATCACATTCCAATCGAATCCGAACTCAAAAAAAAAACCCCAACTCCCGACACCGAAACAGGAGCCCTAGGGTTTCGCGAGGGGGCGCGGGACCACGCCCAATCACACAGTCCTTCTCGCGCGGTGAATCGGATGTGCTCGTCGTCGGTGGGTTTCCGGCGTTTCGTGCATGGATCATTAGAAAATCTAATATTTTGATGTCCAATCTACTAAATGTGAATGCATTATTTTTATTCAATTAAACAAACACCGTCAGCTCCTCCCCCGCCATAAACATAGCCCCAGGGTATAAAAGAATGAAGACCCTTCATTCCACAGGTTTCTAGAACATTACTTAAAAAAAAAAAACTTCGATTCAAGAGATCAACTTAACCCTTGAACAGCCTCACAAAAAAAAAGAATCTCCGTAAACCCGTCATCCAAAAACCGCTGAATGTCAGCATCTAACAGGGTCATTGCACCGAAACAAGAATGCGAAACATGCACATGAGAGGCTATCAATAGCAAAGCAATCCAAATCCATACTTGTACCCCTCCCATACCAAACCCATCCAAGAAAAACCAAATCGATTATCGAACGATCACGCCAAAATAATCATGTCACTGAAGGAACGAACATGAAGTAATGATTTTCCAAATTAAGATTTCGAAATCTAGAGAATGGAGAGTGAA
Source organism: Eucalyptus leucophloia subsp. euroa (assembly GCA_017140325.1). Classification (NCBI taxonomy): domain Eukaryota; kingdom Viridiplantae; phylum Streptophyta; class Magnoliopsida; order Myrtales; family Myrtaceae; genus Eucalyptus; species Eucalyptus leucophloia. The sequence goes on along the minus strand of CM029470.1, from coordinate 22,534,620 downwards.
AGAGCGCGTGTGTTGACCAACAGTTCATAATTCAAACAACACAGCGCAACGCAAAGAAAAGCATCAAGTGGAGAAGAAAAACGAAGGTAACACTAGAATGTAACTTAAAATTCTAGTACTTTTTCATGTATAAACCCTAGAATTTAAAATTTAAAATTCTCTTTCAATTCTCAACGAAATTATGCAAATTATATATGGTTGAAAAGATCTCGACATGTAGAACGAAAGCCCTATGGTTTCAGGATCATTCGAGCAAAATATTCACACGAAAAAATAATACCCATATCCGGCTCAAAGAGAAAAATTTCGAATTTGTCAAGAAAAAGAAAATTTTCGGGTTCTACAATCATATATGACAAGCTCTGATACCACATGTAGGAAATTTATTGTCATAAACAATTAATCAATTAAAAACAAACGGATCCATACATGATTGTAAAACACCGAGATCAATAAATACAGCGGAATTAAAGCGTACCTGTTTGAGCCATCACTTCAAAAGAAAACTAGATCACTCTGATAATCAGGGATCTATCGGAATACCAGATCTTCCTCTCTATGACCTATTTCGATATAGCAGCTTTCAATGGGATTAAAGCAACTGATAGGTATAACCTACCCTTTTATAGGCTAGAGAGGGACCTAGCAAACCCTAATCAATAGCGTGTCAACTGGGCCCTTCCCATTACGGGCTTCAGTCAAACACAATTGCCTACACTTTGCTGCTCAACTAGGCCCGTTAACAATAGATGCCAATAACCAATTCAATCAGATCACTTTAGGGTTCAACAAATATTGGAATATCCATTAACCCGATTATTTAAAATACAAAATCAATTAATTAAAGTAAGCCCATATTATAGGAAATTCCAACACACAACGCATAACTCGTCATTTCGAGACACGGTTTCCTCCAACCTGGTCCGCCGTCTATCGACTATTTCTAACAGAAGAGTTCACCACCAGAGCCAAAGCGTTGAAATGCTCTAATGATTCCAAACTATGGCTGCAAAGAGTCATGGAAAACAAGACATGTACCAAGACCAGTTCCTTGGGTTGCTGTAGTGATTGAATTGGATTATTGTCTGGAATCGAATAGAAGACGGCAACGCACCCATCATTAAATGGCACGATTAGAAATAGTTTTTGTCCAAATGGAAAACTGAGATCTGCTTGTTTTGATTATCCCGCGTCTTAATCTGGCTCTTACACGGCTAAATTTCGCTGGCCGCTGCTTACTTAGCCTAAATCAATGTCGCGTCTAGGGAAAAAGGTCTAACCCGGATAAAAAGAAGCATTTTTATTAGGACAATAATGCTAGACATAGCGACACTCGCCTACTGAAGTTAAACAACTTATGGAGCATTGCATCACTTCATAAACTAATTTGGTAAACGAGTTTTAGTATTCCTAACATTGCTCTTTCTTGAAATACTATGATTCAATTTATTTTATGTGTGTAGTGTCATCGATTATACGCATGCTTGTGAAAACTCAATTTATCCAAACTGTGGTGAATTTGAGAAAATTCAGCTATAATAAACCCTAGTTCTCATCTTGTTGGCTTTAAAAAAAAAAAAAGAAATCATGAGATTAACAAAATAATTTTAAGACGGCACACGTACGGAACAGGAATTTTAGGAGACATGTTCCGTTAATCAACCAGTATAAATATGAATGCATGTTCTCTCACAAGCATGTCAAGAGTCTGGGAAAAAAAAAGGCAAAAAGCATTGTCCTTGACTTGGAGATTTTGAGAGCTATCTCGCAAATCAAGCAGGTAAACCCTCTCATCCCGCTTCATAATTTTTTTATTATTTATTTCTCTGCTCTCTAACTCTAGGAATTTGTCCGGGGCTGGCTTAATCGATATGTCTTGAGGATCATTTTTCCATCTTTTCTTTCTATAGTAATTACATGCTATGAGTCATTTGCAATAGTGGTCCTTGTGAATAGTCTAATGAAGTGATTGGCTTATTGCAATCTCTAATTTTGTTTTTTTGTTTTTTCACATGAACTTATAGAACATGCGTGACCCACGTGCAAAGGTAGGGAGCACCTAATAACTTTCACATCCCTTCAAGTCATAAAATTTAGACCTTCAGGGGTGGTGGTTAGAACTCAGATCAGATATTTTTAATAGGTGTGAAACCCTATAATAACTTTCAAGAGGGTTGCTAGCATCGAACGCTTGTTCCCATCCTTTTTCTTCCCAAAATTAGACATCCATTCTTGCTCCAAATATAGACCCACAATGTGAGCTTTTTTCCCAAAATAGATTCGTACAAAAAAAGGGTAATTGAGATCAGGCAGTCAAATGCTTCATCTGAATGTGACGGATTTCGATTCAAATTCTAGTTTTCCCCTTAGCGCAACCTTTGAGGCCACCCCTGGTAAAGTTACACGGGGTCAGGCCATACCTGAGGCCGGTGGACTATAGGGAGCTTACTATCGAGGGCATTTTCCATACATAAGCTTGCTGACACCAGAATCTTAGTTAGGAAATGGCTTCCTAGACTTATCAGCTTGGAAGAGAACGTAAACAGGCATGATGAGGTCAAAAGCATGGAGAAGAAACTGCGGTCGATTAGCCAGTCATCATCCTGCAAATCACGCGTCAATCTCACTTCTCTTCATCACCACGTCAAGCGATCCTCCCGACGAAACCCTTCCCACTTTCTCGTTCTTCATGCTCTCCTACTTTGGCTATTGCGTATGACGTCATCAATGTTCGATCACCAACGTCAAACGCTACCTCAAGCCCAAGCAACCTAGACGGATAGGCCAAGATGGGAATCTTACAGAAGATCGAATCCCTCCTTTGCAGGCAGCGAAATGTCTTTTCGTTCGTCCGCAGTACGCTCATGTTACACGTACACATACTTCGTAGAGATCTAGTTATTAATGAGAAAATACGAACATATGGAGTACCCCTTAGTTTTCACCCTATCAAAATCCTAGTCCACTTATCAGGCGGCACGTGTTCACCGCGCCGGAACCCTCTGATTCTCTTTCACCGCCTTGCCTCTCTCGTCCCTCTCTTCTTTTTTCCTTTGTCACTTCTTTGGGGACAACAACAGGCGTGCGTCCCCTCCCCTCACCACCACCTCACTGACGTCTTAATCCACCACGTTGTTGCCGTTTCAATCCTTCGTCGTCGAGTTCGAGTTCGGCCAGCGAACTTGCGCCTTAGATCTTGGATCTAAGGTCGAGCAAGCCCTAGATTTGTGATCTAGAGCTTAGCTCGACCTCGAATCTGAGATGATTCTGAGAGTGCTAGTATGAACACCTAGAGGGGGTGAATAGGTGTATAAAATAAACCTTGGCAAATATATGCGGAATAAAATAAACTTTGAGTAAAATAAAGGAGTTAGGGAAGAGAATAAGAACACAAGATTTATAGTGGTTCGGCTTAATCCAAGCCTACGTCCACTCTCCCACGCTAACAGCCTTCTTGGCTGGATTCCACTATGCAATCAATAAGAGATTATAACTTCGAGTGCAAACACTTAGTAATAGATCACACTATCTCACTAAGTCACTCTTTTGGTATTTCTCTCACGATCACAAACGTTTAAGCTCTCAAGAGACAAGTATATGATCGAAAGTCGCTCAGACTTTGGAATTATAAATTTTATGCTCCGTCTCTTACTTGCTCATAGGTCCATGATCTCCTTAAATACTCCTCCACTTCCAAACTACCCATTGGACAGTATCCCGGAGAATCGTCTTCCAATATACCCATTGGACAGCTCTGTATCTAGAAGATTTGGTAGCCGTTGAGTGACAAAGACAGAATCCCAAATTGATTCCGATCGCCCATACAAATGAAATCTTGGTTTCCATAAGTAAAGCTTCTTCGTATAGAAAGTTCTTGTCTTCAAGATCCAATCGTCAATCAATTAGATTGAATCAATCAAATCAATCTTGATGTGGAATCCAAACCAAATCACTAGTCATTATATGATTGGGCTTAAGTTACGTTCTGTCGAGTCTTGATGTAAAGTTTGAAAGCAATAGACTTTATAATCTGAGTCTGAGTGCGATAGACTTTGTAATCTGAGTCTGAACATATTCTGCTTCTGAACAGATTTAGGTTTAAGGTCTATACCCAGTTCAGCTTCAGTATATAGTCTGTCTTCTGGTTCAGTTTCAGCATAGAGTCTGTCTTCTGGTTCATCATTCATGTTCAGTCTGAAATTTGTCAGAATGAGCAGACTTCTGATGTAGAATAGACTTTGACACTAAAGTTTGGCAGTCTTCAGACTTTGAGTCTTGAGTCTGGCAATCTTTAGACTTTGAGTTTTGAGTCTGACAGTCTTCAGACTTTGACACAGAAGTCTGGAAATCTTCAGAATATACTTTGGACATGTGTTACGTTCAGTCTTCTGGTCGTTTTCGCACTTTGATAATATCCTTTACATGTTCTATCATCTGCATGGTCTATTACTCAACCATCAAATATATTAGTAGCCTTTGATTTATTTTGTCATCTTCAAAACATCATAAGGGATTTCCCTAACAGATTCTAGGTCAATCGGGTTGGCTTAGGCAACGAATGAGGTGGAGGTGGCGATGTGGTTCGTCGACGTAGCATGGGGCCTCCACCTCCTGGCTGACGCAAGCGCGGACACGTAGGACGTCGGAGGAGTTGGATAAGAGGCGGCAGTGCTAGAGGTCGGAGATGGAGCGGGCGAAGACGGAGGCGACGTGCCGAAGACGGCGGTAGGTCTGAGCTCAAGCTTCAGGTTGAGGTCGGAGAGGGGAAAAGGGGCCAAGCGGAGGAGAGAGAGAAAGAAGAAGGCTGTGGAAGGGAAGAAGAAAAAACAAAGGAAAGAAGAAGAGAGGGGAGAGAGAAGCGAGGCGGTGAGAGAGTGTTAGAGGTTCTGGCGTGGTGGGGTCAGGACAACACGTGTCGTCCGGTGAGCGGACTGGGATTTTGATAGGGTGGAATCCATGCGGTACCAATTTTTCTCATATATTTATATAGAGAAACTATCTGCATATATCGCATGTCATTCTTTTCAAATGCTAGTAATAGTATTCTTTTGAGTAATAACGAAGCCTAGGGCGAAACTGCTACGCAGCTGCATATATTATTGTTCGGTAGGCTGACTTGATTGGCTCTGTGCAAGTGCGTTTGGCATCGCGTCACGTCGAGGGTTTCGGCTGGTATTTCCAGAACGCAATAAGGTTACTAGAAACGAGAATCTACGACTTAATGAATCGAGCAATGGGGTGACGGAAAAGACCAGGCGTCTGGAAAAAATAGAAGAGAACTTGATACTTTTGTATCGACTTCCAAAGTTTTCGGGAGCATAGAATTCGATCTCTTATTTAATCTCGGTTTGATCGTTATCCGAAGCCATATGCATATAATTATGTGCATGTGGTTAAAATAGAAGCTTGGTTTTATTCTTCTCCTTGTTTGCAGGCTTAGTTCCATTTTTAACTTTCCAACAACGTGCCTCGTACACCTTGTATGTGTCGTCCATCTCAAGCAACAATAACCCATCAGCTGTCGCTTGTAATCTTTCCATCATATGTAGTAGATGTTCAATGTTTCCAAACTCTCTGCAGGTTGGCTCTCCACAATGTCAGAATTGCAACAACTCGTCCGTCTCTCATCAATTCTCGTCCTCGCCGTGCTATTGTCGCAGCAATCTAACGCAGATGTCGGCACCGCCGGTCACTATGATCCCCCGTACACACGTAAGTATAGAAGTTATTGAACCGGCTTGTAATTTGCAGTGTATCACCAAGCCATGTTAACATGATATCATCTTTGCCTAAACATTGATATGTTACGGGTAATATGATCACAGCGACCGCTTGCTTCGGGTATGAACCGTTGCAGTTCCCCTCGAGCTTCCTGTTTGCAGCTGCCGGGGAAGGGATTTGGGACAACGGCGCTGCTTGCGGGAGGCAATATTGGGTCAGGTGCATAAGTGCCGACCGGCTGAAGACCTGCAACCCGGCCCAGTTGGTCCAGGTCAGGATTGTGGATCGGGCGCTCAGCGCAGTCTCCAGGCCCTCGTCGGACCGCGCCACCTTTGTCTAGTCAAAGACTGCGTTCGAGGCCATAGCAAATCCATCTGCATCGTCCGTCAATGTCGAATTCGTACAGTAAGTAGCTGGTTCTTTGATCGAACTATTGGTCATTATTTTGCTTGCAATTTGTCTGTAGATTTATCTCAATTTTGAGAAATTTTGGTGACTGTTGTGTGATTTACACGCAGGGTTTGAAGTGATCAAGATGATACTATGGAAGCAAAGCAAGGTAGGGCTTTCGAGACCAGATTGATACCTTCCGGTTGAAGGTTTACTACTATGGATGGTTTATACGCACACAAACACAGCATAATGTATACACTTTTTTTTTTTGGTCGGTAACATAATGTATACTTCGATAGCAAGATAAGATACATTGTAATTAATTATGATACAAGCTGAAATAATATATATTTGTTCCCTTACCACTCACTCTAATATACTCCGCGAAGCATAACTCGAATCGCAAGCACTGAAGGCATGTACATGCTGTAACTATAATTGAGTTCATTCCACACATCAATAGCAAGGGTCCATTTGTTTGAAGGAAAACCATCTCTAAAAAATTATTTTTGACTTTCTGGTCTTTTGATGACAGAAAACTAATTGATTTACGGAAAATGTTTTCCATGAAACGAAAAACAACAGTTTTAAATGGGGAAAACAACTTCTAATTTTGGCAAAAAGGAATTTACTTTTCATTAATCACCAAACAATTGAAAGCTAAAAATTTCACTTGAAGATAGTTTCCATGGAGAATATTTTCATGTATCATGAAATTTTGAATGAAACAAACGCATTCTAACAGTTCGTTTGTTTTGCAAAAAATATTTTCCGGCATTTGGTTCACTTAGGAAAATGAGTAAATTGAAATTGCTTTCTTACCAAAACTAGGCATTGACGCTTGAACCCAAAACTTTACGCTTGGGCATGAAAATCTCAACGTTGATTCTCGAGTCCTCGTGTTTAGGTCCAAGTCACCTGGTGACTAGGCCCAAGTCCATCAAGGCCAGGCTTGGGACCTTGGTGCTCGGGCCTAGGCCCCTGTCACCCACTCTCGAGTCCATCCAAGTTAAGCTCGAACCTCCAATGCCCATACCCAATGCTCCAGCTCATAAACGTCAATGCTTGGGTCTTCAACACTTGAGCCTTGGTACCAATCCTTAAGCTTGGGTCTACAACAACCGTGCGCGAGTCCTTGGTGCTAGGCTCAAGCTCAAGTCATTAGTTAATGAAACATTTGTTCTTATAAAAATATTTTAAAAAAAAATCGATTTTAATTATTTTATTTTTATAAAAAATTAATTTTTAAAATTATTTTATTATTCTTTCCTTTCCTTTTCTTCCTTCTTCTTTCTTTTCTTTTTTTCTCTTTTTTTTACTTTTTCTTTCTCTTTCTTTCTCCTTCTTCCTTTGCTAGCTCTTTGCCTCGGCGATGGTTGAAAGCCTAGTGAATTGTCATAACATAGGCTAACGAGCTCCAAGTTTGCCAAATCTAGGTGAGCTTTGGATTATGACTGTCACCGAGGCTTGACAACCGGTGGAAGGAGAAGGAAAAAGAAAAGGAAAGAAGAGAAAAAGAAAAAGAATTAAAAATTTGATTTTTTTTTGGCCTAAGATAAAGTGATGAGATTGAAATCATTTTCTGAATAAGATCTAAACATAAGAAAATAATTTTGGTCACATATCAACCAATAAAGAAAAAATAACCATTTTATGAAATTATTTTCCTTAAATAAACACATCCTAAAATGAACTGAAATTGTCAGAAATATGGGTGTTAGCTATATGATCTATTACATTAGTATTAGAACTAGTACCCCTAATTCAAGGTTAATTCAGAACTTGAGTGTGTTCGTATAGAAACTAAAGCCTTCATATTGGCAATATAACTTTTGGCCAAGGAAGATGAAAAAAATCCCGAAAAAAAATGCAAAGGACAAAAGGGGAACATGTATCAGTTAAGGTGTGTTTGTTTGAGTAAAAGAATTGTCTCATGTAAGACTTATGTACTTTTATGCATTTGGTTTGTTGAAAATGATCAATCAATAGAAAATCATTTACGGTTAGAGAAAATATGCATGTTTAAAGTTGAAAAAATGAATTCCATAACTTGCGAAGAAGAAAAAATTATCTTGAAAAATGATTTCTCAAAAGACAATTTCCTTTATCGTGAATTTTTTTTCTGAAACAAATGCAATTTAAAATTGAATTTTGTTGATAAGTCAAGGATTCTAACTTCAAAAAATATTGCTATCGTTTTAAAATTATGATGTCTCCATCAAAATCTTGCCCTAATGGTTGATTAGCTAAATAAAGATCAACCAATTAAACTCTCTCGTTTATGCGAGTCTCTCTCTACCCTTTGGTAGCATTGTCTTCTCCACAAACCCTAGATCTATTCTAAATCTCGGCAATCTTTCTCGTTTTTTCGTTTCTTTTTACACAATGATTCATAAACAAGAAAGCCCCAAAAATGTCTCGTTAGATCTAGCTTCTGCTGAGTGCAGTGGCCTTCTCTTCACTCAATAGAATAGTAGTTTCGATCGAGGCTAAGTCGGCTGGAGTTCTTGCTTTCGAGGCTCGATCAAGGTAGGATCTCATCTTCATCTCTCTAAATGCTGGTGGAGCTCATGGCGGCCAGTAGTATCAATTAGGATGTATGCAGTATTTGTTGTTGGTGTGGTTACGAGTCTGGATCTAGATCTCTGGCATGAAATCGTAGTAGATGATATCTGCGAAATGGGTCTGATCGGCTTATGGGTCCAGCTTTGATGAGGAAACCTGATGAACGTAGTAATGAGTATATGTTAGCAAGATGTTTGGAAAAACGAACAAGAAGAATTTGAGCTGAATACGGAAGTATTGAAAACCTACAGTGTGACTTACCTTGCCCCTCTTTGTATGTGTTAATGCCGATGTCTGCCACTGCTTTTCTTTCCAGCTTTTCCTGTCCTTAACCTAGTCAGACAATATGGAGAGTAAAGAAGAAAATGAGTTGCGGGTGGCAGCCTTATGTAAACGACTAGGACATCTATGGTCTGAGGAAGATGTGGTTGAAGCAAGCCCGGAGATACCCTCACAAAAAAAGAGATGAATGCAACAAAACAATTTTGGGTAAACTATACTCTAAACCCAATGTCAATTATCCTGCATTTCTCACCACTATGAAGAAAGCCCGGAAAATAGAAGCAGTAGCATGTGTACAAAAAGGACCAGGCCTCTTTACCTTTGTCTTTCAATCAGAGGAGGAAAAGGAGAGAATTATGAAATATGCACCTTGGTCTTATTCTAGCAATTTGCTTGTCCTTAAACAATGTGAGCCTGAAATCCCAGAACATTGTTATGATTTTTCCAAAGTAGCTTTTTGGGTAAGAATCGGAGGTATTCCCCCTAGTTGGAGGGTTGAAATAGTTTACTATGATCTAGGGAAAAAGCTAGGCTAGGTCCAGGAAATCCAGCTCCAATCTATGGGAAACATGCAACAAAAATGAGGAAGAGTTAGAGTTGAAATTGACTTATCTACTTCTCTGAAATCAGGGGCCATTTTGGATATCGGCAACAAATGGGTTGTGGGTAGAATTTAAATATGAGAGATTACCCCATTATTGCTACTCTTGTGGAAGAATTGGTCACTATGCCCAAGATTATCCAAAAATCCCTTATTCGGAATCACCATGGGTAGTCAACAAAATTGGTCCCTATGGACCATGGCTGAAAGCAGAAGTAAGTGATCATAGTCCTTACTGGGAGGCTTTTTATGGAAATATCGAAGAAGGACTTATAGTAGAAGAAACCATACCAGTAGCACCTTCTCCAATTAGCGAGCAGGATATAACCGCACGAGAGAAAGGTCCAGAAATGCGACTAGAAGTCTGTAGCAAAAAGAGAGCAGAAAGTTCTATGGAGCGGGGGATTATAGAAGTACCTTTTACAAACCAAAAGGCACTCAAAGATCATGGAAAACAGATTATTTGCTCAGATGCTCCCATACAGAATTATTTGAAAATAGGAAAAAACAGCAAAAAGAACATGAAGGCGCAAAAAGCAAAGAAGCAGAAATGTTTACCTGAACCAACTCCTATTCTCATAGATGATTTGGGTATGACGGAGACTCCAGTGAAGTTGCTCAAAGATGGAACAGATTGTGCTTTGGTGGCTAGCCCTAATAAGCCACCAAAGACGACATGGAAATTATTAGCTGGAATTGTCAGGGACTAGGCAACCCCCTAACAATCCAGGAACTAAGAGCTTTAATCTCTCTTGAACGGCCCAGTATAGTTTTTCTTATGGAGACTAAAAACAAAGCAACGATGGTGGAGAGTATATGCGGAAAACTTCAATTTCAGCACCTATTCCTAGAAAATCCAACAGGCATAGCAGGGGGATTGGCGTTGATGTGGAATGAGGAAGTAACAGTGAAAGTGCAAGGAAGTTCAAAACAGTTTATTGATGTAAATTGCACTGATCCAGCTAGAAAACTAGTCATGCAAATCACTTTTATTCACGCTTCCACAAATTTTGGAGAGAGGATGCAATTATGGCAACACTTAAAGACATTGAAACCTCATAGTTCCACTCCATGGATATGCATGGGGGGTTTTAATGAGATTTTATATGTATGGGAGAAGGTTGGGAAAAGAGAAGCAGATAATAAAAGAATAGCAGCTTTTAGAGATATGCTTAATGAGTTATCTTTGATGGATATTGATAGCCAAGGATGTGCATACACATAGGCGAACAACAGAGAATGGGAGGATCTTGTTAAAAAAAGATTGGAGAGGGTGTTATGTTCCTTGGAATGGCGAATTACCTTTCACGAAGCAGAAATCCATGCACTTCCAGCGATAGGCTCGGACCACAGCCCTCTTGTCCTTAGGCTATACGTTGAACGCAAGAAAAGAAGGAGAGATTTTAAAATGGAGGCTTTCTGGCTTGAACATGAAGAGTATCATGGTGTTATTCATCACATATGGACCCATACAGCTTTTCATCAGGCCACTTTTTCAGAAAAACTTCAGGAGACCTCAAAAAAATTAACACAATGGAGTCAAGAGAAGTTTGCTCATGCACCCAGCAGGATAAAAGAGCTAACTCAGACCCTAACAGCAATAACCAATCAACCACAACAGCATACAAGCAGAAAGGACGTGCAAAGCATCATACACCAGATAGACACACTGATGAAGCAGGAGGAACAATATTGGGGATTGAGATCGCAAATTAAATGATTACAGTGGGGTGATAAAAATACACAGATTTTTTCATGCCACAACAATTCAAAGGAGGCATAGAAATCACATTACAATGCTGCAAATGGAAGACAACAGGTGGTGTCGGGATCTAGAAGCAATCAGAAATCATATTCAAACTTTTTACAGCAACTTATACAAAACATAAGGGCAACGAAATTATCAGCCAGTTTTAAGCCAATGCCTTTCTCCTATTGATGACAGTATCAATGCAACTCCGGTGGCCAACCCCACGATGGAGGAAGTACGAGCAGCAGTTTTTCAATTGGGAGCCTTGAAAGCGCCTGGTCCTGATGGTTTCAATGGGCTTTTCTATCAAAATGCGTGGGAAATGGTATAGACTGACCTGTTCCAGCTTGTGCAGAACTTCTTCAACACAGGTATTCAGGATCCTCATTTAAACCAAACATATATAGCCTTGATTCCCAAAGTGAAAAATCTTGAGACAATAAGTCAATTTAGACCCATTAGTTTATGTAATTTCAGTTATAAAATTATCTCAAAACTACTAACAAATAGACTGAAAAAGTGGCTGCCAGAGATAATAGCACCTAAACAGAGTGCATTCGTTCAGGGTAGACAGATACATGATAACATCCTAATTGTGCAGGAAGTGTTACATTAGCTACGCATTACCAAAAGAAAGAAAAAATATGAGGCAGTTCTCAAATTAGATATGCAAAAAGCATATGATAGAATTGAATGGGATTTTGTTTGGGATTGCATGCTGAAAATGGGTTTTTTTGAGAAATGGGTGGCTCTAATAATGCAATGCATAACAACAGTGACTTTCAGTGTCAAGATCAACGGAGAACCTACCCTTTTTTTCAGTTCATCTAGAGGTCTCAGGCAAGGAGATCCCCTGTCATCTTATTTATTCATCTTAATCACAAATGTGTTAACATGGCTGATGCAAAAAGTAGTCGCGGAAGGCAGCATAAAAGGTATACAGCTAAACAGGACTTGTCCTAAGCTATCTCACCTTCTGTTTGCAGATGATGTTATTTTCTTCTTGGATGGCACTCTAATGGAATGTCAGAATTTGACCCTTACACTTAACCAGTATTGTTATACAACGGGGCAAGCTGTAAACTTAAACAAGTCAGGAGTTTATTTTAGTAAGAATGTCCCTTACCACTTAAGAGGAACATGGCGCAAGAACTGAGAGTACCTGTATTTGAAAAGATAGGTAAATATTTAGGTATCCTTACAGAATGTGGACAATCAAGAAAAGAACTTTTTGCATGGATATTAACCAGAGTAAACTCAAAGCTGGAGGGTTGGAAGGAAAAGTTACTTACCAAAGTAGGGAAGGAAGTCTTGACTAAGAGTGTGGTGCAGGCCATACCAACCTATGCCATGTCGATCTTTAAGCTGCCAGTGTCAATTTGTAGAGCAATTGAAAGACGAATAGCTTCATTCTAGTGGCAGAAAGGAGATGTAAAGAAGGGGATTCATTGGAAGAACTAGGAAGTTCTGAAAAATAGAAAGGATGAAGGAAGGATGGGGTTTAAAGACTTAATTACCTTCAACTATGCAATGCTTGGTAAACAAGCATGGCGTTTACATACTTCTCCAAATGCATTATGGAGTAAAGTTTTAAAGGGCATGTATTTTCCTCATGGTGATATATGGAATGCACAGAAGGGTTAGCGTTCATCCTGGGGCTGGAAGAGTATGATGTTGGGTCGAGACACCATCAAAGCAGATATCAAATGGTTAGGTGGGGATGGAAAATCAATCAAAATCAAGAAAGATAAATGGTTATCACAGGAGTTAAAAGGAGGACAAGTAAATCAATCAGAACCTACCATGGTGGAAGGTCTGATTAATGAGGAATCTCGAACTTGGAAGCAATCCCTCATTCACCGGCTTTTTGAGGACAACATAGCAAACGAGATTCTAGCCATTCCCCTGAGTAAAACCCCTAAACCCGATATCAGAATATGGATAGGAAACAATAAAAGGGAATTTACAGTGAAGAGCAGATATAACAGGGCCCATCTATCGACCATCAGACTAAATCAAAATAAAGCCACTTGTTCATACCAGCCTCCATGCACTTTATGGACACAGATCTGGTGTCTCTCAGTCCCACCAAAAATCCGAACTTTTCTCTGGAGCATCTGCCAAAATGTTGTTCCCACATGGGAAAATCTCTACAAAAGAAATATCAGCCCAGATTCATTATGTCAGATGTGTTATGCGCAAGTTGAAACCACCGAACATCTTTTTCTTTTTTGCAGGTGGACTAAACAGATCTGGAAAGATAATTGTTTGCAGGGACCGAACATAATGAAACAATTTAAGAGACTCGATCAATGGCTTCTGGCGGTCTTCGACTCAAGAAGGAAATTACCTGATCGGGAGTTCATCGCAGGGGTTCTATGGCAGATCTGGAAGGCTCAAAATTCATGGATCTTTAGAGCAAAGGCCCCCAAATCGGCGGATATCCTTGATCTCGCACAAACCCAGAATATCACTTTCAGCAGAGGGACGAAGAACCAGCCAGACCAAAACACAACACAACACTCACCGGCGAATTGGACACCACCGGGAAGTCGGGAGTTGAAATTGAACGTAGACGCGTCATGGGTCCCAGGTGAGTTTCTTTGTTCTGTTGCCGGAATCGCCAGGGATGGAGCTGGGTGCGTCATCGATGGCTTCGCAGCGGAAGCTAGGGTTTCCTCGGCATCTCACGCAGAAGCAGAAGCAGTTCTACACGGGATATGCTATCTCAAGGACTTAATGTCGAGACACGTGCAAGACGCAAGAAGTCAAGCAGTTCAATGGACTTGTGAAAGCGATAGTTTAGCAGTGGTGGAATTTATCATGGGTCAGGCCGAGATATCGTGGAATTTACAAGAAATTATTCAACGCTGCCGAGAAGATCCCTGTGCAACAACGTTTCAGTAACCTACTACTCCCGTGATGCAAACAAAGCTGCAGATTGGCTAGTACATACACACCGAGCAAAGAAACTTCCTTTAAATTGGGTGCATACACCCCCTCTATCTCTATGGGAAATTTTAGTTTTGGATTGTAAACCATCGTTGTGTTCTAAGACTATTTAATCGAATACATATATATTACTTTCGACCAAAAAAAAAAATGGTTGATTAGCTTGTGTTTGAGTTTGACTACCGCATACAAAATTTCAAATGAAAGCCCTATACCCAATCCCACAGTAGCCAACCAGGTGATTGATCGAGCGATCAAAAGACTCTAGGCTACGGCATATTGCCAATCTCGTACTTCCCTACTTATATCTTGTGGGGCTGCAATTACAGGCTTGCCTACTAGGCAAGGGGAGCTTCGTTGGCGCCATCGAGCGAATGTTCTAGCAGCGGGCAAAGTAGGCTTCCATCCCGTTTATGCACAAAAATAAAACAGTCAGATAGGGAATAACGTCTTTTTGGAAGTCTCTTGACATTTGTTGGCCAACCAATGTGCATTTAAAAAGGCTCATCGCCCTTTACATTCGACCACGAAGATTCAGCATCCTCGATAGTGAAGCCGTGCATAATGAATCACAACCCGAAATCAAATCCTAAGTTGCCTATGTTCTCCATCCACATAAAAAAAACAGAACATGAAATTCTACGAGCAAAGATAGGGATAACTTAGGGTGTGAATGGTAACGTTTGTTCTTTTTTTATTCACGGGAACGAAACAAAAAAAGTGTTTCTGTTCCGGGAACAATTTTTGAACAAAAGAATGCGTTTGGTAACGTTTGGTCCGGGAATAAAAAATGAACGAAACACGTTTGGTAAATTTTATTCTTTTTTTATTTCTTTTAATTGTTTAAACATTTTTATTTTATTTTTCACTTTTTCCTTTCTTTTTTATTTTTTCTTTTTTCGGCCGGTCCCTCGGCCTCCGGCGACCGGCCGACGGGGCCGGGGCCTCGCCTAGCCACGACGAGGCTTGCCGGCCCTCGGCGAGGCCGAGCCTCGCCGTGGTTGGGCGAGGCTCGCCTCACCTTGGCTGGGCGAGCTCGGCCTCGCTCCGGCCGGCGAGACCGAGCGTCGCTGGCCCTGGCGAGGCTCGGCCTCGCCTTCGCTAGGCGAGGCCGAGCCTCGCCTTTGCTAGGCGAGCTCGAGCTCGCCCAGATCCAGCGAGGCCGAGCCTCGACGGCCGGTCGTCGGCCATGGCCAAGGCCGGCGGCGGAGTGAAAAAGAAAAAGAAGAAAAAGAAGAAGAAAAGAAGAAGAGAAGAAGGAAGAAAGAGAAGAGAAAGAACAAAAATCCAAGAAACGTTTCTTCATTTCGTTTTGAGCAAGAAACAACAATTTGTTGTTTCTTTTTTCTGTTCCTATTTTGTTCAGGGAACAAAAAAACAAAAAAACAAACGCAACCAAACGCGTTTCTGTTCTTTTTTTGTTCCTGGGAACACTTTCCGTACAGAAGTGTTTCGGAAACGTTTCTTATAAATGTTTCCATGCACTCCCTTAGTAACTTTCACGTCTCTCGAAAGTCACAAAGTCAAGACCTAGAGGATAGGGTTCGAACTCGGATCGGACATTTTTAGTAGGTGCAAAACCCTATAATAACTTTTCAAAGGGTTATCGGCACCAATCGTCCATTCTTGCCCTTTTTCTTCCTAAATTTAAACATACATTCTCCCTCCAAAAATAGACCTACAGTGCCACATTTTTTCCAAACTAGATTCATCAATAAAAGAGCAATTGATTCACTTTGATCAGGTGGTCGAATGCTTGATCTGAACGTTACGGGTTTCGATTCAAATTCGTGTTTCCCCCTCGAGCAACCTTTGAGGTCACCCCTTGTAAAGTTGATATAGCTAGTACGAGTACCTAGAGGGGGGGTGAATAGGTATACAAAAATTTTCTTGAAGATTGCACAATACTTAGACAGTTGAAGAATTTTCAATAATTAAAAATCAATCGTAAGACTGAGTAAGGGAAAGAGAGAATTGAACACGCGGTTTATAGTGGTTCGGCTTGATTCAAGCCTACGTCCACTCTTTTTCGCACGCGACAGCCAATTGGCTGGATTCCACTATGAACAAAGAGATGTTACGGTGTTGATCTTCCTTGATTTCTGGGTGTAGATGATCTACCACACTCGTTCAAGGTGTCACCAAGTATAAACACTCTGTGTATACAATTTCGCTCGAACTGTATCGACTAACGATCAAGGTTCTTCAGACTCTGGAATTTTTCTATCAATCACTCACTTAAAACAACTAGAACGTCTTCCTTTTATACTCCTTTATGCCATCATAGCCGTTGGCATTTACCAAAGGAATTCCTCCAATCTACCCGTTGGACGGAATCAATTAAGAAGATCATCCGAGCTATTTAAGGAATCTGATGATAGCCCATCAATCCTGTTCGCCCATACAATCAGGATCTTGGTTTCCAAGAATAGAACATTCCAAGATTATTTCGTCGACCATCGGATCTTCAATTGATCTAGATAACAATAAAAGAATCTGAAATGATTATCCAACCAAAGAATCTTTTCCAGAGAATAGGATCGAATCCTCAACCATATACTTCGGCTTTGGATTTCCTTCGTCACTGGATTAGAAAGACTGTCAGTGAGAATAGTCTTGAGTCTTGAGTCTTGAGTCTTGAGTCTTGAGTCTGGTGAATACAAAGTCTTCAGACTTTAAACTGTCAGTCTTCAAATATCCAGACTAGACTGATAGAAATGTTTTGTCAACTTCAAAATATTCTGGAAAGATTTCTCCAACAAAAGTCACACGGTCCGGCCTTTATCCAAGGTAGGTGGACTATAGGCGTTTTTGCGTACTACCGAGGGCATTTTCTTTCTATATATTAGCTTGCTGACACCATAATCTAAGTTACGAAATGGTTTCTGAGAGTTCTTGGCTTGGAAAAGAATGTAACAGGCATGATGAGGTCAAAAGTATGGAGAAAAACTGCGGTCGATTAACCAGTTATCATCTTGCCAATCACGAATGAATATCACTCCTCTTCATCATGACGTCAAGTGATCCTCCCCACGAAAACCCTTCCCAGCTTTCTTGCTCGCATACTCTCCCGTAGCATATCGCCTCATCGCTGTTTCGATCATCAACGTAAACGCAACGTCAAAACCAAGCAAACTGAAGCGATAGGCCGAAGTGGAAATGTAACGAAAGATGAGATCCCTCTTTTACAGTCAGCTGAATGTCTTTTAGTTTGTCCCCAAGTACGTTACATTATACGTACATATACCTTTGCAGAGATACAGCTATTTATGTGGAGAGAGTATCTGCATAGATCGCGTACCGCTCTTATCATATGTGAGTATTCCTCTGGAACTACTTGGTTGCTGTATACATAGCCCATTGATATCCAAGAATTTCCCTTCGCGTGACAAAAAATATATGAACAAGAAATTTCTAATTTTCGAATTACGGGCTAACGTGTGGCTGGCTTTGCTTCCCGTCGAGGGTTTCGGCTGATATTTCTAGAACGCTACAAGGTTGCTAGAAAACGAGAATGTATGTCCCGCTCCATCAAAAGAAGCAGGCGCGAGAAAAGACCAGGCGTCGTAGAGAATTAGAAGAGAACTAGATTCGTCCGGAATCAAATTCTTTCAGAGTCTTTCAGGAACGTAGAGAATTACAACTCTTGTTGAAACTAGATTTGATCGAAAATTTGAAGCCATGTGCATGTAATTGTGCTCGTGTTTGAAAGAAGCTTCCTTTCATGATTCTCTTTGTTCTTTTCGCAGGTCCATAACTTGCACGGATCGTCCATTTCAAGCAACGACAATGAACTTTCCTATGGAGCTTTTCCGCCATACATAATAAATTTCCAATCTTTCCAAACTCTCTCCTGCAGGTTGGGTCTCAACAATGTCGCAATCGCGACAAGTCGTCCCTCGCCTTCTCTCATCGATCCTTATCCTTGCCATGCTGTTGTTGTCCCTATCCCATGCGGACGTCGGCACCGCTGGTCACTATGATCCTCCATATACGCGTTAGTGCGTTTGCTATCGCATCGGCACTTTATTTCTGGTATATCTCCAGGCCACATCACTCCAATTTGAGCTTTGTTTATGTATTGATACTTTATGGGTAATATGATCTCAGCGACTGCTTGCTTTGGGTACGACCCATTGCAATTCCCCTCGAGCTTCCTGTTTGCAGCCGCTGAGGAAGGGATTTGGGACAACGGCGCCACTTGCGGGAGGCAATATTGGGTCCGGTGCATAAGCACCGACCGGCCAAAGACTTGCAACCCGGCCAAGGAAGATGAAAAAAAAAAGTTGAAAATATGCAAAGGAAAAAGGGGGGGGGAGTATCAAATAGTCCTAAATCTATTAAGTTGGTATCAATTCAGTTATAAACCTTTAATTGGATCAATTTTATCGTAAACCATTTCATGTTAGTACCAAATTTGTCCATCTAACCAATTTAGGCTAGAAATTGCTGAAATAGATGCCAATCGTTCTACGTAGCACAATCAACATTGATGTAGACATTTTTAATAATTTTTTAATAATTTTTTTCCTTTCCCTTTTCTTTTTGCTTACGGCCAGTTGCTAGCCATTGGCCACAGGCAATGGCTAGCAAGGGCTGGCCTCGCCTGGGCAAGGGTTGCCCTTATCGACAACAAGTGAGGGTTAGCCTCACTAGGCCACGCCTCGGAGAAAATAAGTGTAAGTACGGCCTCCCTTGCCAGATTTGGCAAGGCCAACCCTTGCCCTTGCTCAAGCGCAACCCAACAAGGTCTAGGTGAGGTCAGCCCTCATTGGCCACAAGCGAGGGTCAACCTTGCTAGGCCATGCCTGGGCAAAAGTAAGCATCGGCACGGCCCCCCCTCCCTAGATTTGGTGAGGCTACCTTGGCTTGGGCAAGGATTGACCATGTGATATCTGGCGAGGGGGGCCTTGTTAGATCTTATTGGTGTGCAATTCTATCACAAAGAAAAAAAGAGAGAGTAAGGGATAGAGAATTGCTTCGCTCAAAAAAAAAAAAGGGATAGAGAATTGCATACAAAAGATTATAGTAGTTCGGTTTTTGCAAGTTTACGTCCACTCTCCCGCACTAACGGCCTATTGGTTGGATTCCACTATTAAGGACCAATAAGAGGTTACAAGATCTGAGTAATGAATACTCAAGCTCGTGTGAATAAGTCCTTACACTCATCTAAATGATTACACAATGTTGCTCATAGAGACAAATGTATTTGATCGGAAAACATTCTTCAAACTTTGGAATTATAAACTTTGAATTTCTCGTGTTGCGTTTGTCCTTTTAGCTTTGAGACCTCCTTTTAAACTCCTCCTAGTCCAAGTAGGCCGTTGGACATATCTCCAAGAGGATTATCCAACCAATATACCCGTTGGCTCGGATCTTGTTTAGAAGATCTAATCACTTTAAGGATGTTGAGAATGAAACTTCCGGTAGATTTTGCCGCCTATACATCAATTTGGATTTCCATAAGTCGAGTGCTTCAACTTGGAAAGAATGCTTTGCCTCAAGTCTAACGTTTCAAGAAATCCAAATCTTCAAGAGATATTTTGGAAACTTTCCTTTGGAACTCCTTATATATAAGGCAAAAAATCCAATCAATCGCTACTAGCCAAGTATATTTTTTCCTTCCTAGCTATTTGATAGAACACATAAGGAAGGAAATCATTAAGCCACAACTTTGGTTTCGATTCATGTCGTTTGATCATATCTCATCAAACTTTTTATCTAAAAAATACTTATTATCAGAATTAAAGTCTTTACTACGGATAAGTTTTGTCATTTTTCAAAATTTTTTAGGGAATGTTTTCTCAACACAACCTAGCAAGGCCAACCCTTGCCTATGGTTAGCAAGGATTGGCCTCACTCGGGCGAGCGTTGCCCTCGCCAACCATGGCCTATGCCTGGTAGTCGGTGACTAGCCATCACCAAAATGAAAGGGGTAAGGAGAAAAAAAGCAAAAAGAAATCAAAAAATTATTTTAAAAAATTACGCAATTATTAATATATTATTAAAAATGTCAATGTCAACACTGATCGTGTCACATAGGATGTCCGTGCTAGCTAATTCCAAACTAAATTAGCCAGATAAACTAATTAGGTATCAATTTAAAAAAAAAGGTTTATGACTAAATTGATATAATTGAAAGATTTAAGACTGAATCGATATCAATATAATAAGTTTAATATTTTTTTGTACTTTTCCCGAGAAAAAAAGGAGGAGGGCACGTATTAGTTAGGGTATGTTTGTTTGAGTGAGAATTTTTTGCATATTTATTTTTGGACTTTAACACATCTGGTTTGTTGAAAATAAAAAGCCAACGGACAACCATTTACACTAAAAAGTAATGCATGCTTAAAGTTAGGAATAATGTATTCCTAACTTGAAAAGAGGAAAACGTATTCCTAGAAAATGATTTTTCGAAAAATATTTTCTTTTATCATGAAACTTTTCCCTGAAATATAAACATCCTAAAATTGAATTTGGTAGAAAAATCAAGTATTCCAAGGTTAAAGAATTCCGATATCCTTTTACAATCACGATGTCTCCATGAAAATCTTGCTCTGGTGGTCGATCAGCTTGTGTTTGAGCTTGACCACTACGTACAAATGAAAGCCCTTTACCCAATCCCACAGTAACCAAGCCAGGTGATTGATCGAGCAATCAAAGACCCTGGGTTCAAGTGTATCGCCAGTCTTGGACTTCCCCACATGCACCTTCCAAGGCTGCTGTGGGCAATGGGTGCTTCGTTGGCGCCGTCAAGCGAATATTCTATTGGAGGGCGAAGTGTGCCCGAATCCCCTTATGCACAAAAAATCGTCACCCTTTGCCTTGATTCGGCACATAATAGGCACGTTCGCACTCATAAAAACCTATCGTAAAGGACCGGGATTAGACATTCAACGGTGAAGATTCGGGATCAGGGATAGTGAAGCCGGCATTTAACGAGTCAACGCTCAATATCAAATCCTAAGTTAGATTCTCCATCTCCATGGAAAAGAACAGTAAAATGAGAATCCGCCTGACAATTAACACCTCTCCGCTGGTCAAAAATAGCCTAGGGATCGAATTCTCCGTCTAGAAAGGTTTCCCGAATATTTGCTCCCACATTTCACATTCCTGTGTATCCCAAACAGATGAGATCCATGTGAGAAGGAGAATTTCCTGTGAGCATCTACGATCACGTCAAACGCGGACAAACGCAGAGTTCGCACTACCCAACAGAAACTAGTAAAATGCCCAGAAAAGTTGGACGACCAATCGATGTTTCATTTGAAGGTGGCTAAGGTTAGTGAATATTTTACCTTTCGTTCCGCAAAATCTCCCTTGAGAAGTGGTTGATTTAGGTAGTGATGAGTTGAATCTGGTCGTTTTCAATATTTGCCTCTTCCATGCAAATGAGCTCTCGCAAGTAGAAATACATATGGATGGTTTAAGACACTTACTGGCGACCAACTAGTTTCAGAATTAGGAAGCAACAACATTTTCTAAGAGCCTTCGTGTCATATTCAACACTCCGACATATTCCGACACATAGCCAATAGGTGTTGGAAAATCTGACACATTCCGACACGTGGTTAATAGGATTTCGAAAAATCTGACACATAGTCAATTCTCCTAACACATAAGTTTGGAATTTCTGACACGCGATTTTAACATGCATTGGTCAATTTTAAAAACTTTCAATAAATGAGGAGTCAAGATGTAAATATGTAATATATATATAACATAATAATAAAGGGGGAAAGAAAGATTTCTTGTTATATTTGATGGTGAAATGTGGTTTTTTTTTTTTGAATTATTGTTAAATGTTAAATTTATTAGTGAAATGTAGATTGCTTTTTTTTTTCCTCCCCTTCAAGTTTTATGGATTATTGGTGTAAAATATAGTTGAATTTGTCAAATTGAAACAATAAATAATATCAACAAATGGTGGATTAATGCTTTTAATGTAAGTTTATTCTATGCTCTTTTTTATATTTATTTATTTGTAAATTTGGATCAAATCAATTTGATTGAAATAATCATTAAAATGATAATTCATCATATATATACACACACATAGACATTTAATATACGTGTTGGAATTTTCTATTTTTTTGAGAAATGACGTGTGGACGTGTTGTGTCGCGTGTCAATATCAGTGCTAGTTAGTTTGAGACAATCAGATAGATAGAAGAAGAAACATTTCATGCCTTAGAGATCAGTCAAATGTTCAAGACTCCAAAGAGGGCTCAAAATACTGATTGGTAAGAGATGCTAAAAGGGAATGAATTATGGATATTGGAATCAAACTCCTACACCACCATATATTTCCCCAGAGTTCAGCTCTAGCTGTAACAACCAATATACGGAGGATTCAATAATGTACTTCCCTCTCTCTAATATCAAGCTAAAGGAATTGCATCTCAAAAGCTTTCCCTATTAACTATTGAATTAGCGAACTTCCACTAGGCTAGAAACAAATCAAGTTACCTTTGAACTCTAGATGGCTGAGACCTTGGGACTTCCAATGGAAACTTATGGATCTCGTCCATCCATGGATTCTTCTCTTTGTGGGATTCACAATGCGAAGACTTCCAAACAGCACAGTCACTTAAATCCCAAACCAAAAGCTATCTGCCATGTCCTTTCCCTTTTCTTGATCCTTCCTTTGGCTTCCCTGTAAGGGAGTTCATACCAAAGAGAGCTACTCGATCTGTTGCCAAACCGGTTAAGGGGTCATTCTCGAAGGTTCCATGTGCCAATCTGAAAGCTGCAGATTCTTCTCTAGTTCATTGAGCACCGCTGATCAAATCTTTGGATAGAGAAACTCCGATCCTTTCCATAGGATCCTCCTTTTGAGTTACACAAGAGAAGCACTTATCATCTACGCCTTTGTGGGTCCGAAACGTGTGCACCAATTTGCACTTGGAGCGCCAGCAGTCGGATCTTTTGTTGGATAGCAAAATTGTAGCTCCTCCCATCCTGAATAAGCAATTCGACACGAGCATTGATCTCCCATTTCCAAAGTACCAGTTTAGAGTTATGTTCTCCATGCTAATGACCAAGGCATAAGAATTTGGATGCACTTGGAGGAGGTCCTTGGCCAGATCAATCGAAATCAAACCAGCGCCGCATCCTATTCCATTGAGCTTATAGCTGATGATATGCCCTCTCAACTTTTAATGATTGATGACCATTGCAGATAGAGATGGGGTTGGGTTGAACAAGCTACAATTGACAATGAGAATCCCAATGTCTTTTGGTTTCGAAGATGTCATCTCAAGCAGTTTATCAAGAGCACCAAACATTACCATCTCGGCCGCCTTTCTTGCTTCTACAATACAGGGGTTCGGAGGTACTGTAAGAACGGCCTGTGGAAGATAAGTTGACTCCCCTAGTCCCGACCTCTCAAAAATCTTCCTTTGAAACTCAAGATTCTCTTTGAAAGAAACCGAGAGGGTGAAGTACGAAGGAAGAAATTGTATTCTATTCACTTCGATTGATTGTAAATATACAGATCTTCTGTAAATATAAAACAATGAGTATGTAATTAAAGAAAGTAAATTATCCTATGTATCGATCTGTATCTAAATCTAATCACGATTGATGTGTACATAATCGCAATCAGCTCTAATCAAATCAAATCTTCAATCAAATATTCTCGCATATCTTCCAACACTCCCCCTCAAGCTGGTGGCTTGTAGATGTCCAAGACACCTAGCTTGTTAAGAAGATATGCGTGTTGTCTCTGACACAGGGGTTTGGTAAAGATGTCTACTGGTTGTTCTGTTGTACCAATTCCCTTTGTCTCAATCACTCCTTCTTGAATCTTCTCCCGTGTGAAGTGACAATCCACCTCTATGTGCTTGGTTCTTTCATGCACTATAGGATTTGCTGCAAGCTTGAGAGCAGCATCATTGTCATAGTACAATTTTGTTGGTCCTTGCACTTGTATTCCGAGATCTTTAAGAAGGCCTCGTATCCATACTATTTGGCAAGTGGTCTTTGCCATAGCTCTATACTTTGCTTCGGCTGAGGACAAGGACACGGTAGGTTGCTTCTTGGTCTTCCATGAAAGAAGTGATTCTCCCAATTTGATGCAATATCCAGTGACTGATCTTTGACTTATAGGACATGTTGCATAGTCTGCATCACAGTATGCTGTCATCTTCATGTCACATCTCTTGGATAGAAGTATCTCGAGTCCTGGACATTTTTTTAAATATTTCACAATCTTGAAGGCAGCGTCCAAATGAGATTGCTTTGGATTATGCATGAACTGACTAAGTGTCTGTACTGCATAAGAGATTTCGGGCCTGGTCATAGTAAGATACATGAGCTTCCCGACAAGCCTCTGATAGCTTGATGGATCTCTGAGTGTTGGGTCATCATTTCTAGATATACCCTTATCATAATCTGCAGAAGTCAATTTAGTGTTCTACTCGATGGGAATTACAGCTGGTTTACATCCTGACATACCTGCTTCTGATATAATCTCTAAAATAAATTTCCGTTAACTAAGAGAAATCCCTTGGTTAGATCGAGCAATTTCGATTCCAAGGAAATATTTAGGTGCCCCTAAATCCTTAATGTGAAATGTGGCATGCAAATATTCCTTGAATCTTTCTATGGTAGCTTTATCATTTCCCATAAGGAGAATATCATCAACATATATCATCAAATAGATAGATGACATACCTTTGCTTCGAGTGAATAAAGCATAATCATACTTGGACTGCTTGAAGCCTGCTGTTGTAAGAGCATCTGCAAATTTGGCATACCACTGCCTAGAGGCTTGTTTCAATCCATAAAGTGATTTGCGAAGATGACATACTCTATTCTCTCCCTGCCTTTGTAAACCTTGGGGAATATCCATATAGATTTATTCGTCTAAATCACCGTGAAGGAAAGCATTGCGGACATCCATTTGATGTAGAGGCCATTCATTAATGGCAGCAACATTTAAAAAAGAACGGGCCGTGACATCTTTGGCAACTGGAGAGAATGTCTCGTGATAATCGAAACCTTCTCGTTGGGCGAATCCCTTGGCTACCAATGGTGCCTTGTATCGTTCAATGGAGTCATTGGCATGATATTTAATCTTGTAGACCCATTTGCACCTAATTGGCTTGTGATTAGGTGGCAGTGTAACAAGATCCTAGGTTTGGTTGTCAATCAGTGCCTTTAGTTATGCTTGCATGGCCTGTTGCCATTTCGGATCAATAGACGCCTCACCATAACTAGATGGTTCTTTGCCTTCTGATAGATGACTAATGCAACATCTATGTTCCTGTGATAATCTATGAAAGGAAACATATGATGAAATAGGATATTGGATACCTGGAGAATTGTGAGTGGCACAGACATAATCTTTGGTCCAGGTTGGAGGTCGTGTGGCCCGACCAGAACGTCTTGGTTGATCGACCTCTATAGGAGTTTGAATACTCTCATTGGAAGGCAATGACGAGATATTTTGGATTTCCTCATCAGTGTTGTAGTCTTCTGGTGTATTCTGATGAGTTGAGATTCTCATCTACATTTTCTGGTGTTGCTGGAATGGGAACAAAATATTCCTGTTGTTCCAAAGAGATGTAACAAGAATCATAAGGGGATGCTTCCTTGAATAATGGGCCACAAGGATTTGAAATTATCCCTGAATCTTCATATGAAGATGTCTTTTGAGAGAAAGGGAAAATGTTCTCGTGAAATATTATATCACAACTGACAATAAATTCTCTTGTGGAAATCTCCATAACTCAATACCCTTTTTGGAGATTTGAATATCCCATGAAAACACATTGTCGAGCACGTGGACTAAACTTGTCGCGAGGACCCACTGTTGCAATATAGCATAGACATCCAAAAACCTTGAGATGTTTTAGCTCAGGTTTCTTCCGGAATAATAATTCAAATGGCGTTCGCCCATTGAGGACCCGAGTGGGCATACGATTGATTAAATAGGCCGCCGTGATGACACAATCTCCCAAATAATCTTTTGGGATTGAAGCTTGAAACTTTAAAGCACGTGCAACTTCCAGTAAATGGTGATGCTTGCGTTCAACCACTCCGTTTTGTTGTGGTGTATAAACGCATGAACTTTCATGTTGGATCCCATGAGATGAAAAAAGGGAGGAGCAATAGTGACTGAAGAATTCCGCTCCATTATCAGTACGAATCCGCTGAATGGATTTTCCAAACTGATTCTTGGATAATGTGATGAATGTTTTCAAATAGGAGAAAGTCTGATCTTTAGACTGCATCAAAAAAATCCATGTCGCACGAGAATAATCGTCGAGTATGGTAAGGAAGTAGCGAGATCCATCATGATTAATAGTGTGATAAGGTCCCCAAATATCCACATGAAGTAAGGAAAAAATCTCACTAGTACGGGAGTTACTGGATGGGAAGGGTGTGCGAGATTGTTTTGCAAGAGGACATATAGGACATTGATGACAAGGAAAGGAGGCACTATGACCCAATCTCAAGTGCATAAGGAAATTTTTGTCATTCATGCTCAAATTACATAAGGAATATTTATTCAATGAAGTGCATGATAAATCAAAATTACTTGGAAGATGTGACCAAAGAAATAGTCCTTCAAAAAGGTTATCCCAGCCCATCAGTCTCCCAATCGAAAGGGCCTGAAAGAAACAGATATCAACATTGAATAGTACTTGACAAGAATTTTCTTTGCAGACTTTTGACACAGAAATGAGGTTGAATTGGAATTCCGGAACATATAGAACATTTTGAAGAATAATCTGGGGACTGAGATTAACTGTTCCTGTCACATTAACATGGGTGATATTTCCATTGGGTAATTGAACGGAGACAGGAAAATCCAGTCCTTCGTTTATACTTGAGAAAAAAACTTTGTCACATATAATATGATCGCTTGCCCCTAAATCAATAATTCATGCTTTCCTTGATATAGAATTAATCAAGCAATGTGTGATACCTGAGAAACTCCCTCCTTTGTCAGAATTATCCAATTTTTGCATTGCTTGCATCAATTATTGGTATTGTCCATTAGTAATAGGAGGATTAGCATTTGGACCGATGGATCCACGACTTGATAAGCAGCTGAAAATTTTTTTCCTTTTTCTCCTGGTCTTCCATGCAATTTCCAACAGTTGTCAATCATATGGTTAGAACGCTTGCAATATTCGCAAAATAATTTACCCTTTCATTTGAAATTTTGCTCGAAATTCCTTGATGACATGGCTAAGATTTGACCGTCCATCTCTTTTCCCGCGGATTGATCTCCACCGTTCGATCCGCCTAAAGCATCGGCCGCCTGTGAGCTGGCGGATCCGCGCACTCGATCTGAGCCGTTGGATCCCCGCGCTCGATCTGAGCCGTTGAAGACTTCCCTTTTAAGGGAAAGCGAATCAGCTCCGCCGAACCCTACCGTGCCCCTTTTTTCTTTCTCGCGTGCTAGGGTTCGGTTGAGCCCATCTCGTCGATCGTCACGAACTACAAGAGCTATGCTCTCGCTGCTCCTTGCATGTTACGCGACGCGGCGCCGGTTTCCTCTGTACGACAAGTTGAAAGATCCAATTGATCGGCGGCATGGGCTCCATGGCAAGGATCTGCGAGCGAAAGGTGAGAAATGTATCGTTCAAAATAAGGAGAAAGCATGTGGCTTTGAGAAATGTATCGTTCAAAATAAGGAGAAAGCATGTGGCTTTCTCCTTGTCTTTGGTGGATCTGTATTGCTTGATTGTTGATTTTGGGCCCTCGAGTTTCTCCTCAGCCGCCTCGAGGTTGTTCCACAGTGAAGATAGCTTGTTAAAAAACAAGCCATGACCGTCATGTTTCCCTGCTTTAACTCACTGAGTTCCTGCATTAGGGTAAATATTTTGGCTTGATCTAGTTTACCGTACATTTCGTTGATGTTTTCCCACATGTTCTTCGCATCCTCTGTCAGTGGGAGTCTAGCCGAGACCTCTAGGGAGATGCAATTGCCGATCTAGGTTCGGACGAGTCGATTGCTCTTCCTCCGAGTCGGGCGAGATGCTCATCGATAGGTACTTGGAATGATTCCGTCAAGAAAACCATCTTTCTCCTTCGTTGCTAGGGCTCACCGGAATTCCTGCGACCATCTAGGATAATTTGCTGGTCCGGTCAGCTGCTGGCTGATTAGTTGCAATTCTGGTCCGTCAGCGGTAGAAACGAATAGAGGGTCGCGGGTTCTGGTCGTCCGGCGAAGGCCGCCGCTGGAAACGGCAGGAAACCGGGTCCAAGATTCGGGTAGGGATTCGTCCCTAGACCCGATTCACTCGACCCGATTGGATAATCCACATTGTAATATCCCAGGTAGGGATTTGTTTCCACACCCGGTTCACCCGACCCATTTGTCCGCTCCACTCCTTCGGTTGGGTTTGCCCCATTTGTGGTTGGCGGGCCTCCGTTGGTTTGGACGTGGCTCTGGTGGCCCAAAGATCCGGGCGATGATGAATTTGGGCTTGGCCCAAGGTAAAGCGGATAAGGAATCCACTGGTAAGGTTGGCCCATCATGGGTTGCCCCATATTGAAGTGAGCTTGTGTGGGCCGCCATTGAATGGGTTGGACTTGGAATGGCTGTTGTACCATTGCTGAAGATTGCTCGATTGAAGGAAAAACTGCAGGGGAATTCTGAGCCTGCGAGATCTGAGGGACGACTCCTTCAGCGGGTGGGTTACTGGTGGCAGAAGCTTCATCTTGCGGATTAGCCATGGTAAGTAGAAAGAATCTTCCTTAAGAGTGACACTTATGCCTGATGCTATTCTGTTTTGTAGGTCAGAATTTGGGCAAAAGGTCGAGATGGAAGATTGAAACGGAAGCTAAGATCAGAAGCCTAGAGGCTCTGATACCGTGAAAGAAACCGAGAGGGTGAAGTACGAAGGAAGAAATTGTATTCTATTCACTTCGATTGATTGTAAATGTACAGATCTTCTATAAATATAATACAATGAGTATGTAATTAAAGAAAGTAAATTATCCTATGTATCGATCTGTATCTAAATCTAATCACGATTGATGTGTACATAATCGCAATCAGCTCTAATCAACTCAATCAAATCTTCAATCAAATATTCTCGCATATCTTCCAACACTCTTCAGTAAATGTACCCACCGATTGTGACCTCTCCGTGAAAATCTGCCTAGTGCATTTCCTTTCATTGTACAGCTTATAACAAGAGAAATTGACTAGATAAACAGGTCGAGGCTGTGTGAGGAAGTAAAGGGGAAGTAAAGGGTAGACAGGAACACGAGAAGGGTCGAACATAGGATCACCGAAATGAGACTAAACCGCAGATGATCCCCAAGATCACAGAGGTCCTGGATCGAGAATGTGGAGAGTTGTGCAGCGATGATAACAACGGGAGGGGTCAAGAAGAGGTACATTCCATGGTTTATTAGATAATGATATCCATCTTCACATACTTCAGTTTCACCGATTGCTTGAAGTGAGGGAGCTTCCTAGAAGAGGACTCTTGGATCAACGGCTCATTTGGATTCGAAGACGACATCTTGTTCTCTTTTCCGGGGGGAAATCAAGATACTCAAACGGGATACTAAAGTCTAAACTGACTCGAACCGAATGCAACAGTGAAAGTAGGTGTGAACGCTCCTGACGAAAGAGACTTTCAAGCAATACACCTCCGAATGATTGCGAAAGACAGCACCATCTCATTGAATCAAGAGAGTGGCAAAGGCAAAGGTACCACACAGCGAGAGACAGTATCAAAATGCGAAATTTCCCCACAGACTACCCCAGAAAAGTAGCGAAGTGGCTTCAATCCCTGCAAGAATCGACAAACCCATTTCTTGAAATCAGCCAAAAGTTTGAACTTAACCAATCTACTGTCACCTAAATCTTTTCATCATACGTAGTAGATGTTCAATGTTTCCCAACTCTATGCAGGTTGGCTCTCCACAATGTCGCAATTGCAACAACTCGTCCGTCACTCATCAATTCTCATTCAAGTCATGCTATTGTTGCATCAATCTAATGCAGATGTCGGCACCGCCGGTCACTACGATCCTCCATACACACATAAGTATAGATGTTATCAAATTAGCTCTAAATTTGCAGTGTATCACCAGGCCATGTTAACACAATATCATCTTTGTCTAAACATTGATACGTTGTGGGTAATGTGATCGCAGCGATTGCTTGCTTTGGGTATGACCCGTTGCAGTTCCCCTCGAGCTTCCTGTTTGCAGCTGCTGGGGAAGGGATTTGGGACAACGGTGCAGCTTGCGGGAGGCAATATTGGGTCCGATGCATAAGTGCCGACCAGCCGAAGACCTGCAACCCGGCCCAATTGGTCCAGGTCAGGATCGTGGACCGGGCGTTCAGCCCAGTCTCCCGATCCCTGTTGGACCGCGCCACCATTGTCCTGTCCAAGACCGCATTTGAGGCCATCGCGAATCCATCTGCCTCGTCCGTCAACGTCGAATTCGTGCAGTAAGTAGCCGCTTCTTTGATTGGACTATCGTTCACTATTTTGCCTTCAATTTGTGTCTTCGTAGATTTATCTCAATTTTGAGAAATTTCGGTAATTGCCGTGCGATTTACATGCAGGGTCTGAAGCGATCCAGGGGATACTTTGGAAGCAAAGTTGGGGTTTTAGAGAGCAAATTGATACTTTCTTTTCTGGGGATGTATTATCTTGGATGGTTTATAGGGTACATCAATGGTATAGCTCACAAAACCCATGTAAATTGTATACTTCGATGGCAAGAGATGATATACATTGACTATTTACGATACAAATTGAAATTTCATATATTCATTCTGTTACTAGTCACTCTAGTAGACTGTTCAACTATAACTTGAGTTGCCAAAAATCGAGGAAATGTACTTCACATAGACTGTGTACGTCACATCAAGTTTAGACCGCATTGATATTGCTAGCTATATGATTTATTATATCGATATTAAAATCAATGCCCCTAATTTTGGGTTTATTCATAACTTAAATGTCCAAATAGAAACTAGAGACTTACCCACCCATGGGCAGCATAGATGGCGTGAGTGCTCTCCCTCATCGCCGAGGTCGAGAGTTCAAACCCTCTCGTTTGCATTTTCATGACTTAGGTGAGGGTCCCAGCGGTGGATTACTAGGCTAGTCCCCTTGAGGTTTTATGTTTAAATAGCAGCTTGTGGTGAAACCTGACCATGCTATCGAGTACCGAAGGGTTGTGTGATCCTCGAAGGGTGATTTACGGCGGTTCCTCGATCATAAAAAAAAAAAAAAAAAAAAAAAGCTAGAGAATTATTGGCAAGAAAAGCACCAAATCGGTACACTTGTGACAAATTTACCCTCTGTTAGTTTTCGTTAAATTCACGTGACAGTTGATCGGTATATCAATTTGGGATTTTATGCTCCGTTTGTCATAGTTTACAATTTTTGTGATTTTTTTGTGGTATTAATCCAATTTAGCGGATGGTATATTTGTCACAAATTTACCATTTTTGGATTTTTTGCAGTCAAATAAATTAATTTAGGGTAAATCTGTCGTAAATGTACCAATTTATGATTTTTTTTTATGGTTAGTTGGGATAAATTTGTTACAGGTTTACCGGTTTGGAGTTTTTCAGGATATTAACCCTAAATATAATATACTTGTGTTAATTTGATTCTAAACTTTTCAATTGTATAAATTCAATTTTAAACCTTTTTATGATTTGTCAATATAGTTCATTCGGCCAATTTGGCCAAAAAATCGCTAACATAGATGAAGGTCGTGCAGGACTTCGGCCATCTTATGTGACATAGCTAGTGTTGACGTGGATAACTATTTATTATCTTTTTTGTTCTTTTCTCTCTCTCTCTCTTTTTTTCCTCAATTGTGGGTTGGCAAGGTCGTTAGCCTACCTTCGTTAACTACAAGCAAGGTCTGGGTGAGGTCCTCTATGCCCTCCCTCGATCTAGGAAAGGGCCATGACCCTTGCCTAGTCAAAGGCCATGATGCTCTAGTAGGCTATAGGTGACAGCCTCAAACCCCCACTTGTAGCTAGTGAAGGCATTGCAACTCATGGCCAACGAGGGTCATGATGCCCTTGCCTAGACCCAATGAGGGTGTCACGGCCTTTGTCCACCAACAAGTGAAGGAGTCGGACCCTCGTCTGTGGTTGTCGGTAGTTGGCCAACAATCTTGGTAGTTGGCCGACAATCTCATTAGCTAAAAGTTGTAAAAGAAAAAAAGAAAAGAAAATGAACGAAAAATTTAGAAAAAATATTATAACATTATATAATTTGTTTGCATTATAATTGGTTGTGCTACATAAGATGGTTAACATTCATGTCCTTGATTCTCAACTAAAATTAGCTGAATGAATTACATTGACAAATCGTCAAAGGTTTACGATTTAATTAATACAATTAAAAATATTTAAGACTAAATTGACACAAATGTAATAAGTTTATAATTTTTTGTATGCTTTTCCCTCTTATTGGCAATACGGCTTTTGGCCAAGGAAAAATTCGCACTTTAATTATTATGGTTAATACAATAAAAAAAATCCCAAATTAGTACATATGTGACAAATTTTTACTCAATTTTTTTTTTTTACCACTAAAAACTTCAAATTGGTATATTTATGATAAATTGCCTCCATTATGTTGGGAGCACACTACAAAAATCCAATATCTTTACCTATGGAGATCACCAAGAGGGAGTCCAAATCCGAACTTGTCAACATATCTAGTTGGACTCACTTTTACTTAAAAACTTAAGCTAATAAGTTATGTGTTAATTATGATATACTAACTGTCCAACTATAAACTAATTATCTGATTTAAAATTCTTTTACACAATTCACTCACACATGCATTCTAACAATTTCCCATTCACGTGTGAATTTAGTATTAGGTCTACTCCTTCCTAATTCAGGTATCCTTTTACATCAACTTATTGGCCCGTTGCTACACCTGCAATGCGCACTTGCCCATAAACCGCAACTGTTGGCTTTGATACCATTTGTTGGGTGTATGTAATAGATTCACCTAGAGAGATCATTAAGAAGGATTTCAACTCCAAACTTATCAATATATTCAATTTGACCTACCTTTACTCAAAAGCATAAGCTAATGAAATATGGGCCAACTATGAAATATTAATCGCTCAACAACATACCAATTCTCTAATATAACTTACTCACACATACATCCTAACACGTTAGTTTCATTAAATTGGATTAATAGCATAAAAAATCACAAATAGGTACACTTGTCAATTACTACGTGTTATCTAACTTAATAATTTAATGGTGAAATTTAACAGAAATTAACATAGGGTAAATTTGTTATGAGAGTATCAGTTTGAGATTTTTTCCAATCAAAAAATTAATTTAAATAAATTTATCATAAATGTACTAATTTAAAGTTTATTGTAATATTAATCCTAATTGTTGTTGCACAACAATGCCATTGGCAGTTACGTAATTGTGAAATCTTATTTCCATTGCCAAGATGATTGCTTTCGGGATGCAAGAAAGTATGTGTTTTATTTAAAGATTCCCAATATCCTTCTTACAATTACGATGCCTACATTGAAATCTTGCTTGGGTTGTCGATTAGGTCATGTCTAATCGTACTCAAAGGGATCTCTTTCGTGGCTCCATAAGCTCATGACCGATCTGTACACAACGGCGCAAAATTCTTCACTAGATGGATGTGGTTTTGAGATGGAGTTAAAAAAACGCAAATGCAATTGAAATCAACCCTTACGATACATGATGGTTTTATATGGTTCCCAACAACTAAACGATCATCGAAGATGGAGGCTTGGATTTTTGTTATTCCTGTCCTTGCTTTGTCTTGTTTTGCTTGGGGTAGTTTTGTGTTGTTATCTGGATACCCCCTCTCCATTCGGTTGTGGCCACTGTTTTGCTGTTTGCTTTTTGCTGGTTGTTTTCCTTCTCCTTTTCTGCTCTTCCCTCCTTGTCTTGACACCCTTCTATTCGGTTTGACTACTTTGTCACCTTGATTGTAAGTTTTGGTGTTGGGTTCTCTTGATGTACAGCTGTATAGCCTATTGGTTTAAAGTCAATATATATCTTACCTTCTAAAAAATAAAAAATAAAACAATTAAATGATCATCGGTGGTTCACCTAGTGATCCAATACTTGGTTTCCGCTGAAATTCTTAAGGGCCTTGTGGACTAGTGATTGGATCTGGGGACTTGTCCGCCGTGATACCGCTGTCGTTGCATCATTCATAATGCGCACATCAGTAGTGCTTATGCATTGACAAGAAGCCATACAGGCGATATCTCTTTCATCGGCGGGGAAGATGAAGCCATACGCACATTTGGGATCAATTGCCGTATTGACCATGATTTTTCCCATGTTGCTTCTTGGATTCCTCATTTAGGGCCATCTTGGGCTCTTTCTTTTCTCATACTCCCTACCTATGTTACCCGCTTCACATAAACTTTTTAATTATGTGTGACCCACGCGCAAAGATGGGAAGAACCTAATAATTTTCACAGCTCTCATGATGGTAAAATTTGGACCTTCGTGGGTAGGAGTTAGAACTCAGATCTGACATTTCTATTAGGCGTGAAACCCTACCAACACCGATTGCTTGTTCCTACCCTTTTTCTTCCTAAAATTAGACATTTATTCTCCCTGCAAAAATAGACCCACAATGTCAGCTTTTTCCCAAACCAGATTCATAAAAAAAAAAAAAAAAAAAAAGATAATTGATTTAGTTTGATCAGGCAGTCGAATTCTTGATCTCAGTGTGACAGATTTCGATTCGAATTCGTGCTTTCCCCTCATGGCAATCTTCGAGGCCACCCCTTGTCAAGTTGCCCGGGTGAAGCCTTACCCGAGTTAGGTAGACTATAGTCGATTTTGCATTCTACCGTGGGCATTTTATATATTTAAGCTTTGCTGACACCAGAATCTAAGTTAGGAAATTGTTTCTGGGGCTTGGAAGAGAATGTAATCGGCACGATGAGGTCAAAAGAATGGAGAAAAACTGCGGTGGGTTAAGCCGGTAATCATCTCGCTTCACTTCATCAGCACGTCAAGCGATCCTCGCCGCGACACCCGTCCAATTTTCTCGTTCTTCATGCTCTATTGGCTATTGCGTTTCACATCATCATTCTTCGTAACACGCTGCCTCCAGACCGAGCAAACTAGACTGATAGGCCAAGATGGGAATCTGACAGAAGATGGAATCCCCCCTTTACAGGTAGCGAAACGTCTTTTCGTTCGTCCGCCAGTACGTTTACACTCCACGTTCACATACCTTTGTAGAGATATAGTTGATTCGTATTGAGAGGGTGCCTGGATATATCGCCTATCAATATTTTCACATGTGAGTATTCTTCCGAGTAATGACGAAGCCTAGACTAGCGAAACTGCTTTGCAGCTGTATACATTACGGTTCGGTTCGCTGACGTGATTGGCTCTGTGCAAGTGCGTTTGGCGTCGCGTGGTGTCACGTGGAGGGTTTCGAATGATATTTTCTAAAAAGCAAAAAGGGTTCCAGAAATGATAATCACGACCTAATGAGTCCATAAACGGGTGCTGGAAAAGACCAGGCGCGTGGAAAATTAGAAGAGAACATTCTTTCGTATCGACTTCCAAGGTTTCGGGAGCACAGAGAATTCAAACTCTTATTTAGTCTCGGTTCGATCGAAATCGGAAGCCATATGCATATGATTACGTCCATGTGATTAAAAAAGAAGCTTAGTTTCTCTTTATTTGCAGGTTTAATTCCTTTCTTAACTTTCCGCCAACGTACCTCGTAAACCTTGCAGGAATCGTCCTTTTCAAGCAATAATAACTAATCAACTGTCGCCTGAAATCTTTTCATCATATGCAGTAGATGTTCAATCTTTCCAAACTCTCTGCAGGTTGGCTCTCCACAATGCCGCTATTGCAACAACTCCTCCGTCACTCATCAATTCTCATTCTCGTCGTGCTATTGTTGCGTCAATCTAATGCAGATGTCGGCACCGCTGGTCACTACGGTCCTCCATACACACGTAAGTATAGATGTTATCAAATCAGCTCTAAATTTGCAATGTATCACCAGGCCACATTAACACAATACCATCTTTGTCTAAATTTTGATACATTGTGGGTAATATGATCGCAGCGACTGCTTGCTTTGAGTATGACCCGTCGCAGTTCCCCTCGAGCTTCCTGTTTGCAGCTGCTGGGGAAGGGATTTGGGACAACGGTGCAGCTTGCGGGAGGCAATATTGGGTCCGATGCATAAGTGCCGACCGGCCGAAGATCTGCAACCAAGCCCAATTGGTCCAGGTCAGGATCGTGGACCGGGCGCTCAGCGCAGTCTCCCGATCCTCATCGGACCGCACCACCATTGTCCTGTCCAAGACTGCGTTTGAGGCCATCGCGAATCCATCTGCCTCGTCCGTCTACGTCGAATTCGTGCAGTAAGTAGCTGCTTCTTTGATTGGACTATCGTTCATTATTTTGCCTTCGATTTGTCTTTGTAGATTTACCTCAATTTTGAGAAATTTTGGTAATTGCCGTGCGATTTACATGCAGGGTCTGAAGCGATCCAGGGGATACTTTGGAAGCAAAGTTGGGGTTTTGGGGAGCAAATTGATACTTTCTTGTTTAGGGATGTATTATCATGGATGATCTATAGGGTACATCAATGGTGTAGCTCACAAACACATGTAAATTGTATCCTTCGATGACAAGAGACGATACACGGTAACTAATTATGATACAAATTGAAATTTCATATATTTATTCTGTTACTACTCACTCTAGTAGACTTGTTCAACTATAACTTGAGTCGCCACGAATGGAGGAAATGTACATAGACTCTGTCCATCACATCAAAATTAGACCGCATTGATATTGCTAGAAACATAGTTGCTAGCTATATGATTTATTATATCAATATTAAAATTAGTGCCCCTAATTTTGGGTTTATTTATAACTCAAGTGTCTAAATAGAAACTAGAGACTTATTGGCAAGAAAAGTACAAAAAAAGTCTTGAATATATTGTATTTGTACTAATTTGATTTTAAATTTTTTAATTGTGTAAATTGGGTCTTGAACCTTTTAATGATTTGTCAATATAATTTATCCGGCCAGTTGGCCAACAAATCCCTAACATAGATGAAGGTCATGTAGGACCTCGATCATCCTATGTGGTATAACTAGTGTTGATGTGGACAGTTATTTATTATATTTTTTGTTCTTTTCTCTCTTTTTATTTTTTTCCCCTTCAATTGTGGGTTGGCGAGGTCATTGGCCTACCCCCGTCAACTCCAAGCAAGGTCAAGGTGAGGTCCTCTATGCCCTTCCTTGATCTAAGGAAAGGACCATGATCGTCACCTAGTCTAGGCAAGGGCCATGATGCCGTAGTAGGCTGTGGGCAAGGGCCATAAACCCCCTTCTTGTAGCTAGTGAAGGCATCGCAACTCATGGCCGACGAGGGCTATGACGCCCTTGCCTAGACCAAGTGAGGGTATCATGGCATTTTTCGGCCAACAAGTGAGGGAGTTGAGCCCTCACCCTGTGGCTAGCGATAGTTGGCAGACAATCTCACTAGCTTAAAGTTGTAAAAGATAAAAAAGAAAGAAAATAAAATAAAATAAAATAAAAAAAAGAAATAAAATTAGAAATAAAATTATAGAATTTGTCTGCATTAGCATTGGTTGTGTCACATAAGATGGTTAAACATTAATATAATTGATTTTCAACTAAAATTGGTCGAATGAATTACATTGACTAATTGTCAAAGGTTTACGACTCAATTAGTACAATTAAAAGAGTTAAGACTAAATTGGCACAAATATAATAAGTTCAAAACTTTTTGTATACTTTTCCCTCTTATTGGTAATACGGTTTTTGGCCAAGGAAAAATTCGCACTTTAATTATTAGGATTAATACAATGAAAAACCTCAAATTAGTACATATGTGACAAATTTATTCTAAATAATTTTTTTGACTATCAAAAACTTCAAACTGGCATATTTGTGACAAATTGCCTCCATTATGTTGGGAGCACATTACAAAAACCCAATATCACCAAAAGGAAGTCCAAATCCAAGCTCATCAACATATCTACTTAGGCCTACTTTCACTCAAAAACTTAAGCTAATAAGTTATGCATTAACTAGATATATTAATTGTCCAACAATACACCAATTATCTGATGTGATATTCTCTAACACAATTCACTCACGCATGTATCCTAATAGTTTCCCCTTCATGTGTGAATTTAATATTAGATCTGCTCATTCTTAATTTAGTTATCCTTTTATATCAACTTATAGGCCCGTTGCTACATTACAATGCACACTTGCCCATTAAGTTGTAACCATTAGCTTTGATACCATATGTTGGGAGAGCATAACAGAAACCCGATACCTTCATCTAAGGAGATCGTTAAGAGGGATTCCGAGTTTAAACTCATCAATATATCTAGTTAGACCTATTTTCACTCAAAAGTTTAAGCCAATGAGTTATGTACCAATTATGAAATATTAGTTGCTCAATAACACACCAATTCTTTAGTACAACTCACTTACACATGCATCCTAATATGTTAGTTTCGTTATATTGGATTAATACCACAAAAAATACCAATAGGTACACCTGTTAACTATTACACGTAATCCAACTTAATAATTTAACAGTAAAATTTAACAAAAATCAATGGACGGTAAATTTGCTATGGAAGTACCTGTTTGGAATTTTTTGCGATCAAAAAATTAATTTGAGTAAATTTGTCATAGATATACTAATTTAAAGTTTAATGTGATATTAATCCTAATTGTTGCTGCACAACAATGCCATTGGTAGTTATGTAATTGTGAAATCTTATTTTCGTTGCCAAGATGACTGCTTTCGGGATGCAAGAATAATATTTTTTTTTTTTATTTAGAGAATCCCAACATCCTTCTTACAATTACGATGCCTACCTCGAAATCTCACTCAGGCTGATTCGACCAATTCGATCGGCCATCGGAGGAGTAGGCCTGTTCGACCCTCTGTTAGTCGGCTCTGGGTGGTCGGAGACTGCACCTACGTGTCCTGTCATGTGTATTTCTCTCCCATGCCCTTCAAATTTCCATATTTTATAGAAATGCCTCGGATTTTGTAAAATTACGAAATCGCCCCTAATTAGGCCTAAATCATGAATTCAATCTAAATTTCCAATTTCAACACATCACTACCATCTCGATGATCACATGTCTAATTTTATCTTGATTAATCCCCTAAATGGATTAAATTTGTGTGGCATCCTAGAATTTCATAAAAATCCCTAAATATGCCATGAACCATGGATAGGCGATGGAAGTACCGATATTGTAATTTGTAGCCTTCTAATCCGTGATTTGCGATGAGATGTATGGCCAAGTCTTTAATGGATGAATTTTGGAAAGGAAGTTTCATCTTTGGCCATATGTATGATAAATGGGAACTTATGGATTTATAATTTCAAGTATATAGTTATCTTAATTTGCAATTTAGTGCTTTAATTAAATAGGGATTTAATTAGTTTTAAAAGGGTTAATCTTAGGTTAATTAAACTTGGGTCTTAGGCCCAAGAGGGATGGGCCTAAGATGGGCCAAGCTGGCCAGCCCATAGAGCCCATAAAGGGCTGTCGACCGCACGAAGAGGGGAGGGAAGAGACCGGTTTTGCATGCCCTCCCCCACTTGTCCTTTGAAGTGTGCCAAGTGTCCTTCATGCATGCCTAATCATAGCTAATGATTGAGGGGAAGAAAATAGGGGATGATGATGCCAGCTTAAGCGAGAAAGAGAGGGAGAGAGAGGGGTTCGTCCGAAGGGAGAGAGAGAGATAGAGTTACTGAGAGAAAGAGAGAAATTGAGAGAGAAAGGGAGAGTGAGCGTACGAAGAAGAAGGAAGCCACTCGTCCGTTGCTCGTCGTCGCCGTGTCCAGTCGCCGTGTGCTCGTGTTTGCTCGGTTTGGAGGCAAGTTGGGATCCTTAATCTGCTCTTGCATGTTGTGTCTAGTATGTGTGCTTGAATGGTGATAGAATTCGGATGTTTAGGGTGTTAAAAGTTGAAGTTTTAAGAGGGATGTTTGAGACTGGTAAACTGTTCTTGAGAAAACAGTTCGACCTTGGATGTTCTATGGGCTTGCATGTGTTGTTCGAGTTGGATTTTGTCCGTGACTTCTAAATGAAAGTTGTTAAGGACTTCTTGAAATATAACATACTCAAATTTGGGACAAAACGAACAAGTATATGTGGGTGAAATTCTTATTTTTCGGAGTGACTGAATCTGGAGATTCCGGTAATTACCTTTGATGAATGCATGGTCCGTAAGCCTATCTTTTTGTTGAAATTTCACTTCGATTTCTTAACAAAAAATTTAAAGGGCATCATGAGGTGTAACATATAAAAAATTTAGAGAAAACTAACAAGAATAGATAGGTGAAATCGTGGTTTTTCGGAAGTAGTCATATCTGGAAATTTCGGTATTGAAACAGAAGTTTTACCCGCCTATATTTAATTACCTAGAACGAATTTGACTTTGATTTCTTCATGAAAAACCTACCTTAAGATCTTGAATACAACATAGTCGAATTTCATGAACTTTGAAGGTCTTTAGGGTATTTAATCGGAAATATTTCAAAAGCCGTGTAGTCTGACGCGTTCGGACTTAGTCAGTTTCAATGCATGGGTCATATCATTTTGTATGAAGCTCTTTCGGCAAAGTGTTCTTCACGAAGTATCTTTCTTTATGTCTTCCATGCAGCATATTCAAACTTCATAATTTTTGAAGTTCATTTGCCTATTTAACCAAAAAATTTTCAAAAACTGTGCAAGCTGTATTGATAGAATAGAAATGCTGTGATGCATGATCTATATCAAATTTTATGAGGGTCTTTTGGTGTGGTGTCCTTCATGAAATATCTGCCTTTATGTCTTGACTATCACATGTTCGAATTTCATAATTTTTAAAGGTCATTTGGGTATTTAATGGAAATATTTTCTAAAACTGTGCAAGCTGGATTGAGCGAGTTTCAAATGCTGTAATTTAAAATTATTCTGTTTTGGATGAGCCCTATTAATTATATTGATTGAGGTGATTGACTCTTGCTGAGCATGTGATGATATTTGGCATTGCATATAGAATCAAATGCTGAATTTGACTTTGTTGCCATTACATCATGTGCCATGTTGATTGTGAGACATAAATTGGTGAATATGAATTATGATGAATGAGGAGACTATTGGAGGTGGGCCGATAATACCCTGAGAGTGTCAGGATGCCCTAGATGGGGGGTGCCAGATGCCCGGTTATATTGTGATACATGCCCGGATGTCCTCAGGAATTTCAAGATGCCCGGAATGGTTGGGTGCCAGAAGCCTCGGAGGTTTGTGCCCAGGGAATGCCTCGTGATGCCAATTGGAATACGAGATGTCCGGAATGTGGGGGTGCCGGATGTCCGGTGGTGTGTGCCAGAGGTTTTCTCGCGATGCCAGGTTGGGGTGCGAGTGATAAAATGTGAGATGCAATTATTGATCTCGGGAAAGAAAGATGTGGTGATCAAATTGAAAGATAAAAAGTGAAAATTGAATCATGCATGGTATAGTGACATGTATGCATGGCTGTATGATATGATGTGTATGAGTGCATGGTTGTATGTGCACCTATGGCATGATGGTATGCGTACATGAGGCATGGTATATGTATGAATGCTTAGTGATGAGTGCACGAGGATGTATGCACATATGGTATGATGACATATGCATGACTGCAAGGTAAGTTATGCTTGAATGCATAGATGATATGTACTATGCTATGATGCTGTGATTGTATTGTGTGATGGATTGAGTAGTTATGGGATCTTTTACCTGCTGAGTGGTTGTACTCACCCCTTCAGGGACCAACATTTCAGATTAGGAAGATGCCGCTCTCTCCAGTCACGCGGGGTACCTTTTATGGCCTCCCATTTGACGTGGAGGTAGAGTGTTCGGAGATTGATTGCGTTACCATCCCTGGTCTGACGTTTATGCAAGTCTGCGTGCTGGTCATGTATAATGTGGGCCTAGCTGGGGGCCCGGTCATTCATGAGTTTTTGTTGGTCCACGTCCGCCGAGATGGAGAGATTCGGGGGATGTTGCCGCCCCACCGCCCGATGCGCCAGGATGGGTGTGATGGCCACATGAGGAGTAGAGAGCTGATGTTTCTTTTTTAGAGTAGTCAACACTGATAGATGGAGGATGACACGTGATCGTTATAGGGGTCGTGATATCTTTTGGGTTGTGGCCAAGTGTAGTTAAAAGTCTTGGCTTCCTTTTTGGTTGTACTAACTCGAGAAATCCATCATGAAAATATATAAATAAAAGTGGTTCGGCCTTATCTTTTCTTATGGTGCGTAGTTGGTGTGTATTGCATTATGGTTATTGGATGGAGAGATGGTGAGACTCAATTATGATTCCGCTAATAAGTTGCGCTGAGACCGTTTTCAAAAAAAAAAATGCCTAAGGACCTCGGTCCTTCTTTAAACCCCCCCTTTATATATATATATATATAAGACAAGTAACAGATATCTTTGGGAAGAAAGCGATTGGCAAGTTGTCGCGACCCTAACGGATCGGGGGCCGTCAAGGGGTGCCACAATTTGGCCTTAGAATCAAATCCGGATGATCACATGTCATGTTGGCATACCTCCTCAAGTCGAAAACTGGACATGTGTTGATTAAATGAAGAACATAGAATCTTTCTAAACTACGGGAGAAGAACATCGCAAATGTCATAACTTTTGTACATTATTCATTTGAGTATCATAACTTTTTATTCGATCATTTGAGTGCCATGACTCCCAAATGACGTTTATTTAAGTGTTATAACTTTCAATCACACAATTGCATTAACATTTAAAAAAAATTCAATCAAGTCACAAAAATTCGACGTGGCATAATAGTTGCGATTAACATTTTAAAGAAAAACTATGTTACTTAAGTGATCGATTGAAAACTCATAAGATATTCGAGTGATCGGGAATAAAAACAAGTTATTACACTTAAACAAAGGCTGTACAAAAATTATGGCATTTTTACTTTCTACCCATTTTTTTGTTTGCTTAGAAGGTCAAAGACAAGATCGCCTAATAAGGGGTTGCAATTCATTCTCTTGCCGACTATCAATATCTCTTTTGATTGGGCGGAATGTTGCTTAATACAGAACCCATAGACAATTCGCACTTGCCAGACGTTACAAAAGCACGTTAACATGCGGAGGCGGGCAATTACTGAAGCGCAAGCTGCGTCTGCGACCGTGCACGTATATATGATCCTAGAATGTCTGTTTCAGATTTTGAGAGCTTTCTCCCAAATCAAGCAGGTAACCCATCGTTAGCAAACTTTCCACCTTTCCAGAATCTCTACAGGTTGGCTCTTGACAATGTCGCGATTGCAGCAACTTGTCCCTCGCTGTCTCTCATCAATCCTCGTCCTCACTGCGCTATTGCTTTGCCGATGCGATGCATATGTCGGCACCTCCCATTACTACGATCCTCCGCACAACCGTAAGCATATATGTTGTCGAACTGGCCATTAATTTCCGGTATATCACCGGGCCCCATTACTATAACTTGATCTTTGTCTAAACACTGACAGTTTATGGGTAATCCGATCGCAATGACCACCTGCGGATACGATCCGTCCCAATTTCCCTCTGGCCTCTTGTTTGCGTCTGCTGGCGAACGGATTTGGGACAATGGAGCTACTTGCGGGAGGCAATATAGCGTCAGGTGCTAGGTGGCGACTGGCAAAAGGCCTGCAGACCAGTCCAGTGGATCCACATCAGGATCGTGGACCGGGCGCTCGACACAGTCTCCCGTTCCTCGTTGGATGGTGCCACCATGCTCCTGTCCACTACCGCGTACAAGGCCATTCCAGATCTGTCCGCGAAGTCCATCAACATTGAATTCGAACCGTAAGTAGCCTAGCTGCTTCTCTGATTGGACTATTAGTGTTCATTATTTTGGTTTCAATTTGTGTGTCTGTGGAATTATCTCAATTTTGACAATTCCTGGTGATCGTTGTTTGGTATACATGCAGTGTTTGAAGTGATCATAAT
Organism: Eucalyptus leucophloia subsp. euroa; assembly: GCA_017140325.1. NCBI lineage: Eukaryota > Viridiplantae > Streptophyta > Magnoliopsida > Myrtales > Myrtaceae > Eucalyptus > Eucalyptus leucophloia. The sequence continues at coordinate 22,490,314 of CM029470.1, read as the reverse complement.
GATACTTTGGAAGAAAAGCAAAGTAGGGTTTTGGAGGCCAGATTGATACCTTCCGGCTGAGGGTTTACTATCGCGGAAAAAGTATATACACCTTTATAAAAAGGTCAAGGCAGTCTTAAGAATAATCAGTATAAAAAAAAACTTTAAGTCAGATACCTTAAGGTTTATATAGGTGTTTGATCATTGTCATTTGATGCTTGGTCTTGACTGTAACAAAGATGAGCAAGTTATACAGTAAAACTAAATTAACTGCCGCTTGTCGAAAACGAGGATGTTCGCTGATTGCCTGGAAGCATTCGCACGTGGTGCAAATCGAGCATGTTGCTCAAGCCAACATGGAACCTAGAACCTCTTTCATGCGTATTTTTATCAGATTGGATCAATTTAGATTAGATTAAATGATCTTGGAATATCATGTCAACAATGCACATGCATTACAAAAACATGTCGGTATCTTATATTGGCACTGGAAAATTAGTTAGAATCTATACGATCACACTGCGAATGGGCTCATAGACGTCATGTTGGCATACCTCCTTGAGTCAAAAACTGACATGTGTTGATTAAATGAAGAACATAGAATCTTTCTAATCTACCTAAAAACCAACTCGAAATTTCCCTTTCGGTATCTCATATGCTACCATACAATTATCTTTCCTTAGTTAAGTAATCAATGCTTGGGGGAACAAACAAGCAATGCGATCCACTCGACTTTCCAAATCAATGCCAAATTCCCCATTGTAAGGGAGAAAAGCATCACATGTATCGTAACTTTTGTAAGGAACTCATTTGAATGTTATAACTTTTTATTCGATCATTTGAGTCCCATAACTCCCAAAAAACGTTTATTTAACTGTCATAACTTTCTATCACATGACTGAATTAACATTTTAAAAATATTCAATCAAGTGATGAAAATCTGACATGGCATAATATTTGTGATTAACGTTTCAAAGAAAAGCTGTGTCATCTAAGTGATCGATTGAAAAGTCAAACGATAATTAGGTGATTGGGAATTAAAAAAAAAAAAAGTTATTGCACTCAAGTGAGCGCCATATGAAAATTGTGGTATTTTTATGTTTGCTTAGAAGGTCAAAGACAAGATCTCTTAATAAGGAGTCGCAATTCCTTCTTTTGCCGACAATCAATGTCTCTTTTGCTTAGGGCAATGTTGCTTCATAAGACAATTTACACTTGCCAGACGTTACAAAAACACGTAAACGTGCGGAGGTGGGCAATTACTCATGCGCAAGCTGCGTCTGCGATCGTGCACGTATATATATATATATATATATGATCCTAGACTGTCTGTTCTTAGTTCGTGAACATCCGGAATTTCCGGGAAAAGCTAGCGCCGCGCTTCGTCCGGGATCAGAGCTCGTCGATCTGTCGAAAGAACTTTGCAGAAAAGGGCTTCGACTCGGGCAGATTTCGTTCCATCTCTCTGGTGACTTCAGCAAGGTACGCTGGTGAATTACATTTCGGTCCCTCTCTTCTTTCCTTAGGGTTAAATCATCGTCGTCGTCATCATTACTGTTTTGTACCTTTTTATTCTTCGACATGAACATGAGACTTGGTGCCCGAAATTGAAAAAAATAAAAATAAACGGGCCTCTAGTCCTATGGCGATCGAGCTGTTGATCCTCGATTCCTCGAATATCTAACATGGCGCGAACGCGATTGTGAGGATCTAGAATCGAATTCTTGAGGGACGTGGCGGTGTAACCGGGAGAGCGGAAGAAACTTGTAATGAGGGTCATTTTTGAAACATATCAAAAGTTGTGTTACTTTTGCCTCAATAGCAATCGGATGAGCTCTTTATTTTTGGGAGTTTGGGGGATTTTTTTTTTTTCAATAAATCTCGGCTGTAAAAAGTAAGGTCCTGTTTTGGGTATTGGCCGGAAAAAAAGTATTTTAAACGAAAATTACAAAAAAAAAAATGTTAGATACGACTCTACATATTATTAATTTATATTTTTGAAAGGTTTTTGAGTGGTTCAATTCAAAAAAAAAAGTGAACAAATGATTTTTTTTTCATCCATAAAAATGTTTAGATATAAATTGTTATCGATAATGAAAATATTTTCATTGACTGATTATTTCATGCGATACTAGTAATCATTTTTAGGAAAATATTTTTTAAATAATTCATTTTTCGCTAAACAAAATGGAGCCTGAATATTGTTGAATTGGTGCATGAGAGAATTACCTTTTACTTATGAATATCGTGGCAAATTGATGCTTCAATATGCACGATGTTAATCTGACCACACCACCATAAATATTATCACGACAGAACATGCTTGCATTCATTATTATATGAAATCATGAAACTTCATCATTCTAGAAATATGACGTTGATGTCTTCCTTCCAACCTTATCGTCCGATTTGACTGGCTGTAAACATGCACACGGCTAACATGAATTTAATTTTCACGCGGGCGATGCCCACAACGCATAATTCGTCATTTCGAGACACGGTTTCCTCCAACCTGGTCCGCCGTCTATCGACTATTTCTAACAGAAGAGTTCGCCACCAGAGCCAAACCACGGCTGCAAAGAGTCATGGAAAACAAGACATGTACCAAGACCAGTTCCTTGGGTTGCTGTTGTGATTGAATTGGATTATTGTCTGGAATCGAATAGAAGACGGCAACACACCCATCATTAAATGGCGCGATTAGAAATAGTTTTTGTCCAAATGGAAGACTGAGATCTGCTTGTTTTGATTATCCCACGTCTTAATCCGGCTCTTACACAGCTAGATTTCGCTGGCCTGCTGCGTACTTAGCCAAAATCAATGTCGCATGTAGGGAGAAGGTCTAACCTGGATAACAAGAGGCATTTTCATTAGGACAATAATGCTAGACATAGCGACACCGGCCTACTGAAGTTAAACAACTTATAAAGCATCGCATCACTTCATAAACTAATTTGGTAAACGAGTTTCAGTATTCCTAACATTGCTCTTTCCCGAAGTACTATGATTCAATTTATTTTATGTGTGTAGTGTGATCGATTATATGCGTGTTTGTGAAAATTTAATTTATCCAGAATGTGGCGAATCTAAGAAAATTCAGCTATAATAAACCCCAGTTCTCATCTTGTTGGCTTTTTAAAAGAAAGAGATCATGAGATTAACAAAATAATTTTAAGAGGGGACACGTACGGAACTAAGGGAATTCTAGGGGACATGTTCCATTAATCAACCCGTATAAATATGAATGCATGGTCTCTCACAAGCATGTCAAGAGTCTGGGAAAAAAAAAGGCAAAATGCTTTGTCCTTAACTTGGAGATTTTGAGAGCTCTCTCCCAAATCAAGCAGGTAAACCCTCTCATCCCGCTTCATAATTTTTTTATTTCTCCGTTCTCTAACTCTAGGAATTTGTCTGGGGCTGGCTTAATCAATATGTCTTGAGGATCGTTTTTCCATCTTTTCTTTCTATAGTAATTACATGTTGTGAGTCATTTGCAATTACGGTCCTTGTGAATAGTATAATGAAATGATTGGCTTATTGCCATCTCCAGCTTTTTTTTTTTAATACTCCCAACCTACGTTAATCTATTTCACATGAACTTATAGAACATGCATGACCCACGTGCAAAAGTAGGGAGCACCTAGTAGCTTTCACATCTCTTCAAGTCATAAAGTTTAGACCTTGAGGGGGTGGTGGTTAGAACTCAAATTAGACATTTTTAATAGAGGTGTGAAACCCTATAATAACTTTCAAGAGGGTTGCCAGCATTGAATGCTTGTTCCCACCTTTTTTTCTTCGTAAAATTAGACATCCATTCTCGCTCCAAAGATAGACCCACAATGTGAGCTTTTTTTCACAAAATAGATTTGTAAAAAAAAAAGGTTAATTGAGATCAGGCAGTCGAATGCTTCATCTGAATGTGACAGGTTTCGATTCAAATTATAATTTTTCCCTTAGAGCAACCTTCGAGGCCACCCCTGGTAAAGTTACAGGGGGTCAGGCCATACCCGATGTAGGTGGACTATAGGGAGCTTACTAACGAGGGCATTTTCCATACATAATAAGCTTGCTGACACCAGAAAATCTTACTCAGGAAATGGCTTCCCAGACTTATCAGCTTAAAAGAGAACGTAAACAGGCATGATGAGGTCAAAAGCATGGAGAAGAAACTGCGGTCGACTAGCCAGTCATCATCCTGCAAATCACGCGTCAATCTCACTTCTCTTCATCATCACGTCAAGCGATCCTCCCGACGAAACCCTTCCCACTTTCTCGTTCTTCATGCTCTCCAACTTTGGCTGTTGCGTATGACGTCATCATTGTTCGATCACCAACGTCAAACGCTACCTCAAGACCAAGCAACCTAGACGGATAGGCCAAGACGGGAATCTCACAGAAGATCGAATCCCTCCTTTACAGGCAGCGACATGTCTTTCGTTCGTCCGCCAGTACGCTCACGTTACACGTACACATACTTCGTAGAGATCTAGTTATTAATGAGAAAATATGAACATATGGAGTACCCCTTGGATTTCACCCTATCAAAATCCTAGTCTACTTATCAGGCGGCACGTGTTCACCGCGCCGGAACCCTCTAATTCTCTTTCACCGCCTTGCCTCTCTCGTCCCTCTCCTTTTTTCCTTTGTCACTTCTATGGGAACAACAGCAGGCGTGCGTCCCCTTCCCCCACCACCACCTCACCGACGTCTTAATGCACCTCGTCGTTGCCGTTTCAATCCTTCGTCGTCGAGTTCGAGTTCGGCCAGCGAACTTGCGCCTTAGATCTTGGATCTAAGGTCGAGCAAGCCCTAGATTTGTGATCTAGAGCTTAGCTCGACCTCGAATCTGAGTTGATTCTAGGTCAATCAGGTTAGCTTAGGCAACGAACGAGGCGGAGGTGGCGATGTGGTTCGTCGACGTAGCATGGGGCCTCCACCTCCTGGCTGACGCGGGCGCGGACACATAGGTCGCCGGAGGAGTTGGATAGGAGGCGGCAGTGCTAGAGGTCGGATATGGAGCGGGCGAAGATGGAGGAGACGTGCCGGAGGAGGCGTCAGGTCTGAGGTCGGGCTTGAGGTTGAGGTAGGAGAGGGGAAAATGGGCCAGGCGGAGGAGAGAGAGAGAGAAGAAGACTGTGAAAGGGAAGAAGAAAAACAAAGGAAAAAGAAGAGAGGGAAGAGAGAGGCGAGGCGGTCAGAGGTTCTGGCGTGGTGGGGCCCGGACAACACGTGTCGTCCGCTGAGCGGATTAGGATTTTGATAGGGTGGAATCCATGCGGTACCAATATTTTATCGTATATTCATATAGAGATAGTGTCTACATTTATCGCATGCCACTCTTTTCACGTGCTAGTAATATTATTCTTCTGAGTAATAACGAAGCCTGGAGCGAAACTGCTGTGCAGCTTCATATGTTATTGCTCGGTAGGCTGACTTGATTGGCACTGCCGAACCTGGTCGCCTGCAAATTTTCCCGCCCATTTGAATTTCCGAAATTCGTGGGTGAAATTGAGTGGGTGAAATTGAGTCATCTAGTAAGAAGATAGTCCACGCGAGTGAAGTACTTCATGAAGTAGATTTAAAAAACTGAAGATCTTACTTCGATCAATTAAGAACTGAAATTTTTTAAAAAGAAATCAAATTTCGAGCTCCCTATTGTTGCTAGAATTCAGACGCCGAGAATGTCATATGAGGAATTATCAAATATTTCACAAGAGGGGACATCGAAATTTCGATACTTGAATTTCATCAATAAATTGCCAATGTTATAATTGAGTTATGAATCCCCTGTCTGCCTTGTTTGATTTATTATGCTTTGAAGCTTTAGACTTGTATTCACTATACTCTTTTAAGTGAATAACATCAATCTCTTTTCAAACCCAAAAAAAGAAAAAAAAGAAAAAATCATTGGTAATGAGCATGAGACTATTGGGCCTTTTTTAAAACTTAAAGTCCTTGAACGATCAAAATAAAATATTGAGCTCTAAAGTGGACCGACCAACCAAAATTGAAGTCTTATTTTACTGTGCTCACTTTTCTAATATGAAAATCACTAGTAAATCTAATTGGGGAAAAAAAAACACTCGTTGCAATTACTAATATATCAAACTCTACCTTTTTGAAATGGAAAGTCACTTGCAATAGTGAAAACATATACTTATAAAAAAATTTCACGTAGAAATATCAGTTTTCAACCTCTCAATAAATGATTACTTCTCGATTTGATTATATATTTTCAAAATGACTTAAGGCCTAAATGATGTTGTTTTGATTCAAATCTACCTTTTAATAATTTTTATATGAATTAAATTAGAAAATAAGTTGAATATAAAATAATAATAATAATAAAAAAAAGAGGTGAGACCAAGCGGCGAAGGTGGCTTGCCATCCCCAGCAATCTAAGTAAAATGTAAATATAACATGGTTCTCCCATTTTATATTGAACCTAGCTTATTATTAATTTATTTAAAATAAATTTCGTGCTAAAAATCATATTAGGATCAAGCACGACTTGTTTCTTGTAAAGAAGCTGATCCAACCCTAATCCCTTCCAACCTCTTGCTTTTGCGACATACATAACAGCGAAGGATCTTGTGCACGCTGTCTCAGTGGATTTGGTTCAGTGAAGAGCGAAGATGGAGCAGACTTTCATCATGATCAAACCCGACGGTGTTCAGCGAGGCTTGGTTCGTTCTACTTTATCTTATTGAATTTGGTGAATGATTTCTAGTTTTGGTTTCCGGTAGTGCATGTATTGCATTTGCCTTGCAACTTTTTTCTACTTATTCGAAGAATGGATTTGAGATTAGCATGATCCAGAGGATATTCACGACCACTGCTCGTTTAGTAATATCTTATACTTGGCACAGGTAGGTGAGATCATCAGAACATTTGAGAAGAAGGGTTTCTATTTAAAAGGTAATGGCTGCTATTAGTATTATAATCTACTCTCTTCATCATTTTTTATGAACCCAATTTTAATGCTTAGAGACCGAGTAATGAATTTTAGGACTGAAGCTGACTAGCGTGGAGCGGGATTTTGTCACGGAACACTATAAGGAGAGCTCCTCAAAACCATACTTTGAACGCTTGGTCAAGTACATAACCTCCGGTCCTGTAGTCGGTATGGTGTGGGAAGGTAAAAATGTTGTCGCAACAGGTCGGAAGATCATAGGGGCCAGCAACCCATCGGCCTCGGATCCTCATACTCTCCGTGGCAGTTTTGCAGTGGAGATCGGAAGGTATGTCTCTCCAACATGGACTGATGCTTGGTTGTCCTTTTTCATCCAGCTATTTGTGTGGTCTGCTTTGTGCAAATTCATTCTGAGCTCTTCATTGTATCTTCTTTGTCAACGCAAACGACATACTCTGAAAGGTTCAGTTATAAGGTGGTTTTGGTGGGTCCTTGAAATTTTTATGCATTTCCCGAGTGATTGGTCCCAAGTGAATGATTCAGCAATTGTTAACAGATGAGGCAGATCATTTTCTAAAATGGAAATTCCCAACTCTACAGCTGTTAACTTTGCCTATACCAGAAGGAAAAAAAAAGAAAAAGAAAAATTTCTTTCATGTAGTTTGTTTTGCAAATGTGCCAACTGGCATCATTACTCTCTTTTTATCACTTGGATGGATGAGATATTTAAATCAAAATTTGGTTGTCCCATGATAGTTTTTCTGAATCTTCTTGTGGTCCCAAATGCAAATATAGATCTTAACAAGTGACATCTCTACATTTGAGATTTCTTAACGTTTGTGAGAGAAGAGACCTGCACTCGTATGTAAGGTGCCGATGAAGTAGAATTCATTTCTCATCTGCTTTACCAGGGATTGTGCATTTTCAAGAAGCTTAACTCTTTAAGCTGGCTGATGTAGCGAAATCATTCGTTCCTATTTCTATTTTAACCTACTGGGAGCGAGGGCTAACGGCGTCTTTGCAGTTGACTTCTCTTTACGAGTGTTCCTCACATGTTTCCGTTAAACCTCAGGAATGTGATCCATGGAAGCGATTCTGTGGAGAGTGCTAAGAAGGAAATAGCTCTGTGGTTCCCCAACGGGACTATGAACTGGCAAAGCAGCCTTCATCCTTGGATCTACGAGTGAAATAGTCACCGCACGGATGGGCTAGTGACTACTCTGTGTTTGAGGCAGATGGACTATGAACTGGAGATTTGTCTGTAAAACATATGATGATGATGCTATGCAGCAGAAACATAGGCTACATTTTTATAGATATGTACCTTGTGGTTTGTTTCACTTAGGATGCGCATAATAACGTTTCTTAGCCAGAGAACAATTTCTGAGTAAAATAAGGCGTTTGGTGACTATACAAAATTTATATTCCTGAAATAGAAAAAGAATAGAAATGTGTTTGGTACGATTTTTTTTATTTTTTTATTTTTTTTTATTTTTGCTCACAAACTGCCGATCACCGCCCGTCGCCGCTGTCGCTTGTCGTCCACTGTTGCTGTCGCGGGATCGCCGGGCGAAGCGGCGATGGCGACAGAGAAAAAATGGAGAATCGCTAGAGAATTGTGACTGTTGCAGAAAGAAATGCTCCCCTGAATTTTGGCCTTTTGTCTTTATTATAGAGATAATAATACCGATGGTCTCTAAAATTCCAATTTATTCAAGTCACTTTGATTTGTGGATTAAATAAGAATGTCTAATCTATCCTTCCATTGATTCAAGATCGGGAATAACATTGAATGTTTTCATATAGTCGGCAAATATTTATCAAAACTTCATGGATTGTATTGAATAAATTAAAAATTCTAAAACAATATTGCATTTTGGATTAAAGTTCATGACGCATATTAAACAAATTAAAAGTTCATGAGTTATATTGTATATTAAATCAAATTTTAAAGACCATTTGTTTTATTATTTATCACTTACTAATTGTACTTAACAAAAAAATATTTTCAATATACTCATCATATATGACCAAAAATGTATAATTTTTGGAAAATGATAAAATTTCTTTATCCATGAAAGGAAGGAAAAACTACATATGTTTTAGATTTTTAAAATAGTTTTTAGATATATAAATTTCAATCTTGGCTTAGCAAATATATGTTCATGGAACTAAATGGAATTGAAGACTTTTTCGATGGCTTCGTTTGTTTTAAATTTTTAAATTAATTTTTACTTATATAAATTTCAACTAAACCACTTAATGTACTATTGAAAATTTTGAAGGGAATTGGATATGGTTATCCCACAAACTATTTTAATTTTTGTGAGAATATCTCTCTTCATCTTCACATTTCAATTAAGATAAAATCAATAGCATCCCTGAATTAAAAAATTAATTTATATGAAGTAATTGTGGTTTATGCATTTTCACTTGTAGCCATCTCTCGGGACTTTTGAGAGATTATCTTGTCGGCATCCAATTTGCAAAAGTGAATATAGAGACTACTTTATAGATTTTTTTATCAGATATTTAGAAAAAAAAAATCTTACAATTTGGAGGCAAGTAATTACGATTAGGGTATCTTTTCTTGTACCAATATGTAAAAATGATGGGATGCTCTACTTGTAGGGGTTAAACTTATATCATAGATCAATTTTCTTTGAAAAATTAATACATCAACCATTCATTGAAGGGTCTAAATTTATCATCCATTTGATTTAACTTTACCAAATACAGACTCGCAAATTAGAAAGGAGAAATCCCCAGGAGGAGGCCGGTTGCTCACCTTATGTATAGTCTAATGACATTCGCCAGCCATTACAAATGATGATAGATTAACATACGTCTCAAGCTATTTTTATTTATCGCACAATCCTAGTTCATTTTTGCTATGCATAAAAGACCCTAGTTAATGTAATAAGATTTCTGTAATATTCATGTTGATATTTTAAAATATATAATACATTTGTTTTGTACTTTCATTTATCACGAGTGTAAAGTTTTACTTTTCCTTTAAAACAAAAGGCTCGTCCTATAAAAGTTGAATGCATTAGATGTGCTCAAGTCTCTTTAATTACGTACAAAATTTCGAACTTTTCTTTCATAAGGCTCCTGTCAATAAATTAAATGCACTAGATATCTATAAAGGTCTATTTTTAGAATAAGATTAATATCATAAAAAATTTAAATTGGTTCATTGTGACAAATTTATCATAAATTAAGTTTTTAATCATGAAAAACTAAAAACTGGTACATCTCGTGACAAATTCAACTCCGTTAGTTTACATTAAGTTTTACCTTCAAATTATTGAGTTGGATGACACGTAGTAGTTGATGAGTGTACTAATTTGAGGTTTTTCGATTTGTCTCAAGTGTATTAGTTGGGGTTTTTCATGGAATTAATCCAATTTAATAGAAATTAATGAAGAGTAAATTAATATCAATTATACTAGTTTGGGATTTTTGGTGATAAAAAAATTAGTTAATGATGAATTTGTAATATGTCTACTAATTTGGAGTTTTTGATGATCAAAAAGTTAATTTAGGATAAATTTGTCATAAATATATAGATTTATAGCTTTTCATAGTATTAATCATTTAGAATAAAAGTGCTTGGTATCGTGCCCTATAAATCCAATTTGCATTATCTTTCCAAAGAACTATAAATCCCCACAAAAATACTTATGTCCTTAGTATCGTGCCCTATAAAATTTTGTCTTAAATGTAGATGTTTGCGCGTGGCATTTTATGCTCAGTCTTGACTATAACAATGATAAGTAAGTTAGATACTAAAACAAAAATTAACTGCCGCATTGTCTCCAATCGTAGATGTATGCTCATTGGCCAGGAAGTGCCACATGTGGCGCAAATCGAGTGCATGGCTCAAACCGGCACGGAGTCTAGAACCTCTTTAAGATACATCTTACTAGCTTAGATCAGATTCGATTATCTTAAATTATTACGTCAACAAGACATATGCACCACATAATATCCATTGGTACCTAGTATCGGCATACCTACGAGAGTGGAGAACTCAGCATCTGTCGACAAAATTAAAGGAAGAATATAGAATCTTTCTAAACTACCTGAAACCAACTTGATTCCCTTTTTGATATCTTAGATCCGACAGTTTAATTATCTTTCCTTGGTTTTCTTTTTCATTTTTTGTCAAGAAAACACTTCATTCATTTCTACAAGTAGAAAAAGGGATTTCAACAGCAAACTAAGACAAATAGAAAAGCAAAACAAACTCCAGATAACAAAATAAATTATTAGAAGAAGGTGAGGGGTGACATGCGCAAAGAACAGACATGTGAATTCTTGAAATTAAAATTGACGACTGATCACTGAATTCATCTTCAATAATGAGCACATATTGAGATCTTCATCTATTACTACAACTTACTTTTTGGTATTGCACGCTTAGGTTTAACATCCTAACACCATCGTCATCCCGAGTAACAAGGTTATACACACATAAATCTAATACTTATGAGTGTGAAACCTTTACGAAACTCCTCTAATTTCCTTCAAAATTGGACTTGTATACCAACGAAATCCAAAGAAAGCAAAACTCTGAAATTATACACAAAAAACTTAAAATCTGAACTAGATTGAGATAGAAACCTTCTCGAAATGGGAAAAAGAAACTTCTAGATTTAAACTAATTGAGAAGAGAAAAACTCCTCAAATCGGAAGGAAAACAAGAAAAAAAAAAAACAAAGAACCAAATCAACCAAAGAAAAAAGGCAAAAGGAAGGGGAGGGAGAGATCCCCTTCCGTGAAGGTTGAAGAAGAAAGCTGTGTGAAGAGGAAAGGGAGACTAGAGAACTCTAAAGAAGAGAGAGAAAAAGCGTAATTTATAATTAGAGAATTAAATTAGCAATGCGATTGATCCGAATCACCAAATTAATGCCAAATCCTCCAATTTCTTGTTTGCTTAGAAGGGTCAAGACTTGGTCGCTTCGTAAGGGTTTAAATTCGTTCTCTTGCGGACAATCGACATCTTTTTTGCTTAGGAAGGACGTTGCTTAATGGAGTCGAAGAAAACAAGAACAAAGAGGACCCAAAAGATAATTCACACTTGCCAAACGTTACAGAGTACGTAACGCGCGTTGGCGCATGGTAACTCATGCACACGCACTCGTCTCCGATCGTGCAATATATAGGGATTCAAAATCTCCGTTCCTAGCATGTAAATACCCAAATTTCCGGGAAAATCAAACAACTGTGTTTCGTCAGGGATCAGAGCTCGTCGATCCATCAAGTAAATTTGCAGAGAAGGGCTTTGACTTCGGCGTATCTCGTTCAGTCTCTCTGGTGAATTCTTCGGGTACGTAGATATGTTACATTTCGGTCCCTCTCTTTTTCCATTAGCGTTAATCATCGTTGGTCATCACTGTTTCATACCTTTTATCCTTCGACATGAACATGAGATTTGGTGCCTAAAATTGAGAAAGGAACGGCCTCTAGCCCTCTTAACCATCAAGCCGTTTATCCTCGATTCCTCGAATATATAATGCGATATGAGCAGTAATGATTAATAATTTGGTGTTTATAATTATTTTTTGAAAACATGATCGGTTTTATTTTTTATGAAATTCAAGCAGCTCGATAACATGTCAGCGTAATGAGCAATGTATGCTAATATGTGACGGTTTAGCTGTGAGATCGGAAGAAACTTATAATGAGTATTATTTTTGTTTCATGGACGAATGATTTGGATTTTTTTCTTTTCCGAGACATTTCAAAGATTGTGTTGCTTTTGCCCGGTATAATAGGTTGAGTTCTTTATTTTTGGGACTTTGGGGGATTTTTTTTTTTTTTTGAATCTCAGGTGTAAATAGTTGGGTTGCGTTTTGGGAATTGGCTGGAAAGAAAGTATTTAAAATTTTTAAAATTACAAAAAAAAAGGAGCTAGATACAATTCTATATATTATTAATTGTATATAAAACGGAAGGTTTTTGTGGGTTTCATGTCAAATTAAAGTCAAACGGGAGTTCCCCAAGATTTACAAAGTCAAATTAAGTAGCACGTAACTTTTATTAGAACATTAGTTTGTTTCACATAAAATAAATGATTTAAAAAATATTTTTCTTAAAAATAATTGCTAATGCTTAGAAAAAGTAAATGATATGAAAAATATTTTTATTGTCCATAAAAATGTTTAAATATAAATTGTTCTTGATAAGAAAAAGATTTTTTATCAACTAATTATTTCAAATGATATATGCAACATTTTTTATAGAAAATGTTTTTCAAATAATTTATTTTTAGCAAAACAAAAGGAGCTTGTTGAATTGATGCACTGACGCTGCAATATGCAAGTTAGAATGACCACACCACTATGAATATAAGTACCACAGAACATGCTAGCATTCATTGTCATGTGAAATCATTAAACTTTGTCCTTTGATGTTGATGTTTTCCCTCCAATCATCTCCAATTTGATTGGCTACAAACATGTGCGTGGCTAACATTAATTGAATTTTCATGTGAACAATGTCCACAACATGTAATTATTGACACATAAATTTTATCATTTTATTTAGGACTTAATTGCATACAAAATTAGGAATTAGTAGCTAAAAAAGAAGAAGTAAAGAATATAGTAAATAACTTCCATTAAAATGTATCATGTATGTTTTTATTAAAATCCATTACACGTAGACATTAGGAGCATTTACATAACTATCACTAATTATTAAAATTAAAAATTTAAGAATTTAAAAATTAAAAAATCGAAATTTTTTTATAAAAAAAAGTAAGAAAAAAAAGAAAGAAAAGTAAAAAATTTCATTAAAAAGTATAAGAAAAAATCGAATGGGGCCGAGTAGAGGATTTTTCCTCATACGTGGGCTCGCCCATCTACCTCTTTTCCTTTTCTCCCTTTTGAGCCTGGGCCGGCCCATCTCCTTTTATTTCAACCTGGCCCGCGTGTATGTGATCTTCCTCCCCTCATGCCAACCACGCTAACGCAAAAAGAAGGAAAAAAGAAGAGAGTACAAGCAGAGGAGACAGGGGGTCGCCATGGAGCAGATGGTGGCGTGATCCGTGGTCAGATCAGTCCGGCCGGCAAGTTGGTGGTGGCAAGGGCCATGCGGGCCTGCTGGCCACCCTTAAAAGAGAGGGGCTTGCTCATTTGTTCGGGGGGTTCTTTTGGGTTGGAGCTATAGAGGGAGAGAGATTGGAACAGCTCGGGAGAGTTTTAAGCGAGTGAGAGGGAGAGAACCAGACAGTGAGGGAGCTCGAGAGGGTGGTCAACCGTCGCCAGAGTCTGTTCGTCAAGCGCCGCCCTTGCAGTGCTTCCCCCGAACCAGGTAGGTCTTGTGCGTAGCTTTTTGATTTGTGTCGAGTTGCGTCGCCTTCCCGAGTATCTCGCTTAGGGAGCACCGCGGGACGGCTAGTCATCGCTCGATCCATTTCGAGTTCACTAGAGCATCACCGATTCCCATGTGTTCTTGAAAGTACGTTTTGCATGTTATGAACCTTTTGTTGTTTGCGAGTTGTCGTTTGCATCACCGGGCCATGTCTGGGCACGTCTGCTGTGTTTTATTTGTCTCCCGTTGGTTTCCTGGGTGTGGTGGTTGTAAGTGGTGCGCGGCTCGGAAGGGCCGGCAATGATGTCACGAGGTGATGGTGGTGGCGGCAAGCGACGAGCTCAGTTTGTTTATAGTGCTCGGCGCGAGAGAATAGGTTGGACGTTCGGCGATGGAGGCATCGGAAGGAGGGGCCAATTTCGGACGTAAGAGGAAACCATCGAAGAAGAAGATGGGCAGAAAGAAGAAATAAAAAAGAAAAAAAGTGTAAACGTGGAAAAAGACAAAAGGGAAAAGAAGATGCTCGGAGAGGAAAATTCGTGAGGAAGAAGACCAAAAGGGCTGAAGTAAAGAAAAAAAAGAATAAAGAATAAAAAAAGGGAAAAAAGCAAAACAAAAAATAAAATAGAAAACTATAAAATGGCAATATAGATTCCACGTCATGAATCATTTGTGACAGTAGTCCTCATGAGTCGTATACAAACCAACCATTTAAAGCTTTTATTTTATGCTCCCAACCTATTCACTTCTCTTGAAACGGTAAATTCTAGACCTTGTGCTAATGGTAAGAATTTATATCAAACATTTCTAGTAGGCGCGAAATTCTATAATAACTTTCAGGTTGATTGCTAGTATCGATTGCTCATTCATGCTCTTTTTCTTCCTGAAATTAGACATCCATTCTCCTTCTTTTCTATAGTGATTGCATGTTATACATCATTTTTGTGATAGTGATCCTCATGAATCATATACAAAAGTGCCATCTTGAGCTCTTCTTTTCTTATACTCCCTACTTACGTTAACCCACTTCGCATAAACTTTTTAATTATGTGTGACCCATGTGCAAAGATGGGAAGTACCTAATAATTTTCACAGCTCTCATGATGGTATAGTCTGGACCTTCGTGGGTAGTAGTTAGAACTCAGATCCGACATTTCTGTTAGGCGTGAAACCCTACCAACACCGATTGCTTGTTCCCACCATTTTTCTTCCTAAAATTAGATATTTATTCTCCCTCCAACGATAGACCCACAATGTCAGCTTTTTCCCAAACCAGATTTGTAGAAAAAAAGAAAAAAGGTAATTGATTCAGCTTGATCAGGCGGTCGAATTCTTGATCTAAGTGTGACGGATTTCGATTCGAATTCGTGCTTTCCCCTCAAGGCAATCTTTGAGGCCACCCCTTGTCAAGTTGCGCAGGTGAAGCCTTACCCAAGCAGGTAGACTTTAGTCAGTTTTGCATTCTACTGTGGGCATTTTTTATATTTAGGTCCCGTTTGGTTCAACTTTCTTAAAGTACTTTGGGTTTCCAAAGTCTCTTAGGGAAAATATTTTACATTTGGTAAACATTTTTGAAGGTTCATTGGTTAAATATCAGCATTTCTGATGCTGAAAACCCAATGTAGGTCTGGACTTATTTTGAATATTTAGCATTTTGGAAATGCAAGTTTATTATTCATTCGTGTCATTATTTATCTTCTTCCTCATTCGTCTTCGTCTTCCTCGCTTGGGAGTCGGGTTTCTCTGGCAGCTACCACCGCCGCCTAGGGGTCGCACGACCCTAGTGACCATCGCCTAGGGTGGCGCGACCCGCAACCTCAGGCTACTAGATCTGGGGGTCCGGAGGCTAGATTTGGCCATTGCGACCTTAGACGACAACGTTGCCTGAGGTAGCGCCCCTGGGCGACCAGATTCAGTTGTCCGGCAATTTGCCAGGCGGTTAGTAAGTCGTCGGATTTGATTTTCAAATTAAAAAAAAAAAAAAGCAAAAGCTTATTACAAATGTAAGTTTTTCAAATGATATTTATGCTAAAGTTACTTTTTAATACTATTTGAGATTATAATATACCAAATAGTGTAACATTTCGAAAATTCTTTTTACTTTGAAGGTATTTGTATTCTCCAAGGCTATTTTCTCAAAGTCGAACCAAATGGCAGCTTTGTTGACACCAGAATCTAAGTTAGGAAATTGTTTCCAAGGCTTGGAAGAGAATGTAACCGGCACGATGGAGAAAATACTGGCTTTCTCGGCACGATGAGGTCAAAAGTATGGAGAAAAACTGGGGTGGCTTAGGCAGTAATCATCTCGCGAATCACGCGTCAGGATCACTCCACTTCATCAGCACGTCAAGCGATCCTCCCCGCGAAACCCGGCCCATTTTCTCGTTCTTCATGCTCTATTGGTTATTGCGTTTCACATCATCATTGTTCGTAACACGCTGCCTCCTGACCAAGAAAACTAGACTGATAGACTAAGATGGGAATCTGACAGAAGATCGAATCCGCCCTTTACAAGTAGCGAAACGTCTTTTCGTTCGTCCGCCAGCACGTTCACACTCCACGTTCACATACCTTTGTATAGATATGGTTGCTCATATTGAGAGGGTGTCTGGACATATCGCCCATCAATTTTTTCACATGTGAGATTCTTCTGAGTAATGACGAAGCCTAGACTGGCGAAACTGCTTTGCAGCTGTATACATTACGGTTCGGTTCGCTGACGTGATTGGCTCTGCACAAGTGTGCTTGGTGTCGCGTCGTCTCATGTGGAGAGTTTGGAATGATATTTTTCAAAAAGCGAAAAAGGGTTCTAGAAATGAGAATCACGACCTAACAAAGTCTAGAAACGGGTGCTGGAACAGACAAGGCGCGTGGAAAATTAGAAGGGAACTAGATTCTTTCGTATGGACTTCCAACATATCGGGAGCATAGAGAATTCGAACTCTTATTTAGTCTCAGTTCGATCGAAATCGTAAGCCATATGCATATGATTACGTGCATGTGGTTAAAAAAGAAGCTTAGTTTCTCTTTATTTGCAGGTTTAATTCCTTTCTTAATTTTACGCCAACGTACCTCATAAACCTTGCGTGAATCGTCCTTCTCAAGCAACAATAACCAATCAACCGTCGCTTGAAATCTTTTCCTTACCAAAAAAAAAAACAGTTGCCTGAAATCTTTTCATCATATGTAGTAGATGTTCAATGTTTTTAAACTCTCTGCAGGTTGGCTCTCCACAATGTCGCAATTGCAACAACTCCTCCGTCACTCATCAATTTTCATTCTCGTCGTGCTATTGTTGCATCAATCTAATGCAGATGTTGGCACTGCCGGTCACTTCGATCCTCCATACACACGTAAGTATAGATGTTCCCAAATCAGCTCTCAATTTGCAGTGTATCACTAGGCCACGTTAACACTATCATCTTTGTCTAAACATTGATACGTTGTGGGTAATATGATCGCAGCGACTGCTTGCTTTGGGTATGACCCATTGCAGTTCCCCTCGAGCTTCCTGTTTGCGGCTGCTGGGGAAGGGATTTGGGACAACGGTGCAGCTTGTGGGAGGCAATATTGGGTTCGATGCATAAGTGCCGACCGGCCGAAGACCTGCAACCCAGCCCAATTGGTCCAGGTCAGGATCGTGGACCAGGCGCTCAGCGCAGTCTCCCGATCCTCGTCGGACCGTGCCACCATCGTCCTGTCCAAGACCGCGTTTGAGGCCATTGCGAATCCATCTGCCTCGTCCGTCAATGTCGAATTCGTGCAGTAAGTAGTAGCCGCTTCTTTGATTGGACTATCGTTCATTATTTTGCCTTCAATTTGTGTCTTTCTAGATTTATCTCAATTTTGAGAAATTTTGGTAATTGCCGTGCGATTTGCATGCAGGGTCTGAAGCAATCCAGGGGATACCTTGTTGGATGTATGCTATAAAGCTACTATGTAATAGTTACATATTAAGGATTTCAGTTGTATTTTCATTATTATTATATAATTAATAGCAATGACGTATTCATTCATTTGTTCAATTATTTTATATTTATGAATGATTCTATAAAATCAGTTGCAACTAGACCTATCCTTGAGATGTCAAAAATATATGTGACGGGTTCATAGTTAGATTGAATTTTTAAATTGTTCACGCTCGATGGATTATTGAGTGGATATTAATAATCTTGTTGAGACCGATGTGTTATTAACCTCGCCATTAAGTATTAGATACTTAAGGGAATGATGAGTCACATTAAGTATTATGATGCCTGAGTTAGAACACAAGTGTTTGTATTAGACAAGTTCATTGAACGTGACGCATATGGAACGATTAGTGACATGGAAGCTTTTAGCGTGGTCAATGTTCATGCTTTGGTCTTGTGTAAATAATCCCTAGACCTGAGACACAATGTTAATTTGTGTATTGAACAACACGGGTGCACATAATACCGGGTCATTGATCCGTTTTTATACCTGATGGTCATAGTTCATATATATATGAAGTTGCACGTGTGCGCAATATAGAATCTGTCTCATTGTTACATGCAAGGTATAATAATAATAATGTCCTATGCGATCTAATTATAACACTGCATTGAAATCCTCGGTCGAGGTTATAATTGAGAATAATTTTTTTTTTTTGGTGATCAGGGAACCTCTGTGCGCCGCTTTGTGGCGGAGTAAATCCTGGGGTGAACTGGGCCCCTACCACTGACCTAGCCACAGGTGAATCGTGCAGTTTGCACTGAAGCATCGGCCCACGCGGAGTTTCAAACCCTTCCCCCTGAGAATAAATTGTTTTTGTCTCAAATAAAATGCATGTCAATTAGATTTGTACATATGATCGAATTAGTGACTTGACAAATATTCCATGGTCTTTATCTGATCGGGACATAGTAAAAAAGAAAGATTAGATTAAATTGTAGCCAAAGCTAACAGGTTTATTATGTTCTTAAAGTATTCACACTATCTGGGTAGTCGTGAGATATTGCTAGATGTCAATCATGGCTTGTAGAACTAAAAGATTAATCGAGACAATTAATTCTTTTGAGAGTACTAATGTGTTATTATAAGTCTTACTACCTGCTTAGTGATGAATCTAGGAATGTCACATACCATAAACAATAAGGATGATGTGGAACAAGAGAGAAATTATGTTGCAAATGTGTTTACAATTACTGCAATCGAATTGTGTCGATTTGAAATTAAATTAAATAAGATTTAATTTAATTTGTATTATAGTCACGAGCCATTTGCATATGATGCATATACATACCCATTGTAAATATAGGTTAGTGTATTCCAATTATACATATAAAGATTATGTTATTTTTATTTTTTAAAGGAATTGATTAGTTAATTATTTATTTGTTTAATTCGTTTAATTAATTAATTAATTAATTAATTACTAACTAAAAAAATTAAAGCTTCATGCATGTGCCCGAATTCGGGCACATTCATGAAGTGCTGACCATTATGCACGAAGCATGGATGGTCAGCAACCGCCATGCACAAGATCGTGCATGAGCGGTTTGCTCATGCACGATTTTGGTGGACAATCAGCAACAAACGATCAGCAACCGTTGCTGGTCGGTTTTATTTTTATTAAAAATGCAGTTGAGGGACGAGAGTTAAAAAGGGCTGCTGAAATTAAAGAGAAACGGTGTGTGCGTGTTCATGTGGTTTTTTGAGTGTTCTTGTTGTCTTTGAGATGCAAGAAAGAAAAGGATTTTTCTCTCATCCAGGCCGTGACTAATATACATAAAGGATACGGAGAATTGCTTCACGAGATTGCTAGCACAATCAAAGTGGTGATTATCCGAAAGTTCTCTCTTCCATTCGGCGTCCATTGTTGATATGTTTGAATTAGAGGTCCGACGTTTGTGGGACTCGAATTGAAGAACATTTGAACCGATTCGTTTTAAAGCACGTTTCGAGAGGTAATTCGTTTAACTCCCTTTTATATTCAGATTTTTGATTAAAACGCACAAACAACACCTTCGAAGAATCATATATAAAATATATCATTTTTGTTTCCGCTGCGTTCTTTTTGTTAATTTTACCTATATATGATTCATGAAACCCCAACATACTTTGGAAGCAAAGTTGGGGTTTTTGGGAGCAAATTGATACTTTCTTTTTTAGGGATGTATTATCATGGATGATTGAAAGGGTATATCAATAGTATAGCTCACAAACATATGTAAATTGTATGCTTCGATGACAAGAGATGATACGCACTAACTAATTACGATACAAATTGAAATTTCATATATTTATTCTGTTTACTACTCACTCTGGTAGACTCGTTCAACAATAACTTGAGTTGCCACAAATGGAGGAAATGTACATAGACTCTGTCCATCACATCAAAATTAGATCGCATTGATATTGCTAGAAACATAGTTGCTAGCTATATGATTTATTATATCAATATTAAAATCAATGCCCCTAATTTTGGGTTTATTTATAACTTAATTGTCCAAATAGAAACTAGAGGCTTATAGACAAGAAAAGTACCAAAAAAAGTCTTAAATATATTGTATTTGTGCTAATTTGATTTTGAACTTTTTAATTGTGTAAATTGAGTCTTGAACCTTTTAATGATTTGTCAATATAGTTTATCCAGCCAATTGGCCAAAAAATCGCTAACATAAATGAAGGTCATGTAGGACGTCGGCCGTCCTATGTGGTATAGCTAGTGTTGATGTGGACAATTATTCATTATCTTTTTTGTTCTTTTCTCTCTTTTTATTTTTTTCCACTTCAAATGTGGGTCGGTGAGGTCATTGGCCTACCCCCGTCAACTCCAGGCAAGGTCAGGGTGAGGTCCCCTATGCCCTTCCTTGATCTAGGAAAGGACCACGATCGTCACCTAGTCTAGGCAAGGGCCATGATACCCTAGTAGGATGTAGGCGAGGGCCGCAAAGCCCCCTCTTGTAGCAAGTGAAGGCATTGCAACTCATGGCCGACGAGGGCCATGACGCCCTTGCCTAGACCAAGTGAGGGTATCATGGCCTTTTTCGGCCAACAAGTGAGGGAGTTGAGCCCTCATTTGTGGTTGGCGATAGTTGGCCGGCAATCTCATTGCCTCAAAGTTGTAAAAGATAAAAAGAAAGAAAATAAAAGAAAAGAAAAAAGAATAAAAAATTCAGAAAGATATTATAAAATTATAGAATTTGTCTACATTAGCATTGGTTGTGTCACATAAGATGGTTAATATTAATATCATTGATTTTCAATTGAAATTGGCCGAATGAATTACATTGACAAATTGTCAAAGGTTTACAACTCAATTAGTACAATTAAAAGAGTTAATACTAAATTGACAAAAATATAATAAGTTCAAAACTTTTTGTATACTTTTCCCTCTTTTTGGTAATACGGTTTTTGGCCAAGGAAAAATTCGCACTTTAATTATTAGGATTAATAACATGAAAAATCTCAAATTAGTACATATGTGACAAATTTATTCAAAATAAATTTTTTGACTATCAAAAACTTTGAATTGGCATATTTGTGACAAATTGCCTTCATTATGTTGGGAGCACATAACAAAAACCCAATACCTTTACCTAGGGAAATCGCCAAAAGGGAGTCCAAATCCGAGCTCATCAGCATATCTACTTAAGTCTACTTTCACTAAAAAACTTAAGCTAATAAGTTATGCATTAACTATGATATATTAACTATCCAACAATACACCAATTATCCAACTTATGGGCCCGCTGCTACATTACAATGCACACTTGCCCATAAGCTACAACCATTAACTTTGATACCATTTGTTGGGAGAGCATAATAGAAGCCCGGTACCTTCATCCGAAGAAATTGTTAAGAGGGATTTCGAGTTTAAACTCATCAATATATCTAGTTGGATTTATCTTCACTCAAAAATTTAAACCAATGAGTTATGTACTAATTATGAAATATTAATTGCTCAACAACACACCAATTCTTTAGTATAACTCACTTACATATGCATCCTAATATGTTAGTTTCATTAATTGGATTAATACCACAAAAAATCACCAATAGGTACACCTGTCAACTATTATGCGTCATCTAACTTAATAATTTAATCGTAAAATTTAACAAAAATCAACGGAGGGTAAATTTGTTATGGAAGCACCTGTTTGGGATATTTTGCAATCAAAAAATTAATTTGAGTAAATTTGTTATAGATATACTAATTTAAAGTTTATTGTGATATTAATCCTAATTGTTGCTACACAACAATGCCATTGGTAGTTATGTAATTGTGAAATCTTATTTTCGTTGCCAAGATGACTGCTTTCGAGATGCAAGAGTAGTATTTGTTTTATTTAAAGAATCCCAACATCCTTCTTACAATTACGATGCCTACCTCGAAATCTCGCTTGGGCTGATTCAACCAATCCAATCGGCCATCAAAGGAGGAGGCCGGTTTGGCCCTCTGTTGGCTGGCTCTTGGTGGTTGGCGACCGCACCTAGGTGTCCCGTTGTGTGTATTTCTGTTCCATGCCCTTCAAATTTCCATATTTTACAGAAATGCCTTGGATTTTGTGAAATTACGAAATTGCCCCTAATTAGGCTTGAATCTGAAATTCAATCTAAATTTCCAATTTCGACGCATCACTACCATCCGGATGATCACATGTCTAATTTTATCTTGATTAATCCCTTAAATGGATTAAATTTGGCCTTAGAATCAAATCTGGATGATCACATGTCAAGTTGGCATACCTCCATGAGTCAAAAACTCGACATGTGTTGATTAAATGAAGAACATAGAATCTTTCTAAACTACCTGAAAACCAACTTGAAATTTTCCCCTTTCGTATCTCATATCCTACAATTCAATTATCTTTCCTTAATTAGGTAATCAACGCTTGGAGGAACGAACAAGCAATGCGATCGATTCGACTTTCCAAATTAATGCCAAATCCCCCATTTTTAAGGGAGAAGAACATCGCAAATGTCATAACTTTTGTATATTGCTCATATGAATATCATAAATTTGTATTTGATCATTTGAGTGCCATGACTCCTAAATGACGTTTATTTAAGTGTCATAACTTTCAATCACACAATTGCATTAACATTTTTAAAAAAATTCAATCAAGTGACAAAAATTCGACGTGGCATAATAGTTGTGATTAACATTTTATAGAAAAACTATGTTATTTAAGTGATCAATTGAAAAGTCATAAGATATTCGAGTGATCGGGAATAAAAACAAGTTATTACACTTAAACAAGCGTCATACAAAAATTATGATACTTTTACTTTCTACCCATTTTTTTGTTTGCTTAGAAGGTCAAAGACAAGATCGCCTAATAAGGGGTTGCAATTCATTCTCTTGCGGACTATCAATATCTCTTTTGATCGGGCGGAATGTTGCTTAGTAGAGAACCCAAAGACAATTCGCACTTGCCAGACGTTACAAAAGCACGTTAACATGCGGAGGCGGGCAATTACTGAAGCGCAAGCTGCGTCTGCGACCGTGCACGTATATATGATCCTAGAATGTCTGTTTGAGATTTTGAGAGCTTTCTCCCAAATCAAGCAGGTAACCCATCGTTAGCAAACTTTCCACCTTTCCAGAATCTCTACAGGTTGGCTCTTGACAATGTCGCGAATGCAGCAACTCGTCCCTCACTGTCTCTCGTCAATCCTCGTCCTCGCCGCGCTATTGCTTTGCCGATGCGATGCAAATGTCGGCACCGCCCATTACTATGATCCTCCGCACACCCGTAAGCATATATGTTGTCGAACTGGCCATTAATTTCCAGTATATCACCGGGCCCCATTACTACAACTTGATCTTTGTCTAAACACTGACATGTTATGGGTAATCCGATCGCAGTGACCACCTGCGAATACGATCCATCCCAATTTCCCTCTGGCCTCTTGTTTGCCTCTGCTGGCGAACG
Source organism: Eucalyptus leucophloia subsp. euroa (assembly GCA_017140325.1). Taxonomy (NCBI): domain Eukaryota; kingdom Viridiplantae; phylum Streptophyta; class Magnoliopsida; order Myrtales; family Myrtaceae; genus Eucalyptus; species Eucalyptus leucophloia. The sequence continues at coordinate 22,466,197 of CM029470.1, read as the reverse complement.
GATTTGGGACAATGGAGCTGCCTGCGGGAGGCAATATAGCGTCAGTGCATAGGTGGCGACTGGCCGAAGGTGTTGGGATATAATAAGCGGAAACGATAGGATCTTACAAATTACGTCAACGTGAAATTGCCAGAGAATTAAACGAGAAAATCAGGACACCAGAAATTACGTGGTTCGGTCCGAGTATCGGTACCTACGTCCACGGGGAGAGCCAGCAGCAAATAATCCACTAAAATCGGAGAATCAGAGTTTACAATCGCTCAATCGCTCAAGTGTTTCCCGCACCTAGATTTAACCCCAAACCCTAAGTGTATAAATAACAACTCAATTGGGAATAAACTCACGGCACAAATTACCGCGCTACAAAACTCTCTACGTACGGCTTCGCGAGGCTTCAAGATCTTGGATCTTCTTCAAGCGGCATGGACGTGCGCGACTTCTCACGTACGTAGGGCTTCGGCGGACGTTGAGCAACTTCTTTCAATTATGCAGCTCCTTCGGCGGCTCCTTTTTGATCGAACGTCCACCTCTTCGTAGGGTTTTCTTTTCTTTTATATGTGTGCCCCAAAAGTCAAATTCTTGACTTTTGGGCCCCACCTTCTTCATTCACGTGCAGAGTTCAAATCCGAATAGAATTCGGCCGTGCAAAGATTCAAAAATAAATAGGAAACCTAGGCTCACCGTGGATAACATCATTTAGCGACAATTCCGAAACAAGGAATTCTTATACCGTGTGCCCATTTATTTATTTTATATTTCCTCTTTTCCAGCGAAAAACTCGAGACATAATTTAACAATTCTCCACCTTGGCTCGATGTTTGAAGCCAAGTCATAGTGCTCATCATCCATGCTGCTCTCCCAGCGCCCGTCGGACGCTCACTCTCCACAGACGTCAATAGAGCTCAAGCAAAGCTTGAGCTTCGTCACAGAACAGACTTAGTCATCATGTCTCAGGGTTATCTGCTGTAGTAATCTTTTTAACAAGAACAATACCCTTAGCTAAGACATCTCGGATGAAGTGGTACCGACGTTGATATGCTTCGTTCGCTCGTGATAAACTGGATTATACGCCAAATATATCGCACCTTGGTTATCACAAGTGTATATCCACACTTTTCTGTTCTAACCCAAAGTCCGAGAGCAAACTTTGTAACCATATCGCCTCTTTCGCTACAAAGGTTAGTGCCATGTACTCGCCCGCCGAAGACAAGGCAATATGATCCCGTAAGGATGCCTTCCAACTAACTGCACCACCTGCTAGCGTAAACACGTACCCTGCTAAAGATATGCAATCATCCAAGTCACCGGCGTGATCCGAATCCACATAACCAGTGGTCTCACTGCCATTGTTGTCCCTCCGATATACTATACCCACGTCTGTTGTCCCCTTCAAATATCTGAGGATCCACTTCACAGCTTCCCAATGAGCTTTACCAGGATGCTTCATGTAGCGACTAACCACGCTCACAGCTTGTGAAATATCAGGCCTAGTGCACACCATAGCATACATAATACTACCCACGGCACTAGAATAAGGAACACGGGACATATGCTTCTCCTCCTCCTCGCCCTGCGGTGATAATTTTTCTGAAAGTTTAAAGTGCTTCGCTAAAGGTGTACTTACGCATTTCGCCGACGCATGTTAAAACGTGTCACAATCTTCTCAATGTATTTCTTTTGAGACAGACGTAAAACTCCTGCAATCCTGTCACGCAAAATCTCCATACCCAAAATTTTCTTTGCTGTACCTAAATCTTTCATCTCAAATTCGGCATTCAACTGCCTCTTCAGCACATCAATATCAGACATATCCTTAGCTGCTATCAGCATATCATCAACATATAAGAGTAGATAAATCAAAGAACCATCATCCAATCTCCTAAAGTAAACGCAGCTGTCCATCTGACTTTTTAAATAGTCTTGACTAGCCATAAAAGCATCAAAACGTTTATACCACTTGCCTAGAGATTGTTTCAGCCCATACAAAGATTTCTTTAACAAGCAAACATGATCTTCCTTACCCGGAATAGCAAATCCCTCCGGTTGCCTCATGTAAATCTGCTCCTCCAACTCACCGTGAAGAAACGCAGCTTTCACATCTAGCCGCTCTAACTCGAGATCCCGCGAAGCAACTAAGGCAAGTAAAATACGAATAGAAGTATGTCTTACCACAGGAGAGAACACCTCATTGTAGTCAATGCCCTCACGCTGTGTATATCCCTTCGCCACAAGTCTTGCCTTATACCTCGCCGCTCGACACCGGAATGCCTTCTTTCCGTTTGAAGACCCATTTACTTCCGACAATCTTTTGGCTCTTTGGTACTTTGACCAACTCCCATGTCTGATTTCGATGGAGAGATTCCATCTCTTCACTCATAGCCCCTAGCCACTGCGACGACTCCGAACTAGCCATCGCCTCAGAGTAAGACGAAGGCTCATCTGTCTCCACCTCATCACCTACAGTCAATGCATAAGCAATATCTCGTATAACCATAACGTACCGGTGGTTTAATTTGCCTTCTCTCTCTATTTGCGGCTATAGTCTCGCTGCGGCTTTGCTGGTTGTTCACTATCACCGACTTCGTGAACCGCCGCTTCATCTGCAGCCTCAACCTCTCGTTACCTTCGAGGTCTCCGGAGTCTCCACCGAGGCTCCACCTCACTTATGACACCATGATCTGTCTTCTCTCGCTTGTTGTGTCTCGAACTCCTCCGTTGAAGCATTGCAGTCTCGTCGAAGATCACATCTCTGCTGATTAGAAAACCGGGTGATCTGGGATCGGTGCACCACAGCCGGTAGCCTTTCACCCCTTGTGCATAACCCAGAAATATGCACTTCTTTGCCCTTGGCTCAAGCTTACCATCACTCGCATGAGCATACGCAGGACATCCGAATATTCGTAATCCGGAATAATCAACAAGTTTCCCCGACCATACTTCCTCGGAGTCTTCCACTCGATAGCGTATGATGGAGATCGATTTACCAGTAACATGACATGTTCACGCTTCAGCCCAAAATTCCTTGCCAAGTCCCGCATGCGAAAGCATGCATCGAGCTCGCTCAAGCAAGATTCTGTTCTTCCGTTCGCGACGCCATTCTCGCTGTGGTGTCCTGCATCGTGCGGTGTCTTACAATACCTTCTTTCTCGCAACTCGGTAAAATCTTTACCACGTAATTCCATGCCATTATCGGTTCTCGGCACTTGATTTGCTTATCTCGACTCGCTTCTCAATCAATGCCTTAAATTTCTTGAACCGATCAAACACTTCAAATTTGTGCTTCGTAAAGCATACCCATACCTTCCTCGAATAATCGTCGATAAAAGTCAGCATATAACGAGCACCTCCTTTCGAAGGAACTGAAGACGGGCCCCAGACGTCTGAATGAATATATTCAACTGGTCGTTTGGTCGAATGAATAGCTGTAGTAAACTTAACTCGATGCTGCTTCCCATAGATGCAGTGCTCACATAAGTCCAGCTTTCCTGTTTTCTGACCACTCAACAACCCCCTTTCACTCAGCATCGTCATACCTGCCTCACTCATGTGCCCTAAACGCATATACCATAACTGAGTCAAGTTAGAGTCTGACTCACCCGATGAAACAGCAGCACTTCCAACACGGTCTCTCCCCGCAGATGATAGAGAGTATTCACCTTCTTCCCTTTCATCACCGTCATGGCACCTCGAGAGATCTTCGCACTCCACCTTCAGCGGTGTACCCGCACCCGATGTCATCGAGTGTCCCCCGAGAAAATAAGGTTCTTCTTGAGCTCCGGTACATGCCTCACATCTGTCAATGTGCGAACCACCCCATCATGCATCCGGATTCGGATTGTCCCTATCCCCACAGCCTTACAGACTGCATTATTCCCCAAAAGAACCCTACCACCATCTGCAGCTTGGTAAGTAATAAACCAGTTCTTATGAGGCGTCATGTGATAAGAACACCCCGAATCTAGCACCCATTCGTCACCTGACGAAGTAGCAGTCACACATAAGATAGCTTATGCATCCCTATTGCTCCCCTCAGCAACGTTTGCCACATTACTTGTAGCATTCTGCTTATCAACTTTATTTCTCCGCTTTGGACAATCTCTCCTGATGTGCCCCTCCTCGTGACACTCAAAGCACTTCACGCGTCCTTTGGACTTTCTATTGCGTGATTTTGATCTGCTTTTACCTCTCCGCTGCTACTAGGCTCTCGATGTTGTTCTCTACCCCGAATCGTCGTGCTTGCGCTGCTCCTTTCGCGACCATCATCTCGCAACTTTCTCTCCACTCCTTAGAGAATAAGGCGGACTTTACCTCCTCGAGGTAATAGTAGTACGCCCCGCAACAACGAATCGCAAAAGTGCTCCCATGACTCGGTAAAGAGGCTAACAACATCATGCCCTGCTCTTCATCATCAAGTATCTTACCAACATTCTTCGATCCAACATGAGTTTATTAAATTCATCTAGGTGGGTTCGATAGACGTACCTTCGCATATCTAAATTGAAACATCTTCTTTAGCATATACAAGCGATTGTTCAAACCTGTCTTCACATAGAGTGTTTGAAGTTTTGCCCACAATGCTGCGGCATCCTTCTCCTCAATAACCTCTAGTAAGACCTCATCCGACAAATTTAACAGGATCATGCTCTTTGCTTTCTGCATAAGCTCTACCCTCTCTGAGGCTTTCATTATAATCGGCAACTCCTCTTCACCATCCAAAGGCCTTGGCCAAACCTTGTGTTGTCAATAAAGCCCGCATCTTGATGCTCCATAACACAAAGTTATTTCTTCCATCAAACTTCTCAATCTCGATTTCCTCTCGAGACATAATTGCAATAACAGAATTTCCGAGATAATAATCGAGACAAGCAAAAGCCCCAAATCGAATCAAGAAATCCAACCTCACGCTCTGATACCAATTGTTGGGATATAATAAGCGGAAACGATAGGATCTTGCAAATTACGTCAACGTGAAATTGCCAGAGAATTAAACGAGAAAATCAGGACACCAGAAATTACGTGGTTCGGTCCGAGTATCGGTACCTACGTCCACGGGAGAGCCAGCAGCAAATAATCCACTAAAATCGGAGAATCGAGTTTACAATCGCTCAATCGCTCAAGTGTTTCCCGCACCTAGATTTAACCCCAAACCCTAAGTGTATAAATAACAACTCAATTGGGAATAAACTCACGGCACAAATTACCGCGCTACAAAACTCTCTACGTACGGCCGCGAGGCTTCAAGATCTTGGATCTTCTTCAAGCGGCATGGACGTGCGCGACTTCACGTACGTAGGGCTTCGGCGGACGTTGAGCAACTTCTTTCAATTATGCAGCTCCTTCGGCGTTCTTTTTGATCGAACGTCCACCTCTTCGTAGGGTTTTCTTTTTCTTTTATATGTGTGCCCCAAAAGTCAAATTCTTGACTTTTTGGGCCCCACCTTCTTCATTCACGTGCAGAGTTCAAATCCGAATAGAATTCGGCCGTGCAAAGATTCAAAAATAAATAGGAAACCTAGGCTCACCGTGGATAACATCATTTAGCGACAATTCCGAAACAAGGAATTCTTATACCGTGTGCCCATTTATTTATTTTATATTTCCTCTTTTCCAGCGAAAAACTCGAGACATAATTTAACAGAAGGCCTGCAGACCAGTCCAGTGGATCCACATCAGGATCGTGGACCGGGCGCTCAACATAGTCTCCCGTTCCTCGTCGGATGATGCCTATGCTCCTGTCCATTACCGCGCACAAGGCCATTGCAGATCGGTCCGCGAAGTCCATCAACATTGAATTCGAACCGTAAGTAGCCTAGCTGCTTCTCTTATTGGACTATTAGTGTTCATTATTTTGCTTTCAATTTGTGTGCCTGTGGAATTATCTCAATTTCGACAATTCCTGGTGATCGTTGTGTGGTATACATGCAGTGTTTGAAGTGATCAAAATGATACTTTGGAAGAAAAGCAAAGTAGGGTTTTGGAGACCAGATTGATACCTTCCGGGTGAGGGTTTACTATCACGGAATGTAAATATACGCCTTTATGAAAAGGTCAAGGCAGTCTTAAGAATAATCAGTATAAAAAAACTTGAAGTCAAATACCTTAAGGTTTATATAGGTGTTTGCTCATTGTCATTTGATGCTTGGTCTTGACTGTCACAACGATGAGCAACTTATATAGTAAAACGAAATTAACTGCTGCTTGTTGAAAACGAGGATGTTAGCTCATTGCCCGAGAGCATTCGCACGTGGTGAAAATCGAGCATGTTGCTTAAGCCAACACAGAACCTAGAACCTCTTTCATGCGTATTTTTATTAGATTTGATCAATTTAGATTAGATTAAATGATCTCGTAACATCATGTCAACAATGCATGTCCATTGCAAAAAACATGTTGGTATCTTATATTGGCACCGGAAAATTAGTTAGAATCTATATGATCACACTATCAATGGACTCGTAGACATCATGTTGGCATACCTTCTCGAGTCAAAAACTCAACATGTGTTGATTAAAGAACATAGAATCTTTCTAATCTACCTGAAAACCAACTCGAAATTTCCCTTTTGGTATCTCATATGCTACCATACAAGTATCTTTCCTTAGTTAAGTAATCAATGCTTGGAGGAACAAACAAGCAATGTGATCGATTCGACTTTCCGAATCAATGCCAAATTCCCCATTTTAAGAGAGAAAAGTATCACAAGTGTCATAACTTTTATACGGTACTCATTTGAATGTCATAACTTTTTATTCGATCATTTGAGTGCTATGACTCCTAAAAAAGTTTTTTTAAATGTCATAACTTTCAATCACATGATTGAATTAACATTTTAAAAATATTCAATCAAGTCATGAAAATTTGACGTGGCATAATATTTGTGATTAACGTTTTAAAGAAAAACTGTGTCAACTAAGTAATCGATTGAAAAGTCAAATGATAATTGGGTGATCAGGAATTAAAAAAAAAAGATTATTGCCCTCAAGTGAGCACCGTGGGAAAATTGTGGCATTTTTATGTTTGCTTAGAAGGTCAAAGACAAGATCGCTTAATAAGGAGTGGCAATTCATTCTCTTGCCGACAATCAATATCTCTTTTGCTTGGGGGAATGTTGCTTAATAGAGAACCCAAAGACAATTCACGCTTGCCAAACGTTACAAAAACACGTTAACGTGCGGAGGTGGGTAATTACTCATGCGCAAGCTGCGTCTGCGATCGTGCACGTATATATGGTCCTAGAATGTCTGTTCTTAGTTCGTGAACATCGGGAATTTCCAGAAAAGCTAGCGCCGCCCTTCGTCCGGGATCAGAGCTCGTCGATTTGTCAAAAGAACTTTGCAGAAAAGGGCTTCGACTAGGGCAGATTTCGTTCCGTCTCTCTGGTGAATTCAGCAGGTACGTTGGTGAATTACATTTCGGTCCCTCTCTTCTTTCCTTAGCGTTCAATCATCATCGTCGTCATCATTACTGTTTTGTACCTTTTTATTCTTCGACATGAACATGAGACTTGGTGAGAAAAAAAAGGCCTCTCTAGCCCTATGGCGATCGAGCTGTTGATCCTCGATTCCTCGAATATCTAACATGGTGCGAACGTGATTGCGAGGATTTAGAATCGAATTCTTGAGGGACGTGGCGGTGTAACCGGGAGAGCGGAAGAAACTTGTAATGAGGGTCATTTTTGAAACATATCAAAGGTTGTGTTACGTTTGCCTCAATAGCAATCGGTTGAGCTCTTTATTATTGGGACTTTCGGTTTTTTCTTTTAAAATCTCAGCTGTAAAAGATAAGGTCCTGTTTGGGGTATTGGCCCGAAAAAATGTATTTTAAATATCGAAAATTACAAAAGAAAATGTTAGATACAATTCTATATATTATAAATTTATATTTTTCAAATTTTTTGAGTGGCTTTATTCAAATAAAAAGTGAACAAATGGAAAATATTTTTTTTCGTCCATAAAAATGTTTAAATATAAATTGTTATTGATAATGAAAATATTTCTATTGGCTAATTATTTCATGCAATAACATTTTTCAAATAATTTATTTTTCAAAACAAAATGGAGACTTAATATTGTTGAATATTTTGAAAATATTAATATTGGTAAAATAAAGGCAAAAAGCATTGTCCTTAACTTGAAGATTTTGAGAGCTCTCTCCCAAATCAAGCAGGTAAACCCTCTCATCCCGCTTCATAATTTTTTATTTTTTATTTATTTCTTTGCTCTCTAACTCTAGGGATTTGTCTGGGGCTGGCTTAATCGATATGTCTTGAGGATCATTTTTCCATCTTTTCTTTCTTTAGTAATTACATGTTATGAGTCATTTGCAATAGTGGTCCTTGTGAATAATATAATGAAGTGATTGGCTTATTGCCATCTCCAATTTTGTTTTTTTTTTTTCACATGAACTTATAGAACATGCGTGACCCACGTGCAAAGGTAGGGAGCACCTAATAACTTTCACATCCCTTCAAGTCATCAAGTTTAGACCTTTAGGAGTGGTGGTTAGAACTTATATCAGATATTTTTAATAGGTGTGAAACCCTATAATAACTTTCAAGAGGGTTGCTAGCATCGAACACTTGTTCCCACCTTTTTTCTTTTCAAAATTAGACATCTATTCTCGTTCCAAAGATAGATCCACAATGTGAGCTTTTTTAGCAAAATAGATTCGTACAAAAAAATGCTAATTGAGATCAGGTGGTCGAATCCTTCATCTGAATGTGACAGATTTCGATTCAATTTCTAGTTTTTCCTTTGGAGCAACCTTCGAGGCCACCCTGGTAAAGTTACACGGGGCCAGGCCATACCCGAGGTCGGTGGACTATAGGGAGCTTTACTAAAGAGGGCATTTTCCGTACATAAGCTTGCTGACACCAGAATCTTAGTTAGGAAATGGTTTCCTAGACCTATCAGCTAGGAAGAGAACGTAAACACGCATGATGAGGTCAAAAGCATGGAGTCTGGTGATTAGCCAGTCATCCTGCAAATCACGCGTCAATCTCACTTCTCTTAATCATCACGTCAAGCGATCCTCCGGACGAAACCCTTCCCACTTTCACGTTCTTCATGCTATCCTACTCTGGCTATTGCGTATGACGTCATCAATGTTCGATCACCAACGTCAAACGCTACCTCAAGCCCAAGCAACCTAGACGGATAGGCCAAGATGGGAATCTTACAGAAGATCGAATCCCTCCTTTGCAGGCAGCGAAATGTCTTTTCGTTCGTCCGCCAGTACGCTCACGTTACACGTACACATACTTCGTAGAGATCTAGTTATTAATGAGAAAATACGAACATATGGAGTACCCCTTACGTTTCACCCTATCAAAATCCTAGTCCACTTATCAGGCGGCGCGTGTTCACCGCGCCGGAACCCTCTGGTTCTGTTTCACCGCCTTGCCTCTCTCGTCCCTCTTTTCTTTTTTCCTTTGTCACTTCTATGGGGACGACAGCAGGCGTTCGTCCCCTTCCCCCACCACCACCTCACTGACGTCTTAATCCACCACGTCGTTGCCGTTTCAATCCTTCGTCGTCGAGTTCGAGTTCCGCCAGCGAACTTGCGCCTTAGATCTTGGATCTAAGGTCGAGCGAGCCCTAGATTTGTGATCTAGAGCTTAGCTCGACCTCGAATCTGGGTTGATTCTAGATCAATCAGGTTGGCTTAGGAAACGAACGAGGCGGAGGTGGCAGTGTGGTTCATCGACGCAGCATGGGGCCTCCACCTCCTGGCTGACGTGGGCGCCGACGCAGAGGGCGCCGGAGGGGTTGGACACGAGGCAGCAGCGCTAGAGGTCGGAGATGGAGTGGGTGAAGATGGAGGCGATGTGCTGGAGGCGGTGGCAGGTCTGAGGTCCGGCTTGAGGTTGAGGTCAGAGAAGGGAAAATGGGCCAGGCGGAGGAGAGAGAGAGAAGAAGACCGTGAAAGGGAAGAAGAAAAAACAAAGGAAAGAAGAAGAGAGGGAAGAGAGAGGCGAGGCGGTGAGAGAGCGTTAGAGGTTCTGGCGTGCTGGGGCCCGGACAACACGTGTCGTCCGGTGAGCGGACTAGGATTTTGATAGGTTGGAATCCCATGCGATACCAATATTTTCTCATATATTCATATAGAGATAGTATCTGCATATATCGCATGTCATTCTTTTCACATGCTAGTAGTAGTATTCTTTTGAGTAATAACGAAGCCTAGGGCGAAACTGCTACGCAGCTGCATATATTATTGTTCGGTAGGCTGACTTGATTGGTTCTGCGCAAGTGCGTTTGGCATCGCGTCACGTCGAGGGTTTCGGCTGGTATTTCCAGAACGCGATAAGGTTGCTAGAAACAAGAATCTACGACCTAATTAATCGAGCAATGGGGTAAAAAGACCAGGCGTCTGGAAAAAAGAAGAGAACTTGATTTTTGTATCGACTCCTTGTTTTCAGGAGTATATTCGATCTCTTATTTAATCTCGGTTTGATCGTTATCCGTGGCCATATGCATATAATTATGTGCATGTGGTTAAAATAGAAGCTTGGTTTTATCTTCTCCTTGTTTGCGGGCTTAGTTCCATTTTTAACTTTCCAACAACGTGCCTCGTACACATTGTATGTTTCCCATCTCAAGTAACAATAATCCATCAACTGTCGCTTGTAATCTTTCCATCATATGTAGTAGATGTTCAATGTTTCCAAACTCTCTGCAGGTTGGCTCTCCACAATGTCAGAATTGCGACAACTCGTCCGTCTCTCATCAATTCTCGTCCTCGCCATGCTATTGCCGCGGCAATCTAATGCAGATGTTGGCACCGCCGGTCACTACGATCCTCCGTACACACGTAAGTATAGGAGCTATCGAACCGGCTCATAATTTGCAGTCTATCACCAGGCTGTGTTAACATGATATCATGTTTGTCTAAACATTGAAATGTTACGGGTAATATGATCACAGCGACCGCTTGCTTCGGGTATGACCCGTTGCAGTTCCCCTCGAGCTTCCTGTTTGCAGCTGCCGGGGAAGGGATTTGGGACAACGGTGCTGCTTGCGGGAGGCAATATTGGGTCAGGTGCATAAGTGCCGACCGGCCAAAGACCTGCAACCCGGCCCAGTTGGTCCAGGTCAGGATTGTGGACCGGGCGCTCAGCGCAGTCTCCCGGTCCTCGTCGGACCGCGCCACCATTGTCCTGTCAAAGACTGCATTTGAGGCCATTGCAAATCCATCTGCGTCATCCGTCAACGTCGAATTCGTACAGTAAGTAGCTGGTTCTTTGATCGGACTATTTGTCATTATTTTGCTTGCAATTTGTCCGTAGATTTATCTCAATTTTGAGAAATTTTGGTAACTGTTGTGTGATTTACACGCAGGGTTTGAAGTGATCAAGATGATACTATGGAAGCAAAGCAAGGTAGGGCTTTCGAGACCAGATTGATACCTTCTGGTTGAAGATTTACTACTATGGATGGTTTATACGCACGCAAACATAGACATAATGTAGACACTTTTTTTTTTTTTTTGGTCGGTAACATAATGTATACTTCGATAGCAAGATACGATACATTGTAATTAATTATGATACAAGCTGAAATCATATATATTTGTTCCCTTACCACTCACTCTAATATACTCCGCCAACCATAACTCAAATCGCAAGCACTGAAGGCATGTACATGATGTTACTATAATTGAGTTCATTCCACATATCAATAGCAAGGGTCTATTTGTTTGAAGGAAAACCATCTCTAAAAAATTGTTTTCGACTTTCCAGTTTTTTGATGACAGAAAACTAATTGATTTACTGAAAATGTTTTCCATGAAATGAAAACAACAGTCTTAAATGGGGAAAACAACTTCTAATTTTGGCAAAAAGGAATTTACTTTTCATTAATCACCAAACAATTAACAGCTAAAAATTTCACTTGAAGATAATTTCCATGGAGAATATTTTCAAGTATCATGAAATTTTGATTGAAACAAACACATTCTAACAGTTCGTTTGTTTTACGAAAAATATTTTCTAGTATTTGGTTCACTTAGGAAAATGACTAAATTGAAATTACTTTCTTACCAAAACTAGGCATTGACGTTTGAACTCAAAACTTTACGCTTAGGCATGGAAATCTCAACGTTGATTCTCGAGTCCCCGTGTTTAGGTCCAACTCTCTTGGTGGCTAGGCCCAAGTCCATCAAGGCCAGGCTTGGGACCTTGGTGCTCAGACCTAGGTCACTAGCACCCACTCCCGAGTCCATCCAAGTTAAGATCGAACCTCCAGTGCCCATACCCAATGCTCCAGCTCATAAACGTCAATGCTCGGGTCATTATTAAATAAATTTCTATTTTAAGAGTAGAAATTTTATATTGTTATCAAACGTGTATTTTTGCTCAGAAATCTATCTACGGAATAAAAATAAAAAAATTAATTTCTAGCCAAAATTAATTTCTAGAATAAAATGGTTATCATTCGCACCCATAGTTACTAGCTATATGATTTATTACATTGGTATTAAAGTTGATGTCCCTAATTAGGCCTTTATTCATAACTTAAGTGCTCATATAGAAACTAAAGCCTTCATATTAGTAATATAACTTTTGGCTAAGGAAGGTGAAAAAATATTTGAAAATATGCAAAGGAAAAAGGGGGGGGGGGGGAAGTATCAAATAGTCCTAAATATATTAGATTGGTACCAATTCCATCATGAACCTTTAATTGGATCAAGTCATTTTCATATTAGTACTAAATTTGTCCATCCGATCAATTTAGGATGGAAATTGCTAAAGTGGATGCCAACGGTTTACATAGTAAAATCAGTGTTGATGTAGATATTTTTAATAATTTTTTAATAATTTTTTCCTTTCCATTTTCTTTTTGCTTGTAGTCAGTCGCTAGCCATTGACCATAGGCCATGGCTGGCAAGGGCTGGCTTCACCCTTCACCCAGGCAAGGGTTGCCCTTGTTGACCACAAGTGAGGGTTAGCCTCGCTAGGTCACACCTAGGCAAAAATAAGTGTAGGTATAGCTCCTCTCGCCAAATTTGGTGAGGTTGCCCTAGTCTAGGTAGGGTTGGCCTCACCGACACTTGCCCTCGCTTAGGTGCAACCCAACAAGGTCTAAGTGAGGCCAACCCTCATTGGCCACAAACGAGGGTCAACTTTGGTAAGCCATGCCTTGGCAAAAGGAAGCATCAACATGGCCCCCTTGCCAAATTTGGTGAGGTTGCCTTGGCTTGGGCAAGGATCGGCCTCACAAGATCTGGCCAAGGGGGGCTTGTTGCCACTTAACCTTGCTCAAGCGCGACCCAGCAAGGCCAACCTAGCCTATGATCAACAAGGGTTGCCCTTGCTTGGGTGAGAGTTGCCCTTGCCAACCATGGCCTATGGCTGGTGGTCAGTGACTAGCTATTGCCAAAATGAAAAGGGAAACGAGAAAAAAGAAAAAAAGAAATCAAAAAATTATTTTAAAAAATTATGTAATTATTAAAATATTATTAAAAATGTCAATGTCAGCACTGCTTATACCACATATAATGTCCATGTAAGCTAATTTCGAATTAAATTGGCCGGATAAACTAATTAAGTACCACTATAAAAAGTTCATGATTAAATTGGTCTATTTGAAAGGTTTAAGATTGAATCATTATCAATATAACAAGTTTAATATTTTTTGGTACTTTTCCCAGAAAAAAAGGAGGAGGGAACGTATCTGTTAAGGCATGTTTGTTTGAGTAGAATTTTTGCATGTTTATTTTTGGACTTTAACACATCTGGTTTGTTGAAAATAATATGCCAATGGACAACCATTTATACCAAAAGAAAATATTTAAAGTTAGGAAAATGAATTCCCCAACTTAAAAAGTGGAAAATATATTTCCTAGAAAATGATTTCGCCAAAAACATTTTCCTTTATCGTGAAAGTGTTCCCTGAAAATTGAATTTTATGGATAAATCAAGTATTCCAAGGTTAAAGAATTCCGATATCCTTTTACAATCATGATGTCTCCATGAAAATGTTGCTCTGGCGGTCGATCAGCTTGTGTCTGAGCTTGACCACTGCGTACAAATGAAAGCCCTATGTCCAATCCCATGGTCGACCGATCAAAAACCCTGGGTTAAGGTATATCGCCGGTCTCGGACTTCTCTACTTGCACCTTGCGAGGCTGCTGGGGGCAATGGGTGCTTCGTTGGCAACATGAAGCGAATATTCTAGTGGAGGGAGAAATTAGGCCCGAATCCCGTTTATGCACAAAAATAAAATAGTCAGATGAGGAATAACGTCTTTTTGGAATCCTCTTGACCTTTGTTGGCCAGAACATTCAGAAAGGCTCATCACCCTTTACCTTGATTCGGCACATAATAGGCGCGTTCGCACTCATAAAAACCTATCGTAAAGGACCGGGATTATACATTCAACGGTGAAGATTCGGGATATCGGATGGTGAAGCCGGCATTTAACGAGTCAACGCTCAATATCAAATCCTAAGCTAGATTCTCCATCTCCATGAAAAAGAACAGTAACATGAGAATCCACCTCACAATTAACACCTCTCCGCCGGTCAAAAATAGCCTAGGGATCGAATTCTTCGTCTAGAAAGGTTTCCCGAATATTTGCTCCCACCTTTGACATTCCCGTGTATCCCAAACAGATGAGATCCACGTGAGAAGGAGAATTTCCTGTGAGAATCTACGATCACGTCGAACGGGGACAAACGCAGAGATCGCACTACGCAACAGAAGCTAGTGAAATGCCCAGAAAAGTCGGACCATTAATCGATGTTTCACTTGAAGGTGGCTAAGGTTAGTGAATATTTTACCTCTCGTTCCGCAAAATCTGCCTTGAGAAGTGGTTGATTTAGGTAGTGATGAGTTGAATCTGGTCGTTTTCAATATATGCTTCTTCCGATGCAAATGAGCTCTCGCAGTAGAAATGCATATGGATGGTTTAAGATGCTTATCGGTGACCAACTAGTTTCAAATTTAGGAAACAACAACATTTTCTGAGAACTTTTCGTTAAAACATATTTCGACACACGGTTAGCGGGTGTCGGAAAATCTAAAAAAACTATTTCAATAGGATTTTGGAAAATCCGACACATGGTCAACTCTCCTGACACACAAGTTTGGAATTTTTGACACGCGATTACAACACGCATTGGTCAATTTTAAAAACTTTCAATAATTGTGGAGTCAAACTGTAAATATGTAAAAAAATATATATATGAAAATAATAATAAAGAGGGAAAGAAAGATTTCTTGTTATATTTGATGGTGAAATGTGGATTTTTTTTTTTTTAAATGTTAAATTTATTAGTGGATTTTGCATTTTTTTTTTTTTTTTGCTCTTCAAGTTTTATGAATTATTGGAATAGAATGTAGTTGAATCTGTCAAAATGAAACAATGAATAATATCAACAAATGGTGGATTAATGCTTTTAATGTAAGTTTATTCTATGCTCTTTTTTATATTTATTTATTTGTAAATTTGAATCAAATCAATTTGATTGAAATAATCATTAAAATAATAATTCATCATAAACACACAGGAGAGAGAAAAACATTTTTTTATAACGTGTTCCAAACATATCGAAATTTTTATTTTTTTGAGAAAAACACAAACAAACCGTGTTGTGTATTCTTTTTTTTGAGACAATTAGATAGATAGAAGAAAAACATTTCATGTTTTAGAGATCAGTCAAAAAACTCAAACTCAAAACGCTGATTGGTAAGAGATGCTAAAAGTTTGAACTATGGATATTGGAATCAAACTCCTAAGCCACCATTTTCCCCAGAGTTCAGATCTAGCTCTAACAACCAATACACAGAGGGTTCAATAATGTATTCCGATATCAAGCTAAAGGAATTGCATCTCAAAAATTTCCCAGTTAACTATTGAAATTAGCAAACTTCCACTAGGCTAGAAACAAATCAAGTTACCTTTGAACTCTAGATGGCCGAAACCGTGGGACTTCCAATGGAAACTTATGGATCTCGTCCATCCATGGATTCTTCTCTTTGTGGGATTTACGGTGCGAAGACTTCCAAGCAGCACTGTTGCACTTAAATCCCAAACCAAAAGCTATCCGCCATGTCCTTTCCCCTTTCTTGATCCTTCCTTTGGCTTCCCTGTAAAAGAGTTCATACCAAAGAGAGCTACTCGATGTGTTGCTGAACCGGTTAAGGGTCATTCTCGAAGGTTCCATGTGCCAATCTGAAAGCTGCAGATTCTTCTTTTCATTGAGCACCGCTGGTCAAATCTTTGGATAGAGAAACTCCGATCCTTTCCGTAGGATCCTCCTTTTGAGTCACACAAGAGAAGCACTTATCATCTGCGCCTTTGTGGGTCCGAAACGTGTGCACCAATTTGTACCTGGAGCGCCAGCAGTCGGATGTTTTGTTGGATAGCAAAATTGTAGCTCCTCCCATCCTGAATAAGCAATTCGACATGAGCATTGATCTCTCATTTCCAAAGTACCAATTTAGAGTTATGTTCTCCATGCTAATGACCCAGGCATAAGAATTTGGATTAACTTGGAGGAGGTCCTTGGCCCGGTCAATCGAAATCAAACCAGCGCCACATTCCACCGAACTTATAGCTGATGATATCCCCTTTCAACTTGTAATGATTGATGACCATTGCAGATAGAGATGGGGTTGGGTTGAACAAGCTACAATTGACAATGAGGATCCCAATGTCTTTTGGTTTCGACGATGTCTTCTCAAGCAGTTTATCAAGAGCGCCAAACATTACCATCTCGGCCTCCTTTCTTGCTTCTGCTTTACAGGGGTTCGGAGGTACTGTAAGAACGGCCTCTGGAAGATAAGTCGACTCCCCTAGTCCCGACCTCTCAAAAATCTTCCTTTGAAACTCAAGATTCTCTTCAGCGAATCTGCCTAGTGCATTTCCTTTCATTGTACAGCTTAGAACAAGAGAAATTGACTAGATAAACAGGTCGAGGCTGTGTGAGGAAGTAAAGGGGAAGTAAAGGGTAGACAGGAACACGAGACGGGTCGAACATCAGATCACCAAGATGAGACTGAACCGCAGATGATCCCCAAGATCACAGAGTTCCTGGATCGAGAATGTCGAGAGTTGTGCAGCGATGATAACAACGGGAGGGGTCAAGAAGAGGTACATTCCATGGGTTATTAGATAATGATATCCATCTTCACATACTTCAGTTTCACCGATTGCTTGAAGTGAGGGAGCGTCCTAGAAGAGGACTCTTGGATCAACGGCTCATCTGGATTCGAAGAAGACATCTTGTTCTCTTTTCCAGGGGGAAATCAAGATACTCAAACGGGATTTTAAAGTCTAAACTGACACGAACTGAATGCAACAGTGAAATTAGGTGTGAACAGTCCCCACGAAAGAGACTTTCAAGCAATACACCTCCGAATGATTGCGAAAGACAACACCATCGCATTGAATCAAGACAGTGGCAACGGCAAAGGTACCACACAGCGAGAGACAGTGCAAAATGCGAAATTTCCCCACAGACTACCCCAGAAAAGCAGCGAAGCGGCCTCAATCCCTGCAAGAATCGACAAACCCATTTCTTGAAATCAGCCAAAAGTTCGAACTTAACTGCAGAGTCAGTGAGTCCATTATCAGATTGGATTTCAGTTTGTTCTAGTCATACGGTGTTGTCAAAGTTGGAAATTTGATATTCACTTTGCATTTGATATCCCCTTTCTGAATTAGCATAGAACCCTTGTCCTTTCTAAATAAAAATCGAGAAACAACTTCTGATGAAAGATATTTCGTTATGGGAACAAACCGGCGAAACACTAACATTTGTTGGCCAACTTATGTACATTTAGAAAGGCTGGTCACCCTTTACATTCGACAGCAAAGATTCGAGATCCCCAATGGTGAAGCCATGCATAATGAATCAGCAACTGATATCAAAATTCTAAGTTGCCTGTATTCTCCGTCTACCCGAAAAAGAACAAAACATGAAAATCTACTTGACAATTAATATCGCTCTACTGTGCGCAAAGATGGGGAATACTTAATAACTTCCACATCTATCGAATGTCACAAAGTCCAGACCTAGAGGATAGTGGTTAGAACTCAGATAAGACATTTTTAACAGGTGCAAACCATATAATAATTTTCAAGAGGGTTGCCAGTACCTATTGTCCATTCTTGCCATTTTTCTTCCTAAAATTAGACATCCATTCTTCCTCCAAAACTAGAACCCCAATGCCAGCTCTTTTCCAAACTAAATTCATCAATAAAAGGGTCATTGATTCGGTTTGATCAGGCGGTCAAATGCTTGATCTTGAATGTAACGGATTTTGATTTGAATTCCTGTTTCCCACTTAGAGAAACTTCAAGGTCACCCCTCATAAAGTTACGCAGGGTCAGGCCTTACCCAAGGTAGGTGGACTATAGGCGTTTTTTCGTACTGCCGAGGGCATTTTCTTTCTATATATTAGCTTGCCAGCACCAGAATCTAAGTTAGGAAATGGTTTCTGAGAGTCCTCAGCTTGGAAAAGAATGTAACAGACATGATGACATCAAAAATATGGAGAAAAACTGCGGTCGATTAGCCAGTTATCACCTTGCGAATCATGAGTCAATATCACTTCTCTTCATCATGACAGTTAAGTGATCCTCCCCACGAAAACCCTTCCCAGCTTTCGCATGCTCTCCTGCAGCAGTATCGCCTCATCACTGTTTCGATCATCAACGTCAAACGCTACGTCGAAACCAAGCAAACCAAAGCGATAGTTTGAACTGGGAATGCAATGAAATATCAGATCCCTCTTTCATAGTCCACTGAATGTCTTTATGTTTGTTCGCAAGTACGTTAAATTATACGTCCATATACCTTTGCAGAGATATAGCTATTTATGTAGAGAGAGTATCAGCATAGATCGCATAGCGTTCTTTTTCTACGCGAGTATTCTTCTGGAACTACTTTGATGCTGTATACATAGCCCACTGACACCTAAGAATTCCCCCTTGCAGCTGGAGCAAGTCGCTGACAGAGGCATTCAAGAGAAGCAAAGTAAAAAGGTAAGAAGTGGGCGAGTTCAAATGTAATAGGTACAGAAGATACAAGATATAGAAGATGCTATGTTTCATCGAATAGAGTATTTTAAGGTTAAGAATACCCATGAGACAGCTGGAATTTCGCTTTCTTTATCCACTGCTAACTAATCTTTGATTAAACCTTTTCGGTTTTCCACTCTTTTGTAATATTTACAGCAACAGAAAAAAAAAATTAAAAAAATAATAAATCTCACTTTTCCCCACAAAAACAGATTCAATACGTCACGCTATTATTCATGCATATGCAAAAAATTGATGATAAGAAGCATGTCGATAGGATATGTAAAGTCTATGACCCAAAAATAAAATAAAAGTAAATATTGCAGCGTCTTTGAAGCACTAACTAAGATAACTGTCTTCAGTCAGTATAAGAATGCCATACAACTAAGCCTTCAAACTATGCTCAGTATTCACGATTTATTCTTTCTGACTGAAATTCTAACACCGTGTAATTTTCCTTGTTTCTGAATCATGTCTCAAGATCATTAAAATCTGCCTCCTACTATAACAAAGGGTACGTTGCGTAGCATTGAACAAGTAGGGATCCATCTTCCAGTGTCTGGATCATACATCTCGACATCTGAAAAGAGCTCGCAGTCAGCTGCACCACCAATTGCAAATATCTTATCCTTTAGAGATGCCCCCACTAGGCATCCTCTTCGCTGATTCATTGAAGGTCGATCAGTCCATTTATTGCACTCCTGGCTGTATGACTCCACTATAGTACGCAGAAGAAAATCTTTGTTATGCCAAGTGAGATACAACTAGAAGAAACTTCATGCTTTGAATCTAAAAAATTGATGCAGTCTATCCACCCAAACACTACTCCAGCAAGCACAATATCATCAGAGCAATTAGTACCTGTGTCATGCTCATGCCATACATCATCATAAAAACCACAAAAACATATAGTTCACCTCTTAATTTTGCCACTGAATCTTGAGAGCACACAAATCTCATAGGAGACAGTGAAGTCATGATATCTTCATGAGTAGAATAAAGATATGAGGCTGATAAATGGGAAGAACCATCATATCCTCCCACTATGAATATTGACTCATTAAAAGGAGGAGGTTTGCAACCAGTCTCATACCGAGTTTCAACGACAGGCCCAACAGATGAAGATTCCCTGAGCTCTAATGCTTTGCATCTATCTTCTAGACAGTAAATTTTCTGTCTCTGCAATCCAGTAAGAGTTCATCCACAATGTCAATAAGTTCACTCATAGAACCATTAACAGCATCAACTAGGACCATATCAGCATATAAAGAACTTTTGCTTGACAGGAAGTGACATAAATACAATTCTAGAAAGTAGACGTCCCATAAGAATGATTCTTGTACTTTATAATTTTCTCTTCCAGTACTGACATTACTACACCCAACAAATATACAATGTTAAGTAGGACAAAAGCCACAAAACAAAAAGCTATAATGATAATAGAACAGCAATAACTGATATTGTTGATTCATAGCATCATAAGAGTTGGATTATCATGTCTATGAAAACATAGACTTATCATATGCATCTTCTCAGCTAAGCAAGAATGACTGTTGATGTTAACAGATTATCATGTCTGTGCAATATTAAAGGGAACAAGTTAGTCAGTGTGTTAGCACTGAGTCAGAGTCCAGAATCTGCACATGCAGATACAAGCTTCCTAAGATAAGTAATTTGTAAGGCAGTTAAAGAGGCCCAATTTTAATTTTAAGCTGGACTAGAAACGACAAATGAGATTTGACTAACAGGGATGGACATACACACGGAATGGGCAGAAATTGTCAAACGATGAGGGATATTTCAACAGAAACATACCAGCTCCTTCTCAATAAAACTAAATCTTTGGGCTTGTTCCAACTGAGATAACACGAGCCCTCGCACTTCACATCGCAACTGCAAAGCACATTTGACTATGTTACAACTGACAAGGTACTGAACTAATAGCCAAAAGTGGATACAGTAAAATAGAAGAACGGGTGGCTCTAATTACCTCAGCAACAATTTCTGAAACACCTACATTAAGTGACAGCACTTTAGTGCCTTCCTCCAGGTTGTCAGGTGCCATTTCTGTTGTGATCATCGTGGATGAAGAATCACAACTGGAAGTGAACTCATAAGGAATCAGACCTTGAGTCTCTGTCACTGCCAGGGTAGGTGAACTCAGCTGAGAAGAAGTGCTAGAAGAAATGCTCACACAGGACAAAGCCATAGATTTCTTTTCTATGCATAAAGCCTCTTCATCCCTCTCCTTATCTATATGGGGTTGGGACATATGGCTCTCTCTATTAAAGTTAGGGGCAACAACTGAAGCATCCCCTAAAATGCTCCTATCATCAATTGGAGAAAACCTGGTTTCCGGATCCACAACCTTAAATTCATCATGTTCACTGGTTGCACAAGAAGTTGATGAAGCACCTCTGAGGTGTATCCAAGCCTCCTTAGCAGCTTCATAACTTGGTTCCGAGCTTGCATGCTCTTCAAACTCCTTCCTACTCTCAAGTGGAGAAGGACATGTAGATGCATTTATATAAGCTGCAACAGGCACAGAGCCCTCAGGATTGCATTGACCTGACACAATAACTCCAACTTCAGCTGCAAATCCCGCTATGTCATCAGTTTCTTCCCCTGTTAGGTCATCAAATCCTTTCACTCCTGTAGCTAGAGACTTGGAACTTTGAGGTTGCTCCCCAGCATTAGAAGTTGAATCAGACCTGAACAGAGAGCTCCACAACTTTCGAGGAATATTATTTGCATAGGCATAACTTCGACTCTGATCAGCTTCATCATGCTCTGGCGCTGCAAACTCATTGGTATCAGATCCCAATAGTAGTCTCTCTTTCTCAGGCCTATGACTCACATTAGACCTCCAGTCTCCAATAACCTGATTTGGCTGAGCAAGATCCCATCCACTGGCAGGTGTCTTGGCTCTTTCACCTCCTATCCTACTCTTAAAAGCAAGCAAATCTTTCTCCACAGTGATCTGTCTGTCTGGATATTTTGCCCTTGGAATAGTTGCATCAATTCGATTACACATAAACACGCATATCAATTTTGTTGTCTGTTCTTGATCAAGTTCAAACCAGAAGTGCTTTGTACTATAGTAGTTGGAAATTATTACTGGTTGGAACTGCTCTTCCACCAAAGGCTGGCAGTCAATACGCCTTTTCACCTTAACCTTTAACATGAGCATTAACCAAGTAATCATCACAAGCCACAATATGAGAGCATGTACAAAATGAACAATCAACGAATCATGCCACATACCTGCGCAGGATAGGGGGTTTCTTCAGAGGGTTCCTTTGTCCATGCACGTATGTCTATATTCATTTGGCCTCTGCTAGTGGCTTCAAACACGCCATGCAATTTCCTATCGCTGTAGTTGAATAAGAAAAGCGCCAACCCAGGTTCAATCTTCTTAATATATGCATAATGTAGACGAGGCAGACCTGTTCAAGCATTTTAAGAGTTCCTCAAACTCAAAGGTAGCCCATTGTGCGCAACGAAATCCAAAACGAGTTTTGCATGGCACGCATTAAGAAACATCCAACTGACCAAATAGCTTCTTTGCATAACACTCCTTAATGGTATGGTGAGTGCATCCCAAAATTACTCCGCCAAGATCCTTTCTACACAGATTCCTTGCAGATGTGCTGCAATTGGATATCCCGTTTTGGCGGCACGCTTCCTCCAAGAAGTGATTATTTTTCTTGGCCTTTCCACCCATTCTGCTATCCAAAATTATAAGCACGCTTGATTTAATTCAAGCAGTGGCAACATGACAAAATGAATGCTAAGCTAGACAGCGTGCGAATCAACGATTTCCACGTCCCTTTACACCAACAACGTTAAGGAGAGGACGATAGGAAAATATAGGACTCCAGCTATAAAATTTTACGTGATTGCATGATTTAATACTTAATGGATCCATGTTGATATCTGGTCCAACATTGAAGCTTGAAAACTTATCACAATCGGAGATAAATGAAGTGATAAGTGAACATGGGACTCTGTTCTCTATCGGACCCTTTGCTTTAACAAATAAGGATAGTAATATTTGATGTAAATAATTACATAAATATCACTTCACGAGAGCTCTTTTAGTCCATATGGGACTTAAGATTGTCACAAACTCCTGGCTTTCACCTTGGAAACACACGAAGCAAATAGGTTTTTAAAGGTGAACCCAATAAATTCTTCAGGATGTTCCTACCATGTAAGACATTGTGCCAAACAAATACAAGGCCATGGCCTGGAACTTGATTTCCACACGTTGCAAGACCAATGTTTAAATTTATCCAGCAATTTTTACATGTTACATGAAGGGATCATGTAATGAGTATGACCAAAAGCACTCAGTAGGAATGCCCAGCAAGTATTAGAATTCCATGCAAATAACAACTAAGCGAAGCATTTCTCTCGGGGGATACCAATAGTGATTTAGATTTTCTTGAGGTGCTGCAGTCATTACATCCATGAACAAAAAATTCAATAAAATGCATCAGAACACACGAGTCCATTCGCTCAAAAGTCAAAAAACCATATATATGAATCAATTCACAGAACAAATATGGATTGTAAATAAGTATTTTTTACAAACTTGGCCTCCTAGATTACATTGAGAAGTTTGAGAAAAGTAATATATATATATATATATATATATATATATTATATATATATCCACTTTATTCTATTGGCGCCCAACACAAGTATATTTTCCACTTTCCTTATCTCCATTTTCTTTCATATTAGAACAGTAGATGGGATATTCCCTTATCACTTTTCACCATGGGACATGCATTCCCCTTCATAAGACTCAATTTCCTCGCATGAAAATCTCACTTGAAGACCATAACAGCAGTTGGATAAAAAAAATATTCTCTTTCCCGCACCAGTTCCTTCGTTCGATAATCTAATGATATATATAAAGCACGTTCAATGAAACCTTTCAAACCTCAAACTCGTACGACAAAACTGCCACGAAGACCAGTCCCAAACATATAAGACAAATTATGATAGTCCATATCGACAAAATCGACAAAAAAAAAAGCTTTTAATTTCCAAATGAATAGCATGATTTTGATTCAACAACATAACTACAATATTTTTCTCCAATATTTTTGGTTCGACTCTTCCGCAATCCATTATCTCCCACGCTCGTTAGAATTTATTCCAAGAGGACTCAAAAATCTTGGATCATTCTCCCTATCCACAGCAAAAATCTTTGCCATTCGGCACGCACGCGCCTCTACTATTTTGCTAGTGATGAAAACGAAGAAGAGGAACGCCGAGAAAAAAGGAAATATTTTCTCATCTCGCGTCTTTCAAAGGACAGCAATCTTCGTCAACTTCCTTCCGATACACTCTCCGTCAACTTCCTTCCGATACACTCTCCGAACGAACGAACGCCTCGAAAACGCAGGCGATCGCGGGAGTGTTTCCAGTGCCGCTTCGCCTCAAAAACGCAGAAGAATCAGGAACCGCTTTGCCTTCCGATTACACCTCGACGAAAAAACGCGAAACGGATTTTCGAGAAAGTCTCGCAACAGGCTCGACCGAGATAGAG
The DNA here is from genome assembly GCA_017140325.1 of Eucalyptus leucophloia subsp. euroa. Taxonomy (NCBI): domain Eukaryota; kingdom Viridiplantae; phylum Streptophyta; class Magnoliopsida; order Myrtales; family Myrtaceae; genus Eucalyptus; species Eucalyptus leucophloia. The sequence goes on along the minus strand of CM029470.1, from coordinate 22,441,606 downwards.
AACGAACGAAAAACCTCAGCGTCCAAAAACCTCGAAACGACGACGAGACGAGCGACGCCTCGAGAAAGAAGGATCCTTTCGCCTCTATATCCGTATAGCTCGAAATGGCAACGCACCAGAACCGCTCGAGACGATCGTTCATCGAAAAAATACAAAGCCAAGGCCGCACGAACATTGGCAACATCAACCTCGATTTGGTTCGACTTCGCGAGACGCAAAACCGAAACCGAAAAAAAAGAAAAAAAAAAAAGAGTAAATCTTCACCTGGAGAGAATCGCCGATCAGCGAGCTGCACGATGCCGAGAACGAAAGCCGAGAGCGGAAGCTGCGCCGAGAGAACCGTGACGCTTCGAAGAGCGACCGCGAATGGAGAAGCCTGTGAGCTTGCACTGAAGCTCGAGCAGGCTACTCTTACAAGCGCGAAAGCAGGCAGGGAGAGAGGGAGAGGGCGAGAGAGCAGTCGCCAAAAATGGTGGTGGGAGTGGAAAAGCAAACGAGGCGCGCAACGAGCCCCCGCCTTCGCTTGAAACGAGTCCTCAGCCCCTACGTACGGAGAGGCGCGTGGGGCGTAGGATTTTACTCTTTTGTCCCCGTCGTGGCGTTTGCGTTTCCCCGCAGGGCGCCGGCCTGATCTTTTCATATCCCCTCCGAGCCGCGGACGCGTGGCCGCTCCCGGGGGGCGAGGAGATCGTGGGGCAGTCACATCAACGGATTTCCCGATCCTTTCTCGACGAGGGCAATCGTGTCATTTCGCGTTGGAACTAGTACTGATTGGAGATGGGGAAACTGCCCATTTTGATATTGATGCTCTTGTTTTCTTTTATTTTTTGTTATTTCTGTTTTGGCCCTTAATTGGTGCTCGTACTAGAAGTTAATCCCTTATATTAGAGGTAAAACTGGGAACAATTGAGCCAGCTATAGGAATCGGTTTCGAGTTCCTATTTTTATCAATTCAGTTCTCAGATTCTGAGTAAGAATCAAATCAAGAACTGGAAAATCAGATCCAGAATAAGAAATCGATAAAGCTTAAGTATGTATTTTGAACTTTTTATTATTTATTTTAGTATATGTGCTTACTTTTTTTATATAGATTATTGCTTTTGACAAATAACCATTTTGATTAACTAAAAACGAAATAAAAAAATTGATCCATTGGAGCTGATTGACACGAGTAAATTTTAGATTTCATTTATACAAAATTATTTTGAACTTGTGGTTTGTGAGCAACAAAAAGCTGCACTTGTCTCTAGACCTTCTGCTCCTTGTACTTGCACATGCCCTTTACATGAACTTTCTTTAGTAGTCATGGTGCAACCTATATAGCACGGACACGCGACACGCGACACGCGACGCGACACGACACGACACGATACGCGATACGTCATTTCTTAAAAAGTAAAGAATTCCGACACGTTCCGACACGTTATATATTAAATAAATTTTTTTATTTTTAATTAATTTGATTCAAATTCACAAATAAATAAATAAGAACTTATAATAAATTTACACTATTTATTCATAAAAAAATTTAAAAAATATATTCATAATTAATAGGTGTGCATATTTAAAAATATATTTTTTATTTTAACAAAAATTATTCCCCCTCAAATCCTCTCTCCTCATTTCTCTCTCCCCCTCTTTTCCCACGCCACCACCCTCAAAATCCTCCCCTTCGATTTCTGCGATCTGCCCCCTCTCTCTCTCCCCCTCCCCTTCCCCCTACGCCCACTTGCTGCCTGCGCCCCCCATCAATCACTCCCAGACCCCTCAGTCTCCTCTCTCTCTCTCTCTCTCTCTCTCTCTCTCCCAACGCCACCACCTGCTCCCTGCGTCCCCCATCAATCGTCCCCATCCCCTTCGATTTCTTCCTCTTCTCTCCTCTGCCCCTTCCCTTCCCTTTCCCCCCACACCACCACCTGCTCCCCTGCAAGGCTGCGCCCCCATCACAATCCCCTCCATCCCCGTTCTTCCCATGCTGTCTCTCCCCTCCCCCTCCCCCTCCCCCACGCCACACCCTTCTCCTCGCCCCCTCAGTTTCTTCCTCACGATCTTCTCAACTCTTTCGGTCGCCTCATCGCTGTCGCCTCCGCCCTTCCTCCTTCGCAGCAGATGCAGGCTGCAGCCTCGCGGCGAGGCCCTCGCCGCCGGCCCTCCATGGCTCAGTTTATGCTCTTCCTCTCGCCGTCGCGGCCTCACCTCCGCTTCCTCGACCTCACCTCTCTACCCACCATCGTCTTCTTCAACAATCTCTTTCGGACACGCGTGTCGACGCGTGTCGAAAAAGTTGACCACGTGTCGGATTTCTCGACACGCGTTGACCGCGTGTCCGAACGTGTCCGAGCGTGTCCGAACGTGTCGGACATGTCGACACGTGTCGAACACGACTCGGAAGGCTCGGCAACGTGTCCGTGCTTCATAGGGTGCAACGCGTGCCAAAAATGCTTTTGAGAATTTTTCCAAATTCCAATCATCGAAATGTGCCAAAATATCCGGACAAAAATATATAAAATGATTTAGGGTACATTTGTTTCGCAAAAAAATAAATAAAAAGGATCACTTATATTTTTCAAATAATTTATCAATAAAATATTTTCATTATCGATATAATTTACATTTAAATATTTTCATAGCATATTTTCCTAATCCATGAAAATATTTTCTTCTTCATATTTGTAAGTGATATAAATAATTATTTCTAAAATAATATTTTTCAAATTATTCAATTTTTTTCATAAAGAGTATCTTGAAATTTTATTGGAAAACTTAAAGAAACAGGGGCCGATTTTACCGGATTAGAGATAGTGGAGGTTTTAAACTAATGTAATTGAAGAATAGGGGAGATAGATTATAAAGAGTAGCTCGGGAATTTTGCTTTGTGCGAAAAAATTGGTGGTACAGAGATTTGAGAAGCTCGAAATCATGGGAAATAACAATTGCATTTATATCTTTTGCTTCCTGTCGAGGGTTTCGGTTGATTTTTCTCGAATGCGACAAGGTTGGTAGAAATGAGAAGATGCATGTCCCGATCAATCAAAAGAAGCAGGCGTGAGAAAAGACCAGGCGTTGCGGAGGATTAGAAAAAGATTCTTCCTGTATCAAATTCTCTCGAAGACTTTCGGGAACGTAGAGAATTAAAACTCTTATTGAACCTTGGTCTGATCGAAATTTTGAAGCCATGTGCATGTAATTGTGCGCATGTGATTGGGAAAAAAGCTTCCTTTTATTCTTCTGTGTTCTTTTCGCGGGTTTATAACTCGCCCGGGTCGTCCTTTTCAAGCAACAATCAAAATTCACCTTGGAACTTTCCTGCTATGCATTAACAAATTTCCAATCTTTCCAAAGTCTCTCGTGCAGGTTGGGTCTCAATGTTGTAAAAGGCGAGCGATCGAATAATAATATAGACAGAAGAAGAAAATAAATCGGATACCGGATTTACGTGATTCGGTTGTAAAGACTTACGTTCACGGGAGAGCAGCGACGGATTTCACTATGGATTAAGCGATACAAGGAGATTAGAGTCACTCAAACACTCTCTTGGTGTTTCCCAAGCCCTAATTGCATCTAATAACTCACGCAATATTTAGCCTTGAAATTTCTCAAGAAATAATCTCTTAATCTCATAAAAGAATTACACGCAAATCTTACTACAGAATTTGATCGACTTGAGCACTAAATCTTCTTGAATGTAATTCACGAACAAGAATGACAAAGAAAATCATTTCCAAGCACTCGATGACGAGACGACGCTTCAAAACCAATTCTTCATAATTAACCTTCATGCCACCCATGGCCACAAGTCTATAAATAAGTGAGACCCTTATTCTTTTACCGATTTCTCGTAAGATTTTGTTTCCTATCTAACACACACATTAATCCCAGTTAAGGTGCAAATCAAAGTCAACACCAAACATTCTTATTTTGTTGTTATCTTGAACAATTTTATCCAAAACATATCTCTGTATATTTTAAACAAAATCCATGTCTAAGTGAAAGTTGGACTTTCATATTTTAGTGACTAGACTCTCCAACACAGATTCAAATTTTAGGAAGTTAATTCGAAGATTTTTTTGCTCAATTTTGAATGTTCGAAACATATCCAATTCGAAATATTCGAAATTTTGCATTTAGCTCAAACTCGAGACATATTTTAACACTTAACAATGTCGCTACGTCATCCCTCGCTATCTCTCATCGATCCTCATCCTTGTTGTGCTATTGTTGCTCCGATCCCATGCAGACGTCGACACCATGTTGATATTCGGTCCAACATTGAAGCTTGAAAACTTATCACAATCGGAGATAAATGAGGTGATAAGTGAACATAGGACTCTGTGCTCTATCAGACCCTTTGCTTTAACAAATAAGGATAGTAATATTTGATGTAAATAATTACATAGATATCACTTCACGAGAGCCCTTTTAGTCCATATGAGACTTAAGATTGTTACAAACTCCTGGCTTTTACCTTGGAAACACACGAAGCAAGTAGGTTTTTTAAGGTAAACCCAATAAATTCTTCAGGATGTTCCTACCATGTAAGACATTGTGCCTAACAAGTACAAGGCCATGGCTTGGAACTTGATTTCCACATGTTGCAAGATCAATGTTTAAATTTATCCAGCAATTTTCACATGTTACATGAAGGGATAATGTAATGAGTATGAACAAAAGCAGTAGGAATGCCCAGCAAGTACTAGAATTTCATGCAAATAACAACTAAGTGAAGCATTTCTCTCGGGGATACCAATAGTGATTAGATTTTCTTTAGGTGCTGCAGTCATTACATCCATGAACAAAAAATTCAATAAAATGCATCAGAACACACGAGTCCATTTGATCAAAAGTCAAAAAACCATATATATGAATCGATTTACAGAACAAACGAAAAAACGCAGCAATCTTCGTCAACTTCCTTCCTATAGACTCTCCGAACGAACGCCTTGAAAACGCAGGCGATCGCGGGAGTCTTTCTAGTACCGCTTCGCCTTCGATTAGACCTCAACAAAAAAACGCGAAACGGATTTACGAGAAAGTCTCGCAACAGGGCTCGACCGACTCTCGCAATGCGTCGTCTCGCTCGAGAGGGGAAACAAACCGACGAACCGCGCAACGCAGATAGAGAACGAACGAACGAAAAACCTAAGCGGATCGCGCACGGCCGAACGACTCCGAAAACCTCGAAACGACGACGAGACGAGCGACGCCTCGAGAAAGAAAGATCCTTTCGCCTCCGTATCCGTATAGCTCGAAATAGCAACGCACCAGAACCGCTCGAGATCGTTCATCGAAAAAAACAAAGCCGAGGCGGCGCGAACATCGGCAACATCAACCTCGATTTGGTTCGACTTCGCGAGACGCGAAATCGAAACCGAAAAAAAAAAGAGAGTAAATCTTCACATGGAGAGAATCGCCGATCAGCGAGCTGCACGATGCCGAGAACGAAAGCCGGGAGCGGAAGCTGCGCCGAGAGAACCGTGACGCTTCGACGAGCGACCGCCAATGGAGAAGCCTGTGAGCTTGCACTGAAGCTCGAGCAGGCTACTCTTCCAAGCGCGAAAGCAGGCAGAGAGAGAGGGAGAGGGCGAGAGAGCAGTCGCCGAAAATGGTGGTGGAAGTGGAAAAGCAAACGAGGCGCGCAACGAGCCCCCGCCTTCGCTTGAAACGAGTCCTCAGCCCCTACGTACGGAGAGGCGCGTGGGGCGTGGGATTTTACTCTTTTGTCCCCGTCGTGGCTTTTGCCTGATCTTTTCATATCCCCGCCGAGCCGCGGACGCGTGGCCGCTCCCGGGGGGCGAGGAGATCGTGGGGCAGTCACATCAACGGATTTTCCGATCATTTCTCGATGAGGGCAATCGTGTCATTTCCGCGTTGGAACTAGTACTGATTGTAGATACGGGAACTGCCCATTTTGATACTGATGCTCTTCTTTTCTTTTTACTTTTTTTTCTTTTATGTTATTTCTGTTTTGGCCCTTAACTGGTGCTCGTACTAGAAGTTAATCCCTTATATTAGAGGTAAAACTGGGAACGATTGAACCAGCTAGAGGAATCCGTTTCGAGTTCCTGTTTTTATCAATTCAATTCTCAGATTCTGAGTAAGAATCAAATCAAGAACTCGAAAATCAGATCTAGAATGATAAATTAATAAAGCTTAATTATGTATTTTGAACTTTTTACTATTAATTTTAGTATATGTGCTTATTTTTTTATGGATTATTGCTTTTGACAAATAACCATTTTGATTAACTAAAAACGAAATAAATAAATAAAAATTGATCGATTGGAACCGATTGACACGAGTAAGTTTTAGATTTCATTTATGCAAAGTAATTTCAAGTTCCAAAAATTAATAAATCGTTTCCAACTTACTTTCATATACATAGAACGTGACTTGCGAGCAGCAAGAAGCTACACAACCTTCTGCCCCTTATACTTGCACATGCCCTTTTACATGAACTTTTGTTTAGTAGCCACTTGTGACACTTGCACATGCGTTTCTTTAGTAGCCAAAAATGCTTTTGAGAATTTTTCCAAATTCTAATCATCAAAATGTGCCAAAATATCCTAACAAAAATATATGAAATGATTTAGGATACATTTGTTTCATAAATAAATAAATAAATAAGATTGCTTATATTTTTCAAATAATTTATCAATAAAAATATTTTCATTATCGATATAATTTATATTTAAATATTTTCATAGCATATTTTCTTAATCCATGAAAATATTTTTTTATTTATATTTGTAAGCGATATAAATAATTATTTCTAAAATAATATTTTTCAAATTATTCAATTTTTTTTTCATAAAGAGTGCCTTGAAATTTTATTTGAAAACCTAAAGAAATAGCGGCCGATTTTACTGGATTAGAGATAGTGGAGGTTTTAAACTAATGTAATTAAAGATTAGGGGAGACAGATTATAAAGAGTAGCTCGGGAATTTTGCTTCATGCGAAAAAATTGGTGGTACTGAGATTTGAGAAGCTCGAAATCAAGGGAAATAACAATTTTCTTTTGCTTCCCGTCGAGGGTTTCGGTTGATTTTTTGCATTCGTACTAAAGATTTGAGAAGCTCGAAATCACGGGAAATAACAATTACATTTATATCTTTTGCTTCCCGTCGAGGGTTTCGGTTGATTTTTCTCGAATGCGATAAGGTTGGTAGAAACGAGAAGATGCATGTCCTGATCAATCAAAAGAATCAGGCGCGAGAAAAGACCAGGCGTTGTGGAGGATTAGAAAAAGATTCGTCCTGTATCAAATTCTCTCGAAGACTTTCGGGAACGTAGAGAATTAAAACTCTTATTGAACCTTGGTCTGATCGAAATTTTGAAGCCATGTGCATGTAATTGTGCGCATGTGATTGGGAAAAAAGCTTCATTTTATTCTTCTGTGTTCTTTTCGCAGGTTTATAACTTGCCCGGATCGTCCATTTCTAGCAACAATCAAAATTCACCTTGGAACTTTCCTGCTATGCATTAACAAATTTCCAATCTTTCCAAAGTCTCTCCTACAGGTTGGGTCTCAATGTTGCGAAAGACGAGCGATTGAATAATAATATAAACAGAAGAAGAAAATAAATCGGATACCGGATTTACATGATTCGGTCGTAAAAACTTACGTCCACGGGGAGAGCAACGACGGATTTCACTATAGATTAAGCAATACAAGGAGATTAGAGTCACTCAAACACTCTCTCGGTATTTCCCGAGCTCCAATTACACCTAATAACTCAGGCAATGTTTAGCCCCAAAATTCCTCAAGAAATAATCTTAATCTCACGAAGGAATTACATGCAAATCTTACCACAAGATTTGATTGACTTGAAGACTAAATCTTCTTAGATATAATTCATGAACAAGAACGACAAAAAAAATCCCTCCCAAGCACTCGATGACAAGACGACGCTTCAAAACCAATTCTTCATGATCAACCTCCATGCCACCCATGGCCACAAGTCTATAAATAAGTGAGACCCTTATTCTTTTGCCGACTTCTTATAGGATTTTGTTTCCTATCTTGCCTGACACGCACATTAATCCCAGTTAAGGTGCAGATCAAAGTCAACACCAAACATTCTTATTTTGCTGTTATCTTTAACGATTTTATTCAAAATATATCTTTGTATATTTTAAACAAATTCAAGTCCAAGTAAAAGTTAGACTTTCCTATTTCAGCAATCAAACTCTCCAACGCAGATTTGAATTTTGGGAAGTTGATCCGAAGATCTTGTTGCTCGATTTCGAATGTCCGCATCATATCCAATTTAGAATATTCGGAATTTTGCATTGGATTCAAACTCGAGACATATTTTAACACTCAACAATGTCGCAACATCGTCCCTCGTTGTCTCTCATCGATCCTCATCCTCGCTGTGCTATTGTTGCTCCGATCCCATGCGGATGTTAGCACTGTTGGTCACTACGATCCTCTATATATGTGTAAGTACCATGTGTTATCACACCGGCTGTTAATTTCTAGTATATCTGCGGGCCACGTTACTACAATTTGATCTTTGTTTGTATATTGATGCATTATGGGTAATATAATCGCAGCGATCGCTCGTTTCGGGTACGACCCATTGCAATTCTCCTTGAGCTTCCTGTTCGCAGCCGCTGGGAAGGCATTTGGGACAACGATGGCGCTTGCGGGAGGCAATTTTGGATTTGGTGCATAAGTGCCGACCGGCCAAAGACTTGCAATCCAGCCCAATGGTCCAGGTCAGGATCGTGGACCAGGCACTCAGTGCAGTCTCCCTATCCTCTTCGGACCGCGTCCCCATTGTCTTGTCCAAGACCATGTTCGAGGCCATTGCAAATCCATCCGCATCATCCGTAAACGTTGAGTTTGCACAGTAAGTAGCCGGTTCATTGATTGGATTATTGTTCATTATTTTGCTTTCGATTTGTGTCTTTGTAGATTTATCTCAATTTTCGGGAAATCTTTGGTGATCGTTGTGTGATTTACATGCAGGGTTTGAAGTGATCAAGAGGATACTTTGGAAGCGAAGCAAAGCAAAGCAGGGTCTGGGAGACCAAATTAATACCCTTCTTGTTGAGGGTTTACATATAATACTTCGATACAAGACATGATACATAGTAATTGATTATGATACAAGCTGAAATTTTTTATATATTTATTTCCTTACTACTCAATCTAACATACTCTGCCAACTATAACTTGAGTTACAACAATTGAAGGCTCAAATATGATGCTATTATAATTGACTCTATTCTTCACATCAAAATAAAAATGGATGGATATTGTTAGAAATATAGTTGCTAGCTATATGATCTATAAGCTCAATATTAAAACTTTTAGGAGCGCACAATAAAAACCCGATACCTTTCACATGGGAAGATTAGTAAGTGGTAGCCCAAGTCAAAAGTGAGTGTTAGGTCTGCTAACCCCTTCATCCAGGTATCCTTCCGGATCAAGATAAGATTTAAAGTTTGCCATTAGGAGCGCTCACCAAGTGGTAGCCCAAATCCAAGGACATTAACACATCTAGTAAGATCCACCTTCATGTAAAAAGATAGTAACTGAATTGGTCAATGTACAATAGGTTTAGGATATCATTAGCATAGTGTACAACCGAATGACATTCACTATGCGTACATTATAAATCATGACAGATCAATAGTTTTTTTCAAAATTTTATCTTTCACACATATGTAGTTCAATATATATATATATATAGACACACACACACATACATACATAAATACATACAGATGTTTGTAATATTTGGATTGAGATTTCAACGTTACTTCTTTTTTTACTTTCGTTTGCCAAAATTGTAAACTTTCATTTGTAGAACAAAAGGCTCCTCCTGTTAAAGTTAAATGCATTAAATGTGCTAAAGTCTCCTTGTTACTTGCAAAACTTTACTAAAGTATGGTTTAGGATATATCCTTTTTTTTTCTTTTCAAAGAACTATAACCTCTCAACAGTACTTATGCCCTTAGAATGGTACCCTATCAATTGTTGTCTTAAATGAAGATGTTTCCTCGTTGGCAATTTCCGCTTGGTCTTGACTATAACAATGATAAGAAACTTAGATAGTTAAAATAATAATAATAATAATAATAATAATAATAATAATAAATTGCCATTTGATGAAAATGTTGATGTTTAATGGGGTCGGTATACGGTTTGCAAAAGCAAAAATGGAGACAAATATGCAGATTTATCAGATAATTAGGAAATAAAACAATTTACAATTTGGAGGCAAGTAATTACACGATGCAATTATGCATGTGACGATTCTTTACTGTGGATTAGTTTGCCAATAAGCCGACACCCACATCATTATTCGTGGATGTTATTGATGATAACAAAAGTTATATATGATTTATGGTATATTTATTTCACGAAAAACTCAAGATTTGAAAAATATTTTATGAAAAATAATTATTTGTATTAGTCATAAAAATGTATGAACAAATGAAAAATATTCTCGTATATTTTTTCGTCACTCAGGAAAAATAATTAGACATAAATTATTGTTGATAATAAAAACACTTTATGTTAACAAATTTTTAGTGATATAATCAATCATTTTTTTGAAAATATATTCCAAATCTTGAGTTTTCTGTAAAACAAATGCACTCTTAATATCACAATTATAAATGTTCAAATATCATATTTGATCAATTATTATACTACAAATATCTAATTATTAAGGAATAACTATCACATTCTAATAGGAATTAATTACAATTGTAGGGCATTATCATGTTAGTCCGATTTAACATAAAGAACATTAATCTTCCTAAATATCCCGAAAACCGACTGGGATTTAGCATCTTAGATCCGATGGTATAATTGTTTTAGGTAATTAACAAACGGAGGAACAAACAAGCAACGTGATCCATTCAACTTAACAAATCAATGCCCTTGACCCCGAAAAAACAGCAAGTCAAATGCCAAATCCCCTAATCTTCGTCTTTGCTTCGAGCCTCCCCTCTCCATCGCTTCCTCCTCGACGCCGTGGAATCTCTCCCTCTTTTAGTTCCCCTTCCTCACCCCGCTTCGTGATCCGTCGCAGCTCGCAGTCCACTGTCCCTCTCAGGCGAGATGAACCACGACTTCGACCTCCCCGACGAGGACGACGCCCGCGTCATGAAGGCCGGCGAGGAGAAGGAGATCGGCAATCAGGGCCTCAAGAAGAAGCTCGTCAAGTAAGGCGAAGGCTGGGACACTCCTGACGATGGAGACAAAGTCGAAGGTCGGTGTCTCTTTCCGGAATCGTTGTTCGATGGATGCGTCGCGGTGTTGGCTTTGTCATTTTCGTTTCCCAGAGGTGGTTGAGCTTAGGTTTTGTCTTGTTTTCAGCGTCTGACAACGGGATTCTCCTTGATGCCGTTCAACTTCATTTTGTTCGGGACCGCGGCACTCCTTTCAAGACCACTCGTGGCCAAGGTGAGGTTTCCAAGATTTGCGCTCTAATCGTGATTGTTAGCTCAGTGAAATATAGTCCTCGTCAGTATGCTCTCTGCTTTGGGCTGCTTAATCTCAAACCTAGTTGGGCTGTTAAGATGCGTGCTCTCTTCTCTTGTAAGAGCTTTCTCCCTGTCCATGGTGATAGCTTACCCCGTATACCCGATGTCCATCCATTCCAAAACCCAAACTTTTCCATGATGGCTTCCCCTTAAACCCTCCCATCCCAATCTCTGTTTTCCTTCTTCATCCATGACCTTTGGACCACCCCAGCTTCATCTCCTTCCTGTAAAATGGCGACCTGCGGTTCCCTCATCCTCCACTACCCTTTAACCCGAGGAACCCTAAAAATTCTTGCCTCCTCTCCCAGATTAACCCTGGTTCCTATCACCTGCTTTATCTCTATTCTAACCTGTACTGCTGCTCTTGCCTAAGAGCTTCCTTCATGTATAGCTCCCCTATTGTTCAACCCGCTGAGAATATGTGGGGGTCTCGGGTAGTAGGAGCAAATTGTGGGATAGGTAATGCTGTTGGCTGGATTCCTTTTGGCCAAGATTTTCAAGCTGTGGGAGATTGGAATTTTTTAGCATGGAGTGCCCCTGTCATAGAAAATTCATGTAAGCATGGAAGGTGTGGTAGAGAAAGAACTAAGATTAGCTGCCCTGTGTAGAAGGCTAGGCAATACGTGGTCAGAGGATGATCTAGTGACTGTGAATGGGGGGATTCCTGAGAAAAAATCGAGAAAATGCAGCCTTATATTGTTGGGGAAGCTCTATTCTAGACGGAATGACGATTTCAGGCGTTCCAATCTTCCATGAGGGGAGCCTGGAAAGCTGATGATTTGCTTTGTGACCAGATGCAGCTGTCTCTTTTCACTTTTACATTCCGCTCCATAAGGAGTGAGAGAAAGTTACGGAGGGCAGCCCATGGTCCTTTTCGGGCAATTTGCTGATTCCTCAACAATTGGACCCCACTATCCTGTACTTTTAATCATTGTACAATTTACATTTTGGGTGCACGTACATGGCCTACCATTAGCAAGAATTACGGGGAAAGTGATGCAGAAGTGGCATCTAAAATGGCAAAGTGCCGGATCTTTAAGCTGGAGGCAAAAGAGGGCAGCCCCTGTAAAATTGGGAAAGTTAGAGTACTTATAGACTTATGGAGCCCTCTAAAATCAGGGATTGTGGTGAACCTTGGAGACAATCAACTGTGGGTTGATTTTAAATATGAGCAAATCCCTCATTTTTGTTATTCATGTGGGATATATGAAACTCATGAGCTGGAATTGTCAAGAGTTGAATACATCTCTGACATTCCAGTCAGTGAGAGCCTTAATGACTCAATAAAGGCCCACTAATGAGTTTTTAATGAAAACAAAAAAAGACAAATAGCATATGGTACTCAGGGTGAAAAGAAGGTTGAAATTCCAACATTGTTTTGTTGCGAAGCTAGGTTTGACTGTGATAAGGAAGGAAGGGATATCAGTCGGTGTGAACTCCCCCTCAACTGATTTCATTAAGCTGGAATGCGAACAGGAAGATAGCAAGCATTTGATGAGAAGTATGTTTATACGTGCTATGGATACCTTCAAAAATAGTCTTGTTATGAGAAGAGCTGAAGAGGGTAAAGATACATAACCACCTCCCTTAGATTTGTATTAGAGATTTTAATGAAATACTATATCACTGGGAGAAAATGAGGAGGAGAATGATGGAGCACTATGGAATATTGCTCGCTAATGGACTTGGAAAGTAAATGATGCAAATATACTTGGACTAATAATAGAGAGAAAGTATCTTGAGAAGGAAAGACTAGACAGCGTCCTTTATAACCCTCATTGGAGGGTTTTGTTTCTCAAAATAGAAGTACATGCCTTACCCACAGTTGGCTCCAACCATAGACCCATCGTACTCTCTTTTGAAGAAGAAGCTGTGAAGCGCCAAAAGGAGCTCAAACTAGAGGCATTTTAACTTGGAAAATGATGAGTATGATGGTGTAGTTCACTCAACATGAAAATCGTCAACAGGGGAGACTAAGAACCCGATTACAATGGTGAAGGATGTCAAAGCAGCCGTCTTTCTAAAGGAAGAAGTTCTCGAATGCCCATAGGCAAATCACTCTTCTGAAAAAGGAAATCCAGATTATAGCAAATAGCCATAGTCCTCAACGGGATAGCAAAAGAGTTCAGCTTTTGAAAAACAAGATTGAAGACTTATGGCGACAATAGGAGATGTTTTGGGATATGAGATCCCAAATTAATTGGTTGAAATGGGGTGGCAAAAAGACCAAGTTTTTCCATGTTACCATGATTCAGAGAAGGCGACATGATAAAATAACCATGCTGGAAATTTCAGAGGTTGTGTAAATCCGTGAAATTAACAGCCTCAAGGATGCAACAAGAGATTTCTTTGAAAATCTTTACAGCCCAAGAGGTTCGTGAAACTTTCAGCCTATCTTGAATCAATGTCTTATTTTAGTCAAGGATGAGGCTAGACCCGTCAAATGGGTGGGTGGAGTTGGGTTTGGATCAAGTTGGGTCAAAAAATGATCCAACTCAAATTAACTCATATAACCCATATAACCCATTTTTCTATAATACAATTCTAACGACCCATACTAGAACCAAATTCTAGTAATTTTCTCCTTGAATTTTTGTTTCTAGACGCGCCCAGCAAGATGAGAGAGGCCGCCAAATCAACACGTGACAAGCACGTGACACAGGCAAACCAAGAGACACGTCTACTAAAAAGTAAAAATGAAGAGTGCGAGCGCCTCAGTAGCCAAGGAAAAACAAGTCCCCTAACCCACACTAGCCGATCCATCACCACCCTGTTCAAGAACAGTCGACGTTGCAGAGCTTCCTTGCTCGAGAACACTTGAAGAAGCTCCTTGCCCGGCAATTTTTTTCAATTTTCTCAAAGAATTTATGTTTTCTTTTTGTTCTGAATTGAACCGAGAAATCATTGAAATCTTGTTTCGGCAAGCATGAGGTTGTAATTATGATCATGAATTCCGATGAGGAAGAGATCGAGTTTGAAGAGGATGAGAAAGTTAGGGTCGGGAACAAAGACAACGCCTTGCTGTCAACAAAGATGATGAGGATGAAGAAGAAGAAAAAGAAGACCGCGATGAGCGTTGGACCTTTGTCTTTGCTAGGAAATCAAATGGGTTGAACTCGATTTTTTGTTTACCTATTAAAACCCATCATTACTTAGGCTTCGCTTCCTTAAACCCATTTAAACTCATATATTAAATCTTAACCAACTCATATATTACTCATTTTGTTAAATATGAGTTAAAACATGGGTTCAAGCCCTATTTTGAAAGCTCTAAATGAGGCGAATGAATCTTTATATGCGAATATCACTTTGCAGGAAGTGAAAGAAGCTAGTTTCCAATTTGGAGCACCGTGAGCATCAGGGCAAACGGAATTAACAGGCAATTTTACCAACATCATTGAAAGGAGATTAAGGAAGATGTTTTAAAATTGGTGGCTGACTTTATAGAATAGGGACAATCGAATCCAGCTTCAAACAACACCTTTATTATTCTCGGAGTCTCCAACCTTGAGAAGATAGAGTAATTCGCCGATAAAAGCGTGTTTGGTAACGCTTCTATTTCGGAGAATAATTTTTACCGAGAAATGATTTTTTCTATTTCTGTTCTCGAAAACAACTTTTGAGCAAAAGAATGCATTTAGTAACTTATCGAAATTTATATTCCCGGGATGGAAATATGTTTGGTAAAATTCTTAGATTTTTTTTTATTTCTTTTAATTTTATAATTATTTTATTCTTTTTTCTTTTTCTCTTTGGCCGATCGGCTGGGCGACGTTCAACGAGCTCACTAAAGCCTCACCAGGCCAGGGCGAGGCTCGATGAGGCTCGGCCTTGCCAAATCTGGGTGAGGCTGAGCCTCACCGCTGGCTAAGCAAGCCTCGCTAGGCCATCGGCAAAGCTTGGTCTTGTCCGGGCGACGCGAGGTCGGCCTCACCCTAGCCTGGCAAGGCCCGGCTGGGAGGCCAAGTCTTGTCGTGGTCGCATGAGGCTCATCCTCATCGAGCCACCACCGAGCGACGCCGTCCTAGAGGTGGCCTCGACTAGGCCGAGCCTCACCGGTGGCTAGGCAAGCTTAGCCTCACCCTCAAGGCCAAGCCTCGCATGGCCATGGCGAGGCCAATGAGCCTCGCATGGCCATGGCGAGGCTCGAGTCGATGAGCCTCGCCGTGGCTTGGTGTCTCCGGGGGCCAGCAAGGTCACCGGCCTTAGTATGGCTGGTCATCATTGCCAGCCATGGCCAAGGTTGGCAACCGGCCAAAAGGAAGAAGAATAAGAATAATAAGAAAAGAAAGAGAAGAAAAAAAGAAAAGAGAGAAAAATTGATTCTCGAAATTGTTTCCGAGAACAAGAAGCTATTTTTTCTACTTCTTGTTTTATTCCAAATCTATTCCCGGAAATAAAAAAATATAGATTTTTTATTCCTGAGAACAAAAGTTTTACCAAACATATTTATATTCTTTTTTCGTTCTCCGGAACAAAAGAACATAAATTTTTGTTCCGGGGAATAGAAATAATTTTTAACAAACAAGCCCTAAGCCTTTGTAATTTTGTTTACAAGATTATCTTTAAGGTACTAGCGAATAGGCTAAATATATTGCTACCTGAACTGATCACTATGGAACAAAGTTTCTTTGTGAGTAGGAGACAATTCCAGGACAACATCCCAATTGTCCAACAAGTTCTACTCTAGTTATGAACTAGAAAAGGAAAAAGAAATTTCAGCGGTGTTGAAATTGGATAGGCAGAGAGCCTATGACAGGATTGAATAGGACTTCTTAGATCTAAAGATAGGAATTCGTAGAAAATGGGTTTTGTGGATTATGTAATGTGTAACTACAAATTCTCTCAGCATCAAATTTAATGGAGCTTTCGACCATCATGGAGAATTAAACAAGGTTACCCTCTTTCTCCTTATCTATTTATCCTCATTGCTAATGTTCTCTTGCTTTTAATGAATAAATCTATTAAAGATTGTAGAATTAAAGGGATCGAGTTGAATAAGCATTGCCTAACTCTTTTTCATCCACTGTTTGCGGATGAATGGGCTTTAAGGATCTAATTGCCTTTAACAAAGTCATGTTTAGAAAACAAGTATAGAGATTGTTACAATCCCCCTTAATAAGGCCATCTTAATAAGGCCATGTTGGGAAAATAGGTGTAGAAATTGTTACAATCCCCCTAAACCTTATGAAGGTAGTTGTTCAAGGCATTGTACTATCCTAATACATATTTTTGGTATGCGGGAAAGGGATGGTGAAGTTTATTGATGGGAAGAGAAACCATCGGGAACTTAGTCCAATGGTTGATGGGAAATGGAGAACATATCAAACTAGGAGAGATTAAGGGTTTGTTCAATAATATTTATATTTCTCTACCTTTTCTATTCTTTTTTTTTTCCTAGAACAGAGAAAGAACATTAAATAAATGCAATATGTTTCTCATGCTAGTACTATTGGAAGCTTAATATACGTTATGATGTGTATAAGATCTAACATATATTTTTCAGTTAGAATGGTGAGTAGATACCAATCCAATCCAGGTCAAGGATATTGGAAAGCCATTAAAAGAATACTAAAGTATCTAAAGGGAACTGCTGATTATACGCTAAGTTACCAAGAAAATGATTTGCAACTTGAAGGCTATTCAGATGTTGATTGGGGAGGAGATTTAGATGGAAAGAAATCTATCATTGGATTTGTTTTTTTACTAAATAATGGTGCCATATCTTAGAGTAGTAGGAAATAAACGTGTATAGCATTGTTCATGATATAAGCTGAGTTCGTGACATTATTAGCAGCAATACAAGGTGTTTGGCTTAAAAGATTTTTGGATCATTTAGGTATTATTAAAAATGCTGCAAACTTATTATTGGTTAATTATGATAACTAAGCAGTAATAGCATATACCAAAGATCTAAAATATCATGGCAAGACCAAACATATAAATACCAAGTATAATTTTGTCAAAGATATAGTTGCACGAAAAGATGTAAACTTACAATACATATCTACGTATAGAATAGTAGCAGATCGTATGATGAAGCCAATACCTATAGATGTGTTCTGTGGCAATGTGAAATCTCTAGGATTGCGTACAGGCTGATATACTGAATATTATAATTTTCTTTAGTGTTCATATTTAATGAATTTGTATTTTCATTATTAATGCCTATGAATCTTTGTTTAACATTTATGCATCTTAATGCTTAGTACATTATATAAAATTGAGAAAGTATGTCGGACAGATAAAGATTAGCCTACTCACATGGGTAATCACCTTTATTTACTATTATGATAAATAGAGATGAGACGGTTTTTAAGCTTATTATCTAGGTGATAATCGAAAAGTCAAGCTTAAAATATATATGTCTCGTTAACAAGTGTTAAGATGATAACACAATATTTATTATGTCTGAAAGTAAAATAACTCACATATTTTATTCTATCTGTCTATAATGCTAGATGTGAGTTTTGATGAATTTCGTGAAAGAATAGATACGTGAACTCAAGTTAGATATTAGGTATGTTTGAACTATCATTTGTACGGTATTAAAGGTATAGATATACGCTCCATGGAAAATGAGTTAAGTACCATAATACGTATTTCATACTACGTATGCATAAGACGACCAACAAGAGTAGCAAAAGTTTTGATCTCAACTTTTATGCCGTGTGAGACTCTTGAGGAAATAGTTCTTCAATTAAGTGCTCTCATGACTCTTACTTATTCTCAATATTTCTATTTAGTATTTGTTATCTTAGAATGTTGCCAATGATCATGAATTGATTCGATCTAATGGGAGATTACTAGAAAAGCAAGTTGAATTGAAATTGAGAGTTTAAAGAATAGAAGAAGATCGAATTTGGAGAATCACATTATAGTTTTGTATTCATTGGTCGACCAATTATGATTATTTTTGGGATAATCATAATTGTAAATACAATATATATCATTATTAAAAAGAGATCAAGAGAGAAACAAATGTGATCGATCGATTTAGGGTACTGCATATTAAATCTACTCAAAAATGTGACGTCCATTGGGAGTTGCTATATACTCCTAACAAATGTATGTCAACAAGCTCTCAAAATATACTAATCGCATGAATTATTCACCGGTATGAATGTTGCAGAGATTTAAAGAGGGTTTTGTTTGGCCCACTATGTGCGAGTGGGAGATGATGGGTTTTTATGTTTGATGGGCTTATTTAAGCCCGTTTGCCCATGTTGGGCCAAAACCCGGCTTGTAAGTGAAGGGCCTATAGAAGAGTGCAATTACTATAGATAAAAGAAAAAAGGGGAATATTTGAACGGTTAACGTTATCTAAGCAGTTGCATAATTTGAACAGAATAAAATACATTCTCTCTATTTTTCTTCATTCTCTCAATTTTTCCCCGCAAAAACAGTACGCTCTTCTTGAGGAACAGAATCAGGGCTTCAAAGAATTCCTCATAAAACTGCGACGACAGTGTTTAATCTATGAAAACTAAGGTATGTTTGACTACGTGATATACTTTTTGATCAGTGTAACATATTTTTCTAAGCACATTTTCCGCACATGTTTTCGATGTTCAATTGAGTATCGAATCGTTTTTGAGAATCTATTTCCCTATATTGCTATCGTGACGTCAACCGACAGTTGCTCACGCAGGCATCGGGCACGTGCCGATAACGTCACGATGACATCACTTAGCAAGGTCCGTCAATTTGACCTGACCCAACTTATCTGCATTGACCTGTTGACTTTGACCGTTAACCTTTGACCACCGTTGACCGGTCCAAAAAAAAAAAAAGAAAATTATTGTTGATTATAAGTAATCCATTTTGTTCTGCATTTGTTGCGAGAACTATAATGCATTTTGTACGCATGCCTATATTTTTGAGAATGGACGAAGAAAATGCGAGACTTGAAGGGCTAAAAACAGAATTAGCTAATTATCGGTGGAATGATGGTGATATAGTATCATACGTGGTCAGGGTCATTCAGATGATACAAGAAATCATCTAGAATGGTTACCCTATGCTGGATTTTGAGAAAGTGTCAACCTTAATGGACACTCTTCAACTTGAATGGCAAGCAACGTTAGATCGCCTATGGGAGGTCAACGTGGTTCCGGATTATAGAAGGCTTGCAATAGCTTTTGTAAGAGAGTACTATAGAATTGAGTTAACCAGGACTTCAACCCTTGGATTGAGTGTCACATGGCGTAGAATGAATGCACCTTGAAAGTGGCATGAGCGCTTTCCAAAGGTCTTTTCGTGGTTGACCAATGTACCTTCAAAATTCTCAGAGAATTTTACTAAGAGATTATAAGAGACTTTTCTAGTTTAGGAGATAAATGAGAATATTTGGATTTAATTATTTACTTTTTTAGATTAGTTTGAGATGTTTAAGGTGTAAATATCTCTTTTGATGTTGATATATTTCCTCTGAATATATTACTTAGTGTAAATAACATATATATAAGTGTCAGCACTTGTATGCATGGCAAAAAGGGTTTGTCTCAATATTGCTCAGGAGAATAACTTAACGAGTAACTCCTGGCTTTCCCCCCTTAAGGTATGCCTCATGCTTCTTAGGATCACTCAAGACTTGATAGGCCTCCCCAAGCATCTACACAAACATCAAGGGCATAATAAGTACAACAAAATATATTTTTGTTCCAAGAAAGCTGAAGAATCAAATTGACCTGGAAATTTTCTGCTGCTTTTGGATCTCCAGGATTCTTATCTGGATGAACCTGCCGCGTGTGAAAGACAACACGAAAATTTCAGAAATTCATCATATATGCACAACCTTACTCCCAACCCGGGTAATAGGTACCTTCAGGTAATACGCCTTCTTAATATTGGCATTAGAAGCACCCACGCTCACCCCAAGGATGTCGTAATATGTCGTGTCCTTCTCCATCTCAGAAAAACTAGCCTACTCTAAGAATAAACCACCAAGGAGGCGATGGTGGAGGCGGCGAAGCGGTTTCAATGGGCAACGGGGGTTTCAACGGGGAGGGAGAGAGAAACCCCCGTCGCCCATTGAAACCGCTCCGCCGCCTCCGCCGCCGCCTCCGTCGCCTCCTTGGTGGTTTATTCTTAAAGTAGGCTGGTTTTTCTGAGATGGAGAAGGACACGACATATTACGACATCCTTGGAGTGAGCGTGGGTGTTTCTGATGCCAATATTAAGAAGGCATATTACCTAAAGGTACCTATCACCCGAGTTGGGAGTAAGGTTGTGCGTATATGATGAATTTCTGAAATTTGTGTGTTGTCTTTCAGGCGTGGTAGGTTCATCCAGATAAGAATCCTGGAGATCCAAAAGCAGCAAAGAATTTCTAGGTCAATTTGATTCTTCAACTTTCTTGGAACAAAAATATATTTTGTTGTACTTATTATGCCCTTGATGTTTGTGTAGATGCTTGGGGAGGCCTATCAAGTCTTGAGTGATCTTGAGAAGCGTGAGGCTTACCTCAAGGGGGGAAAGCCAGGAGTTACTCGGTAAGTTCCTCTCCTAAGCAATATTGAGACAGACCCTTTTTGCCATGCATACAAGTGCTAACACTTAAATATATGTTATTTACACTAAGTAATATATTCAGAGAAATATATCAACATAGAAAAAGATATTTACACCTTAAACATCTCAAACAAATCTAAGAAAAATAAATAATTAAATCCAAATATTCTCATTTATCTCAAAAACTGGGAAAGTCTCTTATAATCTCTTAGTAAAATTCTTTAAGAATTTTGAAGGCACATTGGTCAATCACGAAAAGACATTTGAAGAGCTCTCATGCCACTTTCAAAGCACATTCATTCTGCGCCATGTGACATTCAACCCAATGGTTAAAGTCTTGGTTAACTCGATTTTATAGCACTCTCTTACAAAAGCTATTGTAAGCCTCCTATAATCTGAGACCATGTTGACCTCCCATAAGCGATCTAACACCACTTACCATTCAGGTGGAAGAGTGTTCATTAAGGCCAGTACTTTCTCAAAATCCGGCATAGGATAATCATTTTAGATATTTTTTGTATCATCTGATTGATCCTGACCACGTGTAATACTACATCAGTGTCATTCCACCAATAATTAGATAATTCTGTTTTTAGCCCTTCAAGTCTCCCATTTTCTTCATTCATTCTAGGAAATCTAGGCATGCGTACAAAACGCATCATGGTTCCCGCACCAAATGTAGAACAAAATAGATTACTTACAATCAACAACGAACAAAACAGAAAAACGTAATTTTCCTCTTCTTTTTTTTTTTTTGCCGATCAATGGTTGTCAACGCGGGTCAACCCTGGTCAATGGTGGTCAACGATCAACAATCAAAGTCAACTGGTCAACGTAGACGGGTTGGGTCAGAAGGACGGGTCACGCCAAACTAGCTAACCCTGCTAGGTGACGTCATCATGATGTCCCATTAGATCGAATCAATTCATGATCATTGGCAATATTCTAAGATATCAAACACTGAATAAAAAGCTTGAGAATAAGTAAGAGTTATGAGAACGCTTAATTGAGAAACTATTTCCTCAAGAGTCTCATTTGGCATAAAAGTTAAGATTAAAACTTTTGTCACTCTTGTTGGTCGTCTTATGCATACGTAGTATGAAATACGTATTGCGATACTTAACTCCTTTCCCATGGAACATATGTCTATATCTTCAAAACTGTACAGATGATAGTTCGGATATACCTAATGTCTAACTTGAGTTCATGTATCTACTCTTTCATGAAATTCATCAAAACTCGCATCTGGCATCATATACAAATAAAGTAAAATATGTTAATCATTATTTTACTTTCGGATATAGTAAATATTGCGTTCTCATCTTAACACTTAGTTAAGGTGACGTATATATTTTAAGTTTGATCCTGAAAACGTGGATGCCGGCTGTTCTACATTGCATAGTTGATGCTGTGACGTAGACAATTTTTAATTTTAAAATATTTTTCGATTTTTTTTTAAATTTTTTCTCTTTTCCTCCTTTATTTTTTCCACTGTGGATGTGGGTGAGGTCTACCAGGTAGCTGCAGACAAGGCCAATTTCACCCCCAATGACTAGACCATGGCGAAGCTGGTTGGGCGAGGCCGATGAGGGCTCCACTGACACCTAATGGCCAGCAAACCTCTCTAGCCACAATGGCAAAGAAAAAAGATAAGAAGGAAAATAGATGAAAAAAAGAAAAAATATTATTAATGAAAAAAATTTAAAAAAAATAAAATTTAGAGCGGTCGATATCCAAGTCAGCAATTTTTGGCCTAAATTGGCCGGATGGATTCAATTTGTACGATTGTGAAAAGATTTATAACTAAATTTGTCCAATTGAAATGTGTAAAATTGAACTTGTACCAACATTATAGGTTTATAACTTTTTTGGTATTTTTCCCAAATTATCTCCATAATGAGAATTTCTGGTGATCGTTGTATGATTTACATGCAGGATGCGAAGTGATCAGCATGATATTTTGGAAGCAAAACAAAGTAGGGTTTTGGAGACCAAATTGATACCTTCTTGTTGAGGATTTACATAGTATCCTTCAATAACGAGGCATGATACATGTAATTTATTGTGATAGAAGCTATAACATATATATTTAATCCTTTGCTACTTACTCTAGTATACTCCGCCGACTATAACCAGAGGCGCAACAACTGAAGGGCTATGGGTGCGTTTGGATGGGCATTTAGAAAGCCCCTTCAAGTCTCAAAGCCCTTTCATCTCAAATTGAGGTGTTTGGCAATCATTTTTCAAGGAGCTTTCAAGTGAAAGTCGACCCTTGGGAATGCTAAAAGCTCAAAGCTGGTGGAGACTAGCCTTGAGCTTTTAACATTTTCGGAATGCTGAATGACTCATTTAATAAAAATAGTAAGTTACCTATTTTGCCCTCAAAACTTTATTGGAAAACCACTTTTGCCTATTTTGAAAACACAAAAAAACCTACATCTCATTCTCTTCCCATTCCATCACTCTGCACCCTTCTATCGTTCTCTCCCTCGTGACGACCGCTTCTCACTCGACTGCACTCTTCACTCGACTATGCTCTTCGCTCGACTGCGCTTTTCCTTTGCTCGCTCAAGTGCTCGTCCTCCACAGGTTCGTCTCTCCTCTCTCTCCCTCCGCGCGTGCCGTGCTTTGTGCCGTGGCTGAGTTTGTGTTGCTAAGACGTTGGGTTGGGGGCTAGTGATTTGAGCGGCTAGTGTCTTGCTATTTCTGGTAGGGATGTCGCTATGGGATTGGGAGTGTGGTGAGCGGAGGGGCCTTGTTGATGTCAAGCGTCATCGTGTACTTCGTTTTCGCTAAGTAAAAATGCTGGCATATTTGTTGAACGGGACCTTTTGTTGCTACTTGCTTTTTTGTGCGCTGAAAGTGCGAATATTTAGAGCTTGATTTGTGCATCGTGTTTCTGCTCAACTGGGGCTTGTGCGTGCAATTGGGTAGAACCAAAGCAACACATGAGTGGTGGCTTCTATTGGTTGGTCGTATTGATCTGTTATCAGTCGTTTTCTGAGGATGCGATTGTTGAGCCCATTGATTGTGAACTGAACTTCTTTTACCTGTTTGGGGACATATAGGAACAGAACATAAATGGGAGTTATCTAGACCAAGTTTAGATACATGTCACAGCATGGGAATCGGAATGTGGTAGACCAATTGGTTAGAAAGCATGATGAACGGGTTAGGATTAGTAGATTCCCAAGTTTGGGTTTTAGTTAGCTTGGAAGTATTATTTCGATGCCATTCATTATGTGATATGGGAATGTAGTGGCTCTTTATATTTACATGTTTTGGTTCAAACCTCCCTTAACCCAAGTTTCCAACAGATCAATGTTTGCTCCCCAACTCACTGCTCATCATGTGTTCATTGAAATGGCCGAACCAAGTTAGCGTATAGTTTCATTCCATTTCTGGATTCATTGTTTGCTTGGAGTATTATGTTTCAATGCCATGTGAGAGCTATTATGCTGGAGTGGAGATCACGTTTGTTTCGGTGCGGCGTGAGATCGTCACGATGCTGATTGCTCAATGTGTCTCCGAGAGATATGGTATTCCCGTAGGTCGAAAATCTAGTCGGTGTGATCTTGGAAGTGAAACTCTGATCGATGCTGCCTTTGTTAGAGATGCTCTAGCTGTTGGGAAATCACGAATGTGCTTTTCATCAATGAAATATATCCTCAATTTCTGGCGTATGCATCGCCGGTTCCATGTCGAATATATATAACCACACATCTCACGCCTACATTTTTCTATATGTTCTCAAATGTGGAATGTCTATTGTCAGTGGATGCTCAAATTTAGTAATCTAAAGATGCTATGGTGGATGTGTCAGTTTGTTGGAGTTGGACTGATAAACCAATCATTTCTTGATGTTTATAGCAATCTTTGATAGTCAAAGTTTTTGCAATGCTTCTTGTAACATGATAGATTCAAAATTGTTTGGACTGTTTGCACTTTATCACCATACACCATGCTTGTTGCATATTTTCAGCTTAAAGTTCTAATATATGCACTTCATTGATGTTTATTTAAAACCAACCTTTAATAGTAAATTTCTTCATCGTATTTCGTTTGATGTGTGTTATATATTGATTAAATTTACAACTTTTTTGTGTAGGTAAATATTATTTGGTTGATGCTAGATATCTAAATCCCACGGGTTATATAGGGCCATATAAAGAAGTTAGATCTCATTTACCTAAGTTTCAACAAGGTCCTCAACTAACGGGTTATAAAGAAGTGTTCAATCGTGCTCACTCCTCACTACGATCAGAAATTGAGCAAGCTTTTGGCATATTGAAGAAGAAGTGGAAGATTACAAAGAGTATGATAAGTTATCTCTATACAAAGCAAGTGAAAATTGTAATATGACATATTTACGTGATCAAATAGCTATGAATTTAGGAAATAATTAAGGATATTTGTAATTTTTAAGGATAATAAGCTTATTTCCTCAAAGCATATGTTATCATGTTTTTATTGTAATGAAAGTATTCTTATTATAATTGAGAAAGAGAGCACATAAATTTTTTCCATTTGATGTTTTTTAGGAAAAAAAGGAATTTTAATTTCAATAAAGTTGTTTACACAACATTTTTAACATTGTTGTCAAATATAAATTAAAAAAGTTGCAAACATTATTTTTTAATTTTAAACAAATAAAAATTAAAATATTTAGATTAATGACCAAAGGGGCTTTGCAAATGTGTTTTCTACAAACAACATTTTTCTCAAAGTTACATTTCAAAGCAGAATTTACCAAACAATCTTTGCATTTCCTTTAAAGCCCTTTAGGCTAAACTGCTTTGCATTTTCCTAATGAGCTTTCCAAATACTTAACCAAACACACCATGTGTATATAACTTTACTATAGTTGACTTTGCTTTTCGTATCAATGTTGTTAGATAATGTCTTGAGTTTGAGCTGTATACGAAACCCAACTCGTTTGGAGCATTTTGATTTGTTCAAGATTCGATATGCCTTTTGCTGATCGAAATCGAATTTGGACTCGAAGGGCAGTGGTTGAAGATTTCTCTCTCATTTGGAGAAGCTCATCCCAGATTGACCGGTTTGACTCGACTTGATATCCGTCGCACGTTAGAGAAATCTGGCAAAAGCTTCTTTGCTGGACTTGCTTTTGACCAGTGACTGGTGCTGTGAGTTTTATATCTAATTAAATTGTTGTTTTAAAAAACTCTAAGCTTAGATGTAATTTAGTTATAGAAAATTAGGTGTAATCTAAATGTTGACTCTTCTCATAAATGTAAGTATCAATACTTAATCAAATCACGTAAATCTTTGATGCCTTTTACTGTTCCTCTTTTATTTCTCTAGCTCTCTTGCATTGATTTAATTGCAAGATTCCGTTTTCTCTACATTAATTTTACAACAAATATTGCCAGAAACATGGTCGTTAGCTATACAATCTATTAAATCCATATTAAAACTAATGCCCCCAATTTAGAGTGTATTTCATAACTTAAAGTGCTTGTATGGAAACTAAAGCCTTTATTTTGGCAAATCAAATTTTGGCCAAGACGAACAAATCTGAAGAAAACACAAAGAAGAGGAGAAAAGGAGAACACATAACGATTAGGATGTATATGTTTAAGTGAAATAATTTTTCACGAAGTAGTTTCATGCGTGCGGTTTGTTAAAAATGACCGATCAATCAAAAACTATTTACTGGCAAAGACAATATTTATGCTTGAAGTTAGGAAAACTAATTCCCTAGCTTGAAGAGAAGAAAACATAATAGTAGAGAGTGATTTCCCCAAAAATATCTTTCATTTATCCTGAATTTTTTTTCCCCGAAGAAACAAACATACCCTCAAATTGAATATGTTGATAAATCGAGTATTCTAAGTCTGAAGAACTCCGATATCCTTCTTCAATGACGATGCCTCCATCAGAATCTTTCTATGGTGGTCAATTAGCTCATGTGTGATCATAGGCAAGGGATCTCGTAGCTCGTGACCCGTTCTCCATTAGCTCATGCACGGACGCTTCGGATCGGACGCGACGGCGCAAACCTCTTGACTAGATGGATGTGGTTTGCTTGCGAAGTTAGAAAGAACAATTGGCCGCGGTGTACAGATGGAAGCCCGGATAGTGAAGGACCAGGACTATACATTCGACAGCAAAGATTCGGGATGCCGGATAGTGAAGCCGGCGTTCAATGAGTCTACACTCAATATCAAATACTAAGATGGATTCTCCTTTTCCATAAAAGAACGGAGCATGAAAATTCACCTGACGATTAACACCTCTCCGCTGGTCAAAAATAGCCTTGGGATCGAATTCTTTATCTAGAAAGCTGTCCCGAATATATGCTCCCACCTTTCACATTTTCATGAGCATCTACGATCACGTTCGACTTCGAGATCGCACTACACAACAGAAGCTAGTAAAATGCCCAAAAAAGTCTGGACCACTGATTGATGTTCGTCCGAAGGCGGCCAATGTTAGTGGAGTTTTTACTTCTCGTTCCACAACATCTCCTACCAAGAAGTGGTTGATTAAGGTAGTGATGAGTTCAATCTGGTTGTTTTCAATACATGCTTCTTCTGATGCAAACGAGCTCTTGCTGGTAGAAATGCATATGGAGGGTTTGAGACCCTTATCGGCAACCAATCAGTTTAAGACAATCAGATAGATAGAAAAAGAAACATTTCATGCCTTAAAAGATCAGTCCAATATTCAGTACTCCGAGGAAGGCTCAAAATACAGACTGGTAAGAGATGCTAAAAGGGAATGGACTATGGATATTGGAATCAAACTCCTAAGCCACCATACATTTCCCCAGTCCAGCTCTAATTGTAACATCCAATATCCAGAGAGTTCAATAATGCACTTCCTTCTCTCTAATATCAAGCTAAAAAAAATCGCATCTCAAACGCTTTCCTAGTTAACTACTGAAATTAACAAAACCTAGGCTAGAAACAAATCAAGTTACCTTTGAACTCTAGAGGGCTGAGACCTTCGGGACTTCCACTGGAAACTGATGGATTTCGTCCATCCATGGATTCTTCTCTTTCGCGGGATTCACAGTGCGAAGAGCCTTCCAAACAGCGCTGTTGCACTTAAATCCCGAACCAAAAGCTATTTGCCATGTCCTGTCCCCTTTCTTGATCCTTCCTTTAGCTTCACTGTAAGCAAGTTCATACCAAAGAGAGCTACTCGATGTGTTGCCAAAGCGATAAAGAGTCATTCTCGAAGGTTCCATGTGCCAATCTGAAAGCTGAAGATTCTTCTCTAGTTCATCGAGCACTGCTCTTCCTCCAGCATGAATACAGAAATGCTCGAAGGCCAATTTGAAATCTGGGATGTATGGCTTCAATTTCATCTTGAAAAGCTTCTTTCCAACCAGAGTTGCGAAGAACAGCAACTGTTCAGACATAGGCAACACAAGAGGACCCAATGTCGTAATGTTTGTCTTCAGAGCGTCTCCAGCCACTGCCATCAAATCCCTGGATAGAGAAACTCCGATCCTTCCCGTAGGATCCTCCTTTTGAGTTATACAAGAGAAGCACTTATCGTCTGCGCCTTTGTGGGTCCGAACAGTGTGCACCAATTTGTACTTGGAGCGCCAGTAGTCAGATCTTTTGTTGGATAGCAAAATTGCAGCTCCTCCCATTCTGAATAAGCAATTCGACACGAGCATCGATCTCTCATTTCCAAAGTACCAGTTTAGAGTTATATTCTCCATGCTAATGACCAAGGCATAAGAATTTGGATGCACTTGGAGGAGGTTCTTGGCCAGATCAATCGAAATCAAACCAGCGCTGCATCCCATTCCACCGAGGTTATAGCTGATGATATTCCCTCTCAACTTGTAATGATTGATGACCATTGCAGATAGAGATGGGGTTGGGTTGAACAAGCTACAATTGACAATAAGGATCCCAATGTCTTTTGGTTTCAAAGATGTCTTCTCAAAGAGTTTATCAAGAGCGCCAAACATTACCATCTCGGCCTCCTTTCTTGCTTCTGCCATACAGGGGTTCGGAGGTACTCTTAGAACAGCCTCTGGAAGATAAGTTGACTCCCCTAGTCCCGACCTCTCAAGAATTTTCCTTTGAAACTCAAGATTCTCTTCAGTGAATGTACCTGCCGATTGCGACCTCTCCATGAAAATCTGCCTACTGCATTTCCTTTCATTGTCCGGCTTATAACAAGAGAAATCGACTAGATAAACGGGTTGAGGCCGCGTGAGGAAGTAAAGGGTAGACAGGAACACAAGAAGGGTCGAACACAGGATCACCGAGATGAGATTGAACCGCAGATGATCCCAAAGGTCATAGAGGTCCTCGATCGAGAATGTGGAGAGTTGTGCAGCAATGACAGCAACAATAGGGGTCAAGAAGAGGTACATCCCATGGGTTATGAGATAATGATATCCGAGCTTCACATACTTAAGCTTCACTGATTGCTTGAAATCAGGGAGCTTCCTAGAAGAGGACTCTCGGATCAACGGCTCATTCGGATTCGAAGACGACATCTCGTTTCTTTTTCGGGGAGCAAATCAAGATACCCAAATGGGCTCCAAAGTCTAAACTGACTCGAACTGAATGCAACAGTCAAATTAGGTGCGGAAACTCCCCAAGATAGAGACTTTCAAGCAAAACACCTCCGAATGATTGCGAAAGATTACACCATCACATTGAATCAAGAGAGGGGCAACGGCAAAAGTACCACAGAGAGAGACAGGGAGCGTCAAAATGCGAAATTTTCCAAATGACAAACCGCAGAAAAGCAGCGAACCAGCTTCAATCCCTGCGAAATTCGACAAACCCAATTCTTGAAATCAGCAAAGAGAAAAGCTTTTAGCGCTATCTTTCGCGAACGGGAAATCTCGACACCCCACGCGCGCAGAGAGATCTAGCACCAACGTCGGCCAAGAAAGAACATACGAAGCAAGCACAAAACCAACGCGATTGCCGACAGAACATCTCGAAGTACACAATCGAAAGTTACCCAGAACGCAGAGCGAGGCTAGAGAGACAAATCGTACCTCGGACGACAAATCTGACCGGACATTCCCCCCTTGTTCTTGCCGCCCGAGAGAAACAATGGCCGGAGGAAGAGAGAGAGAGAGAGAGAGAGAGAGTTGAAGAAGCTCGAAAGAAGTTAATAAATGAGAAATGCGTGTCCTCTGGCAAGCGCATGACGCAGCCCAGCGGCGATGCCTCTATAAAGTCATCAAATTCTCTACGGCTACAACTTAAAAAAATTAGTAATTTGTTGGGCTTGTAATGAAAAACATTGATAGAGATCCGATTAGATATCTATCTACTATATACGGCTGCAAGCTTCAAAAAATTGAATTTCAAAATTTTGAACTTTTGCTAAAAATATGCAAGAGGAGCTATCTTTGTTAAACACCTTAAATTAACCATGGGGCATAATTGTACTTATCATATGTATGCATGAAAAAGTAAAAGAACAATAGTCAAAAAAGTTCAAAATAATTGAGTCATTAAGAGTTTACTCTATTATCTCTTAACTACAACTTTCATTTTACGATTTCATATTTCAATCTTTTGGTGTAATCAAATTATCTTACTCACTTGACTCCCATGCATATAAATGGGTACTCTTCTTCACCCATTATTTTTAACGACTTAGGATGCCGATGAGCATCAATATAGTCTAAAGTCGATGCATCATTAGTAGAATCCAAGAAAGCGTGTCCTCGCATATCAGGTCGATCCTCCCTGAAACAGAAACAAAGAACAAAAAAAAGAGATGAGTTGAATTCTTTCTAAAACCAAAAGAAGAGAGAGAGAGAGAGAGAGAGAGAGAGAGAGAGAGAGAGAGAGAAGAAGAGAGAGAGAGAGAGAGAGAAGAAGAAGAAGAAGAAGAAGAAGAAGAAGAAGAAAATAAGTATTTCTCTTCCGAAAACCAAAAGAAGATACCAACCAAACGCTTGTACAACAAGATGAAGTGGAAAATGAAAACTATCGAGGGGACCAAAAGAAAACACAACCTCTTTTGGGATTTGATGGCGAGAGGACAGAGACTCTTGCTTGATTTTTCTTTGAGCAGGGATTGGATATGACTGTGATGAGTCAATCTAGCCTCATGTTACTTGAGATCTGCTTGGTCCCCCACAAAGTGTGGCCAACTCAGATACAGCTCCATTTAAGAAGGCATTTGGAATCCCCAAGAGTTCGTCGTTCTCCATCGTTAATTAATGATTCTTGAAATGTGTACGAGGTACTCTGCATCTTGTGTATTAGATACGACAAAACGCACGGCGCCCCTTAAAATGACGAATTGCTCCCCCGATGGATGATGGAAAGTCGTGCGGGAGCTCCTCTCGTTTCTATTTTGTTCCTCCTCCAATCTCGGAGAAGAAAGTCCTCATGATGATGCCCATTTCACTGATGGGGGAAAAAAGTTGAGATGTAAGAGAAAGGGTTTGGTTCGCATTTCATGCTCTCTATTTACCATTTGAAAAGAGGAAAATACAAGTGTGTGATGATAAATTTGATTTTAGCATGAGTGTCAATTAGAGATAATATAGGAATTAAAATCAATCTTTGATATGAGCTATCAATTAGAGATAATAAAGTAATTCAAGTCAATTTACTTCCTATTTTATCTCCTGATTAGGAGGATTGTTAGGATTGACCCTTTATATATATTTATATATTTATTCAAAATCATTGTAAAACAAATGTTGTACAAAATATGGATAATATAAAAACTTTCTCTAGAAAGCTATATGCATTTCTCCATAGTATTAGAGCAACTCGACCCTAGGACCTAATCTCACCATGGCTGAACGTGTTGATTTAACTCTCCCACAATCAATAGGTGAGGACTCTTCGGTAATGGTGATCCTTGAAGATTTGATAATGACAATGAAGCAACTTTTGACCTAGCATCATGTGTCGCCTTCACAAGTTGAGTCTCCGACTCCACCTATTGCTATCAAGTTGGATGGCAACAATTATGGCTTTTGGTTCCAAGTTGTTAAGATGTACATCTCAGGCAAAGATACGTTAGGATACATTAATGAGGATTTTCCCCCACCTCATTTGACCGATACTAGCTTTTGAAAGTGGAAAATCAAGGATTCCATAGTGAAAGATGGACAATCAACTCCATAGACCAAACGTTGATTGGCAATTTTATCCAATTCCCACCCATAAAAGCAATTTGGGATTCAATGGCTACCACATTTTTTTACGACAACGATGTTTCTCAGGTGCATAATTTGAAGCACTGAGTTACTCGACTAAAGTAGGCAAGAAGCCCTATCAAAAAATGCTATAATGATCTTCAAGGACTCTGGCAAGAGATTGATTTTTGTTGTCCTAACCTCATGATGTGTCCCAATGATATTTGACGCTACAATACGACTATCCAAAAATATTGTGTCTACACATTCGACTTAACAAGGTCAGGGTAGATGTCTTACAGATGCAACTATTTCCTTATGGTCGAGCAAGCTTACGTACATGTCCGGCGGGAGAATGTGCGTCAAATTGTGATGTTAACTAAAACGAACGCTCTCACTATTGCTGCACTGGTGTCACGTGGAGGGAAGATGGGTTCATTATTTCTTGAGGACAGCCCAAAATCACAAACTCTACAAATGGCCTCCATAGGTGTTGCGACAAGAGAAAGGGGGGGGGGGCAGGTCCAATGCAGGTTCTAAGCACAAGCCACAATCAGCAGAGGGATGCACCCATTGTAGTAATCTTAAACATACCAAGGAGATTTGTTTCAAGTTACATGAGTACCCCGATTAGTGGAAAGATTTTTAAGCCAAGAAAAAGATTGAGATTGCAACAGGTAGGGATAAAGGACAAGCGTCGTTGGCAACTGGAGACTCACCTCTCTCCTTGGTTCCATAGGTAGACTCCACCAATACTTCCATCTTGACTTCTGAAGGTAAATATGGTTGTATTTTTGTCAATACTCATCAAGGTGAGGGCAATGGGTTGTTGATTATGGCACTACCAATCAAATGACACCCAATCTTGGTGACTTCACGTGTCATACCACTCCACATTAACAAAGTATTTATAATGCAAATGGCCATAGATATCCAATGACCAGGGCTGAAAAAGTTGGACCAGGGCTGAAAGTGTTGTTCTCACACATTCTCTCTCCTTATCGCACTCTTTGCTCGTGCCCTCTTTATTTTACCAATTGTTGTCTATTGGGTAGATTATTGATGAATTAAATTGCAATGTTCTTATGCATCTCAATTTTTGTTTATTTCAAGATATCCTCATGAAGGAGATTATTGGACGTGGTACTAAGAGGGAGGGGCAATACTGCATGGATGATTTTAACACTAGCAAAGTGAATCACACCCGTGATCAATCCACCAGTAAAGAGAAAGACACTTGGCTCTAACACTGTTGATTAAGGCACCCATCTTTTGGATATTTGAAGCACTTTTTTCTTGGGTTGTTTAGTAGTTTATCAAATTCTGCATTTCAATGTGAAACGTGCATCTTGGCAAAGAGTTATCATGTTTCTTTTCCATTGAGTTCCAATAAAAGTGTAACACTTTTTTCATTAGTCCACTCTGATATGTGGGGTACTTCACCCATTACCAACCTTTCGGGAATTCACTAATTTGTGACTTTTGTGAATGATTGAACATGGATGACGTGATTTTATTTGATGAAGCACAAGGATGAGGTCTCTAAAATATTTCGTGTGTTCCATGCATGGTTGCAACACAATTTGAGGTGCAACTCCACGTCCTTCGTACTGTTAATGGGGACGAATATGTTAATTAATATCTCACAACTTACTTTCAAGAACATGATCTTATCCATGAGATGTCATGCACCTAGACCCCCCGTAGAACAACTTCGCAGAAAGAAAGAACCACCATATTCTTGAGTTAGCACAGGTTCTCTTGGTAGGTGGTCATGTTCCCAATCGTTTTTGGGATGCTGCTGTTATTACTGTAATCCACTTGATGAATTGGATGCCCCTCCCCATATGTGCTAAAATTTTCAAACCCTGCTGCAAGTTCTTTCAAAACATGTTTCTCTTCCTTTGATCTTGACACTTCCTCCTGAAGTGTTTAGGTCTGTAGCTTATGTTCATCCCCACAAGAACCAACGAACCAAGCTTGATCCTTGTGCCGTGCTGTGTTTTTGTTGGTTAACCCATCAAAATGGCTATCGCTCTTATGACCTCATCACTAAGAAGAGACATGTCACTATGGATGTGACATTTGTTGAGTCCGTATTATTCTACCCTAACACCAATTATCCCTTTTAGGGAGAGATACATCGAGAAAGGGAAAATTGGTAGGAGGGCGGTGTTTTGGCAAGAGTTGAGACTATGTCTGACTCAAGGCAGGCCCCAACAGTAGTGCTATCAATAGAAAATGCAATGAATCAGGCCGTGACAGGTCGGCGGCAAGAGCTGTGAAGGACGATAGTCACATCCTAACAAAAGGTCATCAACAATTTGTATCGGTACAAGATGCACACATATAGCCTCAAGAACAGCCCTCTCTTGAAATTGTCCCCTCTTCAAAATCGACCATTCTCCTAAGAATACTCCTAAGGTAAGATCTCCTACCACACGTGACTCTTATGATGATTTTGATGTGGTTGTTGGATATAAATTACCTAATAGGTACAATCGTGGCAATCCCCCTAGTTAGTACTCACCAGATGTAGAGGAATAGAAATCAAAGTACCCTATTGCAAATAATGTTTCGATAGGAAGATTGTCGGAACTATTGAAGGTATTCATATCAAATATTTCTGCAATCCGAGTTTCTAGTGAGGTGTAGGAGGCTTTGAGGGATCCTAAGTGGGTTCGGGCAGTGAAAGAGGAGATGGAAGCATTTCAGAATAATAAGACTTGGAGACTTGTAAAATTACCAAAAGGGACGAGAGCAATGGGGTATAAATGGGTTTTTACTATCATATACAAAGCAAATGGGTCCATTGAAAGATATAAGGCATGGCTAGTAGTAAAAGGATATACACACTTATAGTATAGACTACTAAGGCAAAACTTAATATTATGAGAGTTTGGTTATCTCCTAGTCATTGCATCAATTTGATGTGAAGAATGTGTTTCTTTATAGGGATTTGGAGGAAGAAATCTACATGGAAGTTTCACTTAGGTATTGTTGTGCCACTCAACCTAATGTACCGTGCAAGCTAGAATGTTCATTGTATGGGTTAAAGCAATCGCCGTGTACTTGGTTTGGTCGCTTTAGCTTAGCAATTAGAAGATATGAGTATTCTTAAGGTAACTTGGATCACACGTTGTTCCTAAGGCGATGTTAAGGACATGTAATGGCCTTAATCATATATGTGGACAATATGATCATCACAAGGGATTGTTGACACCTAAATTTTGACTAAGCATTTAGTAATTAATTGCATAAAAATTTAGGGATTAATCTTTAACCCCTAAGAAAAAATATTAAAATTGCATCTCATGTAGTCGCATTTGCATCGGTACTAAGAGGACAACAAGAAGCAGGGGCTCGCGGTCGATTGCATACATAAATTCGGTGGAGTGCGGATTCGGGAGAAATCTTCAAAGAAGCAAAAGCAGCTCACAACATATTATATAATATGCCCATATTGTGTTATTATAATATGCCCATAATATTATATAATATGTCAGCTTTGATGGCGCAATGAAAATTCACCGTAGAAGAAACCTCCTCATTAATGCATGTACATACACGCACGAAATGGGGGATGTAAAAAAATCCTACAGGCGCCTGCAAGAAGATTTCCTTGCTAAAGAGCGGAGTGGTGGCCGAAAGAAAGGTCTGGAGAGAAAGATAAAAAATGGCAAAGTTCAGCTTAAATTTAGGAAAAGTTGCGGCTGCATCTTGTCACAATAAGTTGGCAATGGACGGCCTATAAATAAGACCACAAGAAGCCGCGTCAAGGGGGGGAGAAGGAAAAATTTCCTTGAAAGGATTGTGAGAGCCATTTAAAAAAGAGAGCTAGTGTGGAGAGAACCTGCAAAAGAAAATATGAAGTCAGGGGAAGGAGATTAAAAAAAGAAAGGGAAAAAGCAGAGAGAGAGAAACTGCAGGGAGTGAGAGGTGAGAGAGAGCAGATTAAAAAAGAAAAAAAAAGCAAAGACAAGACCCCTACTGTTCATCTTCTCCAGGAGTTCTTCGTTGCCAAATTTCCACCGGTTTGTGCTACTCCCCCCGCATCCGCGCAGCTGTGCCTCGCCCGAGCACCGGTGCCACGCAGTTCCGCTCGCCGAACTCTCCCGCCACCGCAGCCCACACCACCGCGCCGCCCGAGCCGGCCACCGCTCCCTCCGCCGAGATCCGGTCGCTCCGCCGTCCACGGTACCCTCGGCCCGGTCTCCGAGCACCACGCCCGCACCACCTCCGCAGCCAATGCGCCTCCGCCCTCTTCGAGCACCCGCAAGCAACTTGCCCGCCGGTCACGCGCGCCTTTGTTCGCGCCTCCGCCTGCGCAGACGCTCGCCTCCGCCTATACCTCCGTCCGAGTGCCACTCGGCCGCCGCGCGGCGCACCCAGCGAAGGCGTACGCCCCGAACTTCGACGACGGTGCACTGGCTCGCACCGCCCGTCGCCGATCTGCAGCACCGGAGTCCCGCGCCCCGCTCTCCTCCGCCCCAACGCCGCCCCGCTCGGCCCGCGCGACCCGCCGACGACCGGTGCCCCTGCGGCTGCTACCGCCTCGCCTTGGCCGCTCGCCGCCCCGCGTCCGCAACGCCCGCGCCGTGCTCCGCCGCCCGCCGCCCTTGCCGGACCCCTCACCGGACCGACGGCCGGCTTCCGCTGGAGACCCACGTGCAAGCTGTGCTCGAAAAGAAAAAAAAAAAAAAAAAAAAAACAAAAGGGGAACATTAGGTAGCTTTTTTTTATTATTATTGTTTTATCTTTATTTTTTATATAGTTTATAGTTTTTTTTATATTTTTTTTTAGTGTGATTATTCATTAACGCATGCTTGAAATTCCAATGTAAAATAACCCCTCAATTTAGGGATTATGAGTTCGATTTTCGCGCCCAAAATCCGACTCACGATCTCGTATAAAAATCGACAATCCAATCTCATGCCCGAGATTCGATTCGCGATTTAATTTAAAATTGACCAACCCGATCTCATGCACGAGATATGGTTTGTCAATTTTGGGTATTAATCTTATCTTGATTGGATTGGATATCGGGTTATTTGAATTAACTTTTGTTTTTGCATAAAAAAGTTCAAAAAAATGCGAGTTAGATTAGGGCTAGGGTTAGCATATTTAGTTATTTTGTTTTTTTTTTTAAAAATCCAAAAAATGCATTTAGGATATTAGTTTTTAGAATTGCACGTGTTAATCTAGAATTAGGCTTTTACTTCAAATTTTTATAAAAAAAATCCAAAAAAAATTAATTAATTTAGGTTGCTATTTTTTTTGTAGGTTGCATAATAGGTTTTTTTAAAATGCATGCTTTAGAAGAGATAACGTGTCCCTTTAATTTTCACTATAATAGTTTTTTTTTTAGTGTTTTTTAATTACGAATTTCCATAAAAAATCATCATGCATTTTAGAATAGAATTACATGTCTCATTTTAAGATTAGATCAATTTGCATCTTAGGTTAGAAATTGCTAGATTAAAATAACGTCATAGTTTAAATTAGGATTTAGCATGACTTAATCCTAAGTTTAAATTGGGTGGAATTTTAATTTAGCTAGGTAATTTTTGCATTTTTCTTAATTTCAAATATCATGAAAAATACAAAAATTTGTCTTTAGATAAACTAGTTTCAATTTTTAGGATGAATTGCATTTTTAGCAATAGAAATATCATGTGCACGTCATGTAGGATTAGGTTCATAAAATGTATGTCATGTAGAATTAGTTTCATTAAAAATTGCCCGTCATTATAATTAGGTCATTTTGATTTGCATATTTGATTATTGCATGCTCATTAAGAAAACACAAAAAATATTTTACTCATGTCATGTAGTTTAGAACACATTGTCATGCCATTTCATGTTAGATTAGATGCACTGCATGGTTCTCATTGAATAAGTGAAAACAAAATTGAGAAATTACATTGTTAAGTAGAAATCATATCAATGATTGCGGATGTGAATTCTAATTTAACTCTGCAGATGTTTTCATTGCCATGAGGTAAGTCCTGCATTTTTCTTACTTGCTTTCTTGAGTGCTAAATTGGTGGATTGCGCACCCGTATGATCACCTCATATGTTAGGAAGATAAATTAAAATCAATTCAAGCTGCCTGCAAAAACATTTTTGAAAATAAAAGAATGGTACCGAAAGGGCATTAGAGAAATCTAGTGTAACCAAGTCCCCGAACTCACAATCTCTGGTTCGTAGAAGTAAAGTAATTCTCCCATTACTTTACTTGGGTTTCTAATCGACCCACCAAAAATAGATTAGTGGTGACTCCATGATAAAAATCAATTGCATATTAAGAACTTAAACCCTAAGTCGCGAATTGGTATGGGCTTGGGAGAGCTCGAGCTAAGTCTAGGCTTAGCAATCCATTAGCCGAACCCCTTAGGTGGTCCAACCTGCTTCGGGGAGGTCGCGACAGCTTGGCAACTCCGCTGGGGACTTGAGTTGAAACTCTTAGTGGACTTAGGCCAATTTTCTTTTTGAAAAATATTTTTGTTTGGCAGCGAGGATCCCAGGTACGTCCCTAACATTTAAGGTGTTAAATGTTCTTGCAGAATGGGAGGTATAAGGGGAAGTGTTTGCTAACCTTTGTTTTGTAGGGAGGTGTAGGAATGTATGGTTTATTTTCATAAACGAAGTGTTGTTTGATATAAACTGTTGTGCATGCCTATGCATTTACACTACACCATTGCACACATAACCCGCCGCCGGACCTAGGCCGCATAGGATCATCTAGGATGGTATTGAGATGGATACCACTTCGACCGCATGCCCGCGGTATGAGTCGCCCATCTCAATCCCGAAGTTTCTTTTCTGGAGTCAAGAGTACCCACCTCGGTTCGCATGCCCGCAACCCAGGTCGGCTCTTTGACCAAGCCGAAGTCATGAGGACCCGACTTAGTTCGCACGCCCGCGACTAGTCTAATCATTCTTGTGGTTTCACTTTGTTAAGCCTGATAGACTAGAAATCGAGCCACTTACCATGCGCATGTCTATGTGATTGCCCTTCGTTTATTGGTAAAGTAAGTTCTCTAAATCCTCGCCTTTGCAATTTACTTACTTTACCATATTATTTTGTCGGTCCATGGCACTAGGATTGTCCCAAGTCTTGATCAATATACAATGGGAATACCGGACATTCGAATTATTCTCCCTCCAAAGGAAGAGCTTAGCACATGGTGGGACAAGTTAGACCAAGCTGGCCGTCAATTTGTAGAATCACACATTAGTCGACTACTTCCATTGCTGCGTATCAACATTCATGGCGGCCTCATCCAAGCACTTGCTCATTGTTGGTGCCCCGAGACTTCTACTTTCATCTTCGGCGGTAAGCATGAACTCACGCCCACCTTGGAAGAGTATAGTATTGCCATAGGGAAACCTTTGAAAGCTGAATTAATTAGTCCACCTATCGAAATAGACCCCATTGTGGCCTTGTCCGATTTTCTGAGAATTAAGGAGGATAATGTAAGAAAGGTTTTAAAAGCTCACCGCAATACATGTCAAAAGGTTTTAAAAGCTCACCGCAATACATGTCATTTATCTTTTCTAAAAGAATGTTTTGAAAATGGCAATTCATTTCAAATGAGAAGGGTTTTCCTTTTAGCTTTCTTTGGGTTTATACTTTTTCCTCATTGCAAGAATGCTATTAACCCTTTGATGGCTCACTTAGTTGAACAAGTGTTGGGAGAAAAAAATTTCGTAAACATTATTTTGGCTGAAACCTTTCTTTTCCTCACTCGATTTAAAGGAAGCGGTGATAAGACCTTCAATTCCTCTTCTGAGCTTTTACAAATTTGGTTTCTTTCTCATATAAAAGGGTTTGGTGGTTGAATGACTATACTTGATGTTAATAACTCTAATCACCCTATTATGAGATTTGAGAACAACCAAAAACATGCACCGGATTACCATTATTCTAGATGGCTAGCTTTCATGAAAAAACCGACTTCCAAGGGTTTCCTATGGCATGCTAAGTGGTTCCAAGTTCGTGTGGCGAGACTTTCATGTGGAGGTGTTGGCCCAATCCCTCTACTGGGATTCACTGGAGTAACGGAGTACTATCCAACTAGAGTAACCCGTCAGTATCAAGTTGTGCAAGAGCTTCCCCCGGCATTGCAAGCAGATCCACTCCAAGCCAACTTCGTTGATGGAGACCAAGACCATGAAGATTCCATTCTCACAATTAAATCAATGTGGGATATGTGCCAGCCACGAAAACTCAAGTGGCCTGAGGAGGAGCTCAAGGGCAAAGAAATGAAGTATTATGCCTCAATTAAGTACATTTAACAACACAAGATTTCAGAGGAGTTACTTCCAAAGATACCAGAGGTGCCGTTGAAGATCACCAACCGCGCTGAGAATAAACGCCTCAAAAGGGTTGCTGAAAAAGCTCAAGAGGAGAATAAGCGATTGCGCCGAGTGGTGTCCCGAGTGTATATTGATCAAGCTAGATGAAGTGTTTGAGTCAATCTTGTTGTTTCATTTCTAGATTAATGTTTAGGAAGTTGAGTCATTTAATTTCCTAGTTTGTTTGTTTAGGGCTTTTTGAGCTCCTATTTCATTAATGAAGTGCTTGAATCAATCTTGCTTCTATTTTGTTAGTATTGTCAAAAACTCCATTAATGAATAAAAGTTTTAGACCATTGCCATGGACCGGTGTATTTCATATGAGATACTTATTTTTGTCCGTTTCTTCAAATTAGGTGAGAACGGATCCTCCACGTTCACCCATCATTACACGATCAAGAGCAAAAATGGCCGACCAAATCGAAATGCGTGATCGTATGACCGCTGTGGAAAATCAACTCCAGCAGTTGCTCACCTCTATGCAACTTATGACAGATCAAATGCAATCCCTCCAAGTGAATCAGACTCTTGCACCCGCTTTCCCCGAGATAGTAGTCCCAAAGCAGACGAACAAAGCCCAAATGGGTGATGATGACATGCCGGAACTGGAAGATGACCCACTGTTCGTCACAGCTGAAAAGGCTAAGCCCGATAATGTCCCTAAAGCGGAGCAAGATGAACGCTTCGCCAAACTTGAAGAGAAACTGAAACAATTGCAAGAATCGCAGAATTCACTCCCGTTCGACTTGTCAGTTTATGAGAAAGTCAAAGTGCCCAAGAAGTTTAAGATGCCGGAGTTTGAGAAATACGATGGTACTTCCTGCCCAAAAGCTCATTTGCAAATGTACCACGTACGCATGGCCCAATACGTCAAGAACGAGCCTCTCATGATCCAATCGTTTCATGCAAGCTTGACGGGGCCCGCACTCAAATGGTACATAATGAAGAATGTAAACCTTCTCGACACCTGGAATGAAGTGGCTGACGCTTTCCTAAAGCAGTATAAGTTCAACATAGACATTGCACCTTCCCGAGAGGATCTTGAGCAGATGGAGAAGAAGAAAAGTGAGTCATTTAAGGAGTACGCTGTAAGGTGGTGAAACTTGGCGGCTCAAATCACTCCTGAGCCTACAAACAAGGAGTTGAGGAAGTTGTTCGTCAAGACTCTCCCATATGAGTTCCGTAACCGGATGGCTAGCACATACGTTGAGAACTTCAACCAGCTTATCCCGGTGGGTGAACAGATCGAGATGGGGCTAAGGGAGGATGGTTCAATGAACCAACTCTTCAGGGCAAAAGGTTCACCATGAAGAAAGATAAAGAACCAACCACTGAAGTCAATGTTGCATATGTGCAACCAGCCCCTAGTAAGCCTCCGATGGTTCGTGTCCCCGGGAATCAGCAAGATGGAGGCCGAGTGCCTGCACAATGGCAATTCACCAAAAGGCAGTTCTCTCCTCTTCCTGGCCCTCTATCTCAGGTCTTGCCGATACTCCAAAACAAGGGATTGATTTCCCACGAACCAAAGCGGCCCAATGCTGAAAAATTCTCCAACTATGACCCCTCCAAAAAATGTGAGTATCATATGGGAGAGGTTGGCCATTCAACTGATGAATGTTTGACTTTAAAGCACAAGATCCAAAATTTGTTGGATACTAAGGCATTTTCTTTCCGTACCACCCAACCGAATGTCAAGAAGAATCCGTTGCCGGAACATCAGGGAAACGTGAATGCAATCTTCGAGTTCAATACGGCAAAAAGATGAACTTGAAGGTGTCTCAAAAGATATCTATAGCGGATTAGTTAGAGTTGGTTATTATCCGACGAGATGAGAATCCTCCCTTGCCTACCATGAAGGAAAGGGTTCAAGAAATGGTTAAGGCTGGCATGATCATATATGCTGACCAAGTTGGAACAAAGTCAACTATCTCCGAAGTCGTCATTGATTGGGAGAAGGAATTTGCTAAGCTAAGTGCTGAAAAGAGTGAATCAGATCCATTGATCGAGGACATACCCCCACTTGAGGACGCCTCCGATCATGAAGGATTGATAGTGGAAGTGCCTTCAACTGATGAAGAAATAATTATTGAGATGCCCCAGCTGTATGAGTACAAGGATAACAAAGCAGTCCCTTGGTCATACGAGCTAGATGTTGACCTGATTACAAGGTCTGGTCGGACCTATGCTCAAACTAATGCCCAACCTGCAAAGCCAATTACTGACGAAGAGGCCAAGGAATTTCTGGCTATAATCAAAGCAAGTGAGTATAACGTGGTCGACCGATTCTGCGGAAATTGCCTGCTCGATCTCTTTACTTGAACTCTTGCAAACATCTCCTACACATCAAAAGTCTCTAAGGAAGGTTCTAAGCGAAGTTCGTGTACCGTAGACGATCGAGGTAGACAGTTGAAGGAATTCGTAGGATCGATTCTTCTTAAGGATTTAATAGCCTTTTCTGATGAAGAATTCCCTCTTGAGGGGAGGGGACATACTAAGGCATTATATATATCCGTCAAGTGCAAGGCTTCCCATGTGGCTCGAGTACTCATTGATAATGGGTCTGCCTTGAATATCTGTCCATTGGCGACTCTTCACCGCCTGAAAATAGATCCTTCAAAAATAAGTGCTGCAAAGACCTCCGTCCGAGCTTTTGATGGCACGAGAAAGGAGGTGATAGGGGAGACCCACCTTGATCTGCAAATAGGGCCGGTGATGTTCAACGTTCTTTTCCAGGTGATGGACATTCCTACCGCATTCAATTTCCTATTAGGGCGTCCTTGGATTCATACT
Organism: Eucalyptus leucophloia subsp. euroa; assembly: GCA_017140325.1. NCBI lineage: Eukaryota > Viridiplantae > Streptophyta > Magnoliopsida > Myrtales > Myrtaceae > Eucalyptus > Eucalyptus leucophloia. Next base: position 22,398,317 of record CM029470.1, on the reverse strand, counting down.
GCTGGAGCTGTGCCATCAAGTCTCCACCAAAGAGTGAAATTTGTTGTCAAAGAAAAGCTAGTCATTGTTCATGGCGAGGAGGATCATCGGATCTATCATGAGACGGCTATCCCCTATGTTGAGCCGGAACATAGGGAGGAGTCGAGCTACCAATCGTTTGAGCTCGTATCCACTATTCATGCATCTCGATGATCGACAACACCCATCCCTGATGTGTCAAATGCAGCAGTTATGGTAGCAAGAGTGATGGTTGGAAATGGCTTTGCTCTTGGCCGTGGACTTGGTAAAAAAGAACAGGGGTATCCGGAACCCTATTGAAGCCCCTCGAAGGTCTCGTTCCGCTGGATTAGGGTACCATGGAAAAGGTGGAGGACATGAACAAGAGAGGAAAAACTCATTACTCCTCGATATCCGCAAGACATTCCCGGGCCCTGCTAGAATGATGCATGATGAGGGAGGAATGATCGACACCCGAGGTATCGTGCTCGATGGATGGAATGGCATGGATGACCCGACAACTTCAAAGACAGGGATCCGATGATGGGATGGAAGGGATCACGACTCTATTCGATGATCTCCTCATAGGTGCCATTTATGAAGAACCATCGGAGGAAATGGGTGCTAGCCCACAAGAGTAACACATTTACTTTTCTGCACTCCCCTGCGTGGGAATCTTATCTCTTTTAGGATTTGATGTTTTCTAGGGTCTACTTATCGTATTCTGCATGTCGTTTGTCAGGAGTTGATGTTTGCTATGGTTTGATTGTTAAGGTTTCGTTTCACTTTGATTGCCGTACTTTTCAATCCAATAAATGTAATTTGGTTGATGAATATCAATTATGATTACAAGTTTTATTTTGAGGGCATGATGGGGTATACCAAACCAGCCCGTTGATGATATCCAACCGATAAAAGAAAAGAAAAATCCAAGGAGAATTCTGAGGCCTGGGCTTCATCATGCTTCCTCGTGTCAAAAAATTTTTCCAAAATATTTTGCCAAAATTCTTTAAATAAAATAAAATTCGAAAAAAAATCAATCAAAAAAATTCAAAAGGAAGGAAAATTCGAACAAATAGAAAAGAAATTCATGCTTTTTAGCCCTGTTTGTCTTTTTGAATTATCCATTTTATGTTTCAGGAGTAGCCTTATGATAGCCAAAGAGGTGAAAATGGTCCAATCCAATGTCATGAGCGATGACGGTGATGACCCTGATGATCCAAATAGTGACTCCATTGGAGTACAACAAAGTTGGGAGCAACATGAAAAACCCAAAGTTCTCACCTCTGAGCAAACCGTCACTATCAATCTGAGTGACGCTGAGGAGCCCAAAGAGATAAAGATTGGGGCAAATCTTCCCAAAGATGAGGCCGAGCACCTAACTCAATTGCTAAAAGAATATCAAGATATCTTTGCTTGGACATACGCTGATATGCCGGGTTTAGATCCGTCGATTGTGGAACATTGTTTGCCCACTAATCCAGACGTGCATCCTAAGAAGCAGAAGCTTCGGAGGACTAAACCAGAGCTCTCCAAGAAGATAGAAGAGGAAGTAATGAAACTTCTCAAAGTGGGATTCATCGAAGTCTCGCAATACCCTGAATGGGTGGCCAATATAGTACCGGTCATGAAGAAAGACGGTCGAGTCTGAGTGTGTGTTGATTACCGGGATTTGAACAAGGCCAGCCCAAAGGACGACTTCCCATTGCCACATATCGATGTTCTTGTGGATAGTACTGCCGGATTTGAATTATTCTCTTTCATGGATGGCTTTTCTGGCTACAACCAGATAAGAATGAAGGATGAAGACAAAGAGAAGACAGCATTTATCACCCCGTGGGGAACCTTTCATTATAAGGTCATGCCCTTCGGACTTAAAAATGCGGGGGCAACTTACCAACGAGCCATGGTTACGTTGTTCCATGACATGATGCATGAAGAAATCGAGGTATATGTTGATGATATGATTGCAAAAACCCGGCCTGGGAAAAGTCATGTTGAAACCCTCAAGAAGTTATTTGATCGGCTTCGTGAATTCAAACTCCGTTTAAACCCTGCCAAGTGCGTGTTCGGGGCAGCATCGGAAAATTACTTGGGTTTATGGTGAGTAGCAAAGGGATCGAAATTGACCCATCTAAAGCCAAGGCAATATGTGAGCTGCAACCTCCGTCGACAGTGAAGGAGGTTCGGAGTCTCCTAGGGAGACTGAATTACATTGCATGATTCATTTCCCAACTCTCGGAGACCGCTAAGCCATTCTTCAAACTCTTGAGGAAAAACCTACGAGTTGAGTGGAATGATGAATGTCCAGAGGCGTTCGATAAGCTGAAGCAATATTTGATGAATCCACCTGTTCTTGTCCCACCAATATCGGGGCATCCTTTGATTTTGTACCTCACAATCCATAGTGAGTCACTTGGCGCGATCTTAGCTCAGAAAAGTCCCGTGGATCAGAAGGAACGGGCCATTTATTACCTCAGTAAAAAGTTCACTGTCTCGGAGCTAAAGTATTCTGATGCTGAAAAAACTTGTGCTGCGTTAGTATGGGTATTGCATAGACTGCGACAGTACACCTTGTATTACCAGACGTTCCTCGTGACTGAGAACGATCCCATCAAGTATTTATTTAATCAACCAGCTTTGGTGGGTAAGCTAGCCAAATGACAGGTCTTGATTTCGGAATTCGACGTGCAGTTCATGCCGCAAAAATCAGTTAAAGGTCGAGTAATTGCTGATATATTGGCTGAGAATCCTAGAACCTCCAATGATGATGATTGCCCTCTAGACGATCGTATTTTGGCCATAAATGAAGATGCATGGTCCATGTTCTTCGATGGAGCTGTGAACTTGTCCGGTTCTGGTACTAGGACAGTACTGATATCCCTAGACGGACAACACCACCCAGTAGCCGCGAAATTAATATTTCCATGCACTAACAATATTGCTGAATACGAAGCTTGTATTCTCGGACTTCAGGCCGCAATTGAAATGGGAGTGGCCAAATTGAAAGTATATGGAGATTCTGCACTGATCATACTCCAAACCATAGGTAAATGGAAAACCAGGGATGCCAAATTACTACCATATCATAAGTACCTCGAAGAGTTGGTGAAGGATTTCAATGAAATTTCATTTGACTACTTGGCTAGATCCCATAATCAGTTCGCCGATGCCTTGGCAACGTTGTCATCTATGTTGCAAGTTACTGATGGTTTAGAAGTTGAGCCTTTGAAAATTGAGGTTCTAGCCAAACCTTCTTATTGCATGGCCGTGAATGAAGAGCTTGATGAGAAGCCATGGTATTATGACATCATGAACTATATTCAAAAGCAGGAATTTCCTGAAGGGACCACTCCAGCCGATAGGAAATACATAATGAAGATGGCCTCAAAGTTCTTCGTCAGTGGTAAGAATTTATACAAGAGATCTTATGATTCAGTTTTATGGAGATGCGTAGATGAAGCAGAAGCCACCCAAATCATGCAAGAAGTGCATGAAGGAGTTTGTGGCCCACACATGAATGGGCACATGTTAGCCAAGAAGATCATGAGACTAGGTTACTATTGGCTTGCGCTGGAAAGTGACTGCATACAGCATGTTAGAAGTTGCCATCGTTGCCAAATTCATGGAGATAAAATAAATGTTTCTCCAACGGAGTTGCACCAGTTATCTGAGCCATGGCCTTTCTCAATGTGGGGGATCGATGTGATTGGCCCAATAAATCCCAAAGCTTCAAATAGGCACCGATTCGTATTGGTGGCAATAGATTATTTCTTAAAGTGGATTGAAGCCGCATCATATGCTAATGTCACGGCTCGAAACGTTGTGAAGTTTATTAAGCGTGACATAATCGCCCGTTATGGTGTCCCCGAAGCAATTGTCACTGACAATGGGACAAATCTGAATAACAAGTTCATTGATGAGTTGTTCAGTGAGTTCAAAATCAAGCATTTGAATTCATCACCTTACCGCCCACAAATGAATGGAGCTGTTGAAGCAGCTAATAAGAACATCAAGAAAATCCTGGCTAAGACAGCCGAGAATTATCGAGATTGGCATGACAGGTTACCTTTTGCTCTAATGGCGTATCGGACATCGATCCGAACATCTACCGGGGCAACCCCTTTCTCCTTAGTTTATGGCATGGAGGCAGTCTTGCCTATGGAAGTAGAAATCCCCTCTCTAAGAGTCTTAGCCCAAGTGGAATTGTCCGAGGCAGAATGGACACAACAAAGGTTCGAGCAGTTGAACCTGATTGATGAGAAAAAGTTAAAAGCTCTTTGCCATGGTTAGGCATATCAACAAAGAGTAGCCAAGTCTTTCAATCGAAAGGTACGGCCGAGACACTTCGAAGTGAATGATCTAGTTCTAAGAAAGGTGTTGCCGATTTTTCCTAATCCTGGAGGCAAATTTGCTCCAAATTATAACGGACCATATATGGTGAAGAGGGTACTCCCTGGAGGTGCCTTAATCCTTACAGAAATGGATGGTCGTGAGTTTTCTAATCCTGTTAACTCTGATGCTGTGAAGAAGTATTACCCTTGAAAGAATTTATTGTGAATTGAAGGTACTCATTTCTTTATTGTGGGAATGGATTGAATGAGATGAGAAGTAGGCCCTGTTCCATATACATAACGAATTCATTTGATTCGGTATATCAGACGTGTTGACCCAGAGTCAGTTCAATTAAATAAAAAAAGAAATTCCCTGAGGACACCACCAGCGCCTTGGCCTGGTGGCACGGGGAATGAAAAGGTCCGAAAGCGACCAGGCTTTGATCCCTGGAAATGGCAAAAGGTTTGTCAAAAAAAAAAACAATTTTTTTACCAATCCTTTTTCTTTTTTGAGCTGCAAACTCTTTGTGTTCAAAGCTGATGAGTTCATGAAGTACTTGTGACATTTCAAAGGAGAATTTTGCGTGATAGTTTTACCTGTTTAATTACCAATTCCACTGAGGATTGTCACCATCGATCAAGTTAATGAATGATGTGGAATGAATTGAACATGCTAAATGAGACATGTCAGGATGATGAAAGGCAAGCTTTATCCTATACACAGTCCCTTGCTCATATACTGGTGAGATGAGTGTAGGAAATTCCATGTTTCTAAGGTAAAGAGTTTTCTCGCGAAAGGTACGATGATCGAAATGATGAGAGGCGGTTCATTCTCTATCCCAAACACTATGTGATCATCCATTGTTTAAACCCTTTTGAGCCCACGCACGTGAATAATTTTAAATTACCCCTGTCAAGAACCACCCCACATTGGGGCAAGCTAGAGGTAAGACGACATCATGAGGTGAGGAATTTGATAGGAATATTCTTGCTCTCACTTGCATCAATCTTCAGGTATTGCCATTACATTGAATTCATACGATAATTCAAGTGCCTTAGGATGATGAAGAGCAGTTCTTTCTCTATCCTATACACTTTATCCATTGTGTAGCCCCATTGAGCCTGTAAATTCATTTCATTTAAACCCAATTGGTGATCATCCCCCACACTGGGGCAAGGCAAAAGGCAAATGTCCAAGCAACAAAATCCCGAGTGCTGACGAAAAATGAAAACTCTTCAAAAACCCAAAATGTTAAAGCATTACGTGGTTATTAAAAAAAAAAAAACAAAACAAAAGGGGCATGAAAAAGTAGTGTGCCTGGTAAAAGCAAGGCCAACGCCCATGGAAAATGAAAGAAAGAGTCAAGATAAATGATTATCAATTGTAAAAGGGTGTATTCCCAATGGAGTGGTACACAAAGAACTCAAATGCCAAGTTTTTATAGTACCTATGAGGAAAATCCCAATGGTGGAAAAGAAGATCGGTGACAATGCCAAGATGATCACCAATTCCCATCCCCCTATACACATTTTGAGCCTAATGATCCGTTCACTTCCCAATCCATGAACTTAACCTACGCTATGTCCCTTACAAAGTCTCTTCAGATTAGGACACCAAAATTAACGTAGGAATTCATATGCTTAAAAGCATCGCTCGAAGAAGTGCAAGCAAGACCATTTCTATCTCATTTCGCAGGTTCCTTGACTTGTAAACCTGAAGGTGATTGCGAAGTATTGTTCTTTCATTAGCCTTGACTCGAAGAGTCCCTCTTTATTGAGCCATTGACCGAGCCTACATTACAGTCCTGATAAAGACCTCTCAGATTGACAAGGTCGTACCGCTTGCGAGAATACTCGAACCCTTGTTGACATGATGAAAGTAAGATTGAGTGATTCCTGTGATCCGACATTAATGGTTGGGACAAAATAGCCTTCTTAATGAGAGTGAGTGAAAGTCCTTTCTAACTGAAAGTCTCTCATTTGGTTTCTTGAAAATCCATGTCATGAGTGAAAATTGTCATAAATGATGATTCTCCCCAGTGGACGTTCGGTGGTGCAAATATGGTAAAATCATCATGCATAAATCTTGATTGAATGGATAAAAGCTTCAGTGGACTTTCGAGTGTGTTGAATTGCTTGCTTCTTTGGCGAATGCATGTATTTTTGCTCTAATCATGTCTGACAGGTAATGTTTCCTTGAAGACCCAAGAGCTCCCGACATTTATGTTGCCTTTCGAAGCCTCGAGGTGAGAAACCTCCATGAATATTTGAAGTACATCCTCGATGTTCCAAAATTTCTGTCTACCAAGAGGTAAGTGACCCTCACGAATATCCCAGGTTTGTCCTAGGTATTCCCAAATTCTTGATATATGTCTCAAAACTCGTGAATGCTTTCCGATCTTTTTCGTTATACCTTAGTCTAGGTCTAGGTATTTCGAATCTTCTTAATCCAATATTCATCTCACCTAACATTGAGTGTTTATTGGTTAAGTTCCAAAATTCTTGACATCTCAGTTTGGATCTGGATGTCTCAAAACTCTTCGTTAAACAGTTCACTCTGGATGTGAATGTTTTTCGATCTTTTTCGTTATACCTTAGTCTGGATCTAGGTATTTCGAATCCTCTTAATCCAATATACATCTCACCTAACATTGAGTGTCTATTGGTTAAGTCCCAAAATTCTTGACATCTCGACCGATCTGGATGTCTCAAAACTCTTCGTTAAACATCTCACTCGGATGTGAATGTTTTTCGATCTTTTCGTTATACCTTAGTCTGGATCTAGGTATTTCGAATCTTCTTAATCCAATATTCATCTCACCTAACATTGAGTGTTTATTGCTTAAGTCCCAAAATTCTTGACATCTCAGTCTAGATCTGGATGTCTCAAAACTCTTCGTTAAACATTTCACTTTGGATGTGAATGTTTTTCGATCTTTTTCGTTATACCTTAGTCTGGATCTAGGTATTTCGAATCTTCTTAATCCAATATTCATCTCACCTAACATTGAGTGTCTATTGGTTAAGTCCCAAAATTCTTGACATCTCAATATGGATCTGGATGTCTCAAAACTCTTCGTTAAACATTTCACTCTGGATGTGAATGTTTTTCGATCTTTTTCGTTATACCTTAGTCTGGATCTAGGTATTTCGAATCTTCTTAATCCAATATTCATCTCACCTAACATTGAGTGTTTATTGGTTAAGTCCCAAAATTCTTGACATCTCGATCGGATCTGGATGTCTCAAAACTCTTCGTTAAACATTTCACTGGATGTGAATGTTTTTCGATCTTTTCGTTATACCTTAGTCTGGATTTAGGTATTTCGAATCTTCTTAATCCAATATTCATCTCACCTAACATTGAGTGTTTATTGATTAAGTCCCAAATTTTTTGACATCTCAGTCTGGATCTGGATGTCTCAAAACTCTTCGTTGAACATTTCACTCTGGATGTGAATGTTTTTCGATCTTTTTCGTTATACCTTAGTCTGGATCTAGGTATTTCGAATCTTCCTAATCCAATATTCATCTCACCTAACATTGAGTGTATATTGGTTAAGTTCCCAAATTCTTGACATCTCAAGCTAGATCTGGATGTCTCAAAATTTTTCTCATTTAGGCGACCGTAGAATGGTACGGGTCCTAGACACAACCAAGCAATGCCATACGGGGTGACCGCAAAATGGTACGGGTCCTGGGAAAGTAGTTTCTTTATGAAGTCATGTTACTATTCTAGGTGACCGTAGAATAGTACGGGTCATGGACATGTAACACCAACTATCTCGAGTTACTCTACCCTCCCCGAAGGTAAGTTATTTCAGGTAAGTTCCTTTTATCACTGGCATTAGCATTTCCATGCATCATATAAATTGCATTTAAAAAAAAAAGAACAAAACAACAAAAAAAAAAAAAAAAAAAACAAAGCAAAAACAAAAAATCCATGGCCTGCCAAAATATCATCCATTGCATGTGCATGGTCAAAATTTAGGTATCATATTGTCTTTGAATGCAACCTCTGCGAGCTCACCTTCAAAAAGGGGCAACTGTTGACACCTAAATTTTGACTAATCATTTAGTAATTAATTGCATAAAAATTTAGGGATTAATCTTTAACCCCCAAGAAAAAATATTAAAATTGCATCTCATGTAGTCGCATTTGCATCGGTACTAAGAGGACAACAAGAAGCAGGGGCTCGCGGTCGATTGCATACACAAATTCGGTGGAGTGTGGATTCGGGAGAAATCTTCAAAGAAGCAAAAGCAGCTCACAACATATTATATAATATGCCCATATTGTGTTATTATAATATGCCCATAATATTATATAATATGTCAGCTTTGATGGCAATGAAAATTCACCGTAGAAGAAACCTCCTCATTAATGCATGTACATACACGCACGAAATGGGGGATGTAAAAAAATCCTACATTACGCCTGCAAGAAGATTTCCTTGCTAAAGAGCGGAGTGGTGGCCGAAAGAAAGGTTTGGAGAGAAAGATAAAAAATGGCAAAGTTCAACTTAAATTTAGGAAAAGTTGCGGCTGCATCTTGTCACAATAAGTTGGCAATGGACGGCCTATAAATAAGACCACAAGAAGCCGCGTCAAGGGGGGGAGAAGGAAAAATTTCCTTGAAAGGATTGTGAGAGCCATTTAAAAAAGAGAGCTAGTGTGGAGAGAACCTGCAAAAGAAAATATGAAGTCAGGGGAAGGAGATTAAAAAAAGAAAGGGAAAAAGCAGAGAGAGAGAAACTGCAGAGAGTGAGAGGTGAGAGAGAGCAGATTAAAAAAGAAAAAAAAAAAAAGCAAAGACAAGACCCCTACTTGTTCATCTTCTCCGGGAGTTCTTCGCTGCCAAATTTCCACCGGTTTGTGCTACTCCCCCGCATCCGCGCAGCTGCACCTCGCCCGAGCACCGGTGCCACGGCAGCTCGCCGAACTCTCTCGCCACCGCAGCCCACACCACCGTGCGATTCCGAGCCGGCCACCGCTCCTCCGCCCGAGATCTAGTCACTCCGCCGTCCACAAAGCACCCTCGGCCGGTCTCCGAGCACCACCGCCCGCACCACCTCCGCAGCCCACTGCGCCTCCGCCCTCGTTCGAGCACCCGCAGCAACTCGCCCACCGGTCATAGCGCCTGCATTCGCGCCTCCGCCGCAGACGTCGCTCGCCTCCGCACGCCTACCTCCGTCCGAGCGCCACTCGGCCGCCGCGCGCGCACCCCGGCGGGCCGTATGCCCCGAACTCCGACGACGGTGCACCGGCTCGCACCGCCCCGTCGCCGATCTGCGGCACACCGAGTCCCGGTGCCCCGCTCTCCTCCGCCCCAACGCCGCCCCTGCTCGCCCACGCCCGACCCGCGACGACCAGGTGCCTGCGTAGCTGCTACCGCCTCGCCTTGGCCGCTCGCCGGCCCGCGTACGCAACGCGCCCGCGCCGTGCTTCGCCGCCCGCCGCCTTTGCCGGACCCCCTCACCGGACCGACGGCCGGCTTCCGCCTGGAGACCCACGAGCAAGCTGTGCTCGAAAAGAAAAAAAAAGAAGAAAAAAACAAAAGGGGAACATTAGGTAGCTTTTTTTTTATTATTATTGTTTTATCTTTATTTTTTATATAGTTTATAGTTTTTTTTATTTTTTTTTTTTAGTGTGATTATTCATTAACGCATGCTTGAAATTCCAATGTAAAATAACCCCTCAATTTAGGGATTATGAGTTCGATTTTCGCGCCCAAAATCCGACTCACGATCTCGTATAAAAATCGACAATCCAATCTCATGCCCGAGATTCGATTCGCGATTTAATTTAAAATTGACCAACCCGATCTCATGCACGAGATATGGTTTGTCAATTTTGGGTATTAATCTTATCTTGATTGGATTGGATATCGGGTTATTTGAATTAACTTTTGTTTTTGCATAAAAAAGTTCAAAAAAATGCGAGTTAGATTAGGGCTAGGGTTAGCATATTTAGTTATTTCGTTTTTTTTTTTTTAAATCCAAAAAATGCATTTAGGATATTAGTTTTTAGAATTGCACGTGTCAATCTAGAATTAGACTTTTATTTCAAATTTTTATAAAAAAATCCAAAAAAATTAATTAATTTAGGTTGCTATTTTTTTTTTGTAGGTTGCATAATAGGTTTTTTTAAAATGCATGCTTTAGAAGAGATAACGTGTCCCTTTAATTTTCACTCCAATAGTTTTTTTTTTAGTTTTTTTTAATTACGAATTTCCATAAAAAATCATCATGCATTTTAGAATAGAATTACATGTCTCATTTTAAGATTAGATCAATTTGCATCTTAGGTTAGAAATTGCTAGATTAAAATAACGTCATAGTTTAAATTAGGATTTAGCATGACTTAATCCTAAGTTTAAATTGGGTGGAATTTTAATTTAGCTAGGTAATTTTTGCATTTTTCTTAATTTCGAATATCATGAAAAATACAAAAATTTGTCTTTAGATAAACTAGTTTCAAATTTTAGGATGAATTGCATTTTTAGCAATAGAAATATCATGTGCACGTCATGTAGGATTAGGTTCATAAAATGTATGTCATGTAGAATTAGTTTCATTAAAAATTGCCCGTCATTATAATTAGGTCATTTTGATTTGCATATTTGATTATTGCATGCTCATTAAGAAAACACAAAAAAATATTTTACTCATGTCATGTAGTTTAGAACACATTGTCATGCCATTTCATGTTAGATTAGATGCACTGCATGGTTCTCATTGAATAAGTGAAAACAAAATTGAGAAATTACATTGTTAAGTAGAAATCATATCAATGATTGCGGATGTGAATTCTAATTTAACTCTGCAGATGTTTTCATTGCCATGAGGTAAGTCCTGCATTTTTCTTACTTGCTTTCTTGAGTGCTAAATTGGTGGATTGCGCACCCGTATGATCACCTCATATGTTAGGAAGATAAATTAAAATCAATTCAAGCTGCCTGCAAAAACATTTTTGAAAATAAAAGAATGGTACCGAAAGGGCATTAGAGAAATCTAGTGTAACCAAGTCCCCGAACTCACAATCTCTGGTTCGTAGAAGTAAAGTAATTCTCCCATTACTTTACTTGGGTTTCTAATCGACCCACCAAAAATAGATTAGTGGCGACTCCATGATAAAAATCAATTGCATATTAAGAACTTAAACCCTAAGTCGTGAATTGGTATGGGCTTGGGAGAGCTTGAGCTAAGTCTAGGCTTAGCAATCCATTAGCCGAACCCCTTAAGTGGTCCAACCCACTTCGGGGAGGTCGCGACAGGGATGACTGTGAAGAGATTTTGAAACAACAAGAGAAGCTAGTAAAAGAGTTTGAGATGAAAAATCTAGGATGGTTGTAGTATTTTTTGGGCATTGAAAGGTGCGAATGATAACGCTTTTTGGCTGGGAAAGAGTTTTTTTTTTTTTTCAAAAATAGTTCTTTTCTACTTTTATTCTAGGGAACAATTTTTGAGTAAAAGAACCCATTTGATAACTATACAAAATTTCTACTCTTGGAATAAAAAAAATAGAAATGCGTTTGGTAACGCAACAGTTTCTTTTTTGTATTTATTCATTTTTTATTATTGCTCATGGATCGCCGCCACCGCTCGTTGCCCTTCCGTCGCCGCTCCACAACCGCCAACCGCGCCGCAGATGACCCATCAACAGCCCCCTCCCGTAGTCGCCCGGCCTTCGGGCGGTGCGGCGACGATCGGCAATGACGGTCGACGGCTGGTGGTCATGCAATGGCGGCGGTGGGTGGCGACGGCGAACAGCGACCGGCGGCGGCAGCCGGTGACAGGTGGCGGCGGCGACGGCGGTGGTGGCGGTGGCTGACAATGGGCAGTGGCTCCGGGCGGTTGAAGGTGGCCACGGCAAGAGAGAAAAATAAAAGAAAAATAAAAAAGAAAATTAGCTTATTTCTAGAAATTGTTCCCGGGAACAAGAAGCAATTTTTTTTTTTTGCTTCTCGTTTCTACTCCAAATCTATTCCCAGGCTAACTTTCTATTCTCGGGAATAGAAAAACAACTTAGCGGTACCGAACAGGTTTTTGTTCTTTTTTTTTGTTTCGGAGAACAAAAGAACAGAAATTCTAAGGAATAGAAATGTTGTCATGCAGTGCTGAAGTGGCTAGATTGAGAGGAGGTTTTTTTTTTTTTTTTTTTTTTTTTTTTTTTTGTCTCAAAGAAAATGTGTTGGACTTGTTAGCTGAAATTGGAATGTTGAAATGTAAACTTGTTGACACCCCTATAGTTCAAAATTATAGGCTTGGGAAGTATTCAGATCTGGTGCCAACCAATAAGGATTGATATCAAAGATTAGTAGGGAGACTGATCTATTTGTCACATACTCACCCTGATATCACATATGTTGTAAACATCATGAGTCAATTTATGCATGCCCCAAGTGAAGATCATATGAATACAGTGAGTTGAATTCTATGTTACTTGAAGTCGACTCTAGGAAAATGTCTATTCTTTGTGAAGAACAATCATCTTGAGGTAGAGGGATTTACGGATGCAAACTAGGCAGGTGGCATTTCGGATAGGAGGTCCACACCAAGGTATTTCACATTTGTGGGAGGAAACCTAGTTACATGAAGGAGTAAGAAGCATAAGGTAGTAGCATTGTCTAGTGTTGAGGTGGAGTTTCTAGGGTGGCTAAAGGGTTGTATGAGCTACTGTGACTTAAGAGGTCAATGATAGAACTTGATTTCCCATCAAAGTCTAAGATGAGATTGTTCTGTGATAATAAAGGAGCAATTGATATTTTCCATAATTCAGTTCAGCATGATCAAACCAAACACATTGAGATTGATAAACATTTTGTTAAGCAAAATTTAGAGGCTAAGGTGGTTTGGCTTCCTTTTCTTAGGTTTGAAGATTAGTTGATGGACATACTTATTAGTGCTGTGTCAAGCAGGGCCTTTCATAGCTCACTTGTCAAGTTGGTATCAAAAATATCTTTTCACCCACTTGAGGGGGAGTGTTGGAATGAGTTATCAATTAGAGATAATATAAAAATCCAAGTCAATCTTTAGCATGAGCTATCAACTAGAGATAATGTAGGAATCCAAATCAATCTACTACCTATTTTGTCTCTTGATTAGGAGGATTGTTAGGATTGACTTTCTTCTTTGTAGATCTATGCTCAAAAGCATTGTAAAACAAATGATGTACAAAATACAGAGAATATAAAAACTTTTTTCCAAAAAGCTATATGCGTTTCTTCATTTGGAAATCAACTTGAGGTTTGACATGCTATGTACCATTGCAATGTAATAAGGTTCACAAAAGTGAGGCACTTCTCTTGCATTGATCAACCCAGCGAATTCGAACACTATGTGATGTCGAGACTCAACCTACCAAATGTGAGAAATGATCGTGAGAGAGATGCAACTGCTAAAGTCTCCAATCGGAGGCATGGTTCAACAGTGTTTTTCCTCTAGTTGCAACAAGACGTTCGCGCAAAGATCTATTCTTCACAAGATCGGCCGAGCTAGCTCTCTTAGAACTAGAATGCTATATCGCCGAGATACATAGAGATCTCGGATTATTGGAACGAAAATCACTTAAGTCGGTGTCATTTCTGCTCGCATGTGGAGGCAAATTTTGTGCTTCCTTGTTTTAAAATATAGTCATTGCACCAAATGCTCGGATTGAACTTGTATGTGTGGATTACAAGGTATTCCAAAGACCTTCAGATGATTAGACACGCAAGCTCGTGCCTTTAGATTATACGGCTACTTCTTTCGAACCTCTTATTTTTGGGTTCCAGCACCACATATTTATCTCTTGATTTTCGTCGTGGGTTGGGTCCTCACGTACAAAGAGAAAAGAGGACTCTTTTATCCAATGATAACTTATTCAGGCCCACTTTGAGAGGTCGATTTTGTGAGACTTGACGTATACGGTTCGAGTTGATTGTGGCAATTGATAATGTGGATTTTCAAAAGAAACCGTTTTATTTTCTTTTTATTTGGAAGTGTTCTCTAAAATGAGACAAAATTATTTAATTTTCTTTTTAGGCCTATTATGATTGATGATAAACAACCAAATGAAGAGTGCATGAAATTGCAATTACTTAATGAATGTTGAATAACTATGCATAAACCATGAAGGAATGGAAAAGGAGAAAATTAGAGATAACATATCCATAAATACATACTTGGATGGAGTATCTTAATGTTGAAGTGTAGTTTATACTCTCCATCAATAGGAAGGCACAAGGATCTCACTCCTTAATGAATGGGTGGATATCTGAGGGAGCCGCCTTGGTGGGATTTAGGGAGCAGTGCCTCCGGGAACGAGAGGGCTTTTATAATCTTAGCCGTTAATTTATTAGTAGTTTGGACTTTGGCCTATGAATAGCTACTATTGTCTGTATATAATTTTTTTTTCTCTATAATTGATGGTTGGTAACAAAGAAGCAAGGGTGCTAATTATAATGGAATCCTTTATTAGATGTAACCCTAATTTAAGGGTGAACTAGGAATAACCTTATGTCCGAATTTTGCTTTCTCACTTTTACTCTCTATTATGTAGTGTTTGTGCGCCTAATCATAACATATGGTATAAAAGCAAGGTTTGAAGTTAGGGTTTCTTGGCGAAGAGAGATTTGAAAGATCGAATCTTGTAAAGATGCGGTTGGTCAATCACAGATTGAAGTAGATAAGTTTGGAGGAAATGATTTTGAGTCATAAAAATTGAAGATGGAGGCCTTCCTTATAAACAATGATTTGTTCTATGTGATCAAAGATGATAAACTTGAGCAGCTACAACGCTCTCAAATGATAGTGCAATTGAAACAATTATATATTCCCATGAATACGGCAATGAATACAACAACGCACACGTTTTGTTTTACTCATCAAATTAACATCAATAGATGCAAGTTGCCTACAAATAATATTAAACTCGTTTAAATGTAAAGAAAAGAAATAACATTTACTCATTCGAAGGTTGTACAGTCACTTAGAAAATAATCTGTTCATGAGTGACATGCTTTGATTAAGGCTTGCTAGCTTTGTCCACAGATCCTTCATCATCTTCGTAGAGGTCACATTCACGAGGACATCATCAGCAAAATATAGCCAAATCAGGCTTTGCGCCATTCGATTGCTTCTGGTCCACACCTTCAATTCATATTTGGTGGCAAGGATAAGTCTAGAGGAAGATTTAAAAGCAAAGATTGATCAAAAGTAACGTGTTGAAAGTGCAAAGAGGATGGACACTTGAAGAAGGAATGCAGAAGCAAGAGTGTAAGTTTAGAGAAGTAAGATGAGGCACCATCCTCTAATACAACAATGGATGATAATAGCAATATGGGAGACGTGTATCTCATCTGCAATTCATTTTAAAGGTGACCACATAGATAATTGATACTGAAGTGTCTTTCAAAATAATGCCTCACATAGATTAGTTCTGTCACTATCAGCCACATTAGAGAGGTACATGTGCATATGGAAGATAACACAACACTTGGTATTTTTGGTCGCAGAAAGTGAAAGCTGAACACTATTCTAAAGATGTATTCCAATTTCCCACGCTATAAATGCCAAACAAGTCTCCTTGCGAAAGTACAATCTTGTAGCCTAGCATCATTTACCATTTTTACCGTTTCATCTTCTATTTAAAAAATCGGAGTCTTCCTTTGTGGTTCGAAGATCCAATCATCGCCGCATAAGCTCGTGACTGCACCAACATCTTTTAACTTGAATGAATACATCTTTCACAGACTCACTTTCATTTATAAGAAATGAAGAAGAGCAAAATTAAGAAAATATTTTCAAATTTGTGACTTTTCCCCCATAGCAAATGGAGCGCTAGTATCACTCTCTGTGTTATGGGCGCAAAGAGAAATCTTAAATATTATTCCGTAGTGCCCAGCAATTATGAAAAGTATTTTTACAAAGATATAATTTACTAAACTTTAAAAACAAAAGAAGCTTACGACGAGAAAACCTTGATAATCCATATATTCTTATTGTTACATTCATGGAATCTCCAGTATAGATTCTTAAGCTTCTTTTGTTTTTTTTTTTAGATTTTGTAAGAACATGTGAGGGATCAAAAACAAGAATATATCCTGTTGTTGCCTTGGGTAATCCTGGCTTTTAGCTTGCTTTCTTTCATTGTTTGCTGCTGCTTTGTTTAGTGGCTGCATTTTTCATTCAGCTTCCTTCCACTCACTCTAACTTGTTGTCTTGTTGAGTGCAAGTTTTATGGCGCTGAATCTTGTGTGTATTGTTGGTTTAAAGCTCATTATATTATTACCTTTTTACCCAAAAAAAAACAAGAATATATGATTGTCTATGTCATTTTCCCTTTAAAAATTTCTACAGGCTATATTGCATATCAAATTAATGTTCAAATACTATTTGTATCATTATCCATTTTAAAAAAGTACAAACAACTACACTAAAAAAATAAAGGAAAAATGATACAAATGGTCTATAACTATGATTTAATATGCAATGTAACCCTTGTATTTTTTTGTACATGTTTAATTTAATACCTAGATTTTTTTTTTTTGGTCAGTAATTTAGTACTTAGATTACACAGAAACGTTCAATATTGTCCTTCCACAAATTCAAGTCTAGGAATAACATAGAACATTATCACGAAAGTTCAAGAATGACTTTACACATTAAATCAAAGTTTGAAAACTATACTGAATAAATAAAAAAAAAAATTCATTAGTAACATTACATATTGGGTTAAGGCTTACGGGCCATTTGGGTAATTATTTTTTTTTTAAAAAAAACTTTTCCTTAAAAGAAGAAAGTCAAAGACTAGACGAAACGAGCTGGTCTCTGTCCTCCGAAGAGTGCACGTCTACACAAGCCCGTCGAAACCGTTGGATTCACGGCCGCCGAGCGTTGCGACGGCGGATCTCGATCCACGCGGTCCCCATCCCATCTCCTAGGAACGCCACGGCCCTCATCAGCTCCCCCATCTTCCACAAGCAGGAAGCCGAAGAGAACAGAAGCGATGTCGTTTTGCTCGTCTCTGTCGTCACCTGCGCATTTCAAGCTCTCCAATGGCGACCGCAGGCACCCGCCGACCGTCTCCGCGAGCCCGCGCTTCAGAGCCTCCGCCGCCGACGTTCCCGACTTCCTCTCCGCCGACTGGTACTGTTTCTGCAGAAATCCCGCCTGACGTTGTTTTATGGTGCAAAGGGTCCGTGATCCTCGGTGTTTTCCTTACGAATTATATGGGGTTGGACTTGTTGGGGAGAGTTTGTTTGTTCTTGCTCTTTCTTGATTTGAATTTGGAGGGTGGTGGAT
This sequence comes from Eucalyptus leucophloia subsp. euroa, assembly GCA_017140325.1. NCBI lineage: Eukaryota > Viridiplantae > Streptophyta > Magnoliopsida > Myrtales > Myrtaceae > Eucalyptus > Eucalyptus leucophloia. The sequence continues at coordinate 22,380,700 of CM029470.1, read as the reverse complement.
AGGCAATCGGATAGTTGCTTAGCTAGATGAATATGATGTGTTTTTTTCTGGGCTTGGCTCTTGAGTTTGGCTCAGTGGTTCAAGAAACGATACAGCGTCTGAATTTAGGTTCACGGCACGTGTTCATTCGGTTATGCACACCTTCGTGTGCCAAAGATTTGTGTTTGGATCACCAATTCTAGTTTTGGCTTGCACCTTATTTAGTCTATGAATCAGTACTTGGTTGGTGGGGTTCTGCTCAATGTTCTACTTCATGATTGGTGTTCACCTCTCGAATTCCGGTTATTAATTCATGTGTTTGCAAAATGTTATGGCTGTTGTTGAATGTGCTAAATAATTGGTTTATTGTGAGTTTATATGTTATTTCCAAGTTCCCCATATCTGCTTAGGTAAAGGTGTCAGTTCATGTAAAATATTGCCAGACCTGGTATGGGAGGGAAGCTATTTCTGGCCCCCTCCATTTCCTCTTATTTGGTGAAAGGAAACATGAATGCAGACATCAGGAATTTTTTTCTCCATTTCCTCGATTGACATTCTTTCAAATTTAAGTGCCAATAGAGCAGATACTTCCTGTTTGTTCTCCTCCTCGGCTAGTATGCCTTCACTAACAGGAAAAGAAAAAGGATAGAAAGAGAAGTAGAAGGGGCTAGAAGCTTCCCTGGCTTCAGTTTGCAATGAGTTGGAACCCCACTTGACCATCCAAGAGAGGCAGCGTAACAAATGACTATGATCTTGCTGGCCTTTTTCTTTCCCATTTTGTCTTGAAAATACCCAGCTTGACTACTAAAATTAGAACATATTACCTCAGGAAATATTGAGGGCAATTTTCTTGCTCACATCTATGCACATGTGCATGTGCATCAGCATAGGGGAGTGAAAGTAGTCAATGGTCCTCTACTATATTGTATTTCTTTAAGCTCAAATGTTGACCCAGATTATCTGATGACTCTTTTGTGTTGAAAGGTAGAATGGATATGTGCATTTCATTGATTTGGGATTGTTTTTGATTGCAGGCTCGAATCTCGGAAGAAGAGACCTTTTGGGCCGAGACTAAATGTAATGTCTTAGACTTAACAGAGAAATTTTCCTCTGCAAACTACATAATGTAGAGCCACTTGTTCAGTGTACATCAATCAAGATTAGATTCTTCTTGTAGTTTAGTGCAGAGGAAGCTGTGCAGCACCAGCTTGATGCGTTGAAGTACAATGACCAACCCCGACAAGATTATGGCATTGAGGTTATGTACAGGGTAAGCTACTTCTCATAACTCATAGATTGTTTTCACATCAAATTGGTAGGTTATCTGACAAGGGTGATTTCTTGTTGCCCCAGTTTGCTGGTTTTGATCCTTTTGAGAGGTCACCTTATTTCGGACCCTTCTTCGATCTAGGGCAGGTGAGTATGCATAAAGTCCTAAATTGGTCCCATAATTATTCATTACTTATTGTAGAAATTTTAAGTTCATGCTGTTCCCTCTTTGAAAGTTATCTGGGAAGTCAAAAGACGCCATTCTCTGACCATTCTTGTATAAAATGTGCAATGCTGAAAAAATGTGTCATGCGATTGGTCAAATGCCGCTTCTGGTCTGGTGCATGTTGGTTCTTCAAGCATTAAGGAGCTTTCCGTTTTGCAGATTGTGAAACTGAATTTCTCCAATAATGCTATGAAATGGCCTTCTATCATCAAGTGACAAAGTACTTTTCATCAAAGCAATAATGTTTTTGAGATATTTAAGGTTTCGCACTGACCCCTTTTGATGTTTGCCCTTTTCAGTTTGAGCGGTTTAGGCGTATTTTTCACCATTCCACTTACCGAGTTCTACTCGGTCACAAAGACAGGAAGATCTTGAGCAGCCTATTGGTGAAAGAGGTACACATGTTCTTTCAGCAAAAATGTGCAAGTAGGGTCAGTAAGTGAACTGGCTGTGCACTTCTCATCGGGCTATTGTAGCTTCCTCCTTGCTTCAGTTTTTACAGTTTTGCTACCGTGTTCTGTCTTGAGTAACAATCAATTTCTTTCATATCTGCATTGCAGAATCGATTTAAGCAGCGGGTTTGGATACAAGGATCACGCCCTGAAGAGGAAGAAACATTTGAATTTACCTTGGTTCAGGTGTGCTCACATAAGCTATGCTGGTCCAAAAATTGTTGCTTCTTTGCGGAATTCTTGGTGTGTGCTGATGGCAACTCCCACGTGCTGAATCTTTTATTTCATAAGTCAAGTGGTGTTCAGATAGATCCTCTGTTTATCGTGGGCAAAACACACAAACTAGTTTCTGTAGGTCCTCATCTTGAAGCATGCCAATGGAACCATCTGCATTTCCAATGAGTACTCTGCCTTTGGAGGATCATTGACATCTCTTGTTGGATTTGCCTATTATTTCTTTTTGGCCTGTTATCAGATTTGCATAGTAGCTCTTTCCTTGTGCTGCTAAATACTTGCTAATCACAGACTTGCTTAATTCTATAGGGCACGCTTATGGTTGTTGGAATGTTTGGTCCTTCGGTCAAATCAGAAATCTGCTTACTCTCTTCTGCTCTAAACTTGCAGAGGGTTGGTGGTTCTTGGGACGGTTATTGGCTGACAGAGTCTCTGCTTCACGATGGAGACGCCTTCTCTGGCGGTTTGGCTTACTGAATGGTGTGTGCCTCCTGCGATGTCTACATAAATTACATATAAGCATGACTCCAAGATAACACATGGACGGTGTCTCAGCCTTCATAATATGTACATAATACATAGGTAATAAAATTGAAAGTTCAATGTCAGAGATGCTTCTGCCGGGGTTGATTGTAGATAAAAACCTTCAATTAGTGGTGATGCTAGCTTTTGCTTTCAATTGGGAGTGCAGACTTCTCATGAACTTTGATTGCTACTTGTTAACTCTGGTCCTACCAGTTTGCTTTCACTTAAATCTTTCTCTAAGGCCGCATCTTCGGTCGAATACCCAAGGTCCTCGTCTTTGAAAATAAAGTCAGTATGCTTTTGCCTTTTTCTGGTTTTCTTCATTCACATCGTTATCATTTATCGAATCTCCCGCACACCCGGCTAAAAACCTATTGGAAGTAAAATCCATTCTTACAACTTATGAATAGATTGGGGAAAAAGGAAGAAAGGTAAGCCTCTTTATGATTCATCGAGAAATGTTCGGTCAATTGTTGCCCCATCAGATAAACCAACAGTAATTATCCTAGCAGAAAGGACAATAATGCATATTACCGACAGAAGTGGATTCCACATGGAAACTTAATAGAGGCCCTTCAATTTGAAGATCTTGCGATTACCCATTAAGGTGGGAATTCAGAACAATTTAAGCAAGTCCATTCCATTCTTTGATGGATCACATTTGATCATCATCTTCAGGAAATCTTTACCAGCATAGAACAAAATGATACGACGACAGTTGAAAGAAGAAAGGAAAAAGCAGCTTATGGATGTGGCGGGTCACATTCAAGCTTCAGGACAGCTATCCATCTAATAGCAAAAGATAGTCACAAAGAGATAAAAGAACCAGCTACTAGATTCCAAAGGCCAGATCCTCATTACAAGAATGCTTTGCTCATTCGAACCGAGGTTGAACAACGTAACAAAGTTGAAAGTTCCGTGTTTCCCAAACAAAGTTCCATCTTTCGAGGCTGCTCTTCATGTAATAGAGAGTAATTAGTTTTCTCTTCGTAACCAAAAAGAAAGAATAAAAGTTACAAGAGTAACTCAGTTTATCAGCAATGCATCAGATGTAACTTAAAAGTTTGAGTAATTGAATCAAGAATATGGAGAGAGAGAGAGAGAGTCCCCAATGACACTGTTGTAAACTAGTATGGCACACTGACCAAGATCTCCCAACTTCAAGAACCAACCAATACGCGAATGTCATTTCTTTGCTTGGGGCTGAGAAACAAACTTGGTGAGGACATAGCAGTCTGGTGGGCTAATGTTCGTGTAATAATTGTGGATTGTCTCTGTAATTTCAAATCCAAACTTCTTATAGAAGTTGATGGCATCCTCATTGTTAGTCTGCACGTGCAAGTAGATCTCTGAAATGTTCTGCTTGGCACAAAGATCGAGAACATGATTCAACAACCTAGTACCTGCAGAAGATCAAGCTAAGTAGATCGGCAGAGGCCACATAAAGTGTTTTGACAGGTTGCAGAACAGAAAGGATCAAACAGGAAAACTAATGTATGTCTAAGATCAAAAGAACAGACACCAAAATAACCGAAGAAGCAAGTGAACCGATTCTGACTCTAAAAACCATGGTGAAGCAAGTGCCCAACAGGTCGACAAGCAAGAAACATCTCAACCTCAATCACCAAGCACCAATCCAGAGCTCCACTTAACATTCCCACAAATCCTGATCCTCTCTCTATATGTGTTCCCTTTCTCGATCACCCCAGCCATGCTAACTCGTTCATGTCCCTAAAGAAAACGTTCTCTCGTGATGCTAAATACAGTGAGAGAGACTTACCGACCCCTAGCCCACGATATGGTGCTAAAACACCCAGCGTCATTATGTACACACGGATTGCCCCGCCTTCCTTCTTCTCAAGTCGGCAAGCAATTGATCCAACACAAATGTCATTGTAATATGCTGTAAAATTTCAAAGCAAACAAGTTAGATGTTAGTTAACATAGCTGCTCTTGTGGTAAGCTACTAGTTCAGGATAAGCAGAGAATGAGAGAGAGGATTTGAAAGCAAAATTTAAGAGAAGCACAACTGCATTCTTCTGAGTGAGATGTCCTATGGCTATGCTAAGCTAGCTTCTTGTGAAAAATACACTGACAGAAAGGTATGCCATGCCAGCTATTAAAGCATTTCAATTTGTCAAAATGTTGAAAGGTAGCAATCAAAATTTGAGGAAATAATCATTTCATAATAGTTAGACTGTTAGTCCTACATCGAATATCTAAATTTGAGATGAAAAAGAAGATCACTCAATTGACTATATTCTTATCCTCAATGAATATGGAAGACACTGCAATCCAGTTATCAGTTATATTTTTCCTCAAGTATCATGAATAAATGAGGCACAAAAGATGTTTGACGATAGTCATGGACAAATGTCTTTTTCTCCAAGCATGTAGGATCTGAATTTGTATCAATACTATCTTGGAAGGTAAAAATTTATAACATAAAAATCCAAGGCCTAAGTTGAAACACATAAAATGGTCAAAAACAGACTCTGTGTTTTGGTTTGGAAGAGAACTAATTCCGATGTGAATAGTGGAAAACCTAATGAATTGTTCAGCAAAACATGGACATCATCTGCATGTATGTCATAGAATTTGAAGGAACTTCTACAGCATACAAGATATTGAGAACATACTCCTATGCAAAATACTGATCAGTCCACCAGGTCTAATGGATCAAAAGTACTCACCGCAAGATCGTCATACCAAGTCAGAAAAGAACATGCTAACCCAAATATGGAAAACATCAACATACAGTAACCAAGTTAACCAAAGATGTTGAGTTGATGATGCAGAGTATACCAATAACCGAACAAGCTTATTATGCAACATAACCACCAGAACATAGCAAATATGGCTATTCAGATAGAAGGAACAAATCTCACACGGAATGAAAAAACTAATGCCTCTCTTAATACAAAGAGATCTTAGAGCTTGAAAGCAGAAACAAACCGACTCAAAAGTATATGCACCGTGAGTAAAGAAAAGAATGAGCCATGTCTAATTAGGTATAATAGGCTTCAATAGAAGTGGTAAATCCAAACTCAGATAAATCCAAGCTGATAGCATAAAACGCAATAATCCCAGATAGGTTCTTTACCTAAAATGGACATTCGTAAACAAGACTAAGAGAAAAGTTGAACAAGTAAATATTCAAACAAAACACGACTGACACTCAACAGCCAATATACATGCGTATCGGAGGTTTCTCCAAGTTTAGATACCACAAACACACTTGAGGTTAGAAAAGCGAGTGCTGAAAATGCAAAATCAGGAAAAGCAAAAAGGGGGAACAACAAGAATGATCACGACACAGAAGCAAAACCACGACCATCCAAAAAGACGTCAATCCAATGGGCTAGATTACGGAACATAAATCAGCACAACAGAATAAAACACGAAATGCGAATATCCCATAGGCACGGTCACTGGAATGTACTATACTGGCCATGGAATATGCGCTTGCACATCCTTTCCCTCCTAACACAATCTACCGGGACATAGGAAGTGGAACAGAAGCTACAATTCCACAATCCAAACGAAAATCCACCCCCTACCCATTTGAACGTAACTCAATCACAAATGATATTTCAAAAGAGGACAGAGGAAAAACATCCCAAAGTCGCCCGCAAGCTCGAATTCGTCACGGGCGCTCCCACCTGTCTCGTTTTCCCTCTCGCGGCTCAGCACTTCCCCGCTCTTCAAGGAAACAAACCCATCAAAATCCAAACCAAAAGCAGGCCAAAAAAGAAGCGCAGCCGAACAAAACCCAGAACCCAGAATGCGATCGATTCAAGAAAACCCTCCAAACGGCCCGAAAGGAGATTGGGAGCGCGAAAGAGCGAGAACCCAGAAAAGGTAGAGAGCGAGAGAGCAGGGAGAGAGCGTAAAAGACCTAGCTTGGTGAAATCGCCGGAGGTGAGGGCGTCGGCGTAGTACTTGTCGTTGTAGCGGACGGGGAAGAGGGCGGTGTTGAGCTTCTTGAGCTGCATCACGTTCTTGTCCCGGACGCCGTCCAGCGAGATCGACGCCTCCCGGCCCGCCCCCATTTCTCCTCCTCCTTCCCTAATCGCTTCAAGATTCACCCACAACACAGAGAGAGGAGAGGAGAGAAGAGAGAGAAAGAAGAGAGAGAAAGGAGAGGAGTGGTGGGTTGGGTCGTGTGCGTGTTTGGTTACAGTGAAGTTTGAAAATGGGGAAACGAGAGGGGTGGGGGGCGGCTATATTCGCAGCGGCAGAGGCAGAGAGAGAGAGAGAGAGAGAGAGAGAGAATGAGTGTTTTTTATGCTGCCAATGCGACACGTGTAGACGACGACGTTTTCGTTTGTTCCTGTCATGAAAACGACGACGTTGTCTGAACGGTCGATTGTCGCTGTCATTTGCGTTATATAAATCTCATCTTTCTTGACCCTCTGTATCACATGATGTATCCAGAGTATAAAATACTTTCCGTAGAGAGAAAAAAAAAGGGCATTTATTGGATTGAGGAAGTAAAGCTTGTACACATCTGTCTCTTGTTAAGAACCCTGGCTTGTCTAAAAAGAAGAAATAATCTTACAAAGCGTAGAATTTTAAAACAAGAATATTGAAAAAGTTGATCCGGAGAGGAGATGATCCGAGGCATGGCCGAGAGAAAAGTCAAAACGCAATTGTTGACTTCAGAAGAAATAAAGAGGCTCCCGTTACGCATGACGAAGTCTTGTCTCCGATCGTCGATCGAGTAGTTGCTATTTCACATAAATTTGTTACTCTTGTGAGTTGATCTTGTGAGTGGTCATAGAAAATTGGTAGCGAACCTAACGAAATATATATTTTTTTTCTCTTGAGCTGTTTGAGAGAATGAGCTCTCCACTTGGTAGTTGGGGTCTTTGGCTTTTCCAAATTAAGTATAAGAAAAGGAATTCACTAACACCTCGAGCTAATGAGCTCGTTGGATGGGCTATACCTAAAAGTCCATGTCAAGGCTCGTGATATAAGAAAAAGGGTTAAATGAAAACTCATCGGTTCGAGTTTTTAAAGTTTTGCGATTTTGATGCTTGACTTTTATTTTGTTCTGTCAAATCCTCTAATCATTTGGATTTATGTATTTGGATCCTTTAAATTTTCAATGTACTTCATGAATGATTAGGCCAAGGCCCATGTAGGCCCACTTGTTCCCTTTTTTTGAAAATATTGTTTGGTAACCTTGGCCTTTGACTTTTATGAGAAAATATTTAGTGGTATGTACGCGTTACGTCATCCACTAACATGCATGCACATACCACACAGATATTGACACATGTCCTATGGGGGACCCATTGGAAAAATGGAAGAGCTAGCTTAGCTCGACTCGGCTCGCTTGCATAAGAAAAGACAAGTCAATGGTCAATAAATGTGTCACACTCCCGTCCAAAAAATTTATCTCTCCTCAATTGAATTTTTTATCAATCTCTCTCTCTCTCTCTCTCTCCCTCCCCTTGTAGGAGAACAAATAGAGAATGATTGAGACCTATGTTTCCTTCTCCATGCATCCCAGCCCCTCCACTTTCGCCTCCACCTCCAGCTCCCTAAAAGCCTTGCCGATCATCTACCTCTAGCATGTCAAAGCTTCACTAGTCGTAATCGGGTCCCAACCCCCTCTACCTCCAATTGTTCCTGCGGAGATTGAGCACAATGTTTGTGCTCATGTTGGTCTCTCTACAACTTCTAGACCTCCGTCCAATTGCATCCCTCTAACAAATGCGTCATCAGCTCCGACTCTGAGCCGCTGCAAGATCTTTGGACTTTATGTCCTCGAGGTCGATGGTCGGGACCTGAGGGCCTTGTGCTTCTTCTCTTCCTCCACCTCCCCAAAAGCATAGTCGGTCATTTGCCGCTGGCACATTGCCTCCTGAGAGCCCTACAGATTGCAGTTGGGTCCGAAGCCCCCTTTGCCTCCTGATTGCAATTGGGTCCCGAGCCCCCTTTGCTTCCACCTCCACCTCCACCTTCGACTATTTTCAACGCGGAGATTGAGCACAAGGTTTGTGCTCACGCCAATCTCTCAGCAAATTTTGGGCCTTGGTCCAATTGCATCCTTCCGACAAATGCATCATCAGCTCTAACTCCGAGCTGTTGTGAGGTCTTTGGACTCTCCTCAAGGTCAATGGTTGGGACCTGAGAGCCTCGTGCTTCTTCTCCTCATCAACCTCCCTAAAAGCATCACCGATCATCTACTACTGGCACATTGCCTCCCTGAGAGCCTTGCCGATCGTAGCTAGGTCCCAAGCCCCTTGTACCTCCCCAATCGTAGCTGAGTCCTGAGCTGCCTCTACCTATGGCTATTTCCAATGAGGAGATCGAGCATAAGGTTTGTGCTGGCATCAGTCTCTCGAGCAACTTCGAGGCCTCCATACCATTGTGTCCCTCCGATGAACAAGTCATCACACCTCACCTTGTCCACTTTGATTCTCTCGATCATCTCCTCCTAGAGCCCCGCCGGGTCATAGCTGGCAAATGCGCACCGGGTCATGAATCTTTTCTCCTCGTCGAGGCTCCGTCACTAGATCTCTTCTAACGTTCTCCGTCACTAGATCTCTTCTAACGTTATCTTGAATCATTCACCACGTCTTTATCTTCGTACAGCTTCGAAAGGTTGGTCCCTCTCTCTCTACGAAACCTCGTTGAATTTGAGTAATAATAGCTCTATTATGCTGAGAGATTATATTATGATGGATTGAAATGATAGCGATATTGAATCCTAGGTCTGTTGAATTTGTCAGAAGTCGGAAATGAGTTCGGTGGGATTGCAATGAATAAAAATACTACTTGTGCATCACGATTGTATTGCTTTGCCCAATAAAGTTTGGAGGGTAGTCACAAAAACTGGTTGGAATAGCTTAGTTAGAAGACCATTTAGTGAGCTAGCCCTAGCCCTTTGCTGTAGAATTGATAGCGTATACTCGTATCTTGATCTGAACAATTGCCATAAAAAAATATGGAGACTAGATACCTAGCCGAACAATTATTTTGGCGTTCGTGAAGGTTTATGTGATGCATCCTTCAATATCTATTATGAGCTTGGAGTGCGTATTATTTTTCGCCTGAATGTGATCTGGACGCTCATTTTTCAAACTTTTGCATGACCTTTTGAGTATGGATTCAAAGGTGCATATATTTTTGGCCAAGTTCTACTCCATGGAGATTAAATGCATTGAAAGCAAGAACCTTCTGTTACGTTGTACTATTGGCAAATTGAAGCAACCTTGTTGACACATCTCTCATTTAACTTTTATTTCATTCCTATGCTATGTGGATTAAAAATAGCACTAACATTAGCATAAACTAAAGCTTTTGTTCACTGTTATTGGGATGGATATCAGGTAAACTGATTACTGCATATTTTGTCAATTTGTAAAGATGAGCAATCCGCATCTACTTAATCAGATGTTATATTATTGCAGGGTGAATCCTCAAGAGAATAGACACCATATCTGCCAACAAGCGCATTGTATTCACTTATGAGTAGGTATAGGTTAATATCTTTTAATGTATTCATCCAATTTCGACTTTGTTTTTATATCCTTCTGCTGAATGTTTTATCTAATTCTCTGGAGAATATACTTCGAACGAGTCTTCATTATGATTGTCATGCTTTTGACAAACTATGGCAGTGTTTTGAAGGCTGTTTGCCGAACCCTTTTCCAGTCGCATGTTTGCATCACTAATTAGTAATTACAGTCGATTTTGTTCAAAAATTGATGGGTTATACATTCTGTTTGATTCCAGTGTTTAATGTGCCTATATCATTATCCTAATATGTGGCATGATTATGCAACATGACATGCAAAAAGTGGTTCCATGGAGGCTGCTATTAAAGTATTTTAGTGAGCATTGAAGGCTCTCTGTGGTAAATTTGATTATTGTTTCTATGCAAATGAAGGAACTGCTTGATAATCTCTATTTCTCTGCACTTTTTTTGTTGCTCTTGCTTTCGATTATAATAAAACAAAAGTTTGTTTTTGGTGTAAGAGAAAGAGATAATAAAAAAATAAATAAAAAAGAACAACTTCCTGAAGTGTGCATTATGCTTATAGCATTTGCTTTTCACTGTGAGGTTGAATAGGAATTATTTAAATCAGCTAATCAAAGCATGATTCTAAATTTAAAAAAAAAAAAAAAAAAAAAAAAAGTGGTGTCTTTGTCTTTTTTTCCCATACCCTTCTCATAACAAAAAGTGCCCACAACTTTATTGCTATTACCGGGAATTGACAAGGATCTGCTCCGATAACAATAGAAAGCGAAGCCAAGACAATTATAAGATGGCCCAATTTAAAGTTTTCACATTGTTAAAAGCTGAAAACATCCTTCACTTTCCTTTTGATGTTTGGCTTGCAGTTGAGGTTTTCTTCACCTCTCAAATGCATACAGAAGTTTAAGATTATTATTTATACATTTTGCTAATAGAATATGAGTTACTAAGCTATGTGTATGCCAAGCAAGAGGAATCCCGTGGAGCAGTTCAATTTAGATCATGAATATTGTTTCGCTTTTTGAAGGTTCATATTTTTCTCAGTCATTTGGCCTTTAAGCCTAGTTTATCACTTTCAAACAAAAGGCTAAGCGATCATTACAAAGTTAGTTATGGTGCTATATGGCCTAATTCAGCTCAGAAGGTAGTTCTCTCTATGGGGTGAAGTTTGCTTGATGATTGTATGAGTTTCATATCAGTGGATTAATTAAGATTATAGATGAGATATCAACTAAGTTAAAATATAGTTTTTTGTTTTAATGTGATTATGTCTAGATCTTTTATTGGACTTTGTGCCTGATTAGTTTCATGTCGAACTATTGCAATGTAATATTATATCCCCATCTACTATTTGACAGGTTTACTACAAAATTAGGGGTAGTCTTGAACCTTTATGTAATGGTATTATGTCCATGTAATACATTCCCTACTCATTATTGATTTTCAAAGCATTGCAAGGTACATTTTTTCTTGAATATGTCAGGTAATTTCATAAATTTTTGTCTCTCTACTTCATAATCTAACTCTTGGATGCGACTAATTGAGCCCTTTATGGTGGACTTTTCCTTTCAAAGTTCAACTAGAATATATGTGGATAAATGGATTTTAAAGTTGCCATTTGAGCGTTTCTAGGAAATGTCTAAAATGTTTCACAATTTCTAATCTGACTCTAGTTTCTATATATACCTGATAATGCTTATCTACTACTGAACAGGTTCTCAGAACATAAGAAACAAGTCTATGAAATAAGAAAGTGAAGAGATTCTTGTGAAGGTTGCATCCCCTCTTGATTATGAAGATTAATTTGCACTTCACTTTGTACATATGTCATAGAAGAGACAAATGCCTTGTTTTACTCAATTATATTATTGTTTATAAGTGCCCGTGCTCTAGTTTAGGCAATGATTACCTTACAAGATATTCTTCAAACAATTATTGAATGCTGTTCAACACTTTCAAAATAAAATTTTACTTTTCTTTTTGGAAGAAAAAATGATATAAAACAAAAGTAAATAACAGAATTTCCCTAAGGTCGAGCAATTTTTTTGAGATTAAAATGACCATTTCATGCCTTTTTTTAAACAATGTTCATTTGAAACCCTTATTTAATAAAATGAGAACATTTCAAGTATTAATTTGAAATAAGATTCATTTGAAACCCTTCTTTGAAAAATCTAGGGCACTTCGAATCTTTACTATGAATCTTTTCTTAAATTTTTATTCCTCCCTTTGGTCTAAAAGACTTTGGAAATGCTTCTCATCGCCCGAGCACGATGAGGAGTCGTCGAACGTTGGCTGAGCCCGACAAGGTCTCACCAACGGTCGTGATTCCTCGCCAGCTTATTGGCTCTACTCATCTTTAACATGGTAATCCCCGTCAAAAGTCCTTTGCACCTATTTTTATTTCGAGGATCTATACGAAACACAAACGATACCACAATTTAAGACCTCTAAATGACAAGAAGCTTACGGACTGACGGCAACTTTTCCTCAAAATCTAAAATCTACTCAGAACAAAAACCGAAACACGGCTCAAAGATCAAACCGAACACGAATTTTAGAGAGCGTGCGGCGAGATGATGGAGCGGAAGTGGGAAATGCCATTTTCTATGGTTCCTCGAGGGAGCGGCTCTAATGGAGGAGGAGTAGGGCGGCACTCAAAACGACCTTGTAAGAGGCCGATCTTCTAGTCATCACCCGTCGTAATCACATATATAGCCATTATTAGAATATTTAAATAATAAATCACACATTTATATAATAGTTTTAGCTTTTAGAATAATCAGTAGCCTTACATAATATCGGAATTAGGGATCTTGATTTCAAATCTTATTAATTCCCATTTACTTCCCCAGTTAACTATTTCCATAAATATTACTAGCAAATTAAATAATAAATCATGCCTTAAATTGAAGGGAAAAACTTTGAATCCGGGGAAAGATGACAAGCCATTCAAGGAAAGCACCGGAATTGGAGAAAAGCGCATGAAACTTGCGAGCTCATCGCATCCCACAATGTCCAAAATCTGATTTTTGGAAGTTCTCGCGATACTGAGGTCGGTGTCTCTCTCTCTCTCCTGTCCCGGTCAAGCTCTCCCAACACTTTCGAATCGAACGCGAAGGAAGCCATTCCCAACACGCCTCCCGCCCCCGCAGTCGTGCAAGACGGCAAGCAAGGATGAGTAGTAAAAACGGTACTCCCGTTGAAAACGTGAGGAGTTTCTTGTCTCAAACCCTCGTCCCAACCACAGACCGAACGGTAGATGGATTCGGCAGGAAGACAGGCTTGGAATTTTGCGACTCGAGAAGCTCCGGGGTTTCGAATTCGATTCGTCTTATGATTCCATCTCGATCCCTGATGGGTTGAGAAAGTACCGACCATGAGTTTATACCGGGATTCCTTCCTAATTCGAAATGATCTTCTGACGTGAGTAAATAAAGCTATACATACTTTACGGCAATGACACTGAATTCCCAAGTCTTTTTATTGGGATTTCGATAATGGGTCGTGTTTTAAATGATACTTTTCCGCCTTTGGCATGTCTTAATCAAGATGTTAGGAGAGAAAATTTCTACTAGAAATTGGCGCCTTGATTGGATGGAAGGGTCCAACCCACGTGTTCAGTTCCAAAGAAATGGGGTCCTTTTCAGCAAACTTTACATGACTAACCCCAAGCCGGAGCCTTCTCTCTATATTAACCCCTGAAGTCCTCCTCTTGATACTTATGCATCATCATTAGATTTTTCTACAGAGAGACAGAGAGAGAGAGAGAGAGAGAGAGAGAGAGATGGCCATGGCTGCTACTTGCTGCCTCAATCCCTCTCCTCCCACCTCCCGTTCAAGCAACTCTCCATCTTCTTCCTCCTCCTCCATCATCACTTCAAGAACAGTACCAGCCTCCTGGTGAGTCAATCTTTTGTTACTTCATTCTCTCCACTTTGTATCGGAATCTCTTCATTTTGATTAGACATTGATCGGATGCAATTTTCAGGAAGAGGAACGAGGTGCAAACGGGTGCCGCGAGAGTGGCGATGATGGTCATCGGGCTAGTGGAGATGGGCAACTCGTTCATGGGGCTCGGCGAGATCGCCGAGGCCATGGCTAGTGAGATGGCTGCGGCGCCCAAGGACAAGGTCTCGAGAATCGCGAGGTGGAGCGAGAAGAGAGCTTGCCCACCTTGGAGGCTCAACTCCTTTGAGACCGTCGTGCCGGAGAACCTCCCGAGGCCGCATGCCAACCGGAAATCGGAATCGATTGGGTATTCCGATCCCCACGATGCGCCAACCCTCAAGGCCAGGGTCGCCAAATCAAACCCTAGATGCTTCTCGATGTAAAACTCACATGCCTAGTACACAAAACAGCATCTATAAATCTTATATATACTTCCCATCAACTCTATTTTTGGGGATTCTTTACATCACGTATATTGAATAATCGCCTTATCTCATCTTACCTAATTGAAGCAGTTTTAATTGCAATGGGGTTTCGACCCTTTGGATCAAATATTCGCCTTGCATTCGGAAATGGAAGAGGAACACAGATTTTTTTTTTTTTTTTTGGTTGTGTTCTTTGGGGTGTGTTCAATGACAATATCTAGCGAACTGTTGCAGTACAAGGTGTACAAACTTGAAACATTGCTCCGAACGCACGTACGTTGCTAGTTCCGGTTTCGTTTCAGTACAGTCAGTACGTTCTTGACAATTTAGTACAAGTTTTCTTCAATTTTCCTTTTTTGAGGAAGGAAATTAGTGAAGGACGTGGTCCAACGCCACGTGGCTACCTTTGAGGGGGACCCACAGGTGGGCCCCCTCATCTTCTTAAGCATCTGAATAATTTTTAGGCCCAATTGTTAGCCCTGCTCCATTTTCAGATATTCGTTCTGGTATGTGACTCAATCCGATCGGGCACAGCGGCCCAATGGGCCGGGCAGGGTGTATCTGGCAATCTTCAATATTTGCCCATTGGGCTCGGCCCATCAATCTTGCCCCCTTCATGTGTGGGCTTAAGGGAAGCTAGCAGGCCCTCAACACGGATACCCGATTTGCCTCTCTCGAAAACTCAGCATGGTCTCGGCTCGGCCCACTCGCTACTCATGGCGAAGGAACCGTCTCTATTGCGTCGCAATGGCTTACTGGAGAGCCAAGTGGGTTGTCTCCCGGTCCGGGCACATTCAAAAAATTTTCTCCGAAATATCGAGCACCGTCGAAATGGTTTTATCTGACGGAAAATAAGGAAATTCAAGATGCTTGCTGCTGTAAGATAGGATGAGCGGACAGGCATGTGCGCTGTTCTTAGATTGGAGTAAGGCCGGGCCCATTAACGGGCTACTCAGGTACCAACAGCAATCATGGGCCATTCTGTCTCCTCTAAAAATTCAACATCCTTTTTATAGCATGAATGCTCATTTGCCCAGCCACAACATCTTTCGAATCGAGGTGCTATCTATCATGGACAGAAGGCAGGAGCTTGCTAATTGTCCGAAGCATTCTAGTCTAAGATCGTAGTCGAGATCTCGGCATGGTATGATCGAAGGCTTTTGGCTCACACACATGCCCGGCCGTAAGCTGCTCCCCCTTAAAAAATGCATGACTGAATAAAGATTTCGGTACACGCAAATGCCTAGGTTCATAAGTACAGAACGAGCCTTTTCTACGAAGCAAAGCGACCTTAACTTGCTTGCTTCTTGTGAAGATTGAAGGCATTTTTTTTCCGGCTGGAGTCCTCAAGTATATGATTTTTTAACCTGTTCTTTTTTGTTGTGGTTTTTTCAGTGGGGATATGTATCTAGCACTTCCTGTCAGTCTTTTCCTTCACGACTTGCTTAGGGCATTATCGTAAGAGTCAAATACAAGCTCTGGACTGCTTGGTTTGAGTTATGCTACTTGCGCCACTCGCTAATGCTCCTATGCCTAGCCACAACATCTTTTCGCATCAACCTACTGTCGATCACGGAGCAAAAAGCAAGAGCCTGCACAAGTCTAAGATCGTAGTTTAGATCTCGGTACTGTATGATCAAAGGCTTTTCGCTTTGCGCATAGGCCTGGCCGGAAGCTGGCCTCCTAAAAGGGGTTTTACTTAATAAAGATTTGGCATGCGCGATACGCTAAGGTCGTAAGTCAAGTACAGAATGAGCCTTGTCTATGAAGCAGACCAACCTCAACTTGCTTGCTTTTAGCAAAGACTAGATGACTTCTTTGGTCGAGATCTTTAAGTATCCAATTTTTAAACCGATTCTCATTTGTTTTGTTTTGTTTTTTTTTTTTTTTTTGGGAGGGGGTAAGGGATATATATCTAGAACTTCATCTTAGTCTTTTCCTTCATGACCACCATAGAGCATTATTGTAAGAGTCAAACGCACACTATAGAGTGCTCGGTATAAGTTATAGCTATTTACACCACTCGCTACTTGAATGTCCCAAATTGGCGAACCCGTCATTGTAGCTCCACAAAAATACCGACGGCCATGAATTTTCCCCCATAGATATATCATAGTTAGGGAACACAAAATGAACTATTCAAATATTTACTCATGGTGTGAATCAAACTCGCAGTCTTGTGAAAGATATGTGACAAAAGGAGTTTAGTTTGGTTGAGTGTCTCGTGCGCACCCGCTTTTTCAATGGTCAAAATCTCATGAGCAATTTATTGAAGAAACTTTAGAATTTTTAGTGCACCGACTATAGTGCTATCAGGTAGAATTAACGTCCGCATGAGGCCTTGTTTCGTGGAAAGGGACTTCGGGGAAAGGAGTCTTGATTGTAGCTTTTTCTAGCCCTGTTCCTCCCGAAAAAGGAAGAGATATCTTTCCTAACATGTTACATTTAAGACAAATACCACAAAAAACACTTAAGATGCTCACTGTAATAAAATACCCAAAAACTTTTTTTATATCACTAAAACCCATAAATCTCAACTTCTTTTTTGTGTCACAAAAAACCAAAATTTATATCCTCTATTTCGATTTGATTGAGGGTACATTTATGACACTGAAATAAGTTGGAGATTTTTTATGACACAAAAAAAAGTTTGGATATATAAAATTTTCAAAGTTCAAATTATTTGATAATTTGGAAATCTATGTGGTATTAACCCTTACATTTATAAGTCAGTATACTATATTTCCTCACTTTTTCTTCAAAAAAAATAAATAATGAGTTTATCCAAAAGCACTTTGAGAATGTCAAAATGGAAAAAATATTTTAATTTTCAAATTCCACATCTCAAAAGTTGAAGAGTTAAATAACAAAGTCGAAAGCCAAAATTTAGAAGACGAACGTAATATCCTAAAATAATTCATTCGAATTCTTCATTCATTTTTTCTTGATATAATTCCGTACTTGCTATAATTTTTCTTTCTTCCATTTTCTACTTCGTTACAATTTCTCTATAAGAAAATGAAATTCGATGTGGCCATAGAAAATTTGGAGATGCCATTCCTATCTTAATTTAAAGACCCCGGGCTTGTTAACACATGATAAAATTCCGAACTTTGTACCCGAGAACTGTTCGTCAGAATTTAAATAAAATAACAAATCCCCTCCTCCCCAAAAAAAGAAAAATCCACGTAAGAACAAAACTTCTGTGATTATGGACCGATGCAAAATTTATAATTAAGTTGAATCAAACCGATACATTATCAAGATCAAGCTCGAGACGATTCACATATTTGGTGCTCAACGCCCATCTCACGCTCGATCGAGTATTAAATTTGCTACCCGAAATCGGCCCCCAACAAAAGGTCGAAATATTCAAACTCGACTTGATCACAATGTAAGTCATACATGAATCCAAACACGAGCTCGAGCCAAATAAGCTCGAACCATTTTCATTTGCCTTATACGTGGGTGTGCGCAGTTATATATGCTATGACATCTTAAGAATTTCTTTATTCTGTCTATATTTAGCTGATAAATATCATTGAAAGAATAATAAAAATTTCAGCAGGCTCAAAAGCTCGTCGAACTGGTCTTAACGAATTCGAGCTAGACTCAACAATATGCTCAAGTAACTCAACTCAAATTCAGGCACATTAATTTCTACCCGATCTCTAGTAACTATCGAGCCCAATCTCAACTTCTTGTAAACACGTTGATTTGATGTCCCCCTTTCATGAAACAATTATTGGGTAATTTTAGAATGGGATAATGACATAAATGATTCCCAAACTTTTATTTAGCGTGGAATGTGACTTATAAATTTTTAATTTATTCAATATCATTCATTTTACCCAAATGCGAAATATGGTCCTCCAACTTTTGATACATGTTCAATTCAGTCTCTAAACTATACGAAAATATTTAATATTGCGAATCATTTGTTGGACAATAAAATCCATGAAAAAGTTAAGTGCTAAAAAAATATCAACTCTATATTTTTTATGATTATAATGTCTTTATTGTTATTTAATTAATTCAAATTCAGGGATAACATTTAAATTTTTCGTATAATCCAAGAACTAAATTAAACTTGTACAAATGACAATAAACAAATTAAAATTTCATGAAAGGCATTGCGCATTGAACCAAAATTTACGGACCATATTGGACAAATTAAAAATCTAGATAACTTCATTACACAACGGGGCACTTGGGACTTCTAGTGAGTGTGAGTATGAAAACCATTTGGGCTTCAGGGAGTTTGTGTGTCGTTTTCTCATTCAAAATCCCTTATGTCTCCCATTCGCTGGCAGAAAAGATGGTCACAGAATCTACGGCGTGACTTCCTTTCTGCAACTTGCAAAATAACGAAGTTGAGGCTTTCTTTTTCGTACCACACGGTGATGGTGGAATCGAACGAAGCTCGAAAGGGCAAATCAAAATGGCAGCGAGACATCGGTGAAAACAGGCTATTTCAAGCCTGACACGACCCACTAATGCTCAGGCCATGGGAGAAAAAGCCCCCAAACAATCATGACGCCCAGGAGGATCCAATGGACGATGAGGGCTCATTGGCCATCCAACTATAACTTTTTTTTTTTTTTTTTTCTTGTCAATCTTACTCTATTTCTATTCTAAATTTAGATTTTTGTCGTATCTCTTTACAAAGCGTGGAAAGTAAAATCCATACTTGACATAAAAAATCGTTCCTATCCCAACCCCTTTGAGAATGTGAAGATTTGAATCTCCCATATTTCCCTTTCTATATGGGAATGGTTGTCACTGGGGCAAACTCTAGTGGTGAAGAATATGAGTATATTCTTGCTCGTGAGGGACTTCAGAAAATATTCTCAGATCAAACGGTGGGGCCTCGGCTTTCAAGAATCGCTCATTACAATCACGCCCTCATGATCATCCCTCTGAGTAGCCACGAACCCTAGGGCAGGGCCTGGCTGGGGCTCTGCGTGCACTACATCAAAAAGTACCTGGAGCGAGAGCACCTGAAACCCTAGAGCTTCAGAAACCCTTGTGCTTCAGAAACCCTAGAGCTTGTTCAATTTGTATGGAGATCTCCAGTTGCACCACGCTCCTAAGCTCTGTACATGTTTACGGCATCACCCATATTGATCTTGGAAGATATTTTGCATCGCTTGCCGATACATGCATAGAGTTCCATTCCATCTAGTAATTTGAAGTTTCTTAGGTTGAATTTCCTCGTGTGATGTAAGTTAAATTTGCTTTTTGCTTCTTCATTACCTGACTAACAAATGATTTGACGCGTGGATTCGCAAGTCATTTGTGGCCTTTTACTCTATGTGCAGGATAAGTACGCCACACTCCTCCTCTCCATTATAATTTTCACATGAGTGAGGGTTTTCGAGAATATCCTGCATCTTATTTGCACAATCATCATAGCCTTATGCACACGTCGTTTGTTGAGGTATAAGTGCGCTTACGAGGGTAATAAGCAAAAGAGTCCAACATCTGAGAATTGATGTGATGAGGAGCAATACACATATCTAGTTGTCTTAGCTTTCGAACGAATATAAGTGCAAGTGAATAATTCAATGATTTTGGGCCTAAACTCCTTAGTGACCTTCTTATACACGAGGCTCGCAAGTAAGGCAGGGATCATTGAGCCACAAGGGGAAGAAGAGTGTTTGGTGGAAAAGTCTCATCACAAGTTGTGTGGTGAGGATCTTAGACTTGTTTTAAGATAAATTCAACTGGACATTTCTAATGGATACAAAATTAGGCTCACTCTCAGTGATATCTCCAAGATGAAACACTGGACGTCCTTATTTAGACTTTTGGGTGAGATCTCAGAAAAGTTAGAATTTGGAATTTAGCTTTACAAATCAATTCTTAAGGAGAAAACCTGGGAATCGCAGAAGTAGGTATGACAAAATATCTACGTAAGGCATGGGACAGAGATAGAGAGGGATGTCTTGCCTACGCGAGACATGGGGCATGGGGTGGAGTTGACAACTTAGACGGGGCAAAAATTCTCCGATGATGACGGACCCTAACAGAGATCCTTTTCTGAGTCATAAGATGAGCAGAACAGAAGGAGATACCCTTCGATTGTCGAGTAGAATATCTTTCATTCCAAGTTAATAATTTCGAAATGATATCGATTATAACAAAACTACTAACTTTAGGAAGGGAAAAAATTTGCCGCAGGGAGAAAATTTGCCAATGTCCACCATCTATTCTAAGCCAAAAGAAAAGAAAAAAGGAGCATCCTCGGGAATCCTCGAGTTCTAATGTGAATTATCTACTTTCGATGGAATGAAAAATGAGGTGGATTTAGTGTGATGCATGAAAACTATCCCAAAATACCACTTGAAAATTCAATTGCGTCATCAACAAAATAAAACATGTGATTGTAGATGAGTCTCGTTATGTCATACTTAAACTTCCTTGTTACATATTCTATATAGAACAAGTAGTTGTGTAGCTTTTATCAATTGTCACGAGAAAGAAAATGTATTACGTATCACATGAAGTCTATTCATCAGCAAACTATGGATTCTCATTAGAGGAACACGAGAAGTTTTAATGGTTAAGTTATCTCATGCTATGTGATGGAAGGATTTTTTTAATATATCTTGGAGTGTCCCAAAATACTTGTTAAGCATATCCTTGATTTAAAGAAAGTTTGAATTTTCAATGTATTACTCACACAAAACATGAGGAGGATAGTTATATTTAATATTACAATCTCTCATCAATCAGGTTGGGAGCTTGTTAGCAAAAATCAACACATCTTAACACAAAATTGATAACCTAAATCAAGAAAATTAAATATTTTTTAATATTACAATCTCTCATCAATCAGGTTGGGAGCTTGTTAGCAAAAATCAACACATCTTAACACAAAATTGAAAAATAACCTAAATCAAGAAAATAACATGTTTCAAATAGAAAGATGTTTTTATTAAATGTGTCGCATTCAATTTTTTTTATGATCAAAAAAATTAATTTAGAATTAATTTGTCGTAAGATAAATGACTATATTGAAACCATGTAAGATAAATGACTATATTGAAACCATGCAATTCATGGTACCTCATATCTACCTAAATATTTATTGGTTTCAACCATTAGGCAAAGTGACATAAATGATATCTAAATTTTAGCTTGATATATAATATTATCTATAAATTTTTAGTTTGCTCAATATAATCTTTAAACTTTACATTCCCAAACTTTTAATTTACATAATATGGTCCATGAATTTAGAACACATGCTCAATTTTATTTTTGAATTATTTGAAAATACAATATTATTTTCGAATTTGAATTAATAAAAGAATAATATTGAAAATTTTCATATAATTCATAAACTGTATAAAATTAAAAATTTACCGATGATATTATACATTAAGTTAAAATTCAAGAGCAACATTATATATCGGGCCGAAAATTCATGAATTATTTTTTGTAAATATTCCTAGTCATTCCTATTGCATTTTAATCGACCCGACGATGTTGTCGTCATGCTTAGGTTCTAACACCCCGACGGGCCGCCCTCGTTTCGTAACGCTGACGTCACCGCGAAACTCCATTTCGCACGTGGGACGGAATTTTTGTCGCCATTTTGGAAGCACGCTAATCCCTAATGCCACCGGCCGTTAGATCCAGTCCCATGGACGGATCGGACGGCCCCGGCTCGACTGACATCCGGCGACACGTGCTCCGAACCGGAGCCCCAGAGAAAAGAAAAAGACGGGGCCCCGAAGGGATGACGGGGGATTTCGACACGTGGCGTTTTGAGATTACGATAGTGCCCCCGACAGTCAAACCGGTGGTTTTGGTCAAAGTCATGGTCAATGCCACGACCCCAGGGTCAAATTCAAGGCTAGGGTGTTTTAGGAGACGCTGCAGAGTAAACGTCAAGTCAGCAGGTCATTTTTAGTCATTTAGTGAGTCTTGAAGATAAGGCGATTTTGATTTCTCTGTTGGTTGGGCAATAATAATTTTTTTTTTAAGGTTTGAATTATATATAAGCAATTTTTTTTACTTAATTTAAAATGTAAACAAACATGCTCTTAAATCACGCACGGCTTTGTGCCGGATGTTTCTTTCTTGATCTTGGATCCATATAGTCAAGTCGGCTTTTTTTATTTCAATTTATGAAGACAATGTAATGTTTTCAGATCATGATTAGGTCAAGGCAATCATGCCTTGTAGACGATCATGCTTGCCTAGTGATTGAATCTATCAACCACATTATTGGTCACACTTAACTCATTCTATATAGATAGATTTTTCAGCTTAGTTTCCATTTTTTCCCTTTACCTCTTATTCATCATATTCGTCGCTATAAGTTTGACTCTCCTATTTAATAATATATCTCTCGCATATCACAGGTCATTCGAAATAGCCAAACATAATTAATTAGACAATTTCATTTTTAATCAAAAGCTTTTTATTTATTAGACAATTTCAACATGTTGGTCAATTGAAGATGTAAAGCCAATAGCTCCATTTGTTCCACCCCATGTAAATATTCCTATTAGGCCTAACATGCCGATTAATTTTGATATTCTATGATGACCAATGTTACCACCAAGGGGGTAAAATTGCCAATCGAATCCACAATTGACCCTAACATAATTTGTCGAAAATGTTCAACAACAATTGGGGTTGGGTGAGATATTATCATACATGTTCATAGGAAACCACATCCTAAATGGGTTGATAACCATCCTTTTTCTAGAGGCTTTAAAATTCCTAAATTTTCCATTTATTGGCGAGGATGAATAATCAACCATTGAGCAATACCCTGACAAATGAGCTTTTAAGACTTAGGTTATTTCCTTTGTCTTTGGCAAAAATTGCTTTTACATGGTACAATAATTTATCACCTAATTTGGTGTGTAATTGAGCAAAGATGGAAACACAATTTCATTCTTAATTTTGTAGAACCACATGTATCAATTGTTGATTTGGCCATACTTGATCAATACGACAACAATCCAATCAATTAATTTGTTACTCAATTCAGAAAGATTAGAAATATATATCTTACTTCACTCTTAGAGAAAGAATTCACAAATTGCTTTCAATGTATTAAAGAAAGATTCAAAGGTCAACAGGAGTTTCTATGGATGAGCAATGGAGTAAGTACACTAGAAGTGCTAAAAGTTGTGTATGACGCTTACTTTGGTGTCAAAAGTTTATTTTGGATCACTTAAGTATCAACAAATTTGAAAAATGATCATTTTAGTGCTAATACCGATCTAATTGATTGAAAATTTGATATCGCACTTTTTTTTATTAATTTTTGAAGCTGACATGGCTTGTCGGAAAGTACAGTCAGCATCCAAACAACAAAACGACACCGTTTGGAGTCTTGCCCCCAAGTAAGAACCCTAAATTCCAAAATTGAGAGAGAGAGAGAGAGAGAGAGAGAGAGAGAGAGAGCATGGGCTTCCTCCTCGTCTTCTTCCCTAAAAAACGACACCAGCAATGGCACCAGCACAACAGCAACACCAGCAACAACACCAGCAATGGCACCTTTGACCCCCTTCTTCCTCCTCCTCCTTCTCCGCCTTCACCTCCTATTTTTTCCGCCACTTCTTGCTTGAGCAATAACCTCAGCCTCTCCTCGCTCACCTGGTCGAGCAACTACGATGGTGGCCGAGCTATGGTGGTCGAGTGACGGCGGGTGAACGATAGTGGTCGAGCGACGGCGTGTGAAAAACAAAGAAACCCTAATTTCAGTCCCCATATGAGCTATACGGCATCGTTTTAGTGAGGCTGTCCACATATAACGGCAAAACGA
Source organism: Eucalyptus leucophloia subsp. euroa (assembly GCA_017140325.1). NCBI lineage: Eukaryota > Viridiplantae > Streptophyta > Magnoliopsida > Myrtales > Myrtaceae > Eucalyptus > Eucalyptus leucophloia. Next base: position 22,356,354 of record CM029470.1, on the reverse strand, counting down.
CGTCGTTTCTTAAGAATGATGGAAAACGATGTCGTTTAAAAGTTACAACAACTTTATATATATTATATATATATATATATATATACACACACACACATATAAGTCACTTAATTAATTTAGTCGGAATCTCTCACCGATGGCATCAAAGTGATCGTTTTTTCTCTGATTTGACACTTAAGTGATCCGACGGAAACTTTTAACACCAGAGTGAGCACCATACACAACTTTTGGCATTTTTAGTGTACTTTCCTCAATGAGCAACTACTCAAGGATAGAGATAGAGTCCACATAAAGACTTTACACAAAACATGACTTTATTGGAAAAATATGAGTCAGAGGATGAATCTGACCAAAATGAAAATATTACAATTGTTGTGGCAAAAGTGGTGCTCAACAAGCCTTATGTTTGTCGATCCTTAAAACTTGCCAAGGAAAAAGAAGCAATGATACTACGGCAAATGGCACTCAAGTATACTCGTTCTATATTGATAAATTGGACATAATTTTCGACCTACTTTTGAAAGATGGCCTAATTAAATTAACAGGAGGCCAAGTAATTTTAAGTTAGGAAGATTTAGTAAACAAAAAATATTGTAAGTTTCACCATTCATGGAGCCATAAATTTAATTATATTGTTCTCTGAAAAACAATTCAAGAGGCAATTTGGTGGGGGAAAATAAAATTTGCCGATGACATGGGGATACACGATGATTCTTGATTATCTAATTTCAAGAATCGAATGATCGATAAATCATTCAATTCTTTCAAAAGGGAGCATATGTTTACACGAAAAGGTGACCAATTTTTTGTTATTATTGGCAAGTGATAGATTTAGTTGATGAGAATAAAGTCTGATCATAGATGGATAGGATTATTGATAGTGTGATGAGAATCGATAACTTGCTAGTAAAGTCATCAACGATACATAATGTGAAAGTTATCGACAAGAAGTTGATTGATGAAGTTATTGATATTACCAGCAAGCAATCAATATGAGGATAACTACTAGTTGGTTATTTGTATTGAACTACTATTTTAGGATTATTGTAACTTCTTATAGATAAATATTGTTAGATAATAGGAAATCAAAGAGTAACTTCTTGCGGATAATGTAACTTTGTAAGTACTAGAAAGTTATTTATTTATTTAGACTTAATAACCATTTTATGCAACTATCTTTAGAGGGTTTTAAATACCCCCAAGTGTGCTCACTGTGAGTCTCTTGACGATCATAACAAAAACCCACTATCTTTTATCAATGCAAATTTTTAATAATCTTTAATTTACGGTTCTTAACTTTAGTCTCAAAACTCTCATCATCAACTAAATTCTGGTGAAGTATCCTTTAGTCATTGTCCTATTGTTGATAAAATTCCGACAGAATATTATCATCATTCCTTGTGATCCATTGATACTCCTATACAAGTCACTACAAACCTGTCTCTTTCTGATAAAAATCAAAGGACGAATTTCGGTGGACCATCAATTACTAAATTCCGACGAAAAACTGCACTACCGGATGTAGCAAAAGAGTCATCTAAGGAGAAAAAGGAAAGGAAAGAGCATCACACGAAGAGTCAACTTGAACATTAGGCTAAAAAAACAAAAACCCGAACATGGAACCCAGAGTAGAGTTGACTAACAAATGTCCTTGAACAGTGAATGTTGGGAAATGATAAACGAAAGCCATTACAAACGAAAAGCACCCCCAATTATTGCTCTCAGAATTCAATGATTTCCAACTAAGTATCTGGCTATATATTCCATGAAGATCTCAACCTTAGATCTTGTTGTTCTCTAACCCTAGCTAGACTCTCTCTCCCTCTCTCTGTCTCTGTCTCTGTCTGTCTGTCTGTCTCTCGCTCTGGGTGCCTCCTTCCTAGATCCCATGTCCACGCATATCATTTATGATTGCGGTTGTTTCGTATTCCTCATATGTCATAATACGTTCATTGACTAAACCATCTTCGCAAGATGTTCTGCTCATTCTTGTTTTCATCGACTGCTAGCTTTTCTGTTCTTTCTTGTCTCGCCAGTGTTCCGTGGGTTCTTGACATGTTCGAGCCCGAGCACTTACAAAAACTAGATGCCCTAAGGATCTGATGGAGCTGGCACTTACAATGAATATGGCATTACACAACAGAACTTATCAGCTGGAACTTCTGTTTGTTTAATTCGTTTCGTTAGAGGAAACGGAGTGAACAGCACACCGTGCATGCATGAGAAGTCCAGACTTAGCTGTATATCGTTTACTAACCATATTTTAATATGTATCGCCAGGAACATTGAATAGGCTCATCATGCCACCAATGCATAAGTAAAGCCATGCATTTACAACGCACTAATGATATGTTGGCTTCGTATCTTGCTTCATGGACTAGTTTTTGAAATGTAATTAATCTGGCATTACAACCTTGTCTGTTTCTATTATAAAATAAAGACAGGTTCCTTCTTGTTATTGCCATCCTACTTACTCTGCTAAGTACGGACTTTCAAATCTCGTTTTTGTTACAGAGGAAATAAGAGCACACATGCGTTGTGCATTGTATAGGAGAAATTACCGCATGGAGTCATGGACCTCATCTATTAACTATTTCGAGGGTCCAGACATAGTTGAGCTTCCATATTATAAGGATATCTCGCCTGCATTTTTTATATCCACTGTCTTGGATCACAGGTTCAAGTTCTGGAGCTTGAAACTCTTCTTGTTTTGTATTACGAACATTTGGTACTGGGGGAGGAAGTTGAATTGGAACCGACACTGGCCATGGTGATGAGGTGGCTCCGCAATATGTAAACTACTATGCCAATCAATTCGGCACGACGAGTTCCCTGCCTTATTTTTTTTTTCAGCAAACGAAGATGTACTTGCATTTCGAGATTTAATTAAATTGGTTCTTTTCCCACGAATTTTCCTTAATTAATGGTTTTTAATATTTCAACTATTTTCCATCAAAAATTAAGTTAATTTTCAAAAAATCAAACATGAGCCAACTGTGCTCGGGCCGATGCTCACTCCTAACTTATCCAAACTCTAAAGTGTCTCACCAAACATATGAGTTTGCAAGACATGTACCAAAGATTGATCCTATGGGGGGAAAGGGGAAAAGAAAACATCTCTATTAGTCTTATCATATCCGTAAATGGGTCAGAACTCTGAATTTCATCTTCGTGATCTCTACTGCGTCGTTGGAGGGATTATCCTCCTCGTTTACCAATTTAATCAACTAATGCATAGAATTACAATGACTTCGTTGTTTGACTGATGATCGTTGGTGGTCAAAACATCCGCATCGCTGAAAACCCCGCAAGAAGTCCCTCAAGACTTCAACAGTCCTCCAATCTTGTCGTTTCAAAAGCGGAAGGCTGGCACTTCCACTATAAGTGGTATGATGGAGTGTCAGCAAACCCAGCTGTACGCATTTCTTCTTCAACATCTTGTATGTTGAATTCTCCTTCATTTTTTGTCCAAAGGGAATTTTTCAACTTGCCCTCCCTGTGTCATGTACAGGACCTCCAACTCTTTATGCCCTAGTGGGGTGGATCTAACATGGTAAACCCACCCATGTATGTTGGCCACAATATCATAAGCTGGTGAAAACCATCTGCAGCATAGCACATGGAAGAAAATCTCATTGCAATGAGGCATTATCTAGCATGATGTTGATGATTTTATCAGAGATAGCAAACTCATTAACAGCCCTCACTATTTTGGTAGCCACATCTCGAGAATCGCTCGAAAATGTTATATTTGTCACTGTAAGAGCTCAGTAATATAATTCTCATTTCTCTTTGATCCAAAGGACGTGTCTATATATTATGTGTACTTCATAAGGTCAGCCCATAAAACAGATATAAAAGATGGTAAAAAAATTCTGGTTGATAGTATATGCACCAGTGTGACCTCTCTCTTTGTCTAATGACTTGTAATTTCTAATGTTCGTCGTTTGCAAAACGGGCACGAGCTGACGTTGTAAAGCCGTTTGTAAGAATTGGACCAAGCGGTAATCTTCGGTGAACCCGAATGGTTGCTCGACGGCAAGATAATGATATGCAAGCTCCCGTTAATACATTGTCTTGTCACACATGAACAATGTGGCGTTGCACTTGAAAAGCTCCCCCCAGCTCTAGATGTCTCTTCCTAATGTCGGCACTAGTGCCTCCTCAAGTCGCTTCCCACTTGCTAATTTTCCATTCAAACAATGCCACATATAATGCAAATGGCCTTTCGGACACCATTGTTATCTATCTTGAGAAAAAAATATCTTCTAAACACCAAACGTTCTTCTCCGCGAAGCCAATGCCCAATTACGGTAGGATGTTCTTTGGGAGTCTGTTTGTCCTCCTGAGAAGCGTCTTGGCATGGACTAAATTCTGGTGTTTGCCCCTGCAATTCCTCCCAATCATCGAGTCAGTCGTCCAATTCGTTTTTCACGGGGGCAGAGACAACGCGAGTACCTTGTTATCGAGGAATTCACTTAAAGAGTAAAGTAGCCATCCTCGTTCTTTCGCCGCCAGGGAGTGAAGTGAAGACCTTGATCATAGAATTTGAAGCAAGGCCAGATACATCGGACTTTGCCCGCTTTCTGGCTTAAACCGATCCAAGCATGTTAGTTTGTTAACTCTAGCTCTAAGCTTTTACTCTCTCGACTTACTACCCTACATTACGACTCAGCAATGGCAGTTTCTGTCGGTCATCCTTTAATCTCAATAAGTTAGAATGCCCTACATCCTCCTTTATCTGACCCGATTCGAACGTCTCGGACATCTGTTTCCCTTGCAAACCAAACGTCATCTATGAAACAGCCACTTGATTCCCTGTCTCTCTCGTCGGCTACTAAAATAATTCTGAGTATCCAAGTAGAGATTGTGGAAAATCCTGTGAGGGTGAGCTCCCGGATTAATCTAAGGAAAAGGACATTAAAGCATGTATAGAGGTGGGAAACAAGGATAGCAACGGGAATGATTGTGAAGTTGATCTTTCGGTCTCCACGACAGTATATCTGGGGGGAGTTCTGGTTGCATGTATGGGGAGCCTAATGGGCCAAATTTGTAAATAAACAAAACAAAACAATTAAATAAATATATAAATAAATAAACAAATATTTTTTTGGCCCTCCTAAAATGTTTCATTATCCCATTTTTGGCATCGATGTAGCCCACTTCTTTGCTCCTTGGACATGTACTCATGATTGCTTCTTTAACTGTCAATTCCACGAGGAAAGAAGGAACTTCTCCCACTTGCCTCTTCTATATGAATTTTTGGATTGCGTTGTCACGAGGTAATCTAAACATCAAGAGCACATTTTTGTCATTGTTAGTGGAGATGGCATCATTTTTTTTTTTTCTGTCATACTGATATCCACGGAGAAAAATTACCAATCAACAATCGCCTCTAATATCAAATATCTGAATTTACGAATGGAATTGATTTCCAAACGAAAGTGTGAACTAATAAGTTGTGAGCCAATTTAATACCATCATGGTCCTTTTCACTTTAACCAATCGACAGGAAATGCATGCACACTCAACTTCCTTGGATCCCAACAACCTTCTTTGCCTCAGTTTGATGGATGGCTTGGCTTTTCCGATACCGTGAGCTTCCTTGTTCACTTTCAACTTTAC